>CM056511.1:37970357-39170357 GCA_029783415.1 Anisodus acutangulus | reverse complement strand
GTATGTTTCTTGGCAACAACTTGGTCTCCTGGTCTGCAAAGCTTCAGTCGACTCTATCCCGCTCAAGTGCCGAGGATGAATATCGAGGGGTAGCTAATGTGGTCTCAGAATCATGTTGGTTACGTAATTTACTTTTGGAGCTTCATTGTCCCATTCAGAAGGCAACCTTGGTATATTGCGATAATATTAGTGCCATCTACCTTTCTGGTAATCCGGTTCAGCACCAACGCACTAAACATATCGAGATGGACATTCACTTTGTCCGTGAAAGGTTGCTCGTGGTCAAGTTCGCGTATGCCATGTCATGTCGAGTTATCAAATTGCCGACTTCTTTACAGAGGGTCTTCCCTCGGTCCTTTTGAAGATTTTAGGGACAGTTTCAGCGTTCGAAGACCGCCCGCTATGACTGCGGGTGTGTGTTAAATATACACAATATACGCACAATATACATGTGTATATTGTGTATATTGGCTCTCGGATTTGGTCTCCCTATTACCGTATATACTTTATATATTTAGGAAATATTTAGTCTCCTAGTTTAGGTAATATTGTAATGTAATTAATAATGTACACTTACCATGTATTATCATAAATGTATAGTTAGTATCTAAGTAGAATAAGGTTTTAAGAATATGATTCTCCTATTATGGAAATATGTAACTTCATCTGTCCTTTGTGTTAATATAGTAAAGGACCAACACAAAAATTGAACTTCCCTGCAAAAAACCATTTAATTACTAGTATTAAAAAGGAAGCTTGGTGCACGATGTGTGTTCATATAGGAAGCTGTTCATATGTGTATTCCAAATAATTTTTGAGAACCTAAGTATTATTAATACTTAAGCATCCAAAAATTATGGATGCCTAAGTATTAATAAATAAATAAATAAATATCTTAAGTAATTCAAAAATTGTTTTGCGTTTAATTCATTTTTTTAAAAGCAAAAAGAAAATTTTGATAAGAATATTTGTAGTCAAAACACGAAGAAACTCCAGAATATTTTTTATTGGAGTTTAAATATTTATATGTTTGAACTCTATGAATTATTTTTGAAGTTTAAAGATAAGTATTTGAATTTTATGAATTTTGAAGCTCCAACAAATTTTCTAACTCCAACATATTGTATCGAAGTTTCACTCGTCAAAGCTTTGAATTCGGTACATAGTGCTGGAGTTGTTCCATATTTTAGCTAGAAGTATTTTTTAGTTCATAATATTATTTCTGCCTTAAAAATGGATACTTCTCAAATTACATTTCAAAGGATGGCTAGATATTAACACGTGATATGAAAACTGACCATCCAAGCTAATTATTCTTTTAATTGTAAAATAGCACGAGTTAATCACTTTTTAGGCATATAACTACAAATTAGTCATTATTTATATAATTGAAAAAGTTAAATTTTACTTAAAAATAATATTTAATAAAAAATATCATTACTCCTACTTGCCCATTTTTGGTTATATCTTTGGAAAAGAACCATTATCTTAGAATCTTTTTGCTTGAAATTTTACTTTTAAAATTTCAAATTTTCAAAATAGTGACTATTTTTCAATCATAAGGATTGAAAATGGCTATTTATAAATTTTATTCAATTGCCTTACGGTCTAAAGCTCAAGCTGATTGATACATCTCCCAGCATATATATGATGTGTCATGTGTACAATAAGCAATAAGACGATGGAATCATAAATTCTAACATACCGAATTCATGAAAATGCAATCGAATATCCAACTTAAAATAAATTCTAAATCACTTTTTCCACTACACTAAAAGCTTCTCTACCTAATAATCTAATTGATAAACAATGTATACCTGTGATATACACTTACTATGTTGTTCAGACACCAGACGTTCTACGTCTGACTATTGTATGTTTCTTGGTAATAACTTGGTCTCTTGATCTGCCAAGCGTAAGTCGACTTTATCACGCTCTAGTGCAGAGGCCGAGTATCGAGGGGTAGCCAATGTGGTCTCTGAAGTATAAATTAACAACTACTTACTACATAATTATAAATTAACAACTATTTACTACATAATTATAAATACCAACATACCTGAAGTATCACTTATTTGCGAGTTTTCTATCTGAACTATCAGGTGTTTGTTTTATCTATCTGAAGTATCACCAACTATTATAAAAACACCTCGAACAAATTAATGAGTTAGTTGTCATGTGGACGAAAATTTATGGGCAAATTAAGCTACAAGTGATACTTAAGGTATTTTTTGAACCATTATCTCTTTAATTTTTTCTGTACAAGTCGACACTGACGTTTGACAATCTATATTATTTTGCCAAATACACTAGTGATATTACTCGCTTACTACTTTACAATTTGTCCCTAGGGTTTACAACTTGTTTTCTTGTATACCAAACGTCTCTCTCATGTTCTGCCGTTGTGGAATTTTCCTTGGAATATTAGGTACAATCCCTTAGGGTTAAAATTGTTGGAGATAAAGCAGTACGGGAATAGTAAATAACTATTACAAGTGTTTCGAAAGGATAAACAATAAAGATTACAATAAGAAGTTGTCAATCTTTTAATCTTGTACTAGAACTTCAAATCTGGATCTTGTATTCAGAAATACGAGAACATGAAGTGCTACACTTGTGGCTTGTAGAACCGCTAAGAATCCGAACAGTTAGAGTCCTTTGAGTTTCAAGTTCACACCTGAAACACTTAACAACCAATTAGATAATCACAACACCACCGGCTGAGTCGAGAGATGTCTCTCTGTCTTTACGACAAAATTGTCCCGTACATATGCTTTTATGTTAGCGGACAATAGTCTCCCAAGATAAAACAACAACTAATCAACACTACAAAGCAAATAAATTGATTCTGACAAAGAAAACAAACATGAAACGACTTGCTGAAGAATGGAAATTTTAGAGGTAAAGAAAAAGTTTCCGCTCTTGTTCAAGACTTGTGTTATCTCTCTTTTTCTGTCAGCTCTGTTATCTTTCTCCTGCCCTCAAATAAGAGTAAGGTCTCAATATATAGTGTTTAGGAGGATGACCTCTCAACTAGCCAACTAATGACTTTCAATAGCCATGTAATGACACTTATTGAGGGGTTACAATCAGCCAAATAATGAATGAATTCAAGTTCCAAGTAATGGAGATTCAAAGCTCCAAAACCAGCCCAAGAGGCAGAAACTTTCTGCCTTCCGCCGTGAGCCTCTTTCCAATTTTGTCTTTCCTGAAACTGCAGGGACCAAACTATAAATATTAAGCAGTTTGGGGTCCAAAAGATAATATCAGAAGCCCGAGACCCGAGCCTGGACCGGGCGCGCGGCGCGCGTGTGGAGCTAGCCTTGAACCCAAGCACACCTAGGTTCTCCCTCCTTCAAACACATGTGTTACCCCTTGGGGTCCCAAACCCTTATCCAATTTTGAGGCTTATAAGAAAAATAATTCTTCTTTTTCCCACCGATGGGGTAGATTTGTCCCACACCATATTTTCATGCCTCAAACACCTTACTTAGTGGACCAATACCTCTTTCATTTCTTAATGAAATTTGACGATCCTTGGCCCTACGGTCATCTACTCACTTAGTAGATTATGCACGTGTGAAGAACCAAAGACTCCAACATGCGGAACTCGAGTGTTTAAGTCATTAAAGATGGATGGACGCAACCCCTATCAAAGGTAAATTTCCAACACTTAGTTCACCTTTAATTTCTTTTTCTGTACAAGCCATCATTGACGTTTGGCAATATATACATTTATATATATATATATATATATATATATATATATATATATATATATATTATTTTGCTAGTTTACTAATGATATTATCCGCTTACGACTTTAAAATGCGCTACTAGTGTAAATTGTTTGTTTCCTCGTATACTCAACAACTCTCTCGTATTTTGTCGATATAGAATTTATCTAAGGTATTACATACACTCCCTTTGGGACTTAGTGTCCTCCCATCATTATCTCAAATAATTGTTAGAATCGAGATTTGAATACTGCGAAACTTTACCGAATGAGTACTTGACAACAATATAAAATAATGACGGCCAATGGCCATACAAAATTTTCAATGGTTTACTTAGACCTACGTCAAGGGATATGAGCAAATCCACTATAAAATTTGTACTACTTACAAAATAGTAAAATTATCTTATCCCAAATTTGAGTCACTTTTACCGCTACACTAAAAGATCCGCTAGCTAAAAATGTAAGCTATTATATTTCGTATCTCTCATTTGTAGTTCAATGAGTTATAAAATTGGGCATCTAAGCTCATGCTGATTGATACATCTCCCAACATATAGCGATTGGCCCTTACCATGTGTACAATAAGTTATAAGATTGGACAATACCGAAATCAAAAATTCTAAGCTCATGATGATTGATACATCTCCGAACATATAGCTATTGGCCCTTACCATGTGTACAATAAGTTATAAGATTGGACAATACCGAAATCAGAAATTCTAAGCTCATGATGATTGATACATCTCCGAACATATAGCTATTGGCCCTTACCATGTGTACAATAAGTTATAAGATTGGACAATACCGAAATCAGAAATTCTAAGCTCATGATGATTGATACATCTCCGAACATATAGCTATTGGCCCTTACCATGTGTACAATAAGTTATAAGATTGGACAGTACCGAAATAAGAAATTCTAAGCTCATGTTGATTGATACATCTCCGAAAATATAACTATTGGCCCTTACCATGTGTACAATAAGCTATAAGATTGAGCAATAACGAAATCAGAAATTCTAACTAATAGATTCAAAATAATGCAACTGAACATGCGATTTTTTTTAAGTCGCTTTTGCCAGAAGGCAGAAGCTTGGAATTCAATAAGTTGCACATAAAAAACTATCTTTATTCTATTTGTTTTCGACCTGGCGTTCAACACCAAGATTGTAGCATGCCTTGCTTCAGATCATGCACGTTATAAGATGCTATACTGTCAAAAATTGCAACTATGCATTCTGCCCAACTCATCATTTTCTGCTCTTCTCAACTTTGTAATTTAGCTCTTACAAGTTACAACTTAAACATCAAAGTTTACAATAAAACTACAAATCCTCATAAATTGCAAGTTAGGTCTTATAAGTTACAGTTAAAACATTTATTTTACAATAAAAGTACAAATCCTCATAAATTGCAAGTTAGCTCTTACAAGTTACAAGTTAAACATTTATTTTACAATAAAAATAAAAAATTTCAAATTGCAAGTTACAATTTAAACATCAAATTTTACAATAAAAGTACAAATTGTTAATTTTGCAATTTAGCTCTTTCACATCACAACTTAAACATCAAATTTTAAAATAAAAGTTTAAATATTAAAAATGCTTGAAAAAACACAGTTAAAAAGCACTACGACGTAATGCAAATACTATCTACAAATTAATCAAGTCATTTCACAAATATGAGAAACTGCTTCATGTAACACTAGCTACTAATCATTCTGCTTTGTCATATTTGTAGTCTCTGTTCCATACAATACTAAAAGAATTGAACCTTCACTAATCATTGCGCACAAGACATTAACAAGACTCTAACCCCACTGAGAAGTGGAAATTAACGCTAATGAAAGTGATTATGACTAATCAAAATTAATCCAAAAAAATCTCAGAAACTCTAAATCACTTATCAGACTTATTATACAATAGACACTGTATTTACTTCAAATTCTGGCAATCTTCTGTGTTAATTTGATTTATTACCTCTTCAGTGTCAGAGCAAAACATAGTTTATCAGTCTTTACATGTCGAAACATCCAAACAGCAATCTTCATTTTCCTTCAATTCATCATCTTTCAACAACTTTTTCCATCCATTTCAAAGCTTGTAAAAAGTATTACGATACGTCTCGAAAATCATCTCATAACAATTCCCAAATTCATCAAAAGTTCTCACTTAATCACATTTTCAAGATTATCTTTTTCATCATCATTCAAAATTGGCAAAAGTGCCATGTTAAAATCATATCTGTTAAATGAAATCTTGTCTTGATCAATGTCAAGATCAATTTTTTACAGTTTTTTCTCAAAAGGGTAACTGCAATTTCCAATAATATCGAGTATTTCCTCAATTTGGGGGATATCTTGGTAACTTTGTCCCATCAATACTATCCCCAAATTTTGGTTTTGGTAACGTTTTTCCGTCAATGATGTACCCAATTTTTGGTTTTGGTAAATTTGTAGAACTTTCTGCGAATTGGGTACGTGGGGTTTTTGATTTTACCTCAAATTCACCATCAAGAATTCCTCGTTTTACCTCAAGAAAAGAAACTACTAATTTCTTTAAGAGAGACTAATTTCTTTGCGTTAACATAGTAACTACCTATTGCCGCCGTCATTCCCCCCCCCCCCCTTCCCATCCCGTTCTTCTTGTATTATTTTTCTGAAAAAAACTACTACAATAAATAAAGATAACCTAACAATATAAAAAAATATTATTTACGCCTAAATGAATCTGGTCTTGAATCAGCTTATCTATTTGATCTTAAATCAGCTTATCTATTTCTTTTTCTCCTTTTTTGACTTTTTATTACTCATTTTCCCATTTAACTTGTTTTAAAATATAAAATCTCAATATACAATTTATCAAATTTCCCCGTCCCAATAAATGCGATTTTAAATGCTTTTAACATTTTATATATGCTCTACTGTTTCAAACATTTCCATTCCCTTATAAGTAATTGATGTTTTTATTTATTTATCCCTCTAAATTCTAAATAGTAACACATTAAAAAGGAGAGAGGTAAAGTTAAAAAAGGAAAGAGCAAAGATTAAATCAAGAAGATGGAGACCCTCATCACAAAGCATGGTAGAACTACGTGGAGGGAAGAGGTTCAACCGAAACTCCCTTGTTCAAAACAGTTATCATGTAAATAAAATAAAATTCTTTTGGGTTAGATGCGTACGATTAAATTCCATTAAATATAAAAAATAAATCTAATGTAAGGGTAAATGAGATGCAAAAGTTTTTTTTTGGCCACAGTTTCAAATCTGAAATATAACATCCGAGTACTTTTTGAATTCCCTTAAATAAATTCTCATATGATAAATATTGTAATTGACCATTTATTATGTACAGCTAAAATATCTTCTAAATTAAATAATTATATATTTGATAGCCTAGTATTATGCTATCAAATATATAATTATCTAATTTAGAAGATATTCTAGCTGTACATAATAAATGGTCAATTACAATATTTATCACCCCCCGCAGTTGAAGCGGGAAGTTGTCGAACGCTGTCAATTACAATATTTATCTTCATATTTTACTTGAACTTTCTCTGTTAAAATTCAGATTATAATGTCATTGATTTAAATTTTATTTTTCAATTCTCGAGCAAGTTTAAAGTTAGTTTTTTGGTGTCAACTTACAAAGATAAAATTGTATTGCTAAAATTCCAATCAACAAAATTGAAGATGAATGATTCAAATAAGAGTAACATGGCTTTATCAAGTAGGAATATTATTTTTTGCAACAACTAAAGATCTTCCTCCTACTGGTGGTGTTTGATTATAGAAAAAATTGACAAAAAAACCTAAGAAATTTCTTTTTCAAGCTTTACGAAATCAAGCACCATTGCTAAGGGTAAATACTGTATGGTATCATGAGATCTCACCCTGCATTACCGTTTAATGGCGTGATCAGCTTAAAGCATTGGTGTTCCCCAGATCTCACTGTTCTAAGTGAACAGCAAAATCGCAGACTAGGGAGTATAACATGTCAGGTTTCCAAATTCAGAAAACAGCAGCAGCTCTCTTTGAATAGCACGAGTGCAGTTGGAATTCCAAGATACATCTGAAACATCAAACATAATAGAATGGACAGGCGGATCTCTGTGAACTGGATGCAGGAAAGACTACTTGGAAGTTGGAACCAAGTTCAGAGCACGAAGGGTAAATATCGAAATGGTGAAACTGTAGAAATGGGTAGGCAGGGATGAAAATAATGAGAATAAGATTTCAACGCTGGATGGCCACTTACTGATGGGACTTAAATGTGTAATCAAATTTCCCTCCAGCACCACGATGGTGCACCGTGGGAGTCCATAGCCTTGCTGAATATGTTGAATCTCCCGGTCTCAAGTCATGACAAGTCAAGAAGGACTAGATATTCAGTTCATACTTCACACCAACTAAAAGGAACCTAGTTTTCTCCATATACAGCATTCAGAAGCTCCTTGATCTTACCACATATTACACTATCATACTTGAGAAGGCATAAAGTTTCTCATCGTGATTTTCTCGAGCCTAGCAAATCTAGCTTTTGCAAGACACATGAGAGCATGAATATAAGGTCAGGCAGAATGGTACCCAAGTTATCGGTGGTCTGCCATGAATCAACCATTAGACTTGTTAAATCAAAAGGTGCCAGTGGATACTTGTCCGTTAGATACTTGATCCATTGCACCATCAACAAACCAAACAATGCAATCACGAATTCTTGTTCTTCTGAAGTTGATTAAATCCAAGGGAGCCATGACTTTGACAGAAACCACATCTCACAGCATATCATGACATTTTCAAATGAAATTCCTGCAAATTGCAAAAGGATGACTCATAATTGAGAAGCTGATTGCAAATAACTTGATCAATAGCAACGAACAATATTTATTGGTCAAACTTATAGTTAATAGTATAGTTTGAAGGCTAGTCTTTTTCTTGAAAGAAGGTAAGTAAGTTTGAAGGCTAGTCACAGTACAGATGCAAGTGTATGCACTACTAAAGTATTTGGGAGGTCAAAACTGCTTATAGTTAATAATTGGAATCATCTCAAGCAAATCAGACTATCAACTCACAGGAAATTACCAAATCAAAACTAACAATAAAACATTACCTGTTGACAAGCTCACCTATTGACCAGATGCAACAGGATTCAAAAGAACAATTAGACTAGTGTAAGAGTGGAATGAGTGGTGGAGAAAGAGAAGTCCATAAATCAATCTGTACATCAATGCTTCACAATCCTTATGATAACACACAAAGTGTTTTCATTGATATATCACCTTTCCAAACTTCCTCAAAAATTTCATTGTTGTACTAGATCCAAACCCATTATCAACATGTTTGCAACAATTCATGGCTCACCACAAAATTAATCTGTACATCAATGCTTCACAATCCTTCTGATGATAACACACAAAGTGTTTTCATTGATATATCACCTTTCCAAACTTCCTCCAAAATTTCATTGTTGTACTAGATCCAAACCCATTATCAACATGTTTGCAACAATTCATGGCTCACCACAAAATTAATCTGTACATCAATGCTTCACAATCCTTCTTATGATAACACACAAAGTGTTTCATTGATATATCACATTTCCAAACTTCTCAAAAATTTCATTGTTGTACTAGATCCAAACCCATTATCAACATGTTTGCAACAATTCATGGCTCACCACAAAATTAAGCAATAAAGATTACAACGCATGCAACTTTGAGAGTAAAGAAGCAAATGAAGGAAATAACCACCACTGTATGCACAAAAGGAACTGAACAATTTTTGACAATCACATATGATCTATTTTACATGGAAAAGGAGACATAAGATGTCTCTAGTGCTTCATTTTTCAGCGGACAGGAACCATCCTGATCTTAATGCAAGGATGGACCAATTTGTTTATAGTCATCTTAGGAAAAATATCTAACCCGAGCTCCCATAGAAAGACAAACAGCTCCCATCTGCCTTCATGTCCAGCTCAATTCAGACCACCCTCTTGGACTCGTGAAATTGCAAAAATCAGGGAGCAGGCCATGATCCGCCACCATAGTCATCCACACAAGCTTGTAATCACAGAATAAGGATGAGTCGCGCAATTTGACAGCACATTAGCCTCAATTCATCTTAATCCTGAAAAGGGAAGAAAGGATCTTTGTCATCATGAATAGAAATGCTTCTAATTCACAATTATAATTGTGATGTCTAGTAATGTGCCACCTGACCCCAAAGCATAGCCACAGAAACATAGAGTAGAGAAAGAAGAGTACCTTTTATCACTTTGCAGAAGAAATGCGTCGCAAGGAGGAAATCCAGCTGCTGCCACCATTATCACCATCATGAGTTGTTTCAGCAGGTAAAGCAGGTTTTGTGGCATTTGCTCTTGGTAAAACAGGAGTTAATGAAGTAGATGGCATGTGTGCACTACTTAGTACCTATAAGATGAAAGGAAAACTAATGAGCAGGCTACTTGGGCTGAGATAATAGGAAGAAAACTAATAATAAGACATGGTAAACAGCCAATACTCGAAGCGAAGAATGCTTTATCTGAAACAAGGCTATGAAAAATAATCACTCACATTTCTTTCAAGATTGGCGGAAGGTAAATTCCTGTTTGTTGGGGACTTCAATTGCATGCGAATTCCAGGAATAGAAGGATTGTTTGGCCTTATGCGATCAGTCACCTCAGCAACATAAGGTCCATTGTTGCCTGTAGAAACTGTAGAAGGAGCAGTTCAGCCAGTAGATCCAAAGAATGCAAACCATTGTCCCAAAAGAGTACATCATTTTCTTTTTAAAGTACTACATAGTTCTCTTCATATGTAGCATCGAGAATTTTTTTAAGAGATCAGTTATCAACCTTGACGCTTTTCAACATCCATTGGAGTGGCTCGGCTGCTTTCACCGACAACTTGCTGCAAAATCATGGTACTATAATATGTAAATATAAGTGAAATACCAGAACTACTTCAAAATCAAGTTGGAAAAGACTCGAAAAATTGTGTCTCAAGGAACAATGAATTCAAGAAATAGGACAAGCTAACAAAGATACCCGATGTGGTTTACTTGTTTGTGCCTGTTGGTACTTCAGGATGGTCCAATCGAATATGTAATCAAATTCATATCCTGCATGACACATAGAAGCACATCAGTTGAATACTCTGCTCAGTAGGATATCTTAACAAAGAACCATGGTATTGTCCAAGGATTTGATGAAGCTTAACTTTGCACATACCTTGACGGGTAAAAAGTTCACGGAAGAGGCGTTTTAGAAATCCATAATCAGGACGCTGGTCAAATGTCAACGAATGACAGTAATGGAAGTACGAAGCAAACTCAACGGGATGAGACTTGCATAAAACCTTCACCAATAAATAGTAAAAAGAGTCAGAATAAGAACCTTAATTTTTTTAAAAAAATAATGGAGACAAAAAGAGCAATAGGTAGAGAAGTTATTCAGTTTACACATGCCTCAATCGGAGTTGATAGCTTCTTTTGACATATTTTGTCATACTTTTGCTTCTTTGTGGCAGCTTTTAGACCCTGCCATGGGAGGCTGTTGAAGAACCAATATGCTGGTCAAATGGATATTCGATACATATGCATGCATAAGGACCAAAGATAAAAAGGTTTAATCTAATCGAAAAACACACCTGCCTCTCAAGAAATAAAGGAGAACATATCCAAGAGATTCTAAATCATCCCGCCGGCTTTGCTCTGTATAACATTAAAAAAAAGTATTTAAGGACAGGCTCTTTTTTAATTAGCCTCTCCCTTACAGGCAGGAATAAAGGTTACTTATTTTTCTTTCCACATTCTTTATGGGATTTATGATGGGCGAAGAAAAACAAGCAAGGAAAAGAGTATCAGTGCTCACCAATTCCGAGATGAGTATTACAACTGGCATAGCGTGCAGTTCCCGTTAAATTTTTGTTCTCTCTGTACAGAAGAAAAGATACTAAAATTAGATCTATAATGCTATATTTTAATAAATGACAGATGTTCTCTCTTTGAACTTTTTAACCAAATAAAATTAGAATTAGATATCGCACTCATAAGAATACTAGAAGCTTAAAGGTATATGACAAATGATGAAAATAGTTCAGATTAGCATATTCAAAATATTAATACCTGTAAGGAATATGGCGATTTGTAGTCGCATCACGATATCTTTTAGCAAGACCAAAGTCAATAATATAAACCTGAAAATTTACATAATAACAATAGGATTCGATCAAAAGAAAAGAAGAAAAAACTAATAAAACCATATAACCAATAAAAAGAGGTCAAAAGAAGAGTACCTGATTTGCTTTCCGACCAAGACCCATCAGAAAGTTGTCAGGCTTAATATCCCTGTGTAGAAAGCCTTTAGAATGTACATATTCAATTCTGGTAACCTGAGAACAGGACAGGCAGAAGAACCTGATCAGCTAAGCTGCTAATAAGGAAAAACAAGCAAGTAAATTTAAAAAATAAATTGACCATGTTGCGAATTATACTCTCGCAACACTTTCCAAAAGTCCTAAGTAACTATTGAAAAGACACCAAATCATTTTGTGATGTATACATATATATTAAAATATAACTTTTCTCCAATATGTACGTGATGAAAAATCACTGACAAGAAATCAGAGAGAACAAACATAGACTTTGGTGCAGTTCTATTAGACTGCATCTTGAACAATTTTACTTAAAAAATGGTTGAGAACCATAATGGATAAGAATATCAGGGGAGGGAAAAGTACAATAGGTAAAAACAGTAGCTAATTGGCTGAAAGGCATGTTCCTAATAAAAGGCCCATTCCACCTTATCTTAATCTGGAACAAGCTTCAACCTATCATGGAACATGGGTCAGTCAAAATTGTATACCTTAGCTTTGACATGACATAAACTTCTAATTATACAGAAACATAGTCGCATGCATGTTATAAAGTGTTGAAGGAAAACTGCTGTTACCATCTGGTCAGCCAACATTAAAACAGTCTTCAGTGAAAGCTTCCGGTCACAATAGACAAAGAGATCTTCCAAACTAGGACCTAGCAAATCCATGACCAGAACATTGTCATCACCATCCACACCAGACCATTTTATATGTGGTACACCACCTAGAAAGGAGCAAATAATATATTACACCATTATCAGTGTCTCTGTCCATAACATGCACAAAATATACATCAACATCGCTTCGGAAAATTCAGTTAAAAACATACTTCCTCCCTGGAGAATATTGTATAACTTGGCCTCGTAGAGAAGTTGAGGATGTTTAGTCTTATTATTCTCCTGCAAAAAGTTTTCGTAGATACAGGAACCTGTAGCGTTAGATACTAGCAAAATGTGAACACCATATAACATTAAAAGCATTTAATCTGATACTAAGAATGCAAATAAACGGATAAAGACGAAAAAGAAGAAATGGTTGAGGCACCGTGAATATAATTCAACGTGGTCACACTATAATAGTAATCAATGAAATCTGAGTCCTCGACTGACAAACTAAATCATTAAGGCGATCTAAAATATGATAAAACACACTCTTTGATAACTATCAGTTATCACATACAGTGAAAAGACTCCAACAATTGCTGTTATTTTTTTTAATAACTGTGGTCCAGCTTGCACTCACCCTGACTAATTACACCTCCTACCAGGAGCAAGTACCAGGTAATTCTATCCACCAAGACTAAAACAGATGAAAAGAAATCACCTAGTGTTTTTGTCTCTGCTAGGATTTGAACCTAAGACCTCATGGCTCAACCCACTTCATTGCCACACCCTTGGGTGCATGATAAACATGCTCTTTGATAACTATGAGTTGTCACATACAGCGAAAAGACTCCAAACAATTTCTGTCTTTTATCTCATAGGCATATTAACCCAATGATTTTGACTTTTTTACCTCCACTGAAATTTGAACCTAAGCACTCATCATTGTCAATCAACTTCATTAATCACTAGGCCATGCACGTGATTACAAGGACGACGTACAAAGTTTACCGCATGATCCAATTATAATAGACTTCATTAACTACTAGGCCACACACTTGCGTGATTACAAGGACGAAGCACAACTTTTACCAAATGATCCAATTATAATAGACTTCATTAGTTACTTTCCTGATACACAAAGCACTTATAATAACATGAAAAGGAATCAATCATTCACAAATTCAACAAAAATTCAAGGCTCAATCAAGCAAAATAAAAACTCACAATTTTGACGGCGACGATCTCAAACGAATCAATATGCGTAGCTGCAACAACACAAATTCACACACATAATTATCAAAATTCACCTCAAACTGTAGAAAATAATGCTCAAAAAACATATACACGTGCTTGCTATCTTCACACTTACCGAGGAAAATCTCACCAAACGATCCACTACCGATTTTACGCCCGAGCTTGAATTTACCTCCGACGATCCTTTCCATATCTTAGATCGACAGCTCAGATCAAATCAGATCATATTAGACTCTTCACAGATCATGAAAAAACGAAAGAACTTCTCGAAGATTCGGAGAAATTGCAACTCGCAAATCGCAATCACACACAGATTTGATTGAAGCAAATAACGCCGGCGAAGAAGGCGATGATTTTTTTCCGATGAAAAAGACGGCGGAGAGGAGTAGCGGGGGGGGGGGTAGGGGTAGGTATGAAGTGGCGATGAGGTGAGGGATAACAGAGTTATTATTATTATTATTTGTGTGTATACAGGGTGTGATTACGTTACGGTTTCACGAGAGCAAATGAGGAAAGAGGATAAAGTTTCCACGTGGATGAACAAAGTGTGGAGGATTACATTGTGATTTGACTTTTGTTGGACTGTTATATGATGGGAGAATGGGCTGTAGTTTGGTTAAGGATTTGGGCCTAGCTTAGTTTATGCAATTGGGATCTTTACCCAAATCACCGACTGAATTTACTATTTATTTTTTCTAGCCGATATATATAAAGTTATATACCGTTATATATGTATTGTACTTATAGGTTGGTTGTGATTATTTAAAAATAAAGGATGAAACTTGTACTTTATGCTTGATCTCTACATATGTGAAAGATATGAGAACCACATTCATATTATGTCAGGATGCTTAATTGAATCCCGAATTTAAGACGTTAATTTGATTTATGCTTTAGTGATGATAAAAGAGAATACAAAATTGTTGAAAAGAGAGATTTCATCACAAGTTAAAATAAGAAAAGTTTAATAAATATAAATTCTTGAAAGTTGTATAGAAATATGATGGTGTCAAACATTTTTTTGGAGTGTCTTAAGATGAAAAACATGGCATATAAATTGAAACATATAAAGTACGTAATAAATAATTGCACATTTCATCTGTACAAATGTTTAATAATTATGTCCACATAATTACCAAATTCACTTCCATTGTCTTTTCAACCCATTTTGCCAAAGAACTTAAAACATCATACCTATTAAATTTAAATACGATATCTGCTTATTGTCCAAAAGAAGTCAATATGCATAATTTTGCATTGTCATCAATAATTTCTTTTATTATATGTGTCTTGGCCAATGATATACATAAACTTGTCAGATAAATATCACAACCAATACAACATTAATTTGTAAAAAGAATGGGAGTATAATTTCCTAGCAAAACAGGGGGGGGGGGTACCATCTGCATCATGAATGGTTAAAAGTTAGTCAAGAACAACCTTCAAGACTTATACTATTGAACCTATTTCACTTTGGAATTTTGAGCTGAAAATTTAATGTTTGTTGAAATTTTAGTACTGTATAATCTCTTGCATATATCTATATTCTATGTCGAAAATGTTGGATTCAGTTAAAAACACCACATTTCATCAATGATGAGAAGGTTAAAAGAAAAAAAATTAAAGGAAAGTTTTTTGTTATAGTTTTACTTCCTTGAATACACGACTACCGCAAGCGACATGTCTTTGCTTGGACGTGGGTCGTTAATTTATCAACTTTTTAAAGGGATGGATTTCAACCTTGTTCTAAGTTGTTTATGCTAGTAAAGCACTAATTTTTAAAACTGTTGGAAATTTGTTTTTGGCGGGGAGGTGCGTCCACCCATGTTTAATGAATTAAACACTAGTGTTACGCATGTTGGAGGCGTTGTCTCTTCACACATGCATAATCTACTAAGTGAGTAGATGACCGTAGAGCCAAGAATCGTCAAATTTCGTTGAGAAATGAAAGATATATTGATCCATGAAGTAAGGTGTTTGAGCCATGGAAATATGGTGTGGGACAAATCTACCACATCTGTGGGAAGAGGAAGAATTGCTCTCTTTATAAGTTTCTAATGTGGTAAAGGGATTGGGACCCCAAGGGGTATCCCATGTGTTTAAAGGAGAGAGGACCTAGATGTGCTTGGGTTCAAGGCTAACACGCGCGCCGCCGCCGCCCGCCCGTCCGGTCTCGGGTCACGGGCTGTGGGGACTTTCTAATATTATCTTTTTGGTCCCCAAATTATTTAATATTTACAGTTTGGTCCCTAGAGTTTCTGAAAAGTTGATTTTGGGAGTGACGAAAGGCAAAAACTTTCTGTCTACCGTTGGACTGTTTTTTGGAGCATTAACCAGCCATTGCTTGGCTGATTAACTCCTCCATAATCACCCTCTTTCAATGGCCATGACCAACCTCACTTATAGCCTTAAACATGTCACACTAATGGTCTTAAACCAGCCATTAACAGCCCTCACTAATGGCTATTAACAGCCTTGTTTGTGGCAGTTGAGGAGTCCCTCCTCCATGCTATATATTGATGCCTCTTTGGCTCAATAACGTGACTAAAAAACAGTACATACAAACAGCAAAATAGCACGAAACAGTCACCAAAAACACAGCAAAAACAGTGACGAAAAACAGTGAGCAAAGACCCTCATATACACAACAGAGACAAAGCATGAGAGAAAACAGAAACTCTTCCTTCCTTTTCCATATCTTCAGCAAGTCGATTCATATTTGTTTTCTTCGTCAGGCTCAACCTATTGGTTTTGTAGCGTTGAGATTAAAGTGTTGTTTTATCTTGGGAGACTATTGTCCGCTAACGTAAAAACATATATACGGGGCAATCTTGTCTTAAGGACAGAGGGCAATCACTCGACTCAACACACAACGTTGTAACTATCCAGATTTAGTTGTTTCTTGATTTCAGGTTATCAAGATTCAAGACACAACAAGTTTGCGGCAGTTTTGAAGATTAACCATTTATTTATCCTTTCGAACACTTGTAATAGTTATTTACTTCCCGTACTGCTTTATAAAGTACAATAGAGTACCAACAAAAATAATATTTAACGTTATTCGCTCGATTCCCTCGGTGGCGGCTCTGCTACCGATGGATCAAAAACCTCTCATGTCAAAGGTGGCTCATGGTAGACATTACTAGCAAAGTTAGAAATTTCACTAAGAATATTCAAAATTTAATATAAATATATAAAAAGTAATATCTGATTTATATACATAGTACTATATAATTTTTCGACAAAGAGTATTCAACTTACACAACTGCAGCGGAATTCCAATGAATGGTATAGTTATGATAATCAACAGTTGGATCAAACCATGGATAGAATTGTTGTTCCTTGCCTCCGGCACCTTGAGTAAAAATGTTTTTGTGTATAAAATACGGCTGCCCGGATACATTTTCCAAAAACTCGAAGTCGATTTCATCATGCTTGTCACCAATTGAAGACAAATGTGGAATTAAAAACCAAATATTAGACACTCCGATCCCTTTATAGCAATATATATACTTCTGTTCTCCTAGTTTTCAAATTTTTAGATAATTATGATGTTCGGATCAGTTTACACACACCATAATTAATTCCGTAGGGTACCACTAGTTTTTAAAATATAGTAGGCCTACCATTCTCATATGTATATTTGCCTAGAATAACATCCTAAATTATCAATTAACAAGGGGAATTACACTTAGGAGTGTTTGGTATGAACGAAAATGTTTTTTGACAGAAAATATTTTCGAGTGCGGGTTTGAGAGTGGGTGAAAGTGGAGGTGGGGGGTGGGGGTGGGGGGGACATCGTGAAATAATAACACTTATGCATTTTATTTTTCTAGAGGAAACGTTTTCTAAATTATTTTAACTAACGAAAAATATTTTCCTTCACACCAAGTACCAATACACCCTTAATCATGGTAAGTTTACATTTGCCACATCACTGTATGTTTTGTTTTAGCAAATTCTTTCTACAACATGACATCTTTAATCTTTCAAGTTTTATTGACTACATATCTTATATATTTTGATTGCATATTAAATATAAGATCACAAAATTAAGGGCTATGATATATTTTTTATATTTTTGACGATTTAACTTGATACTAACATAATATATTGTGACTGTTCCAGCAGAGTTTTCAGGTACCAATTTGATTTGCATTTCTATGCTTTCAAATAAAAATGTGTTTTTTGATTGTACACCTGAACCTGAATATATCGGTATGTAAAGTTAAATCCTATTAGAGACTTCAAACAATATGCAACATGTTTAAACATGACAAATTAAAGGTGTAAATAAAATTAATTTACCAGAGGATTGGTCAAGGACAAGTTGAAGATCATCTCCTTGCATCCAAGAATTATGAGAACCCCAACTAATGTACATATTATCTGACATCATACAATTCACCATAACTGAACCAAACAACACAATTGCTGAAATAATCAACAAATTAGGCAAAGAAACAACTCGAGAGCTGCCCATTTTGAACATAGAATTAACAAACTACTAGTAAAATTGTGCGTTTTTGTTCTTATGAATTAATATGGCACATATATCTTTATATATAGTTCATAATCAAATAGTGTCATCCCAAGAAGAACCCTTCGAGATTATAGTTTATTTGACTACGTCTTGATTTCCATATGCTTAGTTATAGGGGTGAGCGGGTCCGGGTACCCTAATTTTTTTGAACTTTCCGGACCTTACCCAGTAAAAGATCGATTTCTAAATTTACTATCCGGAACCTACCCGTAGCAATCATTACCCGGACCCTGCGGTTTCGGATAGGTTCCCGGGTACCCTGTAAATTTTTGTGTTTCTTAAAGAGATATATTTGATTATCACAGGCAGTAGCCTCATCCGAAGTGTTCCTTAACCTGATATTGATTGATTCATTCATTATATGAAAGAAAACATTCCAAAATAAAGTTCAAATAAAAAAAATGTTCCACGAAAAAACTGATTCATTACATGAAAGAAAACACAAGACCACAGATATATCTGATACTGATTCATTATATGAAAGAAAATACAAGACCAAAGATATATTTGTTTAGTCTCAGATTAGGCGGGAGAGGCTTAAGTGGTATGGCCTTTTTTTTATTAACTAAAAAATAATGAAATTAAAAAAGTAAAAATATTTAATATTTCATAGGTTCCGTGTATCGGTTTCGGGTCCGGATACCCTGTCTCTATTTGCCGGAATCGGAACCAAATCCGACATTGATCGGTCCCTAATTTTACTATCCGGAACCTACATGTTATTATAATATATCTATCCAGAACCTATCCGTTAGTGTCTGCTCTGGTCGGATATCTGGGTACCCTGTAGTAAATTGATTCCTGGACTAATTTCATTCCAATGGTAAAATATATATACAAAGATATAATGCTAGTCTTAAGAAAGACTTATCTGATTAACCTAAAATATAAGATACTAATTTACAATCATCCTAACTAATGTGATTACAGTCCTAAATACAATATTCATCATATTCATGATTCATGATGATTAGAGATAATTATGGGATTCCCTATAATTATTCTAACAGTCCCCCGCAGTCTTAGCGGAAGGTTCTCGTATGCTGAGATTGTCCCTGAAATCATCAAAGAGTATGCGCGGGAGAACTTTTGTGAAGATGTATGCAATCTGATTGCGGGACGGTACATGGAGAACACGGACTTGTCCACGTGCAACCTTTTCTCGGACAAATAATATATTCATTTCGATGTGTTTTGTGTGTTGATATTGAACATGATTACTGGATAAGTATATCGCACTCACATTGTCACAATAGAAAGGTTGGCTATTTCGTCCTAGTTTTCCAATTTTTCTGTCCTAACGCACCTGTGGGTCAAAGAAGACCAATAAAATCTCGCCACGATTGCCTTATCAATCGGATAATGTAGCTCTAACAGAAGATTACGAAGCCAACATGATTCAACAACCACATTGGCTACCTCTCGGTATTCTGCCTCGGCACTTGATCGAGACAGCGTGGATTGTCGTTTTGACGACATGAAATAAGATTATCCCCCAAGAACATGTAACATCTAGAGGTGGAACGTCGTGTATCCGGGCAGCCACCCCAATCTCCATCTTTATAGGATGAGAGAATCGAAACGGAGGACTTATACAGATGCAAACCAAAATGAAGAGTACCCTGAACATACCGCAAAATTCTCTTGAGGGCCCCCATATTATGCATGTGTAAACAAACTTGCTGGACCGTATAGAAAATATCGGGTCTCATAAAAGTCAGATACTGCAAGGCCCCTGCTAGGCTACGGTAATGTATTGGATCACTGTATAGAGTACCTGTAGATTTACTCAATTTTGCATTCATATCGATCGGTGCATGTGATGGTTTACAGGAGGACATTCCGACCTTTTCAATTATTTTCTCGGCATATTTCTTTTGACTGAGAAATAGACCAGCTGCATATTGAGTCACAACAATGCCTAAAAAATAATTTAAAAGACCCAAGTCCTTCATGGCAAACTCTGCTGCAAGAAGGGACATAATAGATTGGCGAAGTGATGTAGATGATGTTGTGAGAATAATGTCAGCTACATATAGAAGTATATATGTCATGTCATTTCCCTTCTTATAAATGAACAAGTACTGATCCGACCTGATGTGAGAGAAACCTAGTTTGGAGACAAACACTGCAAACTTGTTATATACCATGCCCTGAGAGCCTGTTTCAAACCATATAAAGATTTTTCCAAAAGGTAAACATAGTCCGGATGAGTAGAATCTCGGAAACCCAAAGGATGGTGCATGTACACTGTTTCCTGTAAGCTGTCATGTAAGAATGCATTTTTGACATCCAACTGGTGAATGGATCAGGATTTTGACAATGCCAAGCTAAGAACAGTCATGATAGTTGTTAGCTTAACCACTGGACTGAATGTTTTACCACAATTCACGTCAACCTACTGAGACCTGTCATCACCAACAAGACGAGCTTTGTATCTCGCAAATGAGCCATCAGAATTATTTTTATGATAAAAGATCCATATAGACCAAATTATGTTTGCATTAGATGGACATGACACTAATTCCCACGTGTTATTTTTAATAAGAGCAGCAAATTCGCCTAACATGGTAGCTTTCCAATTCGGGTCCGATAAGGTTGCTTTGGGATTTTTTGAAAGTGGTGACGGTTGGACTGAAGTAGTTAGGTTAAAATGACATTTTGGGTGAAAATTCCGTATATTGCAGAGATTCAATGGTCCGAGGTTGTGTTGCTGGGCTGTCGGGTATGCTAGTGGGCTGAGTAGCTAACCGGGTTTAGGCCAAAATAGTGGGCTAGTTGAGTGTCCCGGGCAGGGGGGTTCATGCCAAAATAGTGGGTTGGGTTAGGGGTGCAGAAGCTTCCATTCATTGGGCCTGCACACCACTAAATGTGGACAGGCCGAGGCCGAAGGAAGAGAGATAGTGACCTCCGCTTCTCGGACTGGCCCAATCATATTTTGTGGTTGGGCTGGAACGTTAGGCAGTGGTGTTTGGGCTGGTCCCACGCTGTTTTGGGTGTTTAAATGGTGATTCAAAAATGAATGTATTTCGTCATCTAAAAAATCATATGAAGGTGAGGATGCCACGTAAGATTTAGCAAATGGGAATGTATACTCGTAAAAAATGATGTGACGAGAAATAATGAGTTTCCCATTTGTCATATCATAACACTTATATCCCCTATGATTTTGTGGGTACCCCAAAAACATACAAGGAGTGGAACATGCCTGAAGTTTGTTAATAGTTGTGAATAAAAACAAAGGATAACACAAACACCCAAAACCCTCAAGTGTGTAAAAGATGGGAGACAGAGGTACAACATTTGTGTAGGTGACACATTGAAGAGCAGTTTACTAGGAGGAATATTTAAAAGATATGTGGTCATTTGAAGTGCATGGTGCCAAAAATTTGGTGGTGTGGACGAATGGACAAGGAGAGTGCGAACCATATTGTTAATTGTTTGAATTTTTATTTCGTCTTTCCCATTTTGTGGTGATGTATGTGGACATGAAAGATGCAAAGATATTCTATTTTGGTGACAAAAATTATTAAATTGGACATTTATGAATTTCCCCGTTGTCACATTGAAAACATTCAATGGATTTGTCAAATTAAGTTTTGATAGAAACACTAAATTGTTTAAAAATGGTGTAGGTTTGGGATTTATTTCCTAAGGGAATGTCCACAGAAAATTCGAATAATCATCTAGAATGAGCATATAGTATTTATGACCTGCAGAACTCAAAATCGGTGATGTCCACAAATCACAATGCAAAAGATAAAATGACATAAAGGTATGTAACGTAGATGATGCAAAATGAAGGTTAACATATTTTTCAAACACACAAGTTTGGCAAACAGAAGAGTCCAAAAGTTTGTTACAAGAAAACAATTTATTCTGCCTAAGATTATTGAAAACTGATGCTCCTGGGTGTCCCAACCGATTGTGTCATATAATAGGAGAAATAGATGCAAAGGTTGAAGGTTTGGTCATGAAATTGTTGGAAACAGTGGTGACGGGATACAAGTCCCCCGTGCTATTACATCTCATTAGTGGCATCTTTGTCTGAAAATCCTCCACAGAAAAGCCAAACGGATCAAAATTCACAGACACGTTATTGTCAATTGTAAAACGTCGAACATATATCGAGTTTTAAATAAGTTTTGGTGCATGTAAGACATTTTTCAAATATAATGGTGGGTGTGGAGGGGGTATGTTTACCTGACCAATACCATGAATTGGAATTTCCTGCCCACTTCCGACAACAATATTTTTATTACTACTCATATTAAAATAAGATGAGAGATTACCCTGAGATGTCGTCATGTGAGATGTTGCCCCTGTGTCTATATACCATGACTCATCTGAAACATTCAGATTCATGTTGTTCATGGCTTGTTCAATATCAGTGGGAGCATGGTGCTTGGGCTGTATATGCATGGTGTGGACGAGAACCTAAAATTTTGGGCTGTCGATTTGAAAATGTGGGCCTGGTCCACGACGAAGTTGGGTATGTGCATGGCGGGGCAGCCCACTGTGGGGCTAAGGCCCACGGTGGGTACTACCCCCACTGGTTACCGACAAACTAGTTGGGACGCCACTGCCTAGACTGGTTGCTGCTGCCGGCTGGTTCGCCGCCTCCCCTACTTCGTCATTTTCCACCATTATTTTTTTCTTTGTTATTGTTACAGTTTGAACCCCGTTTTTTACCATTATTGTTGCGATTTTCATTTCCACCCTAACCAGAATTTTGTGGCTGAAAATCCGCGAAAAATGAATTGGTGGAGATGAGAGCAGTTCCGGCGGTGGCTGCTCCAGTGGATGCCTGTTTTTCTTTCCTTGTTTTCTCGAGAATCAACCTCAAACGGGTCTCATAGAAAAGAGGCAACAAATTCCTTTGCTGAATGAATGTAGCAACTCCATCATATTGTTCATTCAACCCTGCAATCAATTGAAGAACCAACTGTTGATTTGTTACCAGCGAACCAACGTTTGATAGTTGGTCGGTGAGCACCTTCAATTCTTGACAATAGGAGAAAATGTTGGAGAAATCATCCAGTTTAACATTAGTAAATTGGTGTTCAAGATATACATCGCTAGAAAGTTGGTTATCTTGAAAAATGTTTTGTAAACGTTCTCATGCCTGTTGAGCAGTAGAATTCGGCTCTATTATGGTATGTAAAATATCGTTTGATATAGTGTCATAAATCCATTGAAGGACTATAGAATCTAAACAGGACCATAACTTTTTGTCCACTGCATGGGTGTCCGATAATGACTCAGAAGGGATGATATGGTCTATTACCTCATATGCGCGATAATGAATTTTGAATAATTCCGCCCAAAAGGTGTATTTCCCTTTTCCCATCTCAAGTGTTATGGAAATAAAGTTCTTGATGTTGTTTACGACAAGAGCTGGATGAAATATTTATTTTTCGGCCATAAGTTCCACGAAAAAGCAAAACAAAAGGAAGGATAGAAAATTATTTTATGTTTGATGGAAGTGTAGTAACTAACCCTAAGTGCGGCTAGGGTTTTTGGAGAGAAGAGGTGGCAGCCGAGATGGGGGTAGTGGTTTAGGGTTAGATGTGTTGTTTTAGGTTTAGGGTTTATGGAGGAAAACCCTATTGTGGCCGAAAAAAAAATATGAAGGAGGAGAGAGGTATTTCGGCTAAGAGAAGAAGAGAGGTAGGGTTTAGGGCAAAAGATTTGTGGCTTTTGATACCATGTAGTAAATTGATTCCTTGACTGATTTATTCCAATGGTAATATATATATACAAATGTATAATATTAATCTTAAGGAAGACTTATCTAATTAACCTAAAATATAAGATACTAATTTACAATCATCCTAACTAATGCGATTACAATCCTAAATACAATATTCATCATATTCATGATTAATGGTGATTAAAGATAATTATGAGATTTCCCATAATTATTCTAACAAATTTAACTTGATACTAACATAATATGTCGTGACTGGTCCAACAGATTTTCGAGGTACCAATTTGATTTGCATTTCTATGCTTCCAAATAGAAATGTTCCTTTTGATTGTACACCGAATCTGAATATGTCGGTATGTAAAGTTAAATCATATTAGAGACTTCAAACAATATGCAACATGTTTAAACATGACAAATTAAAGGTGTAAACAAAATTAATTTACCAGAGGATTGGTCAAGGACAAGTTGAAGATCATCTCCTTGCATCCAAGAATTATGAGAACCCCAACTAATGTACATATTATCTGACATCATACAATTCACCATAACTGAACCAAACAACACAATTGCTGAAATAATCAACAAATTAGGCAAAGAAATAACTCGAGAGCTGCCCAATTTGAACATAGAATCAACAAACTACTAGTAAAATTGTGCGTTTTTGTTCTTATGAATTAATATGGCACATATATCTTTATATATAGTTCATAATCAAATAATGTCATCCCAAGAAGAACCCTTCGAGAATATAGTTTATTTGACCACGTCTTGATTTCCATATCCTTAGTTAGAAGTTTACAGATCAGCGTGGATTCGCAGAACATAGATTTTTTCCCAAGGATTAAGGAGAAATTGGGTGGAGGGGAGAGGAAAAGAATATTTTTAAAAGGAAAATATATATATATATTTTTAAATAGACAGGCTAGCATGTTAGGCCAAGCTTATTTTTCTTCAAAAAATATTTATTTTTGTCAAAAAATGTTTGTTTAAAAAACTGAGGTGTTTGGTCAAGGTTTTGGGAGAAAACAAATATTTTTGGGGAGCAGCAGAAGTTGGTTTTCAGAAGCTAAAAAAAATTGTTTTTTCCTAGAATTACTTTTTTGAAAAGCACTTTTGAGAAAAATACATTGAGAAACACTTTTTAAACATTTGGTCAAACACTAATTGCTGCTCAAAAGTGTTTTTAAATTAGTAAGCCAAACACAAACTGCCTCTCTCGAAAAGTACTTTTTTGAATTTTTTTTTAAAAAATAAGCTAATTTTAAAAACTTGGCCAAATATATTATTAATCCACGAAAAAAGAAATTTGTGTTCAACCGAAGAAAAAAAAAAGATATGGATTTTGTTCTCTCTATATATATTGTTCGAAGAAGAATATTGAAGCTAGCAAAACAGAATGAGCAAATCATACAGCTGGGACGCGACTTGGGGTTATGAAATGACGTGCATGAGAATAATGGAAAGACTCGATTATCAACTAGACCATGATTTTTCTTTTGGTTGGTTCGATTATTTCGAATTGACTCGGTTAATTTAGATTCACATTGATGTTATATTAAAGAATGAAATCTAAAAAAGTTGCTTAGTTCCATTTTATAATTTTGTCTTTCTCATACTGTGTAAACGAGTATGATAAACAAGTATGACTCATTTCGTAAATAATTAAATATATAGACAAAATTTAGCCGTGTCGGTATATGCCATGTATTATTTTTAGATTTTTTCCAATTTATGTATTGCACTTTTCTTTTTAATCTATCCTAAATGAATATCTTTTTGTTTAGAAATAATTTAATTTTGAACTTTTCATTTTATTCTTAATGAAATATTTATAGTTACACTAATATCATAGCTTGTTTTAGATCACAATGTTTACACTAATACAATCAGAAATCATTAATTTCCAACAAAAACCCAACGGATAGTCCGTTGGTTTAGCAAAATTTTTTAAAATAAAATGTAATTTGATTTTTCGGATAGACTTTGTCGCACTATTTAGTGGAACTTTGTACCAACATTGAGCCTGTTTGGATGAGCTTATAACTTATGACTTTTAACTTATTTTTATTATTTTGGTTTTAAAATATTTTTTATCTTACCCAAACATTATAATTGTCCGCTGTAGGCATCTCTTGAAAAAACTCTCATTTTTAATAAAGGTTTATGTTTCTTAATTTCGTATCAAAGTGTATCACATTAATTGAAACTAAAAGAGTATACTTAAGTTTATTTACCGCCAAATAAATTTTCCGTAGTTTACGTAGACCTCTACCCAAGTTTCTTGACAATATTGAGAAGCTTATGGAAAAGAAAACCAATACTAATTATTTTTTAAAGTTTTGCTAGACTTTGACTTTGAATATACCTGTTATATGGCTTCATGAGTCTTCATCACCATATTTTATTTATGACTTTCATATTAATTTCAAAACCAGGGTAGGATCGTTCAGTTCCAAAATCCAAAACATGGACAATTCATTTGAACGTTCTATTTTAGTAACATATTTATATAAGTACTTCTCGGGGGAAATAACGATTTTGATCTATGTGTTGTCGATTTTCCAGTTACATCACCGTATTATGTACGCATACCTTACCTCTCTACCTTTGTGGGGCAGCGAAACTGTTTCTGATTGACCTTCGGCTCATAAAGAATGTAATCAATTCAGGATACAAGAAAATAAGACATCACAATATCCAGATAAAGAATAAATGAAATAATACACACATAAGAATAATACCTACATACTACTACTAAGACAAATGGAATAATACACACATAAGAATAGTATCGAAATACTACAACTAAGCCTTCTATCCTAATCCTCGCAACAAAACTCAACTACTCACTAACCTTCCATCCTAATGCTCAACCTCCACATATTCCTATCTACGGTCATGTCCTCAATCAGTTGAAGTTGTGTCATATCCTGTCTAATCACCTCCCCCAGTTCTTTTTCGATCTACCTCTACCTTTCCTAATTCCTGCGATCGCCAATCTCTCACACCTCCTAACTGGTGCTCACCTCCTAACTGATGCATCCTCACACCTCCTCTTCACATTTCCAAACCATCTCAGTGGCACCTCCCTCATCTTGTCCCCCATGGAGGTCACTCCAATCTTGTCTCATATAACTTCATTTTTAATCATGTCTCTCCTCGTATGACCGCATAACCATTTGAGCGTCTTCATCTCCGCCACCTGCAACTTTTGAACGTGACAGTTTTTAACTGGCCAATATTTTGCCCCACACAACAATGCTAGTCTAACCACCACTCTGTAGAACTTACTTTTCAGCCTATGCGACACTTTCTTATCGCAAAACACCCTGGATGCGAGTCTCCGAGTAACCAAATTTTACTCTGTTTACGAAAATTATGTGTACATCCCCACCTTTAATTTTTATTTCCCTCTTCTTTGAGAACTCTTTTCAACGAGCAACCATGATTTTGAAATCTTGGATACGCCATGGTAAATAAATATATATGATCCTTTCACAGAAACGGGCCTTGATAGCTTAATAGAAACAATCAATTTTAACTCAAAAGAATGGAGTACATGTATAAGATCAAGTCAACAAGATCTTTTTGCTCGAAACAAAAAAAAAATTGTAAATGAAATGAAAAACACAAGCAAATTGTTAACTGAAGCTCAAAGAAACATTGAAATGAATTTATTGGCAAAAAGAGAATGGAATCAAGAAGTGTAGCAAACTTTTCCTTTGATGTATCCTTCTAGTTTTGTGGCAATGAGCATTCAGTAGGCATAACTCCCTTGAACCTTTTCACATCTTTGCAATAATCATAGATCATATACTTGCTCCTAATTGAGTTCATTTGACCAAACTTATCAGCACTCAATTTGTTATATAAAGGAGAATTCCACCAATTAGATTTTGTTGGAATAGCACATTGAGCAATACTTGATGGTCCATTCCAATAACAAGCTCTTGGCCTAAACTTTCTACAAGTTGCAATAAAAGGTGACTATTTCAATCAATTTTCACAAGGCCACCTCTTGTTGCCCAACTATCTGAAGGAGTTTTAATGGGTTGTTGTACGCATCGGATATTGAAAATTTATTTCAAACTCAACAAACATAGACCTGTTTCACTATAGGGTAATTTAAAACTGTAAACATAAGACTTGAATGGTACTTGCATGTTTATAATATCTGGAATCTTTATCAACTGTGGGTGCGCACGCGAATGCCCTTTCGATTGCAAGCTCCAAGCTTCAATGTATTCCTCCTTTGGAAAGCTAGAAAATCCGGCAGAGGTTCGAGAGAGTGTTTTTATTCTGAGCCTCTAAGACTTAGAATAATGATATGAAAATCAAGTGTGATGAATAATGAAGTGTAGGTCTATATTTATATGTGAAAAATTAGGTCAAATCGGATTACGGTTTGACCTTGGGCCTGGCCCAAAATTCGAGATAAATTAGGTCATGGCGCCGCGGCCCTATGGTGTGGGTGCCACGGCTCTGACATGGCCCTACACTGTCTCATTTTATTTTCCGCACATTCTTAATTAAATCCAAAATCCAATTTTGACTCAATTAAAACAATCATTATTCATTTGAATATCTCGATTCTAAATCGAATATTTAATACTCTCTCAATACATCCTTAGATCGAAAAGACAATCGACATAGTGTGACCCTACAAGCCTTCACATATTGACATTAATCAAATTAAGATCTACGCAAAACTCCTAAACGGCGCCGCAAGACGAACTCAATATGTGAAGTACGTTTACACGAATCCAGTAAACTTAACATCTATGTGGTAAGATAAAATCCTTTCATTCACGACACACCCGATCAAGCTTAGGATTTGTCAAGTGTCTATCCAAATGGCTTAATCATTGTATCTCATCTATATTAGTTGACAACTAGACCATATTCTAAATATGTCTATTGCGTTGGCCAACGACTTAGTCAACCTAATATTACTGATAAGCTTAGTGTTCTCTTTATTATACATTCGAGGAATGAATCCTAATCTTGGCTCAACTACCACCTTTAATCCACATCGTAATGTACCTAATACAAGTCGTATCTCAACCTATAAGGCATTTTGAGCTTAGGACGGGATCAAAGTACATTACTTTATAGACAAGGCGCGTATTGACCTCAAGTCTAAGGACTTCTATCTCCCACACGCTGATCATACTTTAGACAAGTATAACAAATAGTATATCAGCAGGGTATACCAATACTTCCAAAGTATCCATGTATCCATCACGAGTAACCATTACTCGTAGCAGGTGAGACATACTACATCCTCTAAGGATGTGATGCAGACCATATGTCGACTTATCACATATCATCGATATCCCATTCTCGATGATCATTAGTCGAGGCTACTTTAAGAGTTACGCTCTATCATAAAATAGCTCACTCTATTAATGACAACGTAAGCTCAAGGGATGCATATTATAGAATATTAATCTCCATTAATAATAATATGAATGTGTATAAAGTACATTTGTCCTAATATAGATTGTCTCTAGGTCATACATATACTGTCAATCTCCCACTTGGCCTAGAGCTAATCTCCAACATATCTAATACCCATGTTCTTAAAATAACCATTATGCTTGACTAATCTTAATGGTTTAGTGAATGGGTCAGCTAGATTATCGTCTGTAGGAACATAGTATATTCTAATCTCTTCAATCTCCACCATCTCCCTGAGTATGTGGTACTTCCTTAGTACATGCTTGTTTCTGTTTGTTGATCTTACTTCCTTAGCCTGTGCAATCACACCAGTGTTGTCACAATAAATAGTTATTGGACAACTGGCACTCGAAACTACCCTTATTTCCTTCAGGAACTCAGAAATCACGACATCTTCTTTACCAGCTTCTGATCCAGCAATGTACTCAACTTTTGTTGTCGAATCAACAGTTGTAGCTTGTTTGGAACTTTTCCAGCTTACTACTCCACCATTGAAAATGAACGTGTACCCAGACTGAGATTTGTAGTCATCAAGATCCGTCTGGAAGCTAGCATCAGTGTACCCAGTAGCAGCTAGCTTTTCTTCCCACCATAGACTAAGAAGTAATCTTTAGTTCGTCTAAGATACTTAAGAATACTCTTGACTACTTTTCAGTGTTCTTCCCCAGGATTCTCCTGGAATTTGTAAGTCATTCTAAGTGCAAAGGCCACATCTGGCCTAGTACAGGTCATGGCATATATGATCGATCCTATAGCCGAAGCATATGTGATCCTCTTCATGTGTTCAAATTCTATAGCATTAGAAGGACCGTCCTTCTTAGATAACTTGATGCCTTGTCCCATAGGTAGACCGCCTTTCTTGGAATTTTCCATAGAAAAACGTCTAAGCACTTTGTCTATGTAGACTGATTGTGACAGCCCCAACAATCTATTAGGTCTATCTCTATATATCCTAATTCCCAGAATGTAGCAGGCTTCACCTAAATCCTTCATCATGAAGGCACTGGACAACCACTCCTTAACTGACTGCAGGAGAGTCTTATTGTCTCCCATTATCAATATGTCATCTACATATATAATAATGAAGGCAATATTCCCATCCTTGCGTTTACTATAAACACAAGGATCATCTTTGCTTCTGACAAAATCAAATGACTTGATAGCCTTGTCAAAGCAAATGTTCCAACTCCTCGAGGCTTGCTTAAGCCTATAAATTGACTTTTGTAGCTTGCATACAACATTTGGGTTGACTCAAGAGAAAAACCCTCAGGTTGTTTCATATACACCTCCTCAACTAGATTACCATTGAGGAAAGTGGTTTTGACATCCATCTGCCAAATGTCATAGTCATAATATACAACTATTGCAAGCAAAATCTGAATGGACTTAATCTTAGCAACAGGTGAAAATGTTTCATCATAATCGACCCCAGGCCATTGATTATAACCTTTAGTTACTAACCTTGCTTTATAAGTCTGTATATTTCCAAATGCATCGATCTTCTTCTTGAAGACCCATTTGCATCCTATGGGTTTAACCCCAGCTGGCAAATCAACCAAGTTCCACACTTGATTGATGTACATAGATTCCATCTCGAATTTCATGGCTTCTTTCCATCTCTTCGAATCAATGTCCAACATTGATTCGTTATAGGTTTTAGGCTCATCGTTATCGGGAATATCTATCTCACTATGTGTTCCCACAAGTAGATTTAGTTTTTCAAGAGGACGATGAGTCCTAGTGGACCTACGGAGTTGATTGTTTTGCAGTTCAGTGCTTAGTATGTTCTGATTGTGAGAGGGTTCTTATGTGTTGGATAATCCACTAACTTGAGACCTTTCAGGAATATCATTTTCATATATTTCCTAAATGAGAAGATGTGCAACCATTGCATCTACTCCCAAAAGGATGTGTAGGAGGATCTTATATTTCTGCATTGTTCCTCGTAACACTCCCACTGGCTGAAGGGCGTACTTGAAGTACCCAATCTTCGCCAAATACCCCCACTGAATTCTTGCCTTGGTCATTCGGCAAGGATTCAACATCTATGTTTTCTTTCGGTTCTTGAATTTCTTCAAGTTCTATCTCTGTGCAACTATGTTCCTTGTAGACATATTCTTTTTCAAGGAAAGTTGCGTTCCTAAAAACAATGATCTTACGTTCTCCAGGAAGATAGAAGTAGTATTCCTTAGTTTCCTTTGGATACCCCACGAAGTAACATTTCTCACTTTTGGATTCCAACTTGTCAGTGAGCATCTTCTTAACATATGCAGGGCACCCCCAAGGTCTCATATGTTTAAGAGTTGGCTTCTTGTCACACCATATCTCATAGGGTGTCTTTTCTACTAACGATGATGTGGCTACAATCTTTTCTGCGAGAATTAGATCAGGACCACGAGGGGAGTGTGCTATACTGTGATAGCCAGAGTGCCATTCATTTGACAAAGAACCCAGTCTACCATGCTTGCACGAAACACATACAACTCCGATACCATTTCATCAGATCAGCTTTGGAAGATGGAGTATTAGTGCTTGAGAAGATCCCAGGAAGTCAAAATCCAGCAGACATACTGACGAAGGCCGTGCCGAATGATAAACTGAAGTTGTGTGCAACTTCAATTGGACTTCTTGGATGAGGATCGGAGTCGCCGCTGCAGATGGAGACAGATGATTGAAATTAGTCTCCAAGTGGGAGATTGTTGAGTTGTGGAGCCTAATTCACCACCGCCACTATGAAGACCCTACACAGAGTATGGAATGTTGATCGACCTATAATTTTATAATGTAAGGTTATTTATTGGAGGATATTTTTGGGAATTTCGGGCTTGTATTATGTTCGCCCTAATTGTCGCTATATATAAACTAGGGGCGCCGTTTTATTTCTTTAAGGTCGAGCAAGAGAGAATTGTAAACTCAAACTCTCTATTTGATTATAGTAAAATCTGTAGCGGCAAAGTGGACGTAGCTCTCGCATTGATGGTGAACCACTATAAATTTGTGTGTATTATTTGTTCTTCGCTTATTTACTGCTTTCTTAGATAGGATTTGGGACTCAAGTTCTAACATATATTAACATCATTCTTTGAATTGAGAGAACTATATAAACAGTTATCCAATGATTTTGCTCCATACTTCCACTTCCAAGCTACTCTAAAAAACATCGGTAAGCTTTTAAATGAATAGGTTAAAATTTTCTTAAACAATTATATCCTGCGAGTTTCGTAAATTACTATGAACTTATATTAAAATACATCTGGGAGTAATATGGCATACTACATGAACATTACGCTTCAAAATTTTCAAAGAGTTCCAAGTGGCAGTACACATGAAAAATTATTTTTAGTGTTGTGTCAAGTGGGCTCATCTTTTAGATTTTTTTCATCGCCCACGCACCTCTCAGCAAGTTATCCCAAATATTTTGCTATATATTCAACCCTGTTTTTTTTAATCTAAAGGAAGTTATAGTAAGAGGGGGGGGGGAGGGGTCACAGAAACTCTCAAAATGATGATAATTTGGAAAATTTTAACCTATCCACTCTAAGTTTTCACTACATCATCTTATATGATTTGTTTCTTCTACGTTTCACACATTTTAGGTATAAATTTTGTTTTTTAAAATTATCAATAAGAAATTCAAACTTTATTACATGAGAGTCCATACAACAACAACAATATAGCCAGTGAAGTCTCATAACAAATCAATATTTTTACACGAAAATAATCTACTTTTGGTTAAAAGGATTACATGACATATGTCAAGATGTTTTTTCATACTTTTCGCATTTAGTTCTCGTTATTTGTGAACCTTTATAATCGAGGGACGAGGTGAGCTGAATTTCAACTTACGTGAGCTGCAAGTTCATTTCGGCTTGATCGATAATTAACGTCATATATAGCTATAATCAACCAAACTTTGCATATAATAACCGAGATGTGAAGATTTTGTTGAAATTAGCAAGGATTCTCCCTCCATTATCGGTTCAAATGGTGAAGAATTGAGAGGGAAAACCCTAACTCAAGTCAAAAGGGAAAGTGACTGCTTGCAAACGACCAAGTCCAAGTCGTTATTTGCTGAAGAAGAGGTTATTGGGCCAAGTACAATTCATATAGATACTGGGCCAAGTACACGTGGTCCGGGAACAACAACGAGAGAGGACTCTTTTCTTTCCGGGTTCATAATCGGTGCTATTGAATCTGCAGTTAAGGGAATATCGCCAGTTCTTTGAAAAAGGAAGGGCACGAATGACAAATGCCCAAGCTGAACATAAGAATTTCTCCTTCTCATTTCCAGCAGTGATGTTATTTTGATGTGTTGGAGAAATGCTAGCCCTTCAATCAATAGTTGATAACGCTTGTACAAATATACAGAATGAATATTCATGATGTCATAAGTTTGTTACAAACATAGCCAATAGGACAATTGTATAGATTTTATTCTTTCACCTTACATTGGGTGCTATAAATAGATGTACATGAAATCAATGAAATTCATCCGGAAATTTACAATTTGCAGTGTTCAATTATTTTACATTTCTTCAGATTTGGTGATTAAAAACAATAGGTCCTTTAACATAATTTTTATCTTTATTATTTTAAATTACCTGTTAAAATTTGCAAACGTTTCCTATTAATTTGCTCTGTCTTAAGCCGATGGTCTCTCGGAAACAACCGATCTATCTACCAAGGTAGATGTAAGGTTTGCGTACACTCTACCCTCCCCAGACCCCACGTTGTGAGATTTCGCTGGGTATGTTGTTGTTCAAGTGCAAGGGAGAGGAATTTGGCATTTGAGTCATCTTAAAAGTAGACAACCGTTGCAATAGAATAAACAAAATTAGTTTTTGACTTTAATTAAAATATTTTGAATTGAATTTAATTACATCAAATTTTAGCCAACTCAAGTAATATGAGATTCAGGTCAATCTTATTCTCCCTATGTGTCAATTATGTGGTGGTATTTGACTGAGAATAAAGTTTTAAAAAAAAAACTTTTAAGATTTGTAGTCTAAAAGAAGTCATAAACATTTGTATAGTTATAAATCATATCATTATGAGTAAAATTAAAAAAAATTAAATTAAGTTAGTTCTAAATAAATAAGTATGAATTTGGGGCTGATTAAAAAAAATATGCCACGTAAATTGTGACGGAGGAACTAACATTATTGTCATTGGCTACTAAAGCTTCCCACCTTGTTCTACTTAAAAGTGGCTCAACCTAATGGATAAGGAGTGCACCCTGGAGGTTGAATGTGAAGGCCCAATTTAGAAGCCCATCTATTATACTAGTCATAAATCATAGAGTAGTTAGGCAGCATCCACTGAAAACACATGGTCTAATCTGCTACATTTTGAAACAAACTATTGTTACTTTTCATAAATACACAAACTATTGCTATGTTTCATAATTAGGGGCGAAACTATTGCTATATACAAAATTTTCTCTATAAAGATTTGGTGGGATTACCATCACATGTTTGAGACCTTATTTTATTAAGAGAAGAGCTTGAGGCGACGTATAGATAGGTTACATTGAATTTAAATGAGTTAAATATAGTCAAATTAATAGACGGGTCATAACTCAATCCAAAGTTTGTTTGGATTAATATGAATTGACATAGTTCTTCCAAATTTGACATAATTCTCAAGTTCTTCACGATTGATATAATTTTCGATCTCAAAATTTGTTTTTGTATGCTTGGGTTTAGGTTGAATTTTGACATGTCGGGTTACAATGTTCTAATCCAATTTGACGGGTTGTTTTATATTCAATCCTTGAGTCAAATCAATCACCAAATTTTATAGTTGTATAAATCTCACTGACATATTTAAAATTGCTAAAAATTCTAAAAGACTTTTTTTATTACATTAAATTACGTGTTCGATCAAACACTGCCTCATAAATTAAGTCATAGGGAGCATTTTCACATAAGAAGCAACGTATTTATGTCTACAATATCAAATAAACCAAGAAAAGGAATTCTTTTTACATGAAAAGGAACTTATTCTAATGATTATATATCAAGCTTGTCTTGGACAACATACGTATATATGAAGATTTCTTGTAAATGATTAAAGGGGTGGAAATTTAATTTCTTATCTTATCTAAGTCAGCATATATATTAGTATCTGACTATCTGTTTCGACAAATGAGCACATAATTAAAGTAGTAGTATACAACTCATGCAAATCTTGTGAAATTTATTTTCTGATTCATGACATGAAAGAGTATATATAGTGATTCTCAGAGTAACAGATCTAGAGAGAACAAATTAAGAATTAAAATTATTTTAAGGCATGGAAATGACAAGTGTGTTGACTAAAGCCGACATGTTACTATGTAAAGGTAATTAATCGTGGGCAACATGGAACTAACATTAATTAGCAAATTTAAATGCCTGACAGGCCATTAAGGATTGCGATTTTACCTGGTCCCAATCAAGAATTATTGGTTGCTTGAGAAATGTCTTGAGCTTTGTCTAGTAATCAAATAACAAGGTAATATGGGGTTGCTAAGAAGTGTGTTGGGATATATAAAATCCCTCCACATATGATATTTCTGATTCGAGCCTTGTAAATAGAGAATGTATGGAACCTTTTTTGTTTTATTGAGCCCTACGCAACGCGAATTCAAATTAATCGAGTCAGTGAATTTCGAAAACCAAATAAATGTCATATCAAAGCGGAGTAGAGCGGGAATATACCTTGGATTAACTCAACCCTAGAAGCTTGTTCATGAGGTGAGTATTGGTCAAAACCCTATAAGGAGACCAATCCACATCCGATACAAATGTGGGATAATTTAATAATCCCTATACGTGCAGACTTGCCAACTAGAGCGTTAACAACTTAATATGGGCGCCTAATATTAGATAAACTAATAAATGAGATGATTTGATATACCATGTGAACGAATGAATGTTGAATTTGACTCAATCCCAAAAACTAATTCATGAGGTAAGGATTATCCAAAATCATATAAGAAAACCCGAGGGAATTGGTGGAGATGTGTTAAAGGGCCCATTAATTAGATATAATATCTAATCTAATTCTTAGTAAGTCAAGATTAAGATTGTCAATGTATTTGGTTTCCAAAATCCAATTAAAGTATTTCATGAATTCGAACTATGATCATAACGAATAAGGTACTATATTCTTTACTCTTATCTTTTCCAACAATTACTATCATAGTGATTCAGAATATATTAATATTCTCTATATATTTTGTAATTATGATTTTGATGTAATTATGTAAACTAGGTATTTTCATACAATTAGGTTTGTACTTGTGTACACACATATATATTGTATTAATGAGAAGCATTTAGAGAAGGAGAATTATATAATTCTACATGATATCAAGAGCCAAACCCTACCCTCCTCCAAAACCCTAAATTCGGCGCCACCCACCCCCTTCTTTTCCTTTTCACGCCGCCGGCAGCCCTTAAAACCCTAAATTCAGCGCCGCCCACCCCCCTTCTTTCCTCTTTCACGCCGCCGACAGCCCTTGTCCATGGATTCTCCTGCCTATTCCTCCTCCACCCACGACACACATCCTACTCATTCTCCCCCCCTCCTAACACCTTTCATCCGGCCTTTTCCATGACGAACATCAAGAACTTTATCCCTTTGATTCTTGATCAAGAGGATTGTCAATACTCATCGTGGGTTGAACTATTTCGAATACATGTTTGTGCTTACAACGTCCTTGATCACATCGATGCCACCACCCTCAGTCCACCCGACATTGACAACCCAACGTGGAAGCGCCTCGATGCAATCATCAAACAATGGATATATGGCACCGTATCCAAGGATTTACTTCATACCATTATGAAGACAGGTGCTTCGGCTCACGAATTATGGACGAGACTAGAAGAAATCTTTCAAGACAATAAACACACACATGTCGTGTATCTGGAGGAACAATTTAACAATATCCGTCTTGAGAATTTTGCTAACATGTCAGACTCTTGTAAACAACTTAAATTAGTTGTTGATCAATTGTCTAATGTTGGCAATCCAATTTCCAAAACAAAGATGGTTTTGCAACTCATTAATGGGTTGCTGAAAGGTGAGTACGATACAATTGCGATGATGATCCAACAAGCTGATCCCCTCCCTAGCTTCAATAAGGCCCAATCACAATTATTATTGGAAGAGACTAGACGTGATTTAAAAATCCCCGTGAGCTTAAGGTTCTGATTTGATCCTCAAGGTAATAAGATCGGATTTCCTACGATGGTCCGTCAATCTATACTTACATGCCTAATGTGGCATGGAAAATGGAGTGGAGTTGGAGTTGTCACGTGAAGACCTAAGAAACAAGTTTCTATTCGGCCTTTGTGTGTAGGTCTTGGTCGAGACCATGTATTTCTTTTATCTTATCTTTAGTTGCTATCTTAGCTATTAGCTTAGGGCATAGTATGCCATGTAATAACTACATTAGAACACAATTAATAAGCCATGTAAATTGTGACAAGGCCGAGAGTCTTCCAATAAGGTGACTAGGCCAAAAAGTCTTCCAAATGGGTGACTAGACCGTGAGTTGGAGGATAAGTTGGCAAGGACAAGGGACATCTAAAAGATGGGGATTTCAAGGAGAGAATTTGTGGACTAACAAGCTCATGAATTTGGCTACATTGAAGAGCTCAAAATCGGCCAAGGGGAAATGCAAGTGTTGGTCGAATTGATCATCCAAACAAATACCAATAATGGAAGCTTCCAACACATTCCAAGAACATGAGGTTATTGGAAGAATTAAGTTCAAGAATATTGTTACATAGGAGACAACAATTTTGGCCTAGGGAAGAGTAAGGGTTAGCTGAACTCCCTTGGTCACCAAGTCAATCCAAATGCGTCCACATTAAGTGTTAGTTTGTGTCTTTTCATTTGCTTTCTAGAATTGCCTCTTTTGTACTATAAATAGAGGCCTTAGGCCATTGTAAAATTCAGAGTTCTTGTTGATTGAAAAACTTGAGTTTAACTCATTTTGGCTAAGTCTTTCAATCCAGGATTGAATCTCTTAGTTGGATCCTCCGGGGGGGTCACATATCTTGTGTGTAAAGTTTTCGATCACCCTTTCTTGGTTAGTGTTGAGCCACGCGGTCAGCAAACCTCAACCTAGTCCTTGTGAAATTGATCACAACATACTTGGAGACCACACGAGCAATTAACTCCCCGTGTCACCATCCAAGGACCCATATCGATCGAATTATGACTTGGTTTGTGTCTCGGATTGTTTCCAACAATCCGTATACAATCCATGTTCCAATTACTTGTTTCTCCACATTTATATCTCCAGCAACACTTCATAAACATCTCCACAAAAGTCCATTATTTGCACATATCCTTAGACCCACGCAAATACCACCAAACATATCATCATCCCACCCAAACTCCCTTCTCACACACCCTCACTATCTTGGTGCACTTCCGAACCTTAGCTCTACGAAACCACCAAACCCCGAGCATTATCCTGACCCTCTACCCATCCATGACAACTCCACCAAAGAGCCTTGACGTGAATCCTCCCATACCCACCTGAAATTACCACCCAACACCCCATTGTCGGCCTACCGAGAGTCCGAGAAACCCCAATCTTGCCCTGCCATTTTGGGTCGACCCGAGTACAATCAGGACCCGAACCCTTTACTTACTCAAATTCCTCAATACATACATCAAATTGATATCAGAGCCAAGTGTTCCCCTCCCATGCATCAACGTTATGGCTTACTCAAAACAAGAGTATTGGAGGATCGCATGTGACATTTTGGCCGACCGTGCTCAAGCCTTAAAGAAAGAACTTTTGGAGCATGCCGTGATCAATAAATTTGAATCTAGGGTTGTGCAAAATAGACCATGACATGAAAGGGAAACCAAAATTGAGGAGATCCGAGAGGAAAAACAAGGTCGTACCCTTTTAAATAATCGGTTGTATCATGTTGAAGAAAAGTGTAGTACTTCATTTATTAATCCATTGTATGATCAAAAAATCTGGCGGAAGATATTGATCTCGGAGGTGTGTGAAAATTTCGTTCTCCAACATGTGTTAAGTGTTCAACTTGAAGAACACGAGGAGACACAAAGTGAACAATTCTTTTACACCCGATGCAAAGTACAAGACAGGGTGTGCAACATGATTATTGACAGAAGAAGTAGTGTTAACTTGGCCTCTATGGAAATGGTGGACAAGTTAAATTCACCCACCCGCGATCATCCGAAGCTATATGATCTCCAACGGCTGAACCAAAACGAAGAGCTAAGAGTGGCAAAACAAACTCTTGTTAACTTTCGGATTTGAACGTATGAAGATAAAATATGGTGTGACATCCTCCCTATGGATGCGTGTCATATTTTATTGGGACGACCGTGGAAACTTGATCGAGAGGCACAATATGATAGAGAAAGGAATAACTATTTTTTTCGAAATAATGACAAGAAGATCCGGTTGGTGCCGTTGTCACCTAGCGAGGTGCAAGACATGAAATCCGAAGGGAAATTAAACGCAAAGCCGAGGCTCTCTTACTTGATGCACAAAAGAGAGAGGAGGAATTTAAGAAGGGGAGTCCTCTAGATTGGTGCGCGAAGAAAAGAAAGGTCTTATCGGAGATGTGGTTGAAGATACTGACGTGAAGGAGCTTCCAAAAGATCTTGCATCCGGAACACTACCGATGAAAGGTAGTGAACTTGCTCTTGATTTATTTTCAAGAAGTTCATTATCTAACCACCAAAACTATGGATGCCATCCGTAAGAGTCTAGGGAATTTCAAGGCCAAGAGCAAGAGTCATTAGGCAAAGGCCTTACACAAAAAAACCTTAGGGCGACGTCAGCTTTGTTGGTGCCAAAGAAAAATGAAGCTTGGCACATATGTGTTGATAACCAAACGGCGTTGAAGTGCAAATCTCCTATGCCAAGAGTGGATGATGGACTGGATACATTGATAGGGGTCAACTTATTCTTCAACCTAGAATTGAGGAGTGGCTACCATAAAAAAAGGTCACGAGGAGAAGTTAAATGGAAGATGACCTTCAAGATCGAGCTTGTTTGGTACGAATAGCTCATGGTACCATTTGGTTTGTGTTTGTCGCCAAGCTCTTTCATGAATATCATATGCGAAGTCCGATGACCTTTTATGGCACATTTATTCTCATCCGAAGGTAATCTTATGGACCCATCCAAGGTGGTAAATTCCCAAAGTTGGGCCGAGCCTACGGATATAAGTGCGGAAATTATTCTCTGAGGTTTGGTTTCTTTGTCACGTCATTGCATTCGGGATTGTCACACTCTTGCTGCCCCTATCCTAAATGTTGAGGTACCGTGGGAAGTTGACCACGATGTTAAAGGAGTTGGTATCGGTACCGGCTCAATTCAAGACAAGGAATCCATTACCTTCTCTAGTGGAAGATTGGTGGGTGCACGGATTAATTCTTGTACCTACCACGAGGAATGTTATTGGGTGAGGCCCTTGGACAAAATGGAACGTTATGTTTGGATTGGCTTGTCTTGGTTTGTATTTGGATCGTGTGGTTTGACTACACTTACGGAAGGAAGGAACAATCGAATTCTAATAGCGGGTTGTCCTTGCAAGATATTGGCCTTCAAAACCGAGCATGATTTGTATGAAGGACTTGTGAGGCCATTTGAGTTGTACAACATCCCAAACTCTTCCATGATCCTTATGCAGAAGATGATAAGACCGTCAATGGGATCCTTGATCCGAGAACACAAAGTAGCACCCGCGGACATTCATGTTAATCCACCCAAGGTGGAAATTCTTCGGAATTGGTCCGAACATACATATGTAAGGATGGTCTGAGTCTCCCATGACTTGGATTCTTTTTGTCCTCATGTCATCCAAGTCTATGGCACTCTGGCCACCCCTATTCCACACGATGAAGTACCATTCAAAAAAGTTGGTGGAATTAGTTCCATCTTAACGCAAGACATGGAATCCATGGTTCCCACTAGTGAATAATTTGGTAACGCAAGACTCACTTTCTCTACATATGATTCCTTACTCCAGTGGGAAAATTATTTGAAGAGTGGGCCCTTTAAGCATGGATAAGTTCCGAAAAATATCATACAAGGAAGGACTTTCGAACGATGATGGGAGTTCAACATTTCATATTGGAAACTTATTAATGCACTTAAACGACGAGAATTCGAGGACGAATTCTTTTGAAGAAGGGGAGTGTGATGAAAAAATCCCCGTTAGCTTAAAGTTCTGATTTGATCCTAAAAGAGATAAGCTCGGAGTTCCAACGATGGTCCGTCAATCTATACTTACATGCCTAATATGGCATGAAAAATGGAGTGGAGTGGGAGTTGTCACGTGAAGACCTAAGAAACAAGTTTCTATTCGGCCTTTGTATGTTGGTCTTGTCCGAGACCATGTATTTCTTTTAGCTTATCTTTAGTTACTAGCTTAGTTATTAGATTAGGACATAGTATGCCATGTAATAACTACCTTAGGACACAATTAATAATCCATGTAAAGGGTGACAAGGCTGAGATTCTTCCAATAACGTGACTAGGCCAAAAAGTCTTCCAAATGGGTGAGTAGGCCGTGAGTTGGAGGACAAGTTGGCAAGGACAAGGGACATCTAGAAGATGGGAATTTCAAGGAGAGAATTTATGGACTAACAAACTTATGAATTTTTCTACATTAAAGAGCTAAAAATCGGCCAAGGAGAAGTACAAGTGTTGGTCGAATTGATCATCCAAACAAATACCAAGAATGGAAGCTTCCAACACATTCCAAGAAGATGAGGTGGTTAGAAGAATCAAGTTCATGAATATTGTTACATAGGAGACAACAATTTTGGCCTAGGGAAGAGGAAGGATTGGCCGAATTCTATTGGTCACCAAGTCAATCCAAATGCGTCCACACTAGATGTTAGTTTGTGTCTTTTCATTTGCTTTATAGAATAGTCTCTTTTGTACTATAAATAAAGGCAATAGGTCATTGTAAATTCAGAGTTGTTGTTGAATGAAAACTTGAGTTTAACTAATTTTGGCTAAGTCTTTCAATCTGGGATTGAATCTCTTAGTTGGATCCTCCGGGAGGGTCTCCTATTTTGTGTCTAACGTTTTCGATCACCCTTTCTTGGTTAGTGTTGAGCCAAATGGTCAACAAACCTCAATCTAGTCCTTGTGAAATTGATCACAACATACTTCGAGACCACACAAGCAATTAACTCCTCATATTACCATCCAAGGACCCATATCGACCGAATTGTGACTTGGTTTGTGTCTCGGATTATTTTCAACAATCTGTATACAATACATGTTCTATTTACTTGTTTCTCTATATTTATATCTCCCGCAACACTTCATAAACATCTCCACAAAAGGCCATTGTCCGTACATATCCTTAGCCCCACGCAAACACCACCAAACATATCATCGTCCCACCCAAACTCCCTTCTCACATACCCTCACTGTCTTGGTGCACTTCCGAACCTTAGCTCCACCAAACCCCAAGAATCATCCTGACCATCTACCCATCCGTGACAACTCCACCAAGCGCCTTGATGCGACTCCTCCCACACCCATCCGAAATTACCGCCCAACCTCATTGTCCGCTTACCGAGAAACCCCAATCTTGCCCTGCCATTTTAGGTCAACTCGAGTACAATCAGGACCCAAACCCTTTACCTACTCAAATTCCTCTGTACATAAATCAAGACTTGTCAAACAAGACAAACATAATCAGAAGGCGTTGATAGTAGATGCACTGCCGACCACCCCTACACCTGCCGAACCACCATAACCCGCGGACCATCAAAATCAGTGCGGTGGTCGAGGCAGTGGCAGAGGCCAAGGCTAAGAAAACGGGCACGGTAGTAGAGGAAGGGGCCGAGGGGGTCAATCCAATTCCAGTGGACAACCACGACAGGCTCAGTCCCCATATCCGTGGGCCAGCCCAATGTCATGGCCTACCCCCGGAAATTAGGCCTCCCCCATTGCCCTTACCCAACCACCCTGGAATAGCACCCAAGTCTGACCCTGAGTATTATGGGCCCTGCTCCTGGCCCACACCACACGGGTTAGCCACACCAGGCCACTTCTCTACGGCCCATTAGCAATAGCATGCATACATTCTTTTGACCCCTACCGAACTGAGTCAGGCCTACAGTACTATGAATCTCCAGCATCCTGACGACACATGGTACATGGATACGGGGGCCACATCCCATCTCACTCATAACTTTGGTAATCTCCCTCAACTATTTAATTTGAGCAATCCTCAATTTATTTTGGTCAGAAAAGGCAATCACATTTCGAATTCAAGGATATGGCACCACTCAAACACCACTACCTCACCCTCTATTTACCCTAAAAATGTCCTATATGCGCCTAACATCATCAAAAACTTAATTTCTGTTACGATATTTACTAGTGACAATTCCGTATCTATTGAATTTGTCCATTTTGGTTTTTCTGTGAAGGACCTACGTACAGGGACAACTCTTATGAGATGCAATAGTGTGGGGGACCTCTACCATTTCTCATCCAATTCCGCTGCAAGTGTCAATCCACATACCTCTCTAGTTGCAATCTCTCTATCAACTTGACACGATAGACTTGGGCACCCGGGAGCACCAGTTTTTAATTTTTTTAGGAGTCAAAATTTAATTCAATGTATAAAGGGAAATTTCCCCATAATTGATACTCTTGTCCTTTAGGGAAGCATGTTAGACTTCATTTTCAGTCATCACTAAGTGTAACGTTTTCTCCTTTTAATATCATTCATGCAGATTTATGGACATCTCAAATTACTAGCAAACTAGGTCACAAATATTATTTGGTATTTTTGGATATTTCTCTCACTTTCTTTGGGTTTATCCTCCAAAATATAATTCCTAAGTTTACCCCATTTTTTTTGAATTTCAAGCATATGTTAAAACCTAGTTTGAGAAACATCAAAACGTTTCAATGTGACAATGGTCGTGAGTTTGACAATTCATTTTTTCATAAATTTTGTGCGAATAATGGCATGTTGTTTCACCTCTCTTGCCCACATACCTCTCCTAAAAATGGCAAAGCCGAAAGAATCCTGCGCACCATCAACAATATGATTCGTACTTTACTCATTCATGCCAATCCCCCCTTTCTTTTGGGTCTACGCATTGCACATGGTAGCATATATCCTTAATATATTACCAACATGTACTCTTCATAATAAAACTTCAATCGAAATTCTCTTCCGTCAAATCCCTTCCTATGGTCACCTTCGAATCTTTGGTTGTCTATGCTACCCAAATCTCACCTCCACGACTCCTCACAAACTAGCACCTAAGTCTACTCCTTGCATCTTCTTGGGTTTCTCGTCAAATCATAGGGGGTACTTATGCTATGATTTGTCCAAAAATAAAATCATAGTCTCTCGCCATGTCACGTTTGAAGAGCACACTTCCCCATTAACAAACGTCTGAAAATACCAAATCACTGATTATAGCTTCCTTGACGATTCAGACACATCCTCACTCATTAGAAATACAATACATGGGACTAGTAGCCCGACCTTACCCGAGCCTCCGACACTTACCACGTCTTCCGTCGAAACCTCAACACACTGCCTGCCTATAGGTAGTGTGCCATCACCACCCTCTCATTTCCCGTCACACACTGCCCACTACCAGCAGCCCACTCTACCTGTCTCATTGCCCACGTCGAACACCCCCTGCCCCCGTCTGCCCTCCGATCCCCGAGCCTAAAACACACGTAGCCCATCCACATCCCATAAAATTCCACCCATCTGGTCCCTATTCCTATACACCGCATGGAAACTTATGCCCAACACGGGATCTTCAAGTCAAAAGTCCATTTTAAGCTATCAACTCAAACTATCTCACCTCTACCTAAAAACCCAACATTAGTCAAGCTTGATTCAAATTGAAATGCGGTCATGCGTGAGAAATTTGATGTGCTCACTAAACAACACACTTGGGATCTTGTCCCCAAACTAGAGGGGGTCAATGTGATTCATTGTATGTGGCTATATCATCACAAATTCAGGGATAGTTGTGAGTTTGAACGCCATAAGGCGAGACTTATGGCACAGGACAACATGAGGGCATTGATTGTGGTGAGACCTTCAGCCCACTGGTTAAACCTACCACCATTCGTACTGATTTGAGCATTGCTATGGGGAAGAACTGGATGATTCATCAACTTGATGTGAAAAAAGTGTTCCTACATGGGGATCTGAAACAAATCATCTATATGCATCAACCTTCTCGCTTTGTGCATCCCTCGGCTCCTCAGCATGTTTGTCGTCTTCGCAAGTCACTCTATGGCTTGAAACAAGCCCCCGGGCTTAGTATGAGCGATTTACCACCTACATCATGCAGATCGGGTTTGTGTGCAACAAAAGTGATAATTCACTTTTTATTTTTCATTGAGGTAATGACATTGCATACCTCTTGCTCTATGTGGATGACATTGTCCTGACCGCCTTCTCTAATGTGCTAAAAATGAGATCATTACCTTGCTCAAATCAGAATTTGTCAAAACAGACTTAGGTAAGTTGAGTTATTTCTTGGGGATTTCCGTAACTAGATCCGCGAATGCAATATTCCTGTGTCAGCATAAGTATGCCAAAGAGATTATTTACAAGGCTAAAATAGCAAACTGTAAAATCATGCCTACTCCAGTTGACTCAAAGTCGAAGCTCAGCGCCAATGATGGGGATCCGGTGTGTGATCCTTCTCTTTATAGGAGTCTCGCTGGCGCACTTCAGTATCTTACCTTCACTAGGCTCGATATTGCCTATGTTTTTCAATATGTGTGCTTGTTCATGCATGCTCCCAGGGAGCCTCACTTTACCGCTCTTAAACGTATCATTCGATATGTTAAGGGTACTCTTGACTATGAATTACATCTTTATACATCTGCATCGACCAAGTTGTTATCGTACACGGACGCCGATTGGGGCGGTTGGCCTGACACGCGTCGATCTACTTCCGGCTATTGTGTATTTTTGGGTGATAACCTCATTTCATGGTTTGTAAAACGGCAAGTCACGCTTTCCCGTTCGAGTGCAGAAGCAGAATATAGAGGCGTTGCGAATGTTGTGGCCGAAACTTGTTGGCTCAGAAACCTCCTTCTTACTTCATTGTCCCTTACGTAAGGCATATATTGTATACTGTGATAACGTATCTACTGTCTATTTGTCTCACAATTCGGTTCAACATCAGAGAACTAAACATATTGAGATGGATATTCACTTTGTTCGTGAGAAGGTTGTCATGTGTCATGTTCGAGTGTTACATGTTCCTTCTTCCTATCAGTACTCAGATATATTTACTAAGGGACTTCCTCGGCAGATATTCCTTGACTTCATATCCAGTCTCAGCGTCCGGCCTCATCCTGCTCCGACTGAGGGGTGTGATTTATAATATATTAATATTCTCCATATTATATTATCTAATTATGTAAACTAGATATCTTCATACAATTAGATTTGTACTTGTAAACATCTATATATATTGTATTAATGAGAAGCCTCCAGAGAAGGAGAATTATACAATTCTACACATAGGATTTATATCAAGATATAATTAACCTCTTGACATTAATCTTAATTGATATGTTTTGAATTATGACCATTTCATACATTGTACCAAATCAAAAAAACATCTTAACACCAAAAAAAAAAACAGTCTGGTGCACTAAGCTCCCGCTATGCACGAGATTCGTGGAAAGATCGAACCACAAAAAAGCATAGTAAATCTTTGTTCCCTTTTTTACCTAATTGGGGGTTGGGGGGGGGGGAAATTTGATATCAACATAGCACCAAATTCATCTATCTAGCCCCTTTAATTTTTTGTTCCCCCTTTTGTTCTTTTATAAAGTTGAACACTGTTCATAATAGTGATTTTGATAATAGAAACATCGGAAATCATGAATCTAAATTACTTATTCACAAAAAAAAAAAATAAAGAAAACCATTGTTGGAGATGATTTTTGCTTCATATATAGCCCAATGAGATGAGATGAGATCATTTACTTTGTATAACCTTTTTTGAAGCTACTTATTGATTATGTCGTCTACGTTAGCTCAGGGCGCTAAATTTTGCGCTTTAAAAGATAGAAATAGCACTTATTTGCAAATAATACCAATGCATGTTATTGGTATTGGTATTATTTGCATCACATGACCTTTTATGAAGCTAGGAATTTTGTCGGTGTTAGTTTAGTGGAGTAAATTCTGTCGTGATAGAAATATCTTTCACTGACCAATTGTCGATCTTGTTTTTTTTTTAAATAATTATTTATGGAGTTTCAAATTTCACAGTTGAAACTCCATATAATAGTCTCTTGAAATTTCATTTGTTAAATTTGAAATTTCATAATAATAATTATTTTTCAATTACATAGGCTCAAAATGGCTATTTGTGAATTTTACGTCTTTAAAAAAGTTGGATGAATTTTTCTTTTTGCTACAAATTTAGCTCACTGCACTAGCTAAAATAATTCAAATAGTGGACACCAAAAAAAAGACCACTTGTACAAATGTCCCCAATGAGAGATAATTCCCCTCAAATTAACGGAATTATAACACATCGTCCCATGGATTTTCTTTTCCATTTTTTTAATGAAAAGTCAATTACACTTTTTTTTTTAATTTCTAAATATGACTACTGAATTTCAATAAATTGCTCACAATAAACGTGTGCAACAGTTGCAAAATCCAAACCAACCTGTGCTCTCTATTTTTGAAAACTATTAGCTAAGTATCATAACATATATTCAAACCATAGTAATAGTAGATCAAAGGGAAAGTCTGAGCTCCAAATCTAACTCTTCTGAATTTGAACCAATAGAGTCACTTCTGTCTTTCTTTCTCCTCCTTTCCATTGAATCCTATAAAATAACCAAAAAAAATTTGCAATCAATTTTACATGAACTTGCACCACCAAGGGTGGTGGTGGAATAAAATTCAAAATAAACCCTTTTCAACTCGTGTAACTGAAATGTAGTCACTGACACGAAAATTTTCAAATTTTATATGAGAAATTTCGGGATATTGTCCTGGAGTCTCATATGTGGAATTGAAACTCCATAATACTGGCTATTTTTTAATTACATGGCTGAAAAGTAGATAGGTGTGGGATAGACAAGATCTATCCCTCAATAGCTAGAGTTCTCAGGTTCGAGTCATCGAAATGAAAAAAATCTCGATAAGGAGCGATTTTCCCTTTAATGGGCCTTACACTTACGTATTCGGATAAGTTGGGACATTATGTGAGAAACAAAAAATCATGAACTTATACATTATGCTACATGGAATTAAACATGTAGCAAGAAAAATACCTCTATTTGCATGTTATGGAGATGTCTAGTCATGTGAGGTTGAGGATAATGTTGAGGCTCATACACTGTGCCAGGATGCCAAGTACTGAAATTAACCACAAAAAGTAATTAGAATCATTTGAGCCAAGTACAATGACAACATATTATAAAGATTAATAAATTGAGAGAACAGTTAAAATTGTTCATTGATTTTATATTCTTATGAAATGAGCAATTATAAGTACCTTGGTCTAGAACTAGGCTGAGAAACTCCATATCTGATATTTGCTCCTTCAATGCCACTCATTCCCGTCTGAAATTTTGAGGGTCAAAAGAGTATTGTTATGTGAACTAAAATTGAAGTAAAAAGACAAATTACAAAAAAAAAAAAAAATTACTCCCTTTATTTCAATTTATGTGTCTTACACTTTTCATTTTAATCCGTTAAAAAATCCAACATTCACATATTTAAGACTATAATATTCAAAAGTATTTTGGTACACAACACAAATCTAGCTTACTTTCTTAAATTTTGTGATAGTCAAATTAAGACACATAAAATGAAACGGCACATAAGTCACAAGATTAAAAAATCTATCTTACTTTCTTAAATGTAGAGAGTATGATATACCCCAAAGAAAGTAGAAGTGCATATATAAATCTCCTCCAAAAACACAGACTAGAATTCTCTTTCACAATTTACTCATTTTAAGAACTTATATATGCTACAAAACCAGTGCTCAATGCTTTGATCTACTATATAAACAAGTTTATGAGAAAGCTCAAAGGGTTTTCAAGGGGGGGGGGGGGGGGGAAATCAAAATAGTAGGAAACAAAATAGAAAAATCTCATTCTTAGTCTCTTTTCTTGGAAAGGGCAAGTGTTCAAGGGTTTGATGCACAAATTAAATATGAATCAATCTAAAAGCAAGCATGTATTTAGGGTTAATATAAATTATCACAATTGAAAATGATAAAGAATAATAACACCAAGAGTATTTCTAAAGACAACCAAAAAAAACAAGAAATTATCTAAACATCTCCCATATTATTGGAATGATAATAGCAGAAAACTTTGAGATAACAAAGAAATATATTGTTCATGAATATGAAAATGACTGAGATAATGAATATGCTGTTTGTAGTCTCATATCCTCCTGCATATATACAAATTTAAAAATAAAAAAAACTCCATCAAAATCTTGAACATTTGCAAAGAGTATTCAAGAATCTAGTGCAAGAAAACAAATTTAGGAGGAACGGCGTGTTAAAAAATTTAGATGCTATGGGTTCTGAAAAAAAACATGGGAATGGAGCGGTGGATTCAAGAACTTAGATGCTATGAGTTCTGAAAACAAATATGGGAGTGGAACGGCTGATTCAATAATTTAGACACTATGAGTTTTGAAAACAAACTTGTGAGTATGTTGGAGCGGTTGATTGAAAAATTTAGACGCTATGAATTCTGAAAACAAAATTGGGAGTATAGTGATGGATTCAGAATTTAAACGATATGAGTTTTGAGTTAATAAACTGCAGTATGATAAGTACTATATTTATAAGTGTTTGCAGATGTATATAAGGTTTGACTCAAAAAAAATAACTACATTAAACTCATGGTTAGATCCACCACTAAAGACTTTGAAGAGATAAACAAGATTAGAGGCAAATTAATTACCTGTGTGAGATTGTTGGCATAAGGATTATTGTTGTGAAGAGAAGGAGGATAATTAGCACAACCCATTTCACTATGCAATCTAATTTTCTCTAATTGAGCAACACCAAGTCCTCTTTGTGGCTGCTTGTTTGGTTTTTCTGAATTATTTTTCTTGCTTTTTCTTGATGATCCTGATGAAGATGAAGATGATCTCTCATTTCCCAAGTTTAGTTCACCAAAATAATTGCTGCCCATATTCTCTATTTTTTTTAAAATAAAATTAAATTTGAGAATAAGATGAACAAGAAAGATTCAAGAATTGAGATGATTTTGCTCAAAATTTTGTAGCATTGTAAGGCTAAAACAATAGGTTAAAGAGAGAGAGAGATCTTCAAAAGGGGTATTTTTTTTAAAAGGAAAAAAAAAAGACAATAATTGCATAGCTGGAAGAGATCGCATTTAGATTTATGGAGATTGATTTGATTTATCCTTATATAATTGGATTTAATGCCCTTACTTTTGCTTGCTTGCTCATATTTGTGAACTTCTTTAAAAATGTTGGCTCTATTATTTTTTTGTCTTGGTCATAGACTTGGAAGAGGACTTGATAGTGATTGTCCCTCTGATCATAAACTCATTAATTTAATGCAATTATTCTAAATCGTATCTTCCCTTAACGCGCTTCACTCCCACGTTTCCTCTCCCCACTCTTTTACCATTTTTAGGAAAAATTAATAGAGTTCGTATTTACGAAATGTAGTTATAGTTTAAAAAAATACATAGCTTTTATGTACGAAATGTAGTAATCATCGTTGATACAATATGTTATCATACATCTCTTTCGCATGATTTCAGTTGATACATTCAATACCCGCCTGATACAACTCTTTCAATCGCTGATGTCTGTCTGATACAACTCTTTCAATCGCTGATGTCTGTCTGATACAACTCTTCCGCCTGATATAACAATTATAGCTATATTTCGTAAATACGCAAATTATAGCTACATTTCGTAATTACGCTCTAAATTATAGCTATTTCTGAAAATTTTATTTTTAGTCATCTCCTCGATATTCGAAATCGGCTTGCTTCCCGATTAGTTTAAATTTGTGTCTTGTAAGATCCATAAGAAAAACAAGCTTTCTACACAAATAAATCATTCCTAATGCTCGAAGTCAAAACTTCTAATTAAGAAAGATCCAATATATCACATAATAACTTTTAGCGATGTAATTGTTTTCAAATTTTTTTTACCTTTTCTGTCTTTTCTCTTTTTTTTTTTTTAAAAAGATCACATCTTACTCTACTTTCTGAATGTTTAGTAATTGTACGTAATGGTAAAGCCAGAAATTTTAACAAAAAATTTTAAAAAATAATTTAAATTAAACATACATCGATAGTGAAATGATTTTTTTATACATTAGTGTAAGTTTTCTATTATATCATGTTACTTACTATTTATTTAGGTTAGCAATCACAACAATTAAATGAAATTATATATAATTATCTTTTAAATTATCTGATTGTATAAATATATCCTACATCGTCATAGCATAAAATTTAAACTCTTTAAAATATATAAAATATTACACATCGGATTCATACCTATAACATAAAGTAATTTTTGAGACACCATTTCTGCTACATTAAAAGTTTCCCTTACATCAAGAAAATCCAACAATTCTTATTTATATACAAAAATTATATTTTTCTTACTTACTAGGTGTATGAAGGATTAAATGTCCTACATGTAGTATTAGTTAAGAAGTTCCTTTTCAACAAACCTAACCTTCTAGTTGACAATATATTCTCCTAAATTTCAAATTTGCAAAACAAATTTCCAAGTTGCGTGCTTCATACCCTAATAATTTTAATTATAATATTTTCATAATTATGTGTTCAGGATAAAAGTTGGGAGAAAATCTATAGGAATTTGGTTGGTAGATCATTTAGGTAAGATGCAATCAAGTTTATAATGTTATTTAGTAATTTATCAAATGATCAAGTCTGATTCACTGATTCTCTCATTACTGAAAATTTCATTCCATATATGTGGATTTCAAGTTCTAATTTCAATGCACTTGTCTATCAGATTTAGAACTTAAATACTATCTATTGGCAACTTTAATAGAATGAAGTAAAATACATTAATATTATTATTATTATTATTATTATTATTATTATCAATAGATCCATAAATCCTCATTAATTAGCTGATCTTCATAAAGATTTCTTATGGGAGATACTGTATGATTTAATTCTGTGACCTTATAGAATGTCTTTTCTTTAATTGTAATGTAATTAATGTATGCATGTACTAACCAAGTTTTCATAGTTGGAGGATTGCAGAATCCAAGTTCTAATCTATCGTAAATATGTTGGTGAGAATATTTATTATTCCTTTAATAAAGAAATAAATAAAAGGAGTAATATAGGGCTGAAAAATACCTGCATGCATCCTGTAATTTAATATTAGGAGTCACAAACTAAAATCATAGTAACACATATAACAAAACTATGGTTACGTTAAAGAAAATAATTTTTTCACTAAGATTGACGATGATGTCACACATCGTATTGGAGTAGAATGGATGAAATGGAGGCTCGCCTTCAGGGTGCTTTGTGATAAGAAAGTGTCGCCTGGATTGAAAGGTAAGTTCTACAGAGTGGTGATTAGACCAACATTGTTGTATGGGGCAGACCGTAAATAGGAAGTTATGGAGGTCGAAGATTAGTATAGAAGGTTAGTAGGTAATTGAGTTTTGTCGCGATGTGTGTGCAGGAGGTGGAGGGCAAGCCTTTCCATCTCCTCTTCTCCTTTTTTTAGTAGTAGTCTTTAGGCATCGTGTAGATCATTATTCCTGTGTGGGTATTACTTCATTTCTGTTGTCTTATTTCTTGCAATCTTGCATTAACTACGTTTTCTTTAGCCGAGAGTCTATCAGAAACAACCTCTCTGCCCCACAAAGGTAGAGGTAAGGTCTGCATACATCTCATCCTCCCCATAACCCACTTCGTGGGATTACATTGAGTATGTTATTGTTGTTGTTGTATCACTATCTAGTCCGGAACAAATTGGTTCCATTAATCTACATTCGTGTCGTGTAGGTTCATTCATAATAAAATGCAGTCTAACATGATGTTTCTATTCTTAGAGCTCAAATCTGAGATTTTTTTTAGTAAGGACGTAGGAATTCCATTCATGCCACTACAACCCATGATGGTGATAAAATAAGTTACATACAAGCTAAACACATATCTATATTTATATATATTGTGCACAAATATCAATAATAATAATAATAACAACATATCTAGTATAATCTTATAAAGTAAAATCTGGATAGGATAGAGTGTACGCTGACCTTACTCATACCTGATGGAGGTAGAGAGGCTTTTTGGGAAAGCTCAAGTATTACAAATCAAAATAACTTACAGTACATGAATATCGAGCGAATAAATTTTTTAAAGGTAGGAGGGCAGGAGGGTAGGCATGCAAAACCATATCAAATCGAGCTGTTACACGCTGTGATTTGTGGTATATTATGAGTTGTTTTGTTGTAAAACAAAAAAGAGAATAATCTCATTTGTTAAATAGACATGTGAAGTCAAGCAATTACAACAAAACAAACCATCAATTCATCAAAAGGATGTCATTCTGTTAAATTTTTTTCTTTTCCTTATTTAATTTTATATTTAGATGGTTGTCAAATTAAAGGATGTTTTTCGAACTCTCCATAGTTCTTTATTCGAAACTATATCAGTTTTCAAGATTGGAGCTATCAACCACTCAACCATTTCTCAAAAAGATTATTTTTATTTTATTCCTCCGAATAAAATATGGCCATAGGGGTGGATACCCCATATCTGTAGAAAGATTTCATATGCGAATTCACCGATCTATCGATCTATCTATCTATCTATCTATCTATCTATCTATCTAGCATGCCCATTTGTGAAATAAAAAATAAAATTCTATTTCCCTACAACCCGCTCATATACAAATAAACTGTGAAAGGGGGAGTAGTAATAAGTCATATAGAATCAATGAACGGGTAAATTCTTGAAGTTAATGTGAATTACTCAATATATGTCAAGATTGAACAACTTTGCAGGTTAGGGGTTAGCAAAAAATAATGGAAAAAAAAACTTAGTTCAATTATTCTTTTATTTATTCATATTCACTCTTATGAGAGTGTTTTTCTATGAGATTTAATTAAGCTCTTAACCTGATTTTAATAACAAATGAAAGACAAAAAAAATCGACTGCTTTGAACTTGCAATTTTCCTATTTTATTCTGACTTTTTCTTGAGTTTGCACAATCAACGTTAGATATAAAATTCGTGTGACTATAATGTGCATATACTGAAGTCAAATATAGGCATAATATTTCGTTTTGTTTTCAAGTTTTACTAGTCAAACTTTGATCCCGATCTATAAATATAAAACTATAGGGTCTACTATCTCGGTTATTAAAAAATCACTTTGTATATTATTAAATGGTTAATTATTCCTTAAATATGTGGTTTTCTTACGTCCAAGAAGTAGCCACGCCCTAAAACCAAGAAAGATAGTTCTATATTAATTAATAATAATTATAATTATAATTCAAAGATTACGACTGACTACTGCGGCGTTATATTACATTTTTTTTTTAAAATGGGTATATATTTTTCTTTGGATTGAAGCTAGAAGACATTGATTGCCAAGGGTTTACTTAAATGCCTAAATGTAATGTACACTTTATAACTATAAAAAATTATGAATCATGTGATATCGATACTTATATAAGTAGAGAAAGAAGGGGTTAAATTTTATGTACTGACGATGTGATATCTACACAATTTGATTATTTAAAAGTAAATTAATGGAAAATATTTATACTAACATGGATTAATTAGTAACCTGGATTCAATCATGAGTTGCCAGACTTAGGGAATGTTAGGACACAATGAAGAAATGGAGATCCAAACAGATTATATCTACTAGTTGTCAATATGTTTTAGTCATGTATATAGGATTTCTAATATTACGGATATTATTATTAATATTATTACATATATTTAACTTATTTTTATTTGACGTGATGATGACATGAGTTGAGATTAGATGAAACAATGAGGATTTATATAGCAAATCCCATTTATTTGGAACTAAGGCGTAGTAATAGTTGTTGTTGTTGTTATTGCTGTTGTTGTTACTATTGTATGAATCAATTATTAACCTGAAAAAGATGATGAATAACTCGTTCCGAACGAATCAAATTACACTGATAATTTATATGCTATCAATATATATAATTTAAATACAGAGAATAATGCCTTAATATTTTTATCCCTAGAATTACATTCTAGACAGAAAGGAAACATAAGAGAACATATATAGGTAGGGGATTTCTCTCTTCAGGTTGCTTCAATAAAGGTGCCTCTTTTTCATTCCTCTTTCTTTTTGGGCTCCCAAAAAAAATCACAATAAAATATTTACTTAAAAGCATAATGTAAAAAGTGAATTAGCTTAGACATGTAGAGCCCAAAGTTTGTCTCATAAAGCGTAATTAATACTTTAATAGCATTAGAGAATCGCCTTTCTTTCATTCATAATCATGATTAAAAAAATATAGTTATGCAGAACCTAATCTTTTTTACAGCGTAAAACATATTAATTATAGCAAAGGATCAATAAGTACAATAATAAATATAAACAAATAAATAAAGCAAACGTAGGAGGAAACAAGGGGATTATGTTGATTAGGTGGCGATTTGATGTAGTTGTTACTAGTAATGATTTGATTTTGTAGCAAATAAGAAAATATTAGGAAGATAGCACTTTTGGTACATAATTTATTGATAAATTCTAATTTTAGTCTTTATATTATCTGACTGAATACATCAAACCTTCAATTAAATGAATTGTGTTGCTTGGTCCGTTTGCTTGTGAATGATCACAAAATGTTACCATAATTATTAATTGTTTCACAACTTATTTACTCATGTCAAAAGTTAAACTTATATTAGTACTACATATATCACGGTAATATAACTTCTATAAATAATAAAAATAATACATTTTCTACATGAAGGGATAACCACATTGTAACTAATAAAATGTTAAATTTGCTGAATCATATATCACAAAGACCAAAAACTAATTTTATCAATAATTTAGAGACCAAATAGGCTATTATCTCAAAATATTAAGTAGGAAGGAAATTTTAAAAACAAAGGCAAAAATAATTGGTGGGAGAATATCTACTGTATATTTGTGGCCACATGCAAAACTGTAGTATACATTACTCTACAGGATTTGCTAAACAAAATCCCTTGGAAAGAGAGAAAATATTTCAAAACATAAGAAAAGAGAGTAACCCAACACTTCCATATCAATCCAACTAGACACCATATCAACCATAATCTAATAAAATAATAAAAATCTATAGTTAATAATGTTGTTAAACTAATCAACCTCTTATAAAGGGTTGAGAGTCACTATGTTTCCCTCCTGTCTGGAATACATTTTTATGTAACTATATATGTATGTTGTGTTCCCACTTTTATGAATAACTTAAGACAATAACATGCAAAGAAGAAAATTAGTATTCACCAAATAATTCAATCTCAAAAACTAGTTTATGAGATAAAGATTATTCAAAGTATATAAGGAGATAACAACCTATTTTCTGCATATTAATTAATAACTAAACATTTGAAGTGTGGACATGATTAATATAACATGGAGGTTTCAACTTCCAATTAAAAAACATGAGGGGACCTGACTCTGATCGTCCACTACTAGAAATCATGATTTTCCATGATATATCTGGGAAATTTTGAATTTTCGTGAATTTCTTACTCCTCATACGACCTCGAAATTCGACGATTCTTGTTTCTATGAGTCTGAAATCATGATACAAATCTAGTCATTTAGTCAAAACTCAATTCAGAATTTGTTTGCTCAATGTGACACCATTTATGCTCAAAACGACGTTTATAGTGAAATTTTCTCACAGGCTCTGAGGGAAAAAATGAACATTTAGCCCAACTTGACCGATAAATATAACTAACAAGGTGAGAATTGTCTATACAAGGAGATAACAACACATGCTTTCAACTAATTGTTGGGATACAATTGTTGTAGGGAACGGGAAGTAAGTAACTATTACAATAGTAGAAAGGATAAACAAACTATTACAATAAAACTGGAAATCAAAATCTTAACAAACTGCTTGTGTGATTTGCTGAGTCGAGTGATGTCACTCTGTCTTTAAGACAAGATTACCCCGTATATCTCCTTTTACGGTATTGAGAAATAGTCTCCCAAGATACAACAGGAACTTTAACAAGTGAGCAAAGGAAACTCAAGTATTACTCTTGAAGAACTTTGAGTATAGTGACTTTGCTAGAGACGAAGAATATGAAATCAGAAAATCTGGAGAATTCTCTAAGTGTTGAGTGTAGTGTGTTTCAATCGAGCCAAATGCCTTAATTTATACTGTAAGTAGAAGACCCCTCAACTAGGCAACTAATGGCCTTCAATAGCCATGTAATTGCATTTGATTGAGGGGTTAAATTCAGCCAAATAATGATTGAATTCATGTGGCAAGTAATGGGGAATCAATGCTCCAAAACTAGCCCAAACGTCAGATTTTTCTAACTTCTCATCGCAGCATTCTGCCTCCGAAGAGCCGCGGTGCTGTGAATCAGCGTCGTGGATCCAATAGCTGACCAGCCAATTTGCACCGCGGCTCAGCCTGGGAGGCACCGCGGCTCCGACGGTGTGGCACGTCGCCCCTTCACGGCTCCGCTGCGATTTCCGACTCGTTTCAATTTACACTTTGTACACTTCTTCCTTCATTTACCAACGTGGAATACATTGTCATTTGGCCAATAACCGTCCATAATTCTATGTCTCAAACGTATTACATATGTACCAATATCTCTTTCACTAATGAAATTTGCGATATTTGGCACTACGTGTACACGTGTGTGAAAACGACGTTTTCGACGTGCGGGCCCAATTGTTTGAGTCATAAATTAATGGGATATACTTATTTCCACATTTAGTAAATTTCCAACAATCCCCTCTTGAAAGAGATTTTGGCGCACACACATGGTGTCTTTTCTAGCAATCTTTCAGCGGATCGATGTTGCATCTGGATAGGTTGCATACGCTTTGAACCTTCCATAGTTGAATACCATCGAACTTACTTACTGCGCGGTGAATGTGATGTCTTGAACCGTCAGTATTTAGTGTAAGTCAAGTCAATGGTACCAACACAACAACTTCCTATTCTCAGTTCTTCGTAATGTATTGTCCGTTGTGGCCATAGACACTTCTTGGTTTCTTAAGTGCATTCATTTGAGGCGGCCGGACCTCGCACTTAAATAGGTGGTATCCTACAAGGTATCCTGCTATGCCCCACTTTACAAGTGTTCGGAACCATTAAAAGTTTCTCTAAACCTAACCTCAACCGGTGAGGATCATTAAAGGTTTTGGAAACTTAACCTTTACCCACACTGCAGATAGCACTTATAGTCTATCGTGGGAACACCTTTGGATTTGGTGTTTCTTTACTGAAATCACTATCTGAAGTGTTCATGCTTCCACTGAAGCGCTCAACTGAACCTTTATAGTTTAGTTTTCCCATTAAACCTAATTCCTGGGATCTCCAGTCAGTAAGGTTGGGTTACCACCGTATTGATCCTTATACTTTAGGTTTTAAGCCCATTCCCCTAGACATGCAGAACATCTGATCCTTGGGTAAGCCTTTTGTCAGTGGGTCAGCTATGTTATCCTTTGATTTTATGTAATCAATGGATATTATACTTGTGGCGATCATCTGCCTAACGGTCTTATGTCTCCGTCGAATATGACGAGACTTGCCGTTGTACATACAATTTCGTGCCCTTCCTAGAGTCGACTGGCTATCGCAGTGGATCATTACAGAAGGTACGGGTTTGTTCCAACAAGGATCATCCTCTAAGAAGTCATGAAGTCACTCATCTTCTTATCCTGCTTTGTCTAAAGCGATAAACTCTGATTCCATCGTGGATTGGGCGATGCAAGTTTGCTTAGAGGATTTTCAAGACACATCTCCACCACCAATTGTAAATAAATACCCACTGGTGGACTTGGTGTTCTCTTCAATGCGTTATACTTCCGTTTGAATATCCATTTACAACCCAACAGTTTATTTCCCGGGGGAAGATCAACCAACTCCCAAGTATGGTTATGCAGAATGGAGCCTATTTCACTCTCAATAGCTTCTTTCCAGAGCGGTGCCTCTGGAGTTGACAATGCTTCAGCAATTGTCCTTGGTTCATCATCAACCATATAAGCTACAAAGTCAGGACCGAAGGATTTATCCTTCCTGGCCCTTTTACTTTGCCTTAGTTCCATCTCTTGAGTCTCCAAGTTCTGAGAATCTGGAACACTAGATTCCGGATATTCAGCCACCTTGATATCCACTAGATCTGAACCATCTAGATCCGGCCCGTCAATGACTACCGGTTCCTGAGAGTTTTGTTCATAACTTCGTTTGCGAGAGATTATGTCTTTTTCCTTTCTAAGAAAGGTACCTTCAAAGAATTGAGCATTCCTTAATTCCATGATTGTACCCCCGTGGATATCTGGAATATCTGACTTATGCACTAAGAAGTGATAAGCACTACTGTTATTTGCATATCCGATGAATATGCAATCTACAGTCTTAGGCCCAATCTTGACCTGCTTTGGCTTTGATTTATATCAGTCATCTTTCTAACTTAGTTACTTACAACAAAATCTTATCTTAAAACTGTTGGGATACAATTGTTGTAGGGAACGGGAAGTAAGTAATTATTACAATAGTAGAAAGGATAAACAAACTATTACAATAAAACTGGAAATCAAAACCTTAACAAACTGCTTGTGTGATTTGCTGAGTTGAGTGATGGCACTCTGTCTTTAAGACAAGATTTGTATATCTCATTTTACGGTATTGAGAAATAGTCTCCCAAGATACAACAGTAACATTAACAAGTGAGCAAAGAAAACCCAAGTGTTGCTCTTGAAGAACTTTGAGTATAGTGACTTTGCTAGAGACGAAGAATATGAAATCAGAAAATCTGGAGAATTCTCTAAGTGTTGAGTGTAGTGTGTTTCAATCGAGCCAAATGCCTTAATTTATACTGTAAGTAGAAGACCCCTCAACTAGCCAACTACTGGCCTTCAATAGCCATGTAATTGCATTTTATTAAGGGGTTACATTCAGTCAAATAATGGTTGAATTCATGTGGCAAGTAATGGAGAATCAATGCTCCAAAATCAGCACAAAATCAGCATTCTGCCTCTGAAGCGCCGCGGCGCTGTGAATCAGCGTCGCGGCTCCAGTAGATGACCAGCCAATTTGCTCCGCGGCGCCGCGACCATTCACAGCTCCGCGGCGATTTTCGACTCGTTTCATTTTACACTTTGTACAATTCTTCCTTTATTTACCAACGTGGAATACATTGTCATTTGTCCAGTAACCGTCCATAATTCTATGTCTCAAACGTATTACATACGTACCAATATCTCTTTCACTAATGAAATTTGCGATACTTGGCACTACGTGTGCACGTGTGTGGAAACGATATTTTCGACGTGCGGGCCCAATTGTTCGAGTCATAAATTAATGGGATATACTTATTTCCACATTTAGTAAATTTCCAACACTAATTAGTGTGGAATATTCTAGCTAACATAGTCATTTTAACTCTTAACCCAAAAAGTAAAAATAAAGTTGACTCATAATCATATTATATTGTGATCAAGTTACATATTGTTCCCCTCCGAAGTGTTTCCCTTTTATCGGCTGACGAAATCGGATGACAAATTGATTCCTTAACTAAGCGATTTGGGCCGGAAGCGGAACTCTAACTTCCAACAATGGATTCCCCAACTACTCCAGAAAGCGTTAGGATTGTGAGGGAGTAAACTAGGTGGTAAGAAGCATAAATACAGCTAGAGTGCAATAAAAGCGATAAAGATAGAATGAAGATATGAAAAAATCAATTTTTTGATTGATTGTGTGTTTTTCTCTATACAAAGAATGATCTTATTTATAGTACAAAAAAAAAATTGTACAACGTGACCCCCCCCCCATGTCAACCACCAAGTAACCCACTAAGTTCAATGGCCGACTATGGGGGAGGTGGTGCCGATTTTCTCGCCCTCTACTCCTCTTGCTCGGATAATGGCCATTTCTTTTAGCTGTTGTTGGCCGTTACCTCTTCTAGGGGTCCGGAAATCCTTTTGACTTGGTCATTGAGGCGTCTGCATCTGAGTGGGTCCCAGTCGTACCTCTAACTAACAACTCGGTTGAGATGCCTTAGTAGCCGATGAAGTTCTTGTAGTTGAGGGCTAGAAGTAAATTCGGCTCTGGAACAATTCGGCTGTCACTGAATTCGGCTAAACACCTAAATTATTTTGAGTGTTAACACATATGCTTAAAGAAATGAATCTGTCAAGTGTAAAAGAGAAAGCAATTAGAAAAAGAATGAGTGTTGAAAGATTTACTATCCTGAAAATCTCATGATATAAATTCATATTCTTTCCAATCTCACAAAATCTTGAAGTTCTAAGTATCAAAATGACTCAACTTTGCTATTGTGCTTAATATTTTGATGATCGCACAATATCAAGTTGTGAACATGTTTGCCCATCACAAATGAGTTCCAACTTTATTTCCTGTTTTGGTATTTTATCCAACAATTACTATTATTGGAAAAATCTAAAATTTCCCCTCTTGGATAGTGGTAAAATGAGGGCTAATTGCCCCTTACTACTAGGTAAAAGATTTATATGATTAAAGACTAATTAAATAATTGTAGAAAAAAGGACATATCTAATTTGATTTTGCTATGAGATTGAGTTTTGAACAAAATAAGATACACCTCCACCAAACTATACTAAGTTCCCCTTTAATTTACTTCAACCTTCATGTGCACTAATTTATTGTTAATTTTATTAAATATGTTAATGTTAGCTATAATTGCTTAGTCTCCAATAATAAAAAAAAAAGTTCAAGAATTAACGATGGATAACCTATGTCGCTAAACAATAAATATCTATCGATAATTCTATTAAATGGTGATTTAACAACATATTATTAGAAAATTATGTTAGTTACGACCTATTTAACTACACATTCACATGAGTACCTATTTTTTTAAGTGGGTTTTGGTGAAATTACAAAGAATTTGAAAGGTGCTCCTTTGAAGATTCATCATACCTAATAACTTCCTCTTTTTGAATGGACTAATTATTGATGTTGAGGTCCACTTCGTTTCCTTTGTCCATTGTTAATATGTTATTATTAATTGTTATGTTATCTTGGTGCGTGTTTATCAACTAAACACAATGTTATATGTTGTATAAAATATAATCTAGGCCTTGTTCAATGAACTAATCAAGTGGTTATAAGTGAAATAAAGTTCACCTGCACTAAAATATAGACACTTATTAGTGATTAGGACTTGATGTTGTCGAGCAGAAAAGCAAAAACATACCAATAAATAAATTATTTATAGAAGCTTTCTTCTATTTCTCTTACTACACAAGTTCATGTGTTATTTAACTTGTGGGCTGCATAAATTCAAGGAGGTAATAAGATTATATATATTAATTGTTACTAACATTTCGCGTTGATAAAAAAGTTGATGTTTATCCGTTGAATTTAGAAGAATTTTCAAGTTTTATTAATGTTAAACCTTATTGTTTAAAACATAAAACATCTTGCCGTTTCAATTTCACGGTGAAGTTATGAATTTAATTTGTCAAATTATTAAATCGATTTTTATTAACCACAATAAAAGAAAAGAAACATAATTCTCCAGAAATTAAATTATATACTTTGTTTATTTCCCAAACACATCAACCCCCGCCCACCACATTTGACAATAATACATAAGTCTATCCACAAGATTTGCATGCAAATGAAGGTATAATATTTTTGTATAGCCATATTGATAGGACTTAGGATTTGGTGGAATCACGTGGGAGCATATTTGCTTTTTGGTTTTTAACTCACTGGGTCATTTGTTAAAAATAATTATAATTACAATCGCTAGCCAACAATAACAACATATTCAGTATAATTTCATAGATGGAATCTGAAAAAGGTAAAGTATATACATATTTTATCCCTACTTCATGGAGGTAGAGATGTTGTTTCCAAAAAACAGTCAAATATATATAAAGAAAAAAAATATACACTATCTATGTATAAAATATGTATATCATAGATTAACATACAGAAAATATACATTTTGGTAGACGGTTATACAGTGTAAAAATTTCTATTTTTTTAGTTTTTCATTCAATATTTGGTATATGTATTGGGTCCCCGACGAATTCGAATTCGCGCCGAGTAACCCAATTAAGGGGGAGCACTCCCTACCAAATTTTTTCAATACCCACGTCTAGAACTCGAGACCTCCAATTGAAGGTAGAGAGATCTTATCCATCCCATCACAATTCTTAGTGCAATGTGAATGATAGACAATGGTATACACACGGTATACCATATGGATCGAAAATTAATATACCATGTACCATGTTTGTAGAATCCGTCTACAAGTATAATTATGGTATTAGTATTATAGTAGGAAAATGCATTAGTCTTGTATTAGTAAAAGGAAGATTTATTTTCCATATTTAGATATTGTATATTTGTATATATACCTCTTCATTAATGAAAATAATCAGGGGATTATTCTCTTTCATGGTATCATAAGTGTAGGGCAAAATTTCCTTCTCTCAAATATACTTCCGCCGAAGACCAGCACCTCGGATTCCGCGAATCCGACACCTCTTTCTTCCAAATTTTCTTCCAAAAAAATCCCTGATTCTCCTCTTGTTCTTTCCTCATGTCTTCCTCAAAGAACACGTTTCATCCTGCCCTTACAGTCTCCAACATCAAGAACCACATCCTATCGTTCTTGAGATGGAAAACATCCAATACACGACGTGGGCAGAATTATTTAAAGTTCACGCACGCTCGCATCAAGTCCTTCATCACATCATCCCCTCGGTAATAGGCAAGGAGAAGGTGCCTACCGCCAAAGATGACCCTGCGTTATGGACAACTCTTGATGCTATAGTTCTCTAGTAGATTTATTCCACTATCTCTACGGACCTTTTGCAGACGATTATTGAGCCCGACGCCACGGCGATGGAAACTTGGAATAGGGTGCGTGATATATTCCAAGATAACAAAAATTCCCGTGTTGTCACTCTTGAGCAGGAATTTTCCCATGTCAACATGGAGGATTTTCCGAATGTCTCAGCCTATTGTAAAAGGATGAAGGAATTGATGGATCAACTCAAAAACTGGTGCGCCCGTCACCAATGATCGTATTGTTCTTCAGATGGTTGTAAGCCTATCTGAAGCTTATAATTGCGTTGAGATATTTCTTCATCAAAGAAATCCTCTTCCACCATTCTACCCAGCCTGTTTCATGCTCGCATTAGAAGAGGCCGACTTGGATAAAACAGCGGCTGCCGAAGCTAATTCTGTCATGATGATGGCCACATCCGATAACCCTCATTCGTTCTCGGATAATTCTAGCCAAAAATGTAACAACGGTAGCGGCAAATAGGGTCAAAATTGAAAAAATGGTGGCAAGAACCGCGGTAGTGGCGGTGGTCGGAACAGTGGCGGCAATGGCGGATGAGGGGGCAGTGGCCCAGTTGGGCCGCAGCCTTGGGCCACTGCAAAATGTCCATGGGGCTGGGCTAGTGGCCCACGACACCTTACCCAGTTTTTCCTTCATCTTTGGCCATGCCCAATTTCAGCTAGCAACCGTAGGTAGCCCAGCAGACCAGAACTGGGGCCTGGCAACAGGCTGGCCTGCTTGGGCCTCAGCCTTAGCAGGCCTTCATTATTGCGGCCCAGCCTCGGTATCGTCACCCACAGATAATAAGGCCGCGATGTATACACTTGAATTAAATCCCCTGGACGTAAATTGGTATATGGACACCGGGGCCACTTCTCATATGACGTCCGCGCCAGGTAATCTCTCGTCTTATTTTAATTTGAGCAATAATCGTGGCATAATTGTTGGTAATGGCAATTCAATTCCAATTCGCGGTTATGGTCACACAAATTTCCTCACTTAATTAAAAATTTAGTGTATGTCCGATAATTCACAAATGATAATGGGTTTCTTTTAACTTTGACCCCTTTGGTTTTTCTGAGAAGGATTTCACGACGGGGATACCTCTAATGAGATGTAATAGTCGGGGGGAGCTTTATCCAATCACCACCACCACCATTTCCATGAGTCAAGCCACTCCATCAACATTTGTCGCCATTGCACCTTCTTTGTGGCGTGCACTTTGGGTCATCCGGGGTCGTCTATTATTTCTTCTCTTCAAAATAAATTTTTTATTGATTGTAAGAGTACGCGTAGTACTCATATTTGTCCTTCTTGTCCATTAAGGAAACATGTTAGATTACCTTTTGTAGCCTCTTATTCTCGTACGTTGATGCCTTTTGATATTATTCATAGTGATTCCTGTTTTAAGTTCTTTGGGCCATCGTTATTATGTGTTATTGGATGATTATTCTAATTTTTTGTGGACCTTTCCTTTGTCTAAAAAGTCTCAAGTGTTTTCAACCTTCTTAAAATTTAGAGAGTTCATCCGTACCCAATTTGAATGGAAAATTAAAAATATTCAATGTGATAATGGAAGGGAATATGATAATGGGCCGTTTCGAGAATTTTGTGACACTAATGGCATATCTTTTTGGTTTTCTTGTCCTCATACGTCCTCACAGCAGGTCTGATCATTCTATGTTCATCTATCATCGTGATACTTCTATGATATACATTCTGTTATATGTGGATGATATTATATTGACTGCCTCTTCTGATAATCTGCGCAAGTCTATCATGCCCCTTCTTAGTTCAGAATTTGCTATGAAAGACTTGGGGCCCTTTAGTTATTTTTTGGATAGTTGTCACTCATCATACAGGTGGTCTATTTTTATCATAGAGGAAGTGTGCTCATGAGATTATTGAGAGAGATGGCATGTCATCGTGTAAGTCCTTATCTACTCCGGTTGATACCTAGTCGAAGTTGAGTGCTAATACTAGCACACCATATGAGGATCCCACCCACCATCGCAGTCTTGCAGGGGCTCTTCAATATCTTACATTCACGAGACCAGATATTACTTATGCAGTCCAGCAGGTGTGTTTATTTATGCATGATCTGAGGGTTGAGCACATGCATGCGCTCAAACGCAGTATACGATACATACAGGAGACACTTGATTATGGTTTGCATTTATATCCATCATTCTTCTCTACTCAACTCGCGTGTCTTATGCAGATGCTGATTGGGGTGGATGTCCAGATTCCAGGCGTTCGACCTCTGGTTATTGTATGTTTCTTGGTGATAACTTGGTTTCTTGGTCCGCAAAACGCAGGCTACTTTATCGCGATCCAGTGCGGAGGCCGAGTATCGAGGGGTAGCCAATGTGGTGTCTGAGTCATGTTGGTTGCGTAATCTTCTATTAGAGCTACACTTTCCTATTCAGAAAGCTACCTTGGTCTACTGTGATAATGTTAGTACAGTCTATCTCTCTGGAAATCCGATCCAACATCAGCGCACTAAACATATCGAGATGGATATTCACTTAGTTCGTGAAAAGGTAGCTCGTGGACAAGTACGTGTCTTGCATGTCCCTTCACGGTACCAAATTTGTTGACATCTTTACTAAGGGTCTTCCCTTGGTTCTGTTTGAATTTTTTTTAGGACAGTCTCAGCGTACGACAACCGCCCACTATGACTGCGGGGGTGTGATAGATAGTGCTATACACACGGTATACCACATGGACCGAAAATTAATATACCATGTACCATGTTTGTGGAATTCTTGTACAAGTGTAATTATGGTGTTAATATTATAGTAGGAAAATGTATTAGTCGTGTATTAGGAAAAGGAAGATTTATTTTCCATATTTAGATATCGTATATTTGTATATATACATCTTCATTAATGAAAATAATCAGGGGATTATTCTCTTTGAGTGAAGGCATATAGTATTATAATAATTTGGATGTAATAACCAAATAGAAATAATTTAGTGCATGATTGATCCTAAGGACCTTAGAGATTCCTAGATCTATATTGTTAATATTGATGACATTATATATACTTAGTATCCATAGAACCGAATATATTTTTCTTCTGCATTGACCATAAATTTAATAGATCCAAGAGAGTATGTATTCTTTTGTTATAAAACAACTGAAAATGGAATCTTGGAAACCACAAAGAAAGTCCTAATCTACGCGTTAAGATGCTACATGGCTCAACTCTGTTTCTCTTTTTGAAAATATTGGAAGAATTTTGAAAAATAAAGAAATGAAGATCGTGTGTAGTTTGGCAAAAGTTATCTTTTATGAAAAGAGTTTTCTGGTTTGGGAGTAAAACTATTTTCAAAAAATAAAATATTATATCGTAATACTAATAAGGAAAAAAGCTCAAATATGTCATCGAACTACCGGAAACGGTTCATCTATGTCACTCGTCGATAGTTTGGTTCATTTATGTTATCGTCGTTACCAAAATGGCTCATTCATGCCATTTTTCAATAACCCAGTTTTACAATACTATTTTTCATTAACGTCGGCGTTAATGAAAAATAGACGTTAATGAAAAATGGCATGGATGAACCATTTTGATAACGGCAATGACATAAATGAGTCAAACTATCGACGAGTGGTATAAATGAGTCATTTCCGATAGTTCGGTGGAATTAATGAGAACTTATAAAATTAACTTTTTAGTACGAAATACTAATATATCTGCTAGAAAATATGGAATTAACAACGGAATTTGTCAGTAATCCCCATCTAATCCATCGCTAAGTAGCTCCTAGATAATCGAATTTTCTTATAATTCGTCACTAATTTGTAGCTAAATGCGATTAGCATAAAATATTTATTATTTAACTACGCAATTTTGTCCATCGCTAATTTTGTTGTTTTATTGTAGTCGAGTACTGTTGGAGCAAGACAAACACATATATGATCCCGAGTTGTGACCTTAGGAAAAATTACACTATGATCACTCTTAAAAATCAACTCACGACTAAAAAATGTGAATCTGAAATTGGCTGGTCGTTAAGAGATTTTCGATGAGAAGTCTGTCGAAAATGTATTCGAAGAGCCAATGCTCTAAAGGTCTAGCTTGAATTGGATATATATCATACAATGTGGCTACTCTTGTTCCACCCTATTAATTATATTCAATTTTAAATTCTTATTATGATGAAATTTATTCATAATCCCTTTATAACGGTGATATTCGACAGTTTAATTTGTTTACACCTTGATTATTCTAATCAACTCGTTATTTATTATATTCACCGGCACAAATATCAAATAACTTTGCTAGCCAATATAAGCTTCTTAATAAATTGATCAAACATTTATCAAACACCTTGAGAAAGCTTGATAAATATTCTCTCTCTAGGCAACAACTCTATCAAAGTTGCACAAAGCGTGCACATCCAATCTTAGCAGATTTGGTCAAATATGCTAGCAATTATAGTATTTAGTTTAGAAAAATTCAATCGACAATTATTGCAAAAATGATTTACTCATAATATCATAAATCTCAATTTATCTCTCCAATGTTCTCCGCAACTCTGCACACAAAATATGGGTAGTAGAGTACCCCTTTCCCCTATTTATAACTATGTTAATTAGAAATTAGAAAATCTATTTCGATATTATTCTGCACAACAAATCTTATTTAGCAAGAAATAATTAGGAAACTCGCAAATACTCGTAAATAATTTTGGTTTCCTACTCCAACTTTGAATATTAGTCTTCAATCAACGAAGTGTCTGTCTACTTTCCACGAGTAATTTTTGCAATTTCATCCATCTTTTTTAACCTAATACCTATGTGCGGGTTATATCTTAATTAACCCTATTGGCATATCTTTGCAAAAAAGAAATCGTAGCATTAGAATGGTCTGATATTAGGATTGAGTAGTGTTCGGGTAGGTCTATAAAATTAACAAAAAGCTGATGAAACAATTCAGGCATTGAAGGATAAATTGATGACGAAAGGATACACACAAGCAACTCAACCACCAAACAATAATCAAGTGACCAACGAGAGTTGTAGTGGGATGAATAAGATTCTTACACCCTTAACTAGAATTCTTATGTGTCGAGCCATATGCGGCACAAATTCGAATTAGTCACGGTCCCAATGCATATACCGGACGCCAAGTGAGGAACTAAAAAAATAATGAAGCTTTAATTAGCCTTTATTCTATGATTCATTGCCTTAGACTAAGGAAACTAGGAGTGATTTGCACAAAATATGATCATTTTAAGGTCGTCGCAAATTATGTTTTTACAAGTTATGTCGGGCAGGTTATTACTTAGGTACAACGTTGATTTTACCTATGATGTTACATTTTTAACAAGTCTTTCCTTATTTAAAAGTTGTATCTGCAAAGGGCGTTACTATTTTACAATCTTCATTGTTAAAGCACCAACCAATTTTTTTTTTGTATACAAGTCTTGCCGTATTGGCAAAATTTGTATGTGTTGTTCAATTATTAAAAAGTTTTGCCGGACTTGACAAGACTTGATACTATCTTCATTCTACCTATATTGTTATATATGAATTCTGCCAAAGTTCTTATCCATATATTTCTGTTACAACCAAATAAACATAGTCAAATTTGTCTAATTAAAGCACCAACCACTTTTTTTTAGAATCCTCTCATCCAATGTCTCAACAACTTAATATAGAAAGCTACTTCTTTTGTTTTTTCAGTTCACTAATTCTATTGATCAAGGATAGATGCACAGATTTTAGTTTTACCAACAAAAAAGAAGAAAGAAAGAAAGAAAGATAAAAGGAACAGATGGAAACATACTAATTTCATTTACATGTCTGATATTGAAGCCTTGAAGACTCAATCAGTAAGAATACAGAGAAAATAAGCATAAGATACCTACAAAGGCTAGAAATTAGAATACTCTTGCATATTATGAATATATGTATATATATATGTAACTCAGATAGTTACATTAAAAGACTTGTAAATGACAGAGAAACTAGAAACCCTGGTGCCGATCTTCAAATCTAAATTTGGCATATATCAGAAAACACCTGAATTTCCGTTTCTCACTGCTTTTAGAGAATTGATTGACACATTTGCAGCGAGAGTACTGCAGATCCTAACGATTTTTGCACTTCTCCGTCGCCCTCGGGGCTGCACGAAACAGGACATACTGTGTGTTACATGTCGTATAGTATAAGAATTCATTCTCCGTTGTTTAGTTTGGGACATTTACTTTTGGAAGTAGTCAATGTACTAGACAACATCACACACATTTTTCATATGTATTTGATATCATGCAAATCACAACGTGAAATTTGAGCAAGTGGTAATTTAATTACCTAGACCATTTGCATCTAAACTCTTCATGATCCTCAGCTTCTTGCACGACTCTGTGAACATCCTACAAACATAAAAAAGAAAATGACAAATAGGAATTACATAGTAAAAATAGGTTATAGTTCAACAGCTCCCAGGTTGCTCTAGTATCCAGATTAAGGGAGACGAGAAAATATCACCAGAAGTATTCAGAAAGCTAAGATATAATACTTCAAACACACAGCATCACAAACGTGACCAAAATAGCAAAAACGGAACAAGAACGCTTGGACATAAACCTCACTAGAGACGGAACTAGGATTTTGAGTTTATGGGTTCTGGATTCTAAAAAACACAGCTTACTGTGTTCTTGATAAATTGTTTGTGCATATTAAGTGGATTTTTAAACACAAATAGAGGATTTGAGCCAAAGCCACTACCGAACCTGTAGGTAAAGCTCTAGCTCCACCACATGATTTCAAGTAGCATATCAGCAACCGCCGTCCTAAAAATTATGTTCACTACTAAGTCACAACCTATCCATTGGAGTAGAAATCCGGCAGGTTGATGCAAATAATTGGGCTAATGATCAATTAACCTCTCTTAGACAATATATTAAGACTCGTTGACAAAGATTCTAATCTAGTTCATGGCCTGTCAGAAGTAGAATATGTCTGATGGGATCTTTACGGACAACAAAATATAGGTCAACTTTGATAATAAATTTATGATGTTTGAGAGGTAAAGTATAAAATTGTAGTGTGCACAAGTTCAAAATCAGATCGATGCATTAGACCTCTAATGACTAACCTGTTCATGAGCTTTAAAAAAGTTTTTCGGAAATTTTTAGAATTTAAGATAAGATGTAAGACTTACTCCCATGGGACATCACCTACAAGCATCCAATCACCATCCTTGTCTTCATAGGTAAGAACGTATTCAGATCCATGTAAAAGATCTGCTAATTTGCTTTCGTTTAGTCCATCACTGACTGAAATGCCTTGAGTTTCACATTGACCTAAATAAATCATACATAAAGCTCAAAAGTTAACAGGCTCTTCTTAATGCAGAGAAGAAAAAGAACACATTAGTAAGATATAGCTAGTGAACTTGGTTAAAACTGCATATAAATGATAACGATTTTACTCAAATATTTACTTCCACCTTATTTAAACACCTTATCTTTTTCTTAGGATACAAAAGAAAAGCTTTTCAAATTTGAGAGCAGTTAAAGACTAACACATCCCAACCCGAGCAGCATGTTTAGCTGTTTTTAAGGGCGTAAAGCCTTGATCAAGGTAAAGAATACTGAATTATCAGAGAACTAAAAGCAATATATTTTTAACTTGGAACAACAGAAGGTATCAATTTGAGGTTTTTAAGGTCAGTTCAGTGACAGCATATAACAATTACTCCTCTAGGAGATTAGTAAATTCAGTACAAAGAACAGAAGCTTCTCATCAGATACCATCACATTGCAATCAACATTTCAGAGTCAGAAAGAACAACTGGCTTTTTTCATTTTTGACCCATCGGCCGAAATTAATTTTAGGCACTAGCCAAAATATACAAAACCTATATACTGTTTATGTTTATTTTTTGTATACAATGTGTATATTATATGTATATTTATACTTTAATATACAAAACGTATACATTTGCTGGTTATTATTCTTTTGAGCAACCCAAAAATGTAATTACCCCAGGAACGAACAAGAACAACAATCTCACGAAGCGTTCATGGAGATGCCCTAATTGGTAAAATTCATAACGAACCAAAAACCAAGAATTAGCATGAGGTGTTTTCATAAAGCATTACCAGCTTTGAAACAACGGAACATTTTCTCCAGTGCTAACGCTAGATCCTTATAGCTGTTGTAGATAGTAAGATCAACCTTCCTCAAGTAAGGAGCACCATCCATACTGACTTTGACATAATGACAACCTGCTAATAGCTTACCGTTTGCATCTTCCTCAGTCTTTGGAGGATTACTAACCATATTCTTCCGAAAAGATCGAATTGGTGGCCATCCTACTACTTGTGCCCTGACCAAATAATTAAAGGAGATTCAATTTATTTGTGGTTCTAATTATCTTTCTTCATAAGTTTTACAGGTCAAAATTGAATAGCTTGACGCAAAAGTAAAGACGAGATTAAGCCAGAGAGAAAAGAGATAACAGTAGAACAAATTTATTAGACATCCAACTTAAGCCATGGCTACTATATATCATAGGATTACAACAATAACAACTATGCCTCGACACCTAGTGGCGGAACCAAATTTATTTAAGGGGATTCAAAAATATTCTAGAATGTCATGGTTGTAATTTGAATATATGACCTAAAGCAATTTTGAACCTCCTTTAACGCTATACTTAAATCTTCTTGATGTCAAGGGGATTCAACAGCTCACATAAAAAAAAGGATCATTTTTACTCTATTTGCATAGTTTGTTGAGCCGACGGTCTTTCGGAAACAACCTCCCTACCTCCCAAGGTAGGGGTAAGGTCTGTTGTTGTTTGTTGTTGCACAGTCTAATTTTCCAACGAAGGGGATTTGGTTGAACCCCCTTGACACTACTTAGTTCCGCCACTGTCAAAACCCCACCACCCATCCCCCACCACAAGTACGGTCGACTACACAACAATAACATACCCAGTGTAATCCCACACGTGGGGTCTGGGGAGGGTAGAGTTTACGCAGACCTTATCACTTGTTGAAAATTTACTAAATGTGGAATTAAGTATATCCCATTAATTTATGACTCGAACAATTGGGGCCCGCACGTCGGAAACGTCGTTTCCACACACGTGCACACGTAGTGCCAAGTATCGCAAATTTCATTAGTGAAAGAGATATTGGTACGTATGTAATATGTTGAGACATAAAATTATGGACGGTTATTGGCCAAATGACAAAGTATTCCACTTTGGTAAACGAAGGAAGAAGTGTAAGATGAAACGAGTCGAAAAATGCCGCGGAGCCGTGAAGGGCCGCGGCGCCACACCGTCGGAGCCGCGGCGCCTCCCAGACAGCACCGCGGCGCTAATTGGTTGGCCAGTCACTGAAGCCGCGGCGCTAATTCACAGAGTCGCGGCACTTTGGAGGCAGAATGCTGCAATGGGAAGTTGGAAAAATTTAATATTTGGGCTGGTTTTGGAGCATTGATTCTCCATTACTTGGCACATGAATTCAGCCATTATTTGGCTGAATGTAACCCCTCAATCAAGTGTCATTACATGGCTATTGAAGGTCATTAGTTGGCTAGTTGAGGGGTCTTCTCCTTACACTATAAATTGAGGCCTTTGGCTCAATTGAACACACTAAACACTTAGAAAATACTCCAGATTTTCTGAATTCGTCTTCTTCCTCTCTAGCAAAGTTACTATACTCAAAGTTCTTCAAGAGTAACACTTGAGTTTCCTTTGCTCATTTGTTAAGTTGCTGTTGTATCTTGTAAGACTATTGCCCAACACCGTAAAAGGAGATATACGGGGCAATCTTGTCTTAAAGACAGAGTGTCATCATTCGACTCAACAAATCACACAAGCAGTTTGATAAGTTCTTGATTTCCAGTTTATTGTAATAGTTAGTTTATCCTTTCTACTATTGTAATAGTTACTTACTTCCCGTTCACTGCAACAATTGTATCCCAACAATTTTAAGACAAGATTTTGTTGTAAGTACCTAAGAAAGATGACTGGAAGAGATCAAACTGCTTCTGATTCTGCTGCTGCTGCTCACGGCAATCCCTCTGCCTTCCCCACTTCTCAAGGCACTCCTAATGCCTTTCTGGTTGCTCAAGGCTCATCCAACGCCTTTACTGCCGCTCAAGGGAACGTTGTCGTTCCTCCACCCGCTGGATTTCACCATGAACGCCCTGAAAAGTTCATGGGGTCAAACTTCAAGAGATGGCAACAGAAGATGCTATTCTATCTGAGTGTTATGGGAATGGCACGTTTCCTAACAGAAGATCCTCCATAAGCTGGAGATGAAATGGACCCTTCGCCTTCTGAAACGGTTGAAGGGGGTCTAGGTATCCATGTCATTAATGGCATGAAGATGGTTCTTAATGCATGGAGTCATAGTGATTTCATGTGTAAGAATTACATATTGAACTGCTTGCCAAACTCTCTCTACACGGTGTATTGCACAGTTGGCACTGCCAAAGAGTTGTGGGAGAAACTGCAAAAGAAGTACAACGCACAAGATGCAGGTACTAAGAAATTCATCGTTGGAAAATTTCTAAAATTTCAAATGGTGGATAGTAAAACAGTGATGTCCCAAGTCCAGGAATTCCAAATGATTTTACATCACCTGGATTTGGAAGGTATGAAGCCAAATGAGCAGTTTTTTGTTGCATCACTGATTGAAAAGTTACCTACTTCGTGGAATGAGTTTATGAGTTACTTAAAACTTAAGACAAAGGAGATGACCTTTGAAAAACTTATTATCAAACTCCAAATTCAGGAAGATAATAAGAAGGCCTTGCCTAGGGGTAAACAACCCGCGGAGGCAAAGGAAAATCTGGCTGAGGCCAAAGGGAACCCAAGCAAGAAGCGCAAGGTCTAGAAAGACGGCAAGACCCAAGCAGCGGAGAAGTTCAAAGGAAACTATCACCACTGTGGGAAACCTGGTCACATGATCAAGGACTGTCGCAAGCTCAAGACTGAGCAACAAGAGAAGGCCAAGGCAAAGGGCAAGGCACAGGTTAACGTCGTCAAGGACCAGTTTCTGGACGACATGATTGAGGAGTTCTCAGCGATGGTGCTAGAAGCAAACCTTGTTTAGAATCCCATGCAATGGTGAATGGACACAGGTGCTACAAGACACATCTGTTCCAATAGAGATGCCTTCTCCACTTATACACCGGTTACAAACAAGAAGCTGTTCATGGGCAACAACGCTTCCTCTGACGTGCTGGAGGTATGAAAGGTAGTCCTAATTATGACTTCTAGAAAGGAGCTCACTCTAAAGGAAGTGATGCATGTTCCTGAGATTAGAAGAAATTTAATTTCAGGTCCTTTATTGGTTAATGCTGATTTAGGCTAGTGTTTGAGTCCAATAAAATTGTAGTCACTAAGAATGGAAGGTTTGTGGGAAGAGGATTCGTCTATGAAGGCCTCTTCAAAGTTAACGCCATGTCTGTATTACGTACAAGCAATAATATTGAAGCCTCTTCTTCTTACTTGCTTGAGTCCTCTAATTTATGGCATCATAGATTAGGACATGTCAACTACAAGTTCATCCAAAGGTTGGTAAAGTTGGAGTTGTTGCCGTCTATCGACGTAAACCCTCAACATAAGTGTGAGGTGTGCATAGAGGCAAAACTCACAAAGCTTCATTTTAGATCCGTCGAATGGTATTGTTACCTTTACTTGTTGAAAAGTAAGGATGAAGCCTTTGAAGCGTTCCGACGTTACAAAGCAGAAGTTGAGAACCAACTAAGCATGCGGATTAAATCCATTCGTAGCGATAGAGGGGAGAATATGTAGCGCCATTTGAGGAATATTGTGCCCAATCAGGCATTGTTCATCAAACGACGACTCCAAACTCACCTCAATCGAACGGTGTGGCGGAACGTAAGAACCGCACATTGAAGGAAATGATGAATGTCTTGCTCATCAATTCCGGTATTTTTCAAAACATGTGGGGAGAAGCCGTCCTTACCGCTAATACGATTCTTAACAGAGTCCCACATAAGGGTAAGGACAAAACTCCATATGAATCATGGAAGGGAAAGAAACTCACCTATAAATATTTAAAGGTGTGGGGTTGTCTAGCAAAGGTTGAAGTACCCAAGCCAAAGCAGGTCAAGATTGAGCCTAAGACTGTAGATTGCATATTCATCGGATATGCAAATAACAGTAGTGCTTATCATTTCTTAGTGCATAAGCCAGATATTTCAGATATCCACGGGGGTATAATTATGGAGTCAAGGAATGCTCAAATCTTTGAAGGTACCTTTCCTTAAAGGAAAAAGACATAACCTCTCGCAAACGAAGTTATGAACAAAGCTCTCAGGAACCGGGAGTCGTTGACGGCCCGGATCTAGATGGTTCAGATCTAGTGGATCTCGAAGTGGCTGAATATCCGAAATCTAGAGTTCCAGATTCTCAGAACTTGGAGACTCCAGAGATGGAACTAAGGCGAAGTAAAAGGGCCAGGAAGGATAAATCCTTCGGTCCTGACTTTGTAGCTTATATGGTTGATGATGAACCAAGGACAATTGTTGAAGCATTGTCAACTCCAGAGGCACCACTCTGGAAAGAAGCTATTGAGAGTGAAATAGGCTCCATTCTGCATAATCATACTTGGGAGTTGGTTGATCTTTCTCCGGAAAACAAACCGTTGGGTTGTAAATGGATACTCATACAGAAGTATAAAGCAGATGGGTCTATAGATAAGTACAAGGCCAGGTTGGTAGTCAAGGGCTATCGGCAGAAAGAAGGCCTTCACTACTTTGACACGTATTCCCCGGTATCTCGGATGACGTCCATACGGGTATTCATTGCGATCGCAGCGTTGGGTGACCTTGAGATACATCAAATGGATGTCAAGACAGCCTTCCTAAATGGTGATTTGGAAGAAGAAATCTATATGGAACAACCCGAGGGGTATGTAGTTCCAGGGCAAGAGAAGAAAGTCTGTCGGCTTGTCAAATCTCTGTACGGGCTGAAACAAGCCCCGAAGCAATGGCACGAAAAATTTGATAGTACTTTACTATCGAAGGGTTTCGCCATTAATGAGTGTGACAAATGTGTCTACATGAAAGGTAACTCTGACTCGTTTGTTATGATATGCATGTATGTAGACGACATGTTGATCACAATGAGCAGTCCTAGCATAATTATAGAGACTAAGAACATGTTGAAACAATGCTTCGACATGAAGGATATGGGTATCGCAGATGTCATCTTAGGGATAAAAATCTCTAAGACATCTGACGGACTGGTCTTATCTCAGTCTCACTACATCGAGGATGTTTTGAGAAAGTTCCAGATGTATGACAGTTCGCCTATAAAGTCACCAATGGATAGAAATCAAAAGCTTGATAAAAATCGTGGTGCATCCATATGCCAGGAGCAATATGCACAGGTGATTGGTAGTTTGATGTACATAACAAACTGCACCCGACCTGATATTGCTTATGCAGTCAACAAGTTGGCTAGGTTTACCTGTAATCCGAGTAATGATCACTGGAAGGCATTGAATCGGGTACTTCAATACCTGAAATACACGCTAACTTACGGGTTGCATTATTCGAGATATCCAGTTGTACTAGAGGGGTACAGTGATGCAAACTGGATATCTGATATAGAGAACACCAAGTCCACCAGTGGGTATGTATTTACAATTGGTGGTGGGGCTGTGTCTTGAAAATCCTCTAAGCAAACATGCATCGCCCGATCCACGATGGAATCGGAGTTTATCGCTTTAGACAAAGCAAGAGAAAAAGCTGAGTGGCTTCATGACTTCTTACAGGATGTTCCTAGTTGGAACAAACATGTACCTTCTGTAATGATCCACTGCGACAGCCAGTTGGCTCTAGGAAGGGCACGGAATTCTATGTACAACGGCAAGTCTCGTCATATTCGACGGAGACATAAAACCGTTAGACAGCTGATCACCACGGGTATAATATCCATTGATTACATAAAATCAAAGGATAACATAGCTGACCCACTGACAAATGGCTTACCCAAGGATCAGATGTTTTGCATGTCTAGGGGAATGGGCTTAAAACCCAAAGTATAAGGACCAATACGGTGGTAACCCAACCTTACTGACCGGAGATCCCAGAAATTAGGTTCAATGGAAAAACTAAGCTGTAAAGGTTCAGTTGATCGCTTCGGTGGAAGCATGAGCACTTCAGTTAGTGATTTCTGTAAAGAAACACCAAATCCAAAGTCGTTCCCGCGATAGACTATAAGTGCTATCTGCAGTGTGGGTGAATGTTAAGTTTCAAAAACCTTTAATGATCCTCACCGGTTGAGGTTAGGTTTGGAAAAAATTTTAATGGTTCCTAACACTTGTAAAGTGGGGTATAGCAGGATACCTTGTAGGAGACCACTTATTTAAGTACGAGGACAGGCCGCCTCAATTGAATGCACTTAAGAATCCAAGAAGTGTCCACTGCCACAACGGACAAAACATTACGAAGAACTGAGTAGAGGAAGTTGTTGTGTTGGTACCATTGACTTGGCTTACACTAAACACTGACGGTTAAAGACATCACGTTCACCGCGCAGTAAGTAAGTCCGATGGTATTCAACTATGAAAGGTTCAAAGCGTATGCTACCTATTCAGATGCAACATCGGTCCGCTAAAAGATTGCTGAAAAAGGCACCAAGTGTGTGCGCCAAAATCTCTTTCAAGAGGGGATTGTTGAAAATTTACTAAATGTGAAATTAAGTATATCCCATTAATTTATGACTCGAACAATTGGGGCCCGCAAGTTGGAAATGTCGTTTCCACACGCGTGCACACGTAGTGCCAAGTATCACAAATTTCATTAGTGAAAGAGATATTGATACGTATGTAATATGTTTGAGACATAGAATTATGGACGGTTATCGACTAAATGACAAGGTATTCCACTTTGGTAAACGAAGGAAGAAGTGTACAAAGTGTAAGATGAAACGAGTCGAAAATCTCCGCGGAACCGTGAAGGGTTGCGGCGCTAATTGGTTGGCCAATCACTGGAGCCGCGCTAATTCCAAAAGTCATACGCGGAGGAGAAGCGTAATCTTTGCGGACGGGAAGTTGGAAAAATTTGACCTTTGGGCTGGTTTTGGAGCATTGATTCTCCATTACTTGGCACATGAATTCAGCCATTATTTGGCTCAATGTAACCCCTCAATCAAGTGTCATTACATGGCTATTGAAGGTCATTAGTTGGCTAGTTGAGGGGTCTTTTCCTTACACTATAAATTGAGGTCTTTGGCTCAATTGAACACACTAAACACTTAGAAAATACTCCAGATTTTCTGAATTCATCTTCTTCCTCTCTAGCAAAGTTACTATACTCAAAGTTCTTCAAGAGTAACACTTGAGTTTCCTTTGCTCATTTGTTAAGTTGTTGTTGTATCTTGGGAGACTATTGTCCAACACCGTAAAAGGAGATATACGGAGCAATCTTGTCTTAAAGACAGAGTGTCATCACTCGACTCAGCAAATCACACAAGCAGTTTGATAAGTTCTTGATTTCCAGTTTATTGTAATAGTTAGTTTATCCTTTCTACTATTGTAATAGTTACTTACTTCCCGTTCCCTACAACAATTGTATCCCAACATCCCTATCTTGAAAGGTAGAGAGGCTATTTCCGATAGAACCTCCGCTCAAAGAAAAGCAAACCACAGCAGTCGAGAAAAGAAACACCAGAAGTAAAGAAGTTATGGCACGGTCGACTACATGAATCCTAATTAACCATGTTGTTCCATTTTAAGCTCATCTAAGAACAATATTATACCAAAAACAACTAAAAAATGAAAAGTACTAGAGGGTTGCGGTAGACTAACAGCCAGCATAACACTAGTCATTTTTTGTTGAATACTCACAAGTCACAATACAGAATCCTCAAAATTATACTATAGTGGATCAACTGAAGCACAATTTCTTCAGTGAGGATAAAGAGACAACACATGTATTCTAAGGAAGAGAGACATTGAAAACACCAAACATGTTTGTATCATACTATGATTTTAAGTACTTATAAGGGTAAGTTGGAAGAAAATTACTTTGCAGCTGGAGTAACCCCATCACCATTAGTACTAGAAATCAGTGTCTTTTTCTCTTGCATTGTTCTGGGTGATTTTGGAGTTGCCTCTTTCACAGCATTTGAAACCATAACAGAATCAAGAATCTTGGTTCCAACTTTTACACCTTTTGGTGAACTAAAGCCACTATTTTTAGCCTCAGATTCAAAAACCCATGTTCCAGAATTGCCATTTATGGTGTCAGAGAAACCCCTTTTAGCTCCAGAAGGGAAAATTTTCAAGACCCCAAGTGGTGGTGACTCAGAACCAGGCAAACCTAGTCTTAGTTCAGTTGCCTTAAAGTTCAAATCTTTATTGTCCATTGAGGAAACACAGCTATTCTCTGATATGCCTATGTAATCATGCTCCTCTATAGGTATAGACATCAAAAATTTCAAGAAATGTTAGCTGTTAGACTTGTGGACTTGAAAATATAGTATGCAATGAGAGTGTGCTTTGAGTTCTTGATTGCAGAGAAGAAAAAAAGGAGTGTTGTTCTTTTGGCTTTTTTCTGTAGCTTCTTTATAATTTTATACCTCCTCCGCCCCCAATTGACAATCTTTTCTTTTTAAGTTTTTTTTTTTTTTAAATGACATATTTTTATATTTAATAATAATATAATTTTAAATTTCTCATTTTATACTTAATAAAATAATTTATAATTACATATTTCTCAATATCTTATTTTAGACAATTAAATCATAAATTTAAAAAAACTTTCTTTTATTCTTAAACTCTATATCGAGTCAACCAACTCCATATATGATGGGATGGAGGGAGTATAATGATGCTATGTCTGATTTCTCACCTACAAAAAAAAATACACACAGACACACACTCTACTATATCAGAAATAGATATTTCTTCTGTCTCAAATTATTTCTCATGATTATTAAAAATAAATGTTTCAAATTATTTATCATTTTAAAAGTTTAAGATATAATTAATTATTTTTTCTTCACTTTACTTTTTTTCTTTTGTTATTAATAAAGATGATATATAAATAGAGTAAACATTTAATGGAGAAATATTATAACTTAGACATAAATAAAAGTAAAATAGATCTAATACTTCTAATTAATATTTCTTAAAGAACGTGTAAACTAAAAAAAACTACAAATAATTTGAGACGGAGTAAATAGAACTCGAGAGGAATAATAATGGAATTACACGCTGAAAGAAGGGGAGAAAATGACAAAAATGGTCCCTTATGTATGAGGTAAGTTCAAAATAGTCCTTTAAATATATATTTAACAGTTTTGATCCTTAAGTTTGTCAAAAATTGACAATTTTGATCTACATCAAATATTTATGGAACTTTGTCTATTATATTCGATAGGGCCTATGAACAAATAACGGAACTCATATATGGATGTACTTTTTTTTTTGTAGTTTCTGCTGTTTTTTATTTATTTTTAGAATTTGATGTAATTTTTATTATTTTTTCTCCCTCCGTCTTAATTTAATTGTTGTTTTAATCATATGCTCCTTCAAGAAATGTAAGTTGTTAGAATTATGGACTTGAGAAATAGTATGAAATGAGAGTGTGTTTGAGTTCTTGATTCCAGAAAAGAAAAAAGGAGGGTTTTTTTTTGGTCTTTTTCTGTAGCTTCTTTTATAATTTTATACAATGATGCTATGTCTGATTTCTTTGTGAAGGGGAAAGTTCCGAAAGCGAAAACCCCCACCTGTACCAGAGGCCCCTTGGCCAGGTGGGATGTAAATCGAGGGATATGCGCGAGTGACAGCCCTGCAAGGGAGAGGACCAACGGGACACGAACCAAACAACATCCCTTGCAATATTTCAGCAAAGACTGTCACCACACGGATTCGAACTCGCGACGTCAGAGTGGTTGTACCCCAATCACCTTGTCACTTACCAACTCGCCTGTGCCACTGGGGGCAGCTATGTCTGATTTCTCACCTACAAAAAAAATACTACACACTACTGTAGCAGAAAGAGATAGAACTGAAGGGGAATAATAATGGAATTATACATAGGAAGAAGAGGGGCAAATCTGACAGCCAATCCTTTCAGTTAAAACTTAAAAGTGCTTGTGCTTTATTGTTTTCTTTTTTACCCTTTTCTTTAAGTGGGGATAATAGCATTTTTTATACCCTTAATTATTATTACTACCTTATAATATACTTATGATTTAATATATCTAATTTTTAATTAATTAAAATCATTATTTTTATCTCTTTATGTAGGAAATATGTTATATTTAGACTATTATTAAACAAAATACAAGCGTAAAATAACACATAATAATTAAACAAAATTGTTATTTTCAATATTAAAATATTAGAAAAGGATCATTTATAAGCTTAAGGGGGTGATTATTACCACGCGAAGCGCGAGCAAATTACCTAGTTAAATAATAAATGGTTAATAATTTTTAGAATTTTTGAATTTTTACAAGCAAAATGATTAAATATGTACTCCATTTTACTAATATTATAAAAATTAAAATTTACTAATAATTGAAAGGCAAAAATAGAACTATATCCTTTTAACTACATAACCCTTGTGGTAAATCAAATTATATGACACTATTGCTCGTGTGGTTTTTTATAATATATGAACCATGATGAATAATATTATATTTCTCGGTCTTTTTTTAATTTCTTGAATAATGGATCATCTTTATATGTTCCCAAAACCAGAAGAATTAATGTTCCTCCAATCTGCATGGTCGCACATGTTTTTAATTTTAAAAAAGTCATTTTATCTAGAGACTTTCTCTATTTTATCTCTCTATGACAAGCTTAACTCGCCTAAATATTTTACATAAAAAGCATATACCAAAATATAGGGTCTGGTTTTAGGGGACAGGACGGCGCTATGTCTGCTAACTAATTCATAGGTTCATACAAGTTTTAAGGAACTCAAGAATGCAATAATTAAAAATGTCATTAGTTAGTGGATTTGTTACCTTCAAGAGTTATAATATAATACACTTTGTCGTTTTGGTTCAAACCAAATTATTTCCAATTATAATAATCTCACATTTTATATAAGATAGATAATTTTAAAATTTTAATATAAACTTTGTCGTAGTTTTAATTTAACTAATTCATAATTAAGTATTAGACAAGTTTAATATCAAATTTTATGTTGAGATAATTCCTAATCTATATAACCAAACAGTCTCTTTGTGAATAATGAATATAGTTATGTTGCGCCTTTACCCTTTATATGTATCAAGTAAACATATAGTTCAGATATATCTTGCGTCAACCCGCAAGGGTAGTCAAATTGGTGTAGCAGTAGAGCGCGGGATCGCAAGGTCACGAGTTCGATCCCCTGCATAAACCTTCTTGGTTGAGCCTGTCACACATGGCTTGTCAAGTGTGGTTAATCGGCTGGCGTGGTTTGCAGGCTATTGCGTCAGTCCGGGGTTTACCCTGTGCGCACTCGAAAGAGTAGCGGTTACGGATTCCTTCGTCAACAAAAAGATATATCTTGCGTCGATCTACGTATATGTGTGTTAATTTGTCACATTGGCATACAAACTTGTGTTATCTATGCATCCATAAACTTGGAAATTGACAATTCATGATATTTCTGTCACATTCCGCGAACTGTTTGGCCTGAATCCAATACATGCATTTGTTATTTTCAGTACTAATTTAGTGTTACAAGAATGTTAGGGGGAAATCCCAATTAAACCTTATCAGTAAAGAATGATATGCCAACGACCCTAAATTAAAGTCTAATTGATATTGTTGTTGTTATAGTTAATACTGTACTTGAATACAATCCTTTTGTCCCAAAAGTGACAACAACAGTGACAATTATATATGTCTCAATCTAAAGCAAATTGTGGTATGCTATAAACACAATACGTCGCTCAAAGTAAGCTTGTCTTTGACTAAATATTCTAATATTACAGAATATTAGTTTTTTTAGCATCATAAGTTCTCTATAAATTTTACTGCATATAAATCTTTAACAAAACTAAAAAGATTATTAGATGTAGAACAATGTAATTCTCATTGGTTGGAGGTTTCTCGTTAATGTAATATTTATATGTGTTTACAATTTACAAACCTAATTGGAGAAGGATCTCTACTTTACATAATTACACTAGAATAATAATTACAGAATATATGAAGAATATTAATATATTCTCTATCACACCCTTCAGTCGGAGCGGGAGGAGGCCGGACGCTGAGACTGGATCTCAAGTAAAGGAACAGCTGCCAAGGAAGTCCCTTAGTAAATATATATGCATACTGATAGGAAGAAGGAACATGTAATACCCGAAAATGGCCCATGGCAACCTTCTCACGAACAAAATGAATATCCATCTCAATATGTTTGGTTCGTTGATGCTGAACCGGGTTATGAGACAAGCAAACATCAGCTATGTTATCACAGTAGACAAGAGACGCCTTACGTAACGGACAATGAAGCTCTAGAAGAAGGTTTCTGACCCAACAGATCTCGACAACAACGTTCGCAATACATCTATATTCTGCTTTGTTGCAGATTTTAGAGCTACGCAAGTATACGTATCGCAATTTATAATAAATTTCGGTAATACCAAGTATCGTCCCACAGAGACTGAATTATCAATTATCAATTAATTAATCTATAGTTTTTATTTGGCTAACGAATCTTGATTTGTAAAGATTAAAATAAAGAAAGCATAAACGAATGTAAAATGTGAAAATAAACTAACAACAAAAACACACGAGTTAAATTCGAGAATGAGAGCAATTAGGGATTCCAATCTCATCAACTATCCACTCTACCATTTACAAATGCAAGATTGACAGTTCTTCTTCTTATTAAGATAGCATGTTAACAAGGACGTTCTATATTCAGTTACGACATATAAAACTCAACCTAAATGAGAATTTTTTATATTTCTATGATAAATTTCATCATTTAGGAGGCATTAAGATCAACAACCTAAAAGCTACATAAGCAATCGTGATACTCTCGTTCAAGATTAAGCTTATGTCAATTCAACTATAGCATATTCAAATCTCACTTTTCAGATTTCGATTTAAACTCATTTAGATAAACGAAAACCATTGGCCAATCAATTCTTATTCAATAACCACAAATTGAAAAGACATTAATAGATGAAGAAGACAAGCTAACTTTGCATTAGTTCATGATAGAGGTTCAAGTGATTTAATTGAAAGACCTAATAGAAGAATTAGTTCATAATCATACTAAAATTAACACATAAACTGAAAATTAACATAAAGATACTTCAAGACAAAGAAAAAGAACTTGAGGAATTGATTTCCAATTGCTCCTCCAAGGTTCCAAAACCTCTTTTTCCCCTTGCTTGTCTGCCTCTTTTCTCTCCTCTTTTCCTCTTTAAAGCAAACCATATTTTCCATTTGAAAAGACCTTTTTGCCCTTGTGAAAAATGAGTTTTTCGTATTTTGTACGGACACAAGCGCCGCAGCTCATTTACAAATTTTAATAAGCGGCGCTCTCGCTCCAGAATTGTGGTCTCTCTGCCTCCAAGGCGTCACGGCTCTGTTGTAGGCGTCGTGGCTCATTTGTCATTTTCTTATCCGAGACACGTTCAATTGCCTTGCAAACTTCCCAGGACTTCTCTGAACCGTTTCTTTGACCAAACCGGCATATATATCATCAATATCCGCTTATTCTCTCTAAATCCGCCTCACTTTCATTATGTATCGCTTTATCTTGAAAACAAAACAAAAATAAGCGCAACACAATACAAAACAACTTAAAGACTAACACAAGACTCCCTAAAACACACTCTAAAACAATACTTAAACAGACTTAACAAACACCCCCAAACTTAACATTTACTCGCCCTCAAGTAAAGAACTCTAGACACTTTAAAAACAAAAAAAATGAACTCTAAGATGAATCAAGTGAATAACAATATATCAAGCCTCAAAAACCATTAATACTATGCAATATAATCCTTAGAACATTGCAGCCATCCTTTTGCAATCTAGAATTTCAAGTCAGATATTCCTCGAATTCACTTAAAATCATCAATACATATGGCAACCTAACCATGATCACTGAATAAACAACTACTCAACTCAATTTATACAAACCGAATTCTCACCAACAATCCACCAAGTCTATAATCCCATAGACTTGCTAACTTGCTACTCTCCACTAATTTAGACAACACATGCTCAAGAATCAATAGGACTTTTATAGGTTATAATGATAGGCTTAGGCACGGGTAGATGAAATATCATTTAGGCTCAAAATTATGATAAACATATAAACCAATCAACCAAACTCGATATCCACGTTACAAACCAACAGCAATCCCCAATTTTTCTTTACCCATTTTTTTTCTTTTCTTTTCGAACTACACTCCCCTAAACTTGTTTTTCAATGTATGTACAAGGAGAGTGTAGTTTATTTCCCTTTTTTCTTCTTCATTTTTTTAATCCTTTACTCTTCTATTGATAGCACCCAATTTATGATATCAATTACACAAGGTCAATCCCCAATCATATACTTATATGCTCATGGTAAAATTCAAGGGAAGGAAAAATAGTAAAGGGTTTCAACTAGGCTCAGAATAGGCGTCAATCAACGAAGGATTACTTAAGGCTCAAAAAATGGGTAACTAGGGATTAACTTAGTCAAGGTTGGCTTGAAAGGATCAATCGTTCAAAAAATGGTCTAAATCATCTTTCTAAGCATGCATCATCTAGGATTTCGTCTCAAGTAGCAAGCAAGCAAGTTCTAGAATTTTCCACCATATTTCCTCAATCTGACATTCAGCAATGCATAAACCGAACATTTGAGTACAAGAAATTCAACAACCATGATCAAGTTTCTATCTTTATTAATAACCAAAAGCAAACTCAAGAAACATCCAACTTAAGCACACATATTTCTCATTTCATAGTTGTCAATTCCATCAAATTATATCACACCGCATTCATTCAATCTCATCGGTTATCATTATCAACTTGATTCACTGGTACATGACACTAAATTTAATTATCCAACTAAGACACCAACAACAAACAAACAACTAAACACAACACTCATAACACAGACTCCTCAAAACTTATTTAACACATTGTCCCTAATGTGAAAAAGAAAGAAAAGGAAGGAAGATTTACCAAAATTCCGACAAGCGATCTCAAAATGGAGGTGGTAGCGGTGGCGGATGGTAAGGTGATTTGGGGACAATTAGAAAAGGTAGGGTTTTTTTAAATGAAATCCCGGAGTGGCGCCGTGGCTCTTCAAACCAAAACAATTTTCAACCTTTCTGCCTCCATAGCGCCGCGATGCTTCAATTTTTTTTCTTTTTTTTTTCAAAACAAAACGAATAAAATGTTGGGATGCCTCCCAATGACGCTGTCGTTAACGTCATTTAGCCAAACGATGAACATCATCATTGTCATCTTCATCGGACTGTGTTAGTGCCAACTCAAAAGCGTCAGTACTCATGCTCTTTTCAGAAACAGGCCCCTCAATCACATCAATTGAGAAACAATTGTCACTTGCTCTAGGATAAGATATCGACTTGAACACGTTGAAAACCACCTCTTTACCCTAAACTCGGAGTCTCAACTCACCATTCTGAACATCAATAAGTGCTTGCCCCGTGGCTAAAAATGGTCTCCCAAGAATTATGGGCACATCAGCATCCTCTTTTATGTCAAGAACAATAAAGTTAGCAGGAAAAATGAATGTGTCCACTTTAACTAACACATCTTCAATAATACCCCATGGATGTTTCACCGAACGGTCTGCCAACTGTAAAGTCACTGTTTTAGGCCTAGTTTCACCCATACCAAGTCTGCAAAACACAGACAAAAACATCAAATTTATACTTGCCCCCAAATCACACAAGGCATGCTTGCATTCAAAATTCCCGATAGTGCAAGGAATAGTGAAGCTCATTGGATCTCTCAACTTCTGAGGAAGCTTCTTTTGCAAAATGGCGTTGCACTCTTCAGTTAAAGTCACAGTTTCATAATCTCACATCTTTCTCTTTTTAGAGATAATTTCCTTCATAAATTTCACGTAACTGGACATTTGCTCTAGGGCCTCGGCAAAGGGAATGTTGATGTGAAACTTCTTGAACACCTCTAAAAACATGGAAAATTATTTATCATGAGAATTTTTTCGAAGTTTTTAAGGGTATGAAATTCTGATTTGAGGATCAACAATAACCGTTGGTGGTGCCTTTTCTATAATATGGTGGTCTTCAGTAATCCCCTCTTTCTCTAAACTAGATATCTCTTCTTTTCAACATTCTTTTCAACAGGTAGTTGGGGTGCAGACTGCTCAACTTGTCTACCACTTCTCAAAGCGATGGCATGACACTGCTCCTTAGAGTTCACAACAGTATTACTAGGCAAATTCCCTTGAGGTCTGTTATTTAACATGCTTGCTAACTGCCCCACTTGTGTCTTAAAATTCTGAATAGAGGATCTTGTCTCTGTCATGAACTGAGTCTGGATATTAGTGAGAGTCAACAAAGATTTTTGCAATTCATTAGGATTCTCTTGTGGGACTTATGGCCTAGACTGCTGAGAAGATGAAGCTTGATTCATTGGATGTTGTGGACTGTTCTGCTGATATTACCCTTGAAACTGCAACTGTTGGCCTTGGTTGTTTCTCCATGAGAAGTTAGGGTGATTCCTCCACCCAGGATTATAAGTGTTAGAGAATGGATTGTTGTAGGGCCTCTAAAAATTCTCAAATGCTTGAACCTGAGCTTGGTCCATATGAATATTATTTGGATCCATTGTTGTGCACCGATCAAAAGTATGTGGACCCCCGCAAATTTCACAACCCGCTTGCATCAGAACAACATTGGCGAACACAGTATTCTGCTGCAATTGTTTTGTCAAAGAAGCAACTTGAGCAGTTAAAACAGTGAAAACATCTAGTTCATGAACCCCAGTCACTTTTCTACTGCCCGTTGATCTCTCATCAGACCATTGATGGTTGTTTGTGGTCATATCTTCTAACAATTCATACGCCTCATTAGCACTTTTACTCATAAATGCCCCTCCAGCCGCAACATCAATTATGGTACGAGTAGTACCACACAACCCATTGTAGAAATTGTGTACCAATATCCACTATTAAATTCCAAGGTGGGGACATCTCCTTTGCAACTCCTTAAACCTCTCCCAAGCATCATACAAAGATTCCCCCTCAAGCTGATAAAAATTGTTCAGTTCTCCCCCTAGCTTAGCGGCTTTTGATGGAGGAAAGAACTTGGCAAGAAAATTTTGAGCCAAATCTTTCCAAGTAGTAATAGAGTTTGCCTGAAAAGAGTTCAACCAGCTTTTGGCTCGGTCCCTTAGTGAAAATGGTAAGAGCCTCAATCTAATGGCGTCATCAATCACACCATTGTATTTGAATGTTGCACATAGCTCCAAGAAATTTGCCAAGTGTATATAGGGATCTTTAGAGGTAACCCACCAAACTGAACTGTGCCTTGGACTATTTGCAGGATAGCCGGCTTAATTTCGAAGTTGTTCGCCTCCACAACTGGTGGTCTTATACGGGTCTGCACTCCTGTTACAGTTGGAAGTATATAATCCCGTCAGCTTCTAACAGCGGGATTCTGAGCTTGTTCCTGCACCATTTCTGGCACCCCTCTATTCAATCCATCATTGTTTTGAGGATTTTCCATAACCACAGTTGAACTACCAGCTCTCTTGTCTCTTCGATTCTGCATGCACGCTTTCTCAATCTCAGGATTAATAGGAACAAGGCTGTTTGCTCCTCTTCTTCTTCACATATAACAAAACTACCTGAAAACTTATCAAAAGATGCACGCAAAACAAGTTAGAAACTTGTTCTTGGAACAACCAAATTAGAAATAAAACTAACTACTTTGATATTGATAATTTTTTTCAGTCCCCGACAACAGCGCCAAAAACTTGTTGCGGATTTTAGAGTTATGCAAGTATACGTATCGCAATTTGTAATAAATTTTGGTAAGACCGAGTATCATCCCACAGAGACTGAATTATCAATTATCAATTAATTAATCTATAGTTTCTATTTGGCTAACGAATCTTGATTTGTAAAGATTAAAATAAATAAAGCATAAACGAAAGTAAAATGCGAAAATAAACTAACAAAAACACACGAGTTAAATTCGAGAATGAGAGCAATTAGGGATTCCAATCTCATCAACTATCCACTCTACCATTTACTAATGCAAGATTGACAGTTCTTCTTCTTATTAAGATAGCAGGTTAACAAGGACGTTCTATATTCAGTTACGACATATAAAATTCAACCTAAATGAGAATTTTCTATATTTCTATGATAAATTCCATCATTTAGGAGGCATTAAGATCAACAACCTAAAAGCTACACAAGCAATCGTGATACTCTCGTTCAAGATTAAGCTTATGTCAATTCAACTATAGCATATTCAAATCTCACTTTTCAGATTTTGATTTAAACTCATTTAGATAAACGAAAAGCAATGGCCAATCAATTCTCATTCAATAACCACAAATTGAAAAGACCTTAATAGATGAAGAAGACAAGCTAACTTTGCATTAGTTCATGATAGAGGTTCAAGTGATTTAATTGAAAGCTCTAATAGAAGAATTAGTTCATAGTCATACTAAAATTAACACATAAACTGAAAATTAACATAAAGATACTTCAAGACAAAGAAAAAGAACTTGAGGAATTGATCTCCAATGGCTCCTCCAAGGTTCCAAAACCTCTTTTTCCCCTTGCTTGTCCGCCTCTTTTCTATCATCTTTTCCTCTTTAAAGCAAACTATATTTTCCCTTTGAAAAGACCTTTTTGCCCTTGTGAAAAATGAGTTTTTGTGGTCTCTCTGCCTCCAAGACGCCGCGGCTCTGTTGTAGGCGTCGCGGCTCATTTGTCATTTTCTTATCCGAGACACGCTCAATTGCCTCACGAACTTCCCAGGACTTCTCTGAACCGTTTCTTTGACCAAACCGGCATATTTATCCTCAATATCCGCTTATTCTCTCTAAATCCGCCTCACTTCCATTTTGTATCGTTTTATCCTGAAAACAAAAAAAAAAACAAAAACAAGCGTAACATGGTAAAAAACAACTTAAAGACTAACACAAGACTCCCTAAAACGCACTCTAAAACAGTAATTAAGCAAACTTAACATGCTTTTGCACTCGAACGGGAAATAGTGGCTTACCGTTTGACAGATCACGAGATAAGATTATCACCCAAAAATACACAGTAGTCGAAAGTAGATCGACATGTGTTCGGATAGCCGCCCTAATTGGCGTCCGTATACGATATCAGCTTGGTCGGTGCAGATTGATAAAGATGTAATCCGTAGTCAAAAGTATCTGTAACGTACCGAATGATACGTTTAAGAGAGGTAAATTGAGGCTCATTGGGATCATGCATGAACAAACACACATGCTGAACGACATAGGCAATATCGGGCCTAGTGAAGGTACGATACTGAAGTGCACCAGCAAGACTCCTATAAAGAGAAGGATTGAGCACCGGATCCCCGTCATCGGCACTGAGTTTCGACTTCGAGTCGACTGGAGTGGGCATGATCTTGCAGTTTGCCATTTTAGCCCTGTAAACAATTTTTTCGGCATACTTACGCTGACACATGAATATTTCATTTTCGGATCTGGAACTAAAACGTACCGGCGTATGAAAATAAAATTTAATCCCAACGTTTTGTCAGTTATTACAGCAATTTCTTAGAATAGACACATCAGTCATTTTACTTGCAAAATTATGAGCACAATCATGAAGTAGAAAATGGGACACAATGGAAGGAATCTTTACTAAAACAATCTCAAGAAATTATTCACAAGAAGAAATAAAACAAGAAGCAAAATAATGGAATCCTTTTTCCCTCTATATACGGAAAGCTTAATCAAGACTCAAGAGTATGCCACTTAGTCTTCTTTTAGTCATGAATTTAAAAGCCTACTCTGCATTACTAATATGCTTAATGTCTTGATAACATAGAGAAAGTGGAACAAAAAATTAGTTATATGCCAAGAGGAGTTACAATTAAAAAAAGAAGAAAGAAGAAATACAGAGTTGATTTATTTCTTCTGTTTAAATTTATGTGTCTTCTTTTCCTTTTTAATCTATTTCAGAAAGAATATCACTTTCTATATTCACTAACCTTTTAGTTACAATATTCCACGTGACATATTTAAGACCATAAGATTCATAGGATATTTCGGCACAAAAATCACAAGACTTAGAAGTCTCTTGTACTTTCTGAAACTCTGTAACCAATCAAACTAAGACATATAAAATGAAATCGAAATAGAGAAAAATAATAAAAACAGTTGAAACTCTTAGATGAGTAGTGTGAAGTGAAATATGAAACAAGCAAAGTGCTATTACAACTACCAGTCACACAGAGTGTGAAGTATGTGAAATAATGGATGTCATAATTTTAGAGGAAGACTTTAGGTAGTTAAAAACAGGAGACAAGATGAATCTTGAAACAACTTGAACTGACCCCATTTAAGATATGATTAAACATGAGAAATCATAACTTTTAAGTCCCACCAAGAAACACATGTTGCTGTGTCAATATCAGCACAGCTACACCAAGCATGAGTGGAGCTACAGTATTAGGAACAAGATCGGACGAATTCAATAGATTTTACTTGAAAAGATATTTGTATTAGAATTTAAGTAAATATGTATAAAAATTTATTGCGAAGCAAATAATAAATACAAGCTACAAGTTCCGCAACAAGTTCAAAATTTATAAACTTTAAATCTTAACTCCATCGCTGATACTGAGTGTGAATATGCACACTGTGAGAGAATACGGACATCAGAGATGTACCTAGAATGTTGTGAGTGGATTCAATTGAACTTGTCATGTTCTGCATATGCTATAGATAATGAAAATCCTCAGAAGTAGTGTAAACATTAAGTATTTACATAGATACAAATTAGATAAGGTTTAAAAGGGCACAACGACTAAGGTTAGAGTGTTTAATAGGTAGCGCGCAGGCTTAGTTAGACGCTAGTGCTGCCAAATTTAGGGGTTGTCTATGTATTCTACTTAAATATTACAAAATTTTCCCTAGCTTAAGAATGTTAATTATTCATCTCTCGTTTATGATATCTGGAAAGTAGTTGTGTGTTGATTTCCCTTATAGTGATAAAGGTTGTTTAAATTACTTGAGGTCACAAGTTTTAAATTTTAAAATTTTTTTATTAAAATTTCTGACTCCGCGTACACCCACTTATTTCTTGTCATGGGAACTTGTTGATTAGAGAACATTAATTATGGGAAGAGACTGAACTTCTACTGCAACTACTAGTGTTACAACTTTCAGCAAATCATGCACAAATTAATTCAAGAGAAGGTGTAGATGATGAATATGAAAATAAACGCAAGTTCTTCAAAGTACCGTCATGGAATCTATGTTATTAAGACTCTTCTCAAAATATTATCACACTCGTACCGAAATTAGAAAAATACACTACTTGTGAAGAATTCAACATGCACATGTCAACATTATTGAAGAGTTCGAGCCACATTAACCTGATATTTGTTTGTAGTTCTTTGTCCAATAGAAGTGGATGGATCATGTTTCAATGGGTCCTAACAACAAAACTCAATATTTTTAACACATAGTATAAATAATATACATAAAAAACTGAAGTAGCTAAAATTTCAATAAATATTTAATTCTGAACCTTATAACTTCGAAGCACAATCATGAGTTTCATGATAGGAAATTTGAAGGTTAAGTTTGTCGAGTTTAAAATTATGAATTTGTTTCTACTAGCTATTTAATATTTTTATACCGGGGATTCATATATCCGACCTCAATAACGAAGTTGTAGAAAATTGTCCTAAGAAACTACAGTATCATAGCAATTGGGAAGTTTAGCAAGAAGATTGCTAGTGGATGTCACTATTGGAATCTTAAAAGCAATTGAAAGTGCAACATGTATTGCCCATAAAGCTCTTACAATTTTCAATCATCCCATCATGATATGATCTAAAGTTATGTGCATTGAGTAGCTGATCAGTTGAATTTGGACATAGCCGCCATGATCACTAATTATATGTATATGTAAAGAATGGATTTTGGGCTTAACTCGACCCCAAAAGCTAGCTTGTAAGGTAAAGATTGTCCAAGTCCATATAAGGAGTCCATGTTCCCATTCTATTTCCGATGTGGGATTCTTAACACTCTCCCGCATGCTCAGACCTCGTTAACTGGAGCGTGGACAATATAATTTGGGGGCCCAACATCGGTGAACAAAGAATTGGAATGGGTCTGACTCTGATACCATGTAAAGAATGGATCTTGGGCATAATTCAACCCCAAAAGTTAGCTTATAGTGTGAGGATGGTATAAGTCCATATAAGAAATTCATGTTCCCATTCCATTTTCGATGTGGGACTCTTAACAATATATGCAATTCGAGTCGAAAGTGATAAGTTATGTTGAACCTCTATAATCCAACGCTAAATCAGACTCTCCCTAGCCTTAAGTATTGGAAGTTGGGCGTGTAAACAACCAATTCAACGGAACTTATGATTTTCAATAGGGAAGTATAAATATATGTATGATAAATTACTAAAAAATTTAAAAACATATTACGTTATGAACTCATTATTTCAAAACGGTAATGAGTTTAGTGGGTTCACATTTGCAGTATCTATTTACTTCTCCCTCCGTTCTAATTTACATGACATAATTTGTGATAAATACCTGTGATATACACGGTGAATATACACCGTGTATATCACGGGCAGAATGACAAATAATGGGCGGTAATGGGCTATCTATTTCCGTGGTATACACGATGACGATATATTCATACCGTGTATACCACGGATTAGTAGCTCAATTTTAGGTAGTTTAGTTGTAATTAAATTAGAGTTGTACACTTACCATAATTGTATAATTCTTGTACAAATAGAATAAGGTTTTGGGAGTAGAATAGGAATATGATTTTTCTATTATGAAAATTGTAAATTGTATATATACTCTTTCATTAATTAAAATAATCAAGAGATTATTTCTTTGATATTTCTTTCATGGTATCAGAAGTTTAGGTTGAAATTTTTTCTCTCTAAATTTTCCTTCGGTTCCGAGCTCCTCCCCTCGGTTTCCATGCAATTTTCGATCCCAAATTCTCTCTTCCAAATCCCTCACTCACCTCTTATTCTTTCGTTATGTCTAATTCAAAGAACGCGTTTCACCATGCCCTTGTTGTTTCTAACATCAAAAATCACATCTCTCTTATTCTTGAAATAGAAAGCGTCCAAATACGCAACGTGGGCCGAACTGTTCAAAATTCACTCACGCTCGCATCAAGTCATCCATCACATAATCCCCACGGCTCCTGAGGATACGGAGGTGCCTAAACGCGAGGATGATCCTAAGTTATGGACGACTCTTGATGCCACCGTCCTTCAGTGGATTTACTCCACTATCTCTACCGACCTGTTGCAGACAATTATTGAGTCAGACGCTACGGCGATGGCTGCTTAGGATAGGTTACGTGACATATTCCAAGATAATTAAAATTTCAGAGTTGTTACCCTTGAGCAAGAATTCTCCCACGTCAACATGGAAGACTTTCCGAACGTTTTAGCTTACTGCAAAAGGTTGAAAGAATTGGCGGACCAACTCTGCAACGTTGGTGCGCTCATTGGAGAACACCATATTGTTCTCCAGATGGTTGTTGGCCTATCCGAGGCCTATGGCGGTGTGGGACTCTCCTTCATCAAAGTAATTCTCTCCCGAAGTTCTATCAGGCCCGGTCCATGCTTACTTTGGAAGAAGTCGGCTTAGCCAAAAAGGTGGCTGCAAGTACAAGTCCCGTGGTCATGATAAAGTCATCCCCTAATTCTCAGAATTTTGGTGATAATTCGGGCCAAAAACGTTCTCAAGGGGGCGGCAAAAATAATGGCAAAAATCGCGGGGGCAAGCGCAATGGTTCCGATAGTGGTGGCGGTGGCCAGAATAATAACAGTGGGCCCCATCCCGGCAACAGTGTGATAAAGTCATCCCCTAATTCTCAGAATTTTGGTGATAATTCGAGCCAAAAACGTTCTCAAGGGGGCGGCAAAAATAATGGCAAAAATCGCGGGGGCAAGCGCAATGGTTCCGATAGTGGTGGCGGTGGCCAGAATAATAACAGTGGGCCCCATCCCGGCAACAGTGGGCCACCGTCCCACTGGGCCCAATCATGGGCCCCTTGGTAGTGGGCCTAGGCCAATGGGCAATGGCCTAACAGCCCGTATCCGCCTTCGTTTCCAGTGCCTGGACAGTGGGCTGCCTAGCCTTCGTTTCGGCCCAATACAACATGGCCCAATGGTTTCCTCAATAATTTTGGGCCGGGGCAGCAAGCAAGTGTGCATGGGCCTCGGCCTCCACAAGCCCATCATGTTGCGGGCCCCACACTTACCGATATTGAAGTCGCGATGTACACACTTGGATTAAATCCCTCGGACCCAAATTAGTACATGGACACCGGAGCCACTACTCATATGACGTTCGACCAAGGTACTCTCTCGTCTTATTCCAATTTGAGCAACAATCGTGACATAATTGTTGGTAATGGAAATTCAATTCCAATTCGCAATTACGGTCATAAAACTTTGTCTCTCCCCATCCACCTCTTGTCTTAAAAAATACCCTTCATGCTCCTAAATAGATTAAAAAATTGGTGTATGTCCGTAAATTAACCACTGATAATTCAGTTTCTGTTGTTTTTTATCCTTTTGGATTTTCTATTAAGGATTTCAAGACGGAGATTCCTCTCATGAGATGTGGTAGTAGGGGAGATCTTTATCCTATCACGTCCGCATGCGGTCTCTCGAGTCAAGCCTTGCCATCTACTTTTGCAGCTCTTGATCCTTCCTTGTGGCATGCACGTCTAGGTAATCCGGGGTCATCAATTTTGTCTTCCTTAGATAAAAAATTTTATTTCTTGTAAGGGTATGCGTAGTACTCCAATTTGTCAATCTTGTTCTTTAGAAAAATTGTTAGATTGCCGTTTATGGACTCTAATTCTCGTACTTTATTGTCATTTGATATTATTCATAGCGATTTATGGACATTGTTGACACCCAATTTTGTCTCCTCTCTCTCGATTATTTGCTTGCACCTCATTTTGGCCATCCTTTTAGCTTTAATTAATTTCACTATGCTTCTTAGTCTTGAAAATTCTCCAAAATAAATTTGGGTATTTTCACTAATTACCACATAATTTTGGAAAATACTAGATATTATGTTTTTATAATTAAAGTAATCAAAAAGATAATATAATTTTAATATTTGGATGTCGGTATTGGTGATCGATTTTCTCTTATAATATTTCACCAATTACTAAATTGATCATTTTCTTTTATCTATATGAATATTCTAAACACATATATTAAATCACTTGTATCGTAAATTTATATATGTATGCACTTTAGGAAATTAATTAGGACGAAGAAGCATATTTTAATTAATTAAAGTAGGAAAAGGAATTAAGGGAATTGGATTAGTTACCAGTTAATTCATACAATAATTGGGCTAATTAATTCCACCAACATTTCAATTTCGCCCAACCCATTTCACCCTCACGAGCCCAAATTAAACCAGCCCAACCAACCACCCATTTAACCCTCATTTCACCCGGCCCAATCGGCTAAACCCGAGCCCAAATGTCCATTCTCCTACCCCCCTAAACCTAAAACAAAAACAAAAAAAACAAACGAACCATTTATCTTTTACCTCAAATCTGACGCCACTACACCCCTAAACTCGCCGGACAAACACCACCACCACACCACTGCCACCACGTCCCCTCCACCATCAACCTTTCGCATCACCCCAGTCCTTTTTTCCACTTTTTCTTCAAATCTCAAAGCTTTGAATAGCTCGTCCAAGTCAAATCATCCTGAAAATTGCAAAGCATGCATGATGCAGTGGATTACTAGGACGAACCTCAAGGGGCCGGTGGATAAAAGCGTTTATGTCCTTCGAACCAATAAACAATGACGGGTTGTTTACAATCCCCTCCAATCAGTCACTAAAAGGTGAGAACTCACCTTCCGTCATTTCTCATTTTCTCATCGATCCCAGAAATCAATTTCTCCTCCCCCTTATTTTTGAATTCGAAATTCAAAAAGGGGTTTCTGGAAGAAGTGTTTGAACCTGGAACCCTTAGAACTTTGTGGGTTCGGGAAAAAGGGGGTGGAAAAAAATCAAAAAGCCCCTTTCGAAACCCAAGCCTCAAACAGACCTTAGTTGTCAAAGTTTCCCTATTTCACTCTCGGTTCTAGCTCAACCAAAGCCACAAAAACATATTTAAACATTCATCTTCATCGCATAGCAATATAACTTCTCCGAGCATATTCGACGAGTCGAGACAGTGCCTCGATTCGCTGCTCGGAGAAGGTCAGTAAAACTCAAACTCTTCTCATTTTTAATTGTTGTGTTTTTATGTGTTTTACTACTGATTTAGCGATATATTGTGCTTAATGTTTAAGCATGCTAATTATGTTAGGTTATTTAGGTTTAGGAATATTTTGATGGATGATTACTGTTGTTTGAAGAATTAGGATGTTCAATTAAGTTAAATAATTGGTACTAGCTGCTTTATTAACCTACCTGATTTGGGCTATCAATGCTTAGAAGTGATATGTATACTATCTTAATGTTTGTTTAGTAAAGATTATGATATAAGTCATTAAATAATATGTTTGTTTCTACCTCAAGAATCATGTTCTGAAATAGTTAAGTTTTAACTGTGTGGCTGATTTTGGTCCTTGACATGTTTGGAGATCCTGTAAGAAGTATAGTTTTTAGTCTTTTTGGTGGACTTGGATATGCATGTTCACATACCTTTTTCTGTGATAAATGAATGGTATATAATAGGTTTAGTATTAAGTTTTCATTGGCATGTTCATGAACATGTATGCATAAGTTTAGGATAGTTAAAAGCATGATAAGAAGCTTCGGGTGTGGTTTGCTGGGCATTATTTGAACATGATGAAGTATACTTGTTTTTACAGAGTTCCTTGTAGGCATTAATTGTTTTTTCTAGTTAAGTTAGTTATTTGACTCGTAATATATTTAATAGTCATCCCAATCATGTTGTGCCCTGCTCTAAAATGTTACTAGGTCTAGTAGGCAGCAGGAATGTGATTTTGTCTTGGCCTAAATGCCCCCTTACACATCTAAAATGTTGTCCTTAAGTGGTTGTTTGGCCATCTCTATTTATCTAATATAGCTACAAAATTGATTGTATACTTACCCTACATGTTTAAGTATCAAAATGATTCCCTATTATCATGTAAAGTCGTCTAAGTTATCTTGTATCATGCCCTATCTATTGAGTTGTCTAGATGGTGTGTGCATAAGCACTTTGCACTATTTGAAACAAATATGTTGTCATATTAAGTTATAGTCTTCGTTTGCATTTCATACTTGGCTTGTAATCTTGTTTCATGTAGTAAGCATGTACATGATATAATCTAATTTTGAAAATGCTCAAGTAATTAGAGATGGTTTGGTAAATTATTTGAAAATGTTTCATTTAGGAATAAGAAATGTTTTTGTCTCTTGTTAGGTTGTGTACCCATGTCCAAACTGTCAAGCTATGAGCATGTGCTTGTTTGTCTTGGTTTAATAAGTTTGAACTATATGAGCATGCCTATTCTACATCAAGCAAGTGGTTAAGTATGGGATATGTTGGGAATGGTCCTAGTTTATACTGCGTTGATATTGTACAGTCCCCTTTAGTATTTTATTGAGGTATTTTAGTTGTCCAGGATCAACTCCCCCCCCCCCCTTTTCTTTGTATTTGGTTGAGAAATATGTGACTCGTGTGTTGATCCAATAAGGCTGCTTGCATGAGAGGTGAAATGTGATTGTGGTCTGGCCTGTGTATAAACTGGACCTGTTTTTCTAAGTTCTTGGTTAGGTTAGTTACTTTAACATCATGAAGCATACCAATTGACTTAGCATAACTGCCTATGTTGATACATTCTGTTTGTCTATGTTCTATCCAAGTCTTAGACTGAACATGTTAATGGAACTTGTTTGGTTTGGTTTTGTCTATTTGAATCCTGTTAAGATATCTGGGTATTCACTCCTGTTGAATTTGGATCTGTTCATTATGCCTTGTTTAGCCTAGTACTATCTATTTGAATCATGAGAAATGTGCAATTATTTCTTTTCTCTTGTTGAATTTGAATCTGTTTATTATGCCTATTTTGATTTGAGTTGTTTGTTTGAATCGTGGAAAATGCCCATAAATTTCTTTTACTGTATTTGGACCTGCTCATAGCTTGTTTTCTTGTTTTCTCTTTGATTTGTGACTTGAGGTGTGATATACCTCGAATTATGCATAGTATATAGATCTCAGCATACCTCAAGGTATACAAGAGTTGTATATCTATGTATACCTCAAGTATACCTGATATATTCTAAATATTATGTGTATACCATCCCTTATATGTGTCTAAATGTGTGTGAAACGATATATCTAAGTGTACATTAAATATGGACTCATATACTTATGAATGTGAACATGCGTTTTATTGGGCCAATTATATATTGGGCTGAGTTCGTCTTGTATTGACTTTCATACAAATGCATACTTTATCCAAAAATTAACTTTATATGTATTTTGCCATACAAATACATATTTTTTTATCCAAAATCAACTTTACATGTATTTTTCATACCTTACAAATGCACGCTTTCATTTAAAAAAAAACAATTTTACATGTCATGCATACTCTTCCGGATTTCATACCGGGAATTTATTTTCGCAATCGTTTTTGCAAAACTCCTCAAAAAGGAAAAATCATTACTTTGTCAAAATGCATCTTGTTTTTTTATTAACTACTTGCAACATTATTTGAACTTTATACTTTTAAAACATGCATTTTTAGCATAATAATTAACCTGAGTTTGACCGGATAACCACAAGTTAGCGGATCTTAAAGGGTGCCTAACCCCTTCACTTTAGAATAATAAAGTACACTTACCTAGAAATCTCATAATTTCGCAGACCATTAAACGGAGTTCATATTGCAGCATTTAGTTAACATTTAGTTAACATTTAGGTGTCATAATTCACCTTAGAATAATTAGGTGGCGACTCCTCAACAGCTTTAACAGCATTTATCAATTCAGAGGGAATCGACGCCATCACGTCGCGAGCCGTGGTAAAAAACGGGTGCGACAGACATCTCCTGTTATCAGTTCTTTGGGCCATCGTTATTATGTTCTATTTTTGGATGATTATTCTAATTTTTTATGGACTTTTTCGTTAGAGAAAAAATCTCACATTTTTCCACCTTTTTAAAATTTAGAGCTTTCATTTGTACCCAATTCGAACGGAAAATTAAAAATATTCAATGTGATAATGGAAAAGAATATGATAATGGGTTGTTTCAGGATTTTTGTGGTAATAATGGTATCAATTTTTGTTTCTCTTGTCCTCATACATCCTCTCAAAATGGAAAAGCCGAACGCAAAATTCGCACCATTAATAATATTGTCCGAACTTTATTAGTCCATTCTTCCGCACCTCTTTCCTTTTGGCATCATGCGCTACAAATGTCTACTTATCTCCTTAACATTCTTCCTACCAAATGTTTGGCATATTCTTCCCCCCTTCAATTATTATATAATAAGACTCATTCCTATTCACATCTTAGGGTCTTTGAGTGCTTATGTTATCCCCTATTTTCGTCCACCACAATTAATAAACTTCAGGGCCGGTCCACCCCTTGTGTGTTTTTGGGTTATCCGTCTAATCATCGTGGTTACAAATATTTTGATTTATCGTCTAATAAAATCATCATTAGTCGTCATGTTATTTTTGATGAATTCTGATTTCCGTTTGCTAAAGTGAGTAGTCATGTGCCTAGTTCGTATAATTTTTTAAATGACGATGTCTCCCCATATATCATCCGCCATTTATCGGACCTTTCCCGCACCCAAAATCCACTAGTGGGCCCATTTCCCGCTGGGCCTTCAGTACTGCCACAGTCCACTATTTTCGATCCAGTGATTGGGCGATTTGACCAGATTTGATGGTGGGCGATTGCTCACCCAATACCAAAAGCGGTCCATCTCGAGTTCTACCATCAGTTCCAGTTAATGTGTTGGGCCAGCAGGCCCATTGCCTGCTAGCCAGTCCGTCACATGTCCCGATATTTCCCAAAATCCACCCAATTCTCCCCCGGGTCACAGATCGGTCACTCGTAGTCAACGGGTAATTTTTAAACCGAAAAGACATTTTTATTTAAATTTTAATGTTCTTAAATCACCTCTACCCCGTAGCCCCGTAGCCCCGTGTCCGCATTAAATGACCCGAATTGGAAATTGGCTATGACCGATCAATATGATGCTCTTATTGCAAATAAGGCGTAGGAGTTGGTACCCCGTCCTTCTGGTGTTAATATTATTCGGTCTGTGTGGATTATTACGCATAAGGATAATTTTTATGGTTCATTTACGCGGAGTAAGGCTCGTCTTGTAGGTGATGGTAAGACTCAACAGGTTGGAGTGGATTGTGGTGAGACGTTTATTCCGGTGGTCAAACCGGCTACCATTTGCATTGTTCTTAGTATGGCTCTTTCCAAAGCTTGGCTCATTCATCAATTAGACGTGAATAATGTTTTCTTACATGGTGATCTCAAAGAGACCGTTTATATGCATCAGCCCTTGGGTTTTCGAGACTCAAAATATCCTCATCATGTCTGTTTGTTGAAGAAGTCCTTGTATGGGCTTAAGCAGGCCCCACGGGCTTGGTATAAGAGATTTGCAGACTATGTTTCATCTATTGGGTTTTCGCACAGCAGGTTGGATAATTCTTTGTTTATATATAGTTGTGGTTCTTCCCTGGCTTATATTTTATTATATGTGGATTATATTATCTTGACTGCCTCCACTGATGCTTTGCGCCAGTCTATCATGACCATGCTCAGTTCTGAGTTTGCTATGAAACACTTGGGGCCCTTGAGTTACTTTTTGGGGATTGATGTCAATCGTCATGCAGGTGGGTTGTTCTTATCCCAACGAAAGTATGCAGCTGAGATTATTGAGCGTGCTGGCATGTCCTCGTGCAAGTCTACTTCCACTCCCGTCGATACTAAGCCCAAGCTGGGTGATGCGGTTGGCTCACCTTACGAGGATCCGACTCACTATAGCAGTTTTGCAAGGGCTCTTCAGTATCTTACTTTTACGAGGCTGAATATTACGTATACCGTATATCATGTGTGTTTGTTTATGCATGATCCCAGGGTTGAGCACATGAATGCTCTCAAACGCATTATTTGATACATCCAGGGGACACTTGACTACGGTTTACACTTATATCCATCGTCGACGGTTACACTTGTATCGTATACAAATGTTGATTGGGGTGACATACAATACCCAGACGTTCTGGGTATTGTATGTTCCTTGGTGATAACTTGGTCAAATGGTCTGCCAAACGACAAGCTACATTATTCCGCTCTAGTGTAGATGCCGAGTATCGAGGGGTGGCTAATGTGGTGTCTGAATCATGTTGGCTCCGCTCCTCTTAGAGCTTCACTTTCCCGTTCACAAAACTACCTTGATTTATTGTGATAATGTTAGTGCTATATACCTTTTTGGCAATCCGGTTCAACATCAACGCACTAAACATATTGTGATGATATCCATTTTGTTCACGAAAAGGTAGCTCGTGGACAAGTACGCATCCTATATGTCCCTTCCAGGTATCAAATTGCAGACATATTTACCAAGGGCCTTCCATCGGTGGTTTTTGAAGATTTTAGGGACAATCTCAGCGTACGAAGACCGCCCGCTATGACTGCGGGGGTGTGATAAATACCCGTGATATACACGAAATATACACCGTGTATATCACAGGCAGAATGACAAATAATGGGTTGTAATGGGCTGTCTATTTCCGTGGTATTCATACCGTGTATATCACGGATTAGTGGCTCAATTTTAGGTAGTTTAGTTGTAATTAAATTAGAGTTGTACACTTACCATAATTGTATAGAATAAGGTTTTGGGAGTAGAATAGGAATATCATTTTCCTATTATGGAAATTGTAAATTGTATATATACTCTTTCATTAATGAAAATAATCAAGGGATTATTTCTTTCAATTTGAATGAACACGAAATTTAAGAAAGATATGTAAACTTTTGAAACTTATAGTCTAAAGTTTTGAAATTTATGGCCTTAAAACTTGTAGTCTAAAAATAAGTCGTAGTATTGGTTTGACTATAAAACTTTTGAAATTTATGGCCTTAAACATGTCATAACATTTGTGCATAAAAGCTTTCTCAATAAAGGTGTATTTGGTATGGAGAAAACATCTCTAGAAAATACTCTAGAAAACATAAAAAAAAAAAATTGGAGAATATTTTCTCTAGGAAAATAAATTTCTTAAAAATGAGGAAAATGGCTTCACTAATGGAAGTAGTTAAGACAAGTTGCATGAGTGACATTTTAAATTCATTGTCTTGTCCCCACCCATCTAACGCCCCCAACCCCTATCCCTTGACAATTCCACCCCCGAACCCCAGTTCCTCACCCCACCCCACCCCACCCCACCCCACCCTCACAATGTTTTGCTATATTATAATAAATGCTCTTGGGATAATATCATTTTTGCTTACTTACCAAATACTAGAAAATAAGTAAGAAACCCACTTATTTTTCAAAAAAATATTTTTCATGAAAAACATTTTCCTTCATACCAAACACACCATAATAAAGGTAACATGAGAAATTTAAAGTTATTATTTTTAAATTTAGAAGTAAAATATGTTATTTTTTAAAACGGAAAAAAAAGTGTATCACGTAAACCGGAATGAACTGAGCAATAAGTATTTAATTCTAAGTAAAATCTGTGATTGGGAACTGCTCTCAGCCCCTCAGAACAAGAGTCATGGTGTGTCCCTGCCCAAGATTGTAACAATGTGGTAAATCCAATGAATACTTATCAGTACTTCCTAAGTGTACTGTGTAACATGAGTGTTTTTTTCTAAAAGCCCTTGTGAGGAAAAGGACCTCATGGCTATGATGAGTCTGTATCACAACAAAAAAGTAATCAACGAGATCCAGCATAAAGAAAAAACTGCAATGAATTATTGTACTTAGCTTCCACTTGTTTCTTGTAATGGGACCCTTTACTGATAACTAGACATTAATCAGTTTAACAATCTAAGCAAATACTTATTCCTTTTCATTTTATATGGCGGTCTTTGATTATAGATGAAGTGTATGAAAGAAAGGAATGACTTCTAGTACAGCAGTGCCAGACCTCGAATTTTCACTAAAGAGATTCTCAAAATATAAAGAACTAACACTCGAAGAAGCCAGAGGATTCAATATTTACCTTGTGTATCTAGTATAATTTTGCGAAGAAAGGATTTGGATGAATCCCTTTCGCACCCTTAACTCCGGCCATGTTAGGTATATACCAAGAGTATCCTTAGAATTTGTGGTGGTGAATGACATGATAAAATTACTGTAGTACTAATAACATGGGAAAAGGAAAATGGGAGAATGTCAAAGAATGAGAAGATGACAGACTTAGAAAGGTTCAATAATTTGATGTGATTCACCTCTTTGTACTAGAAAATCCAATAATGTTTAGAGAACATCAAAAGGATTGAAGTAAAGGGACAAGAAAATCTTGCAGACTGAAAAGTATTTAATAACCAAAAAACCAGTAGTATTTTGTAGCATGCCTCAACATTATTAATGTGTTAAGTTCTTCATGACTAAAATTACTATTCAATAGTGGCGGATTTAGAATTTATACTTGTGACGGTTGAGTATTGAGGAGAGAAAGTGAGTTTTGACTTGGGGAAACTATCATTTTGCTAAGCGTATCAAGGTTTAATTTTCAACTTATATACACAGTATATATACGATATAATTTTCAAAGGGTGGTCAGACTTTCATGCTTACATAAATATAAGGTTCGATCCTCAGACATTGGACCTGCTAACCCATTGTAGGATTAGTCATTGGCAGTTAAATCCAAACCGAACCAACCGATATCTTATCGGTTATGTTAACATATTAATATACTTTAAAATCGATAACTGATAAGTCGAATCGTTAAACGCAAATATACAACTGAACCGCCTGATAAGCACCCCAATAAAAAAGGTCACTCAAAAAAATGAATGGGGTGAGAGAGGCTCGAACTCTCGACCTCAGGATCACTCTTTAGCTATGAGACCTACGCGCTAGCCAACTGCGCCACCACCCCGTTGTTGTTTTATCGGTTATGTTAGCATTTATACAATCGAACCGCCTGATAAGCACCCAAATAAGAAAGGTCACTCCAAAAAATGAATGGGGTGAGAGAGGCTCGAACTCTCGACCTCAGGATCACTCTTTAGCTATGAGACCTACGCGCTAGCCAACTGCGCCACCACCCCGTTGTTGTATTACAATTCAGAATACTTTATTTGGAGTTTAAGATATTTTGCGACCTACATGCACAAGTACTTTTATGTGGTTATGCTTGAGGAAATGCTGATATTTACACACTTTTTCTTCAAGAAGTTTCATTGAAAATGTTTATTTCTTAATGATTTTTGTAATAAAATCAGAAAGAAGGATATGAATTTTAGTGAATGTGTACATATAATATAATATTTAAAACTTGCCTAAATTGGATATTTACACTGAATTATACCATTATGCAAAATATGGAATTTTGATAAAGCACGTGCATCTGAGTACTCGTTGAAAGAGAATAAAACTCTCAAAAATAACTTGTAGAGAAGATCGCTCACTAATTTACTAGTGGTGTGTATTAGACACATTTTAAGAAAAATGGATGTTTAATTGTTGGAGAGGTGTGTCAAAGGGATATGATCTCAAGGTCAGGGATAAACTATGTATTCTCTCAATTAACTATGATTTAATGATACTAATGTGTATGAAAATATATATGTCATGTGTTTACTAAATGTGTATAAATATCGATCAGGTGCGGAAACAACATTTTTGTCTTCACAAGGTAGGAACAAGGCTGCGTACACACCATCCTTTCCAAACCTCACTTATGATTACACTGGATATGTTGTTGTTATTGGTATAATATTAAGTGCGTATAAGATTTTACCAATATAATATAGCATTGATTTGACCTATGGCCTACTTTTATTAAATACCTAAAATGACCAGACCAAGGAGAGGAAAGATATGCATATTTTTCCTATAACAGAAAGGCCTACACTATAATACTTCCTAGCCACAAGCCCACAATAAACTAAGTGGAGATCATTTTTAGAATCTTTTTGAGACACAAGATAAGAAGCAACATGATAATCATAAAGTAAAGAGTCCTAAAAATTCAATCTTTGCATTATGTGATACACAGAAAAGTCACTACAAGTCTTCCATTTTGAGTTTTGACAAGACTTTAAGCAGCCACTTCTTCTAGTGCTTCCTAAAGAAAAATGTTTCTTTAACTAATTTAACTTACCAATAACAATGTGTGTGTGTGTTTGGCTCTTTCTGGTGGTCAAAATTTAAATAGTGGTCTGAAGTTCGAAAGGGATCACACAATGTGAAGTTTTAATTTCAAAAATGATATTCAGACTAAGCATTTAATTTTGAAAAAGTGGCTAACTTAATTTAATACAAAGGTTGCACAAAGTGGTTACTTGATGTAAACAACACAATATCCTTTAGGTATTCATGTTATATTGAGATTGAAATTTGAGCCGAGGATCTATCGGAAATAGTCGCTTTACCTTCTAAGGTAGAGGTAATGCCTGTGATATGTTGTTGTTGTATGGAGATTAAGAATGAGGCTTAGAAAAAAGGGGATTTTTCATGATGATGCATATGAGCATGTGTAACATGAGTGTAAGTGATACATTTGTGGTTCTACTTTGAGAAAAGAGAAAAATAATTACTTAATATATTTTCGTAAAGAAAAAAATCGATGTAGCTTAAGCCAAAAATTATAATATATGATAACTTTTAAGTCTGTCGATTTGATATACTAAATTTTGGATAGCAGAATAATTAGCAATAAATACTCTTTGCTTCCTTATAAACTTTGAAGAGTATATATATACTGACATACTGAGCTAAGAAAACATTGAAGAGTCTATCGTCTACCATTTTATTAGATTATCATTTACTAAGAGATTTATCTGTATTTACTTAATAAATGACCTAATTATGCAAATTCAATTATATCGTCAATGCATAAAACTTAAGCTCTTTGTAAGTGTTGATAAATAGTATTTCTGATGTAATATAATTATTAACATGTTTCAATTTCTTTTAATTTTGTTTTGAATTTTTTATGTAGAGGAATTCATCCTTTGATGGGCCAGCCAAGGATGAATTAATGTGAACTGGGCTCAGCTGTTTGTTTAGTGGGCTAGTTTTCCACCAAGGGCCACAATGATAGGATGATTTACAAAAATGGCCTTGGAGATAGATAATTAACTTTTAATCCCTCTTATCCGTGGGTAAAATGTCTTGGTAAACAAGTTTTATCTTTTGAACTTGAAGGTTTGCCCATATGATAAGCGGGATTTCACAGTTTAAGGATCTTAACCTTTTAGTCAGACAACAAGAAAAAAAAAATCAAAGGAATTATTTCCTTTTCTTTTTCTTCAAAGAAAAGTTATTTATTAATAAAATTATTTGTACCGTATGACCTTTTCTGAGGCCATTTTTAAATTTTTTTCCATATTAACCTAGTAAGTTAAATTTAGCCATTAAAATAGTTGGATGACTTTATATCTTTTGTAAGATAAATTTAGCCTATCTAAATTTAAATAATGGCTTAAAAAGGTCATATGTAGAAGTGCCTCATATCAAATTTATGATTTTTTCAGGAAAAATGATTTTTATCGTTTCCACCCGGTATACAAGTGCCTTATATCAGTAATTCAGTATTACAATACAATGTTTTCTCAAAACTTACAATATAAAAAATATATTGTCACTTGAATGAAATGTGCAATTTGATATATAATAATAATAATAATAATAATAGTAATAATAATATAATAATAATAATAGAAAAATGTAAACCAGCTTGTCCTAAAATCATTTTCAGCAAAATTTGTATGCTAAGGAAAAACATATTGTCCCCTTGAATTAAGTAAATCATGAATTCCACGTCTAGCCTTGTCATTCTAATTAAAAGCTTGCTCAATTTCGTTATAATTCAACAAAAGTAGTTGTCTTTTTCTTTATTTAAAATTTTCCAATAATATTTGTCTGGTGAGTGATAAGTATTTCAATCTTAATCAGAGATCTCGGATCTCGGGGTTCTGGATATGAAGTCGTCAATATGCTAAGGAGTTGTTTGGTTGATTATATTGGAAAACTTAATTTCAGGATAAAATTTCGTATAAAGTAATAGTATTTGGTTAGACGACGCATAGTAATAAATAATTTCCCCTAGAGCATTTGGTTGACGATATTAAATAAAATTTGCATTAGATTACATATATTATTTTATGTGGAAATTGGAAAGATAAAAGATAAGAATATGTGTATTAACAATACGCAAGATTAAATTATTTAAAACTAAAATGCCCCTTTAAATTAAGTAATTTATGTATATTAACAAGTCGTAAAAGGGATAAAGTTCTATATATATAAAGTGCTATGCTTGTTTTGAAGCCAAAAAAATAGGAGTTATCCCTACTACTCAAATTATTCTGGAGTCACCACTATTTGAGCAATATAATTAATTAAAAGTCACAAAAATTAGATAGACAAACAATGAAAACAACTAGCCCCAACACTGATTTTTTGGGAAACACCGACCTCAATTCAAGGTAGGTATTATACTGGTCGGTAATAAAAATCAATCTTCCGAGATACATTTTAATTTTTTTTTTTGCAAAAAGCGACCTCTGGAGGTCGGTATTTTGCAAAAGAAAGGTCGGTTTCTGTAATTGATTTTGTTTTTTTTCTTAAAACAAATACGGACTTTCATAGGTCGGTATTTCTAAATAAATTTTTGCAGGATTTATTTCTGACCTTCGGAGTTCGATCTTGAACTTTTCCGATTTTTTTTTGCGCTAAAAAAAAAACTTCTGGAGGTCGGGATTCTGAAAAGCTAATTTTTTTTTTAAAATCTAGTCTTTTAAACCGATTTCCTCGGGAGGTCGATTTTTTGGCATCTTTTTAGTAATGTAAATTAATTTGAAAACTAAATTATGTGATGCCGTAACGTAACAATATGTTCATAACACACTTCCAAAAACTGAGTGACTCAATATAAGACAGCAATTTATTGTCATCAACTTAGCTGAGATTACAAAGCAGTTTCCCAAATCGATATTTGTGACATCTTAGTGGGCCCGACGTGTCACAAAAAACGAATTAATCAAATTAATATCGAATATTGATGTCTAGCTAGAAAAGTATATTTTAAGTAATATACACGTCAGTATAAATATTTTTTTTTACATTATCATGTCACTCGAAAGGGATATCTATAGGTCATCTTTCTTAAAAGAGAAATTAGAGCTCAATATTTTTGGGTGATCTAATTTATAAAATATGTACATCATATATGAGTTGTGTATACTTATACTAAAATATACATAACCTATATATATATATATATATATATATATAATTAGTATATTTCGGCCATGTTGTTAAACGAGTTGACCGAACTTTACATATTTTCAACTTTCCCTTCTTAAAATGTGAGATTTGTAATATTAAAAATATAACATGTTACCTGTTATGATAGTTAAAATTGACATGACGATGTAGAAATTTCTTATCTTGACAATGTATATAAATTAAACTCGAAAAAATATTATTGACATCATAAGTCATGGCATATTATAGCCAAATGACATTATTTTTATCGATTTTTTGGAAAAGGAAATTTTCAACATATGAAGGAATCATTCTGCATAAGGTAAAAACAAGCTGATAAAGATCAGGCTGAACTAAAAATAAAAACACCAATTTCATTAGCTTAATTTCACCCTATCTTTCTGAACAAAAAACTCACTTTTTTTCCCTCTCAATTCTCAAAAGTTTTGCATAGGGAAAAAAAATATTTGAGTCATAATTTTGTGATGATGGAGAAAATTGAGGGAAAGTATTCAGATATAATGAAGACTTCTGAGGATGTTATAAGTGACAACAAAGGTGGCCTCAAAACCATGCCTTTTATTATTGGTATGTACTTTTCATTTTTTTTTTCCTCCTTTGGTATGAATTTTCTCTTCAATTAACCGTATGTTTGGTATGACAGAAGTCATTTTTTCCTAAAATATTTTTCATGTGGAAATTATTTTTTTGTGTTTGGTTACAAAAAAATATTTTCCAAAAAGGGGAAAATGACTTCCCTTATCACTCTTCGGCGGAAGTCATTTAATTTCTTGTAACTATCTTAACATTTTAGGTTCAGGTTATTTTCTTTAATAGACACTTTAACATTATTATTAATGTTTAGTATTACAAAATTCACTAAAAGACTCTCCAATTTACAAATATCAGTATTGATCTTTTAAATATATTTTTTACAAAAAATTATTTTCCACCTCCAACCAAACATTGAAACAAAATTTATGAAAAAAATGTTTTACATGAAAAATGATATATGTCGACTGTCATACCAAACAAGCTCGTGACATTACTAAAAACATGCTTTTTCTCTTCTCGTGTTTTACGTTAAATATTATCGTTTGTTTTGTTTTTATGATGACAATTGACAGCAAATGAGGCATTGGAGAAGGTTGCAAGTGTAGGACTACATGCAAATATGATTTTGTACCTAAAAAATGTGTATCACTTAACTAATGCTAAAGGGGCAAACATTCTTTTCTGGTGGGGTGCCATATCCAATTTCACACCTATTTTTGGAGCTTTTCTTGCTGATTCTTACTTGGGTCGATTTTATGTGATTGTTTTAGGGACATTCATCACTCTTATTGTGAGTATACATTAATTCTCTTCTTTTATTGTTCTAGTACTTTGTTACTTTAATTGAAAATTATACATAGAGGCGGATCTCGGACATATTCTTTTTCAATTGAATTCATTATTTTTATTCGGCTTATGTATAAAAAGGATAGGTTGGTGCAAGAAACATTCCACATAAATACAAAGTCTAAAAAGTAATATTTGACCTACATACACTATATAATTTTTCGATGAAGGATGTTCAACCGATCACCCTTCATTGACTGTAGCTATGTCCCTGTCAAAGGAATGTAATGTAGGTAGCCTACCCAGAGTTAAGTATTTTTGGTTTGATTCCACACTTGAACTATGCATACAAGAAAAAAAAATCAGAATAGTCATTTTGACAACATTTGGTGTCTAAATAACCATTTAGACAATATTTGGTCGAAACTTTATATTCGAAAGTTGAAATTATGTTCTGATATAAATTTCACTTGAAAATAATTTATATCATGTCTATGAAAACCGTTACTTCACTTGAATTATACCTCTCAAACAAAGTTTTCAATATTTCACTAGTATTTTAAATATTGTAGTTATTTGAGATGTTATTATGGCCAAACATAAACTCATACTCGTGCTGAATTCACTGACGATATATTTTGAATTTGTCTCCGTACAATATTAAGATCAATTTTAACACTACATATATTTTGCTTGTAGGGAATTGTGGTCCTATGGTTAACAGCAATACTAAAAGAAGCAAGGCCACATCCTTGCAAATTGGAATTAGGAAATTGTCTAAAACCAAGCCTTGCCCAATTTACATTTCTTTTTTCATCATTTGCATTGATGGCTATTGGAGCTGGTGGCATTAGGCCTTGTTCATTATCTTTTGGTGCTGACCAATTTGACAATCCCAAAAATCCCAACAATGGAAGGATCTTGCAGAGTTTCTTCAATTGGTATATTATGCATTTATTATTTACAATGTCACGTTAAAGTTTTGATGTCCTTGTTTAATGTTGAGAATATAATCAAATGTTAAAAGTGTGTTCTATCTAATAACTTAAGCTTTTAGATCAGATGGTTACACACTTCAATATTTAATTTCGTTTAGGAAAATGTATAGTTTTAGTCCCTCAAATACTGATAAATTTTTATTCTGATCGATTCTTATGATATTTGACTAAGCATATTACTGGAATGTGAACTTTTTGACCATCTACTTGTGAATCTTCAAAATTTTACTTGAACTACTAGAAAAATCAAAATTTCGGACAAACTTTCCTAAGAAATCCATCAGAAAATTTTCCGGCAGACTTCCCTTTGAAAATTCCAGACTTCCGATGGAAATGTCCATCAAAAATTTGATTTTTCTAATAGTTTGTTATACCATTTAATTACCCATGTATATGCTAAGTTTTTACTGTTACCATAGTAAAGTAGTCTAGAAAAATGCTTCCTTCCTAAAAGGACAATTTTTTAAAATTTTATTAAGTATTAAGTAATGTGCTTAATTATATATGATCACATGGACAAAAATTAAAATTCACCAATAGCCGAGGGACCAAAAGTACTATTATCCCATTCCACTTTTTTTTTTTTAATTTTATTCTCGTGTTGTGTCTTAGTGTTCGTTCTTTATTTCAATTATTTACGATGAACATTATTTTTATCTGCTATTTTTTTTTCCGACAGGTATTATGCAGCAGTAGGGATATCAATATTGATTTCAGTCACAGTCATAGTGTATATTCAGACACAATTTGGTTGGGTGGTGGGTTTTGGAGTGCCTGCAGGACTAATGTTTTTGGCAACAATTATGTTCTTGTTGGGTTCTGCACTTTTTATTAGGATAAAAGCAAATAAAAGCTTGTTTACTGGATTTGCTCAAGTTGTTGCTGTGGCATGGAAAAACAAACATCTTGCTTTGCCCCCTGTGGATTCTAATGGATGGTATCATCATGAGATTGGTTCAAAATTTACATTTCCAACCCATAAACTAAGGTATTTTATTTGGATTTAATTTATGATATACAATGATACATAATTTTTATATGAAAAAAAGCTCAAATATGTCATCGAACTATCGAAAATGACTCATTTATGTCACTCGTCCATAGTTTGACTCATTTATGTCATCGTCGTTATCAAAATGGCTCATCCATGCCATTTTTCATTAACACCGATTTTACAATACAATTTTTTCATTAACGTCGGCGTTAATGAAAAATGGCATGGATGAGTCATTTTGATAACGACAATGGCATAAATGAACCAAACTATTAACGAGTGGCGTAAATGAGCCATTTTGATAACGTCAATGACATAAATGAGCCAAATTATTAGCAAGTGGCATAAATGAGTCATTTTCGATAGTTCGATGACATATTTAAACTTTTTCTTTTTTTTATATTATTAGTATAATTGGACCGATCATATATATCAAGTTATTACTTTTTTCATCTTATAATTAGACTTGTTATGAAGAATTAAATGTTATGGTAGGTTAATCTCTTAGGCGATGTCACCAAAGAATTACATGTTATGGTAGGTGAATAATTTATCTAAGTGGAACCAACAAAAATGTCAAGGACAAACGACCAAACCATGCCAATAGCTCTATCTATAAAGAACAAGATATTCATATTCTACTCTCTTTGTTTCATTTTATGTGTCAAGGTCTGATTTAGCATTGAACTTAAGATATTAATTTGACTTATTCAATATATTAGTAATGATCGAAGAGAATATTAAAGTAGTACTATTAGAAAGATAGCAAACATTACATTAAAGTTAAAGTGTGCATAATTTACTGAATTTTAATTGTTGAAAGTTTGTGTAGGTTGTATATAGGGAGCTGAAAGGAAGGTAGGAAGTTAAATTGAATTTCTCTTTTGCCTGAAAATTATATTCTGCGAATAAAGCAAAAACGTGATTTTTTCGTTATATCTAAACTATTGAATTCTTTGATATAAGGAAAGATTATAGTGTAGACATCTAACGGCATAGGAGATACAAATATTGCTTCAGGTCAATAATTCAAAATTTAGACACTTTTGTATTTTTTTTTTAACTCCTTGTACGAATTTCTGACTCCATATCTGATTGTTTTAAATTCAAAAACAAAATGGTAGCAAATGTAACTAATTATATGCATGTCAAACTTTAATCAAGTGTATTTTATGAAAGGATTTAAGTTATGTCGGCTGACAATGTACAGACTCTTTACACTATTGTATAGTTTAATATATTATAATTGATTTAATATTTTTGTTATATATGTATTAATTAATGCTTATCATTATATTGCGTAATTATTTTTTATATTGTCGGTGTATAAATTTAACACTCAAATCCTTTTTTTTTTTGTCATCCATAGGTTCCTAAATAAGGCATGTATTGTTAGAAATCCAGAGAAAGACTTGAACCCTAATGGAACATCTTCAAATCCATGGGACCTTTGCACAATTCAACAGGTAGAAGAATTCAAATCATTGCTCAAAGTACTCCCAATTTGGTCCACAGGCATTATAATAGCAGTAACACTAAGCCAACATGCCTTTCCAGTGCTACAAGCAAATACAATGGACAGACATTTAATAAAAGGCCATAACTTCCAAATCCCAGCAGGTTCCTATGCTGCATTTGGGATCCTCACATTGACAATATGGATAGCCATTTACGACCGAGTCCTCGTGCCCTGGATCTCCAGATTCACCAAGAAACCACGAGGTCTTAGCTTCAAACAGCGCATGGGGATAGGGTTGTTACTTTCCTGTGCGGCCCAGGCTGCAGCCGCACTGGTGGAAAGGGAAAGACGTTCACGAGCCCTCAATCAGGGGCTCGCTGACCGTCCACAGTCAGAAGTAGACATGTCAGCAATGTGGCTAGTGCCGCAACATTGCTTGACAGGACTAGCCGAGGCGTTCAACGCGATCGGACAAATAGAATTTTATTATTCTCAATTTCCTAAGAGCATGGCTAGTATTGCAGTGGCATTATTTTCACTAGGAATGGGATTTGGAAATTTGGTTGGAAGTTTAATTGTTGAAATTGTTGACCATGCTTCAAGTAGAGGAGGGAAAGTGAGTTGGGTGTCAAATAATTTGAACTTAGGTCACTATGATTATTATTATTGGGTTCTTTGCTTATTGAGTGTTGGGAATTTTTTCTACTTCATTGTGTGTGCTTGGGCTTATGGATCTGATGAAGATAAGAGAATTTGGGAGGAAGATCAAGCTGAAAAGAAAGGAGAGATTGTTATGTTATAGACATTTTTAGTATGAAAAAAATGTGAAATTCTTTTTTTTTTCTTTTTCTTGTGCACTTATAAAAAAATGTAAAAATGACACTTAAATATCTTTACATCTTATATATAAGTTCTTATCAACTCTTAATGTATGAGACTTTATTCATACACTCAACACATTTATCTTTGAATCCATTACAGAAGAGTTTTACGAATTACAAAGGCTAAAATATTGAATCACAATTCAGATCATCAAATACTAGACTAAAGTTATGACCTAATTGAAAAAGTTATTATATAATTAGGAAGAACGAAAACAATTTATCACATAATTTCGTTTAGTTACATAATTACTAATTTAAAATCCATGATTCCACGATTAAATTTTTAATTTATAGGTTGGAGTCAAACATCTATTAGGATACTTATTAAAGTTATATTTTCACAATGGAATTAAGGCGATCATACTTGAGCTTGAAGATTGGAATACACTATTTCGGCTTGATTTGGGAAGTGCAGAAATAACTACTTTTAGGACCTTTATTAAATAACATCGGAAGTTTACACCTTTTTTAAAATTTAGCTGTGTCAGAATCAAATTCAAACAAGCGAGACTGAAGTTTCAAACTTTAGATATACGAGTCTGAAGTTGGTATGTCAAAGCCTATCATCAGTCCCGTTATGTATGATTTTGGAGTTCAATTTGAATGAACCTCAAAATCAGAATTGTGTCAAGCCTAACTTAAGACCAGAATGTTGGAAGTTGGCGTAGCCAAAATTTGAAGTTGTATTGGCATTACTATCCCGCCTGCATGAACTTTGTATACAAAAAAAAAAATTCAACAATTTCAGAAAAGACATTCCTAGCATGCTAAGAAGTGTTTTATAGCATCTTTTTTTATGTATAAGGGTCAATTTTATTACTTTAAAACACTCATAATATACACGGTATTTACAAAGCAAAAACTTTCGCACCTATGTAAAGACATATACTTAGAAAGAAGCACCAAAATGGATCTCTTATGTATTAATATTAATATCTGATTTTGCTACAGTTAATATTGATAGAGGAGCAATAACAAATATATGAAGTTTGTCAACATAAATTTAAAAGTTTTTCTTTTTTTTTCTTAAATTCTATATGCATGCAGTAGTCAACGTTATCATATAAAGTTGAGACAGAAAGAATATATCATATACTTATTGAAATTTTATGAACATTAGGTGCAAATATATTTTTTGATGTACTCAAATGGAACCCAGCTTGTTAATTAGTCGGCAAACTCGCCACAAAAGTCGTTTGTAGCCGTTAGTAAACATGGTCCCATCTTCAATAAAAGTATCTTTAATTCTATCACATTTCAAAAAAATTGTAATTTATTGAGAAGTGTTAAATACACACAATATACATGTGTATATTGTGTATATTAGGTCTCGGCTATGCTCACGGATTGACCCTCGGATGGGCTGATTATTATGTGTAATTTATGGTAAATATTTAGTATCCTAGTTTAGGTAAGGTTGTAATAAAATTAGTTGAAAGAAATAATCCCTTGATTATTTTCATTATGTGAAAGGCTATATATACAAGTTACATAATAGGAGAATCTTATTCATATTCTATTCATAAAACCTTATTCTATACATTTATGGTAATGCAATACTAATTATATTACAACCTTACCTAAACTAGGATACTAAATATTTACCATAAATTACACATAATAATCAGCCCATCCGAGGGCCAATCCGTGAGCATAGCCGAGACCTAAAATACACAATATACACATGTATATTGTGTATATTTAACACACCCCCACAGTCATAGCGGGCGGTCTTCAAACGCTGAGACTGTCTCTAAAATCTTCAAAAAGGACCAAGGGAAGACCCTTTGTAAAGATGTCGACAATTTGATATCTCGACGGGACATGGCATACGCGAACTTGACCACAGACAACCTTTTCACGGATAAAGTAAATGTCCATATCGATATGTTTAGTGCATTGGTGCTGAACCGGATTACCAGAAAGGTAGATGGCACTAATATTATCGCAATATACCAAGGTTGCCTTCTGAATGGGACAATGAAGCTCCAAAAGCAAATTACGTACCCAACATGATTTTGAGACCACATTGGCTACCCCTCTATATTCAGCATCGACACTTGAGCGGGATAGAGTCGCCTGACGATTCGCAGACCAGGAGACCAAGTTGTTGCCAAGGAACATACAGTAGCCAGACGTAGATGTCTGGACACCCACCCTAATCAGTATCTGTGTATGAGACAAGTGTGGATGTCGATGAAGGATACAAATACAACCCATAGTACATTGTACCCTGAATATACCGGATGATGCGTTTGAGTGCATTCATGTGCTCAATTCGGGGATCATGAATGAATAAACATACCTGCTGGACAGCATACGTAATATCCGGTCTGGTAAAGGTAAGATACTGAAGGGCCCCTGCAAGACTGTGATAGCGGGTCGGATCCTCGTAAGGAACTCCGGCCGCGGCACCAAGCCTGGGCTGGAGTAGAAGTGGACTTACAGGATGACATCCCAGCCCTCTCGATGATCTCGGCTGTATACTTCTGTTGTGACAAGAACAACCCATCGAAATGACGAGTGACAACAATCCCCAAAAAATAACTCAAGGGCCCCAAGTCTTTCATAGCAAACTCGGAGCTGAGCATGGTCATGATGGACTGGCGCAAGGCATCGGAAGAGGCAGTCAAGATAATATCGTCCACACATAACAGAATGTAGGCTACGGACGAACCACGACGGTAGATGAACAAGGAATTATTCGACCTGTTGTGAGTGAACCCAATAGTTGAAACATAGTCAGCAAACCTTGTATACCAGGCCCGTGGAGACTGCTTAAGCCCATATAAGGACTTCTTCAACAAACAGACATGATGAGGATGGTTGGGATCCCTGAATCCCATCGGCTGATGCATATAGACAGTTTCCTTGATATCACCATGTAGGAAAGCATTTTTGACATCCAACTGATGAATAGGCCATGTCTTCGGAAGAGCCAAGCTAAGCACAATGCGAATGGTAGTCGGCTTGACCACCGGACTAAACGTCTCCCCACAATCTATACCAACCTGTTGAGTCTTACCATCACCCACAAGCCGCGCCTTATGTCGAACAAATGAACCATCTGAATTCTCCTTATGAGCAAAAATCCACATAGACCTGATAACATTAATACCATATGGACGGGACACCAACTCCCACGTCTTATTATCAATAAGAGCATTATATTCATCAGTCATAGCAATTTTCCAATTCGGGTCGTTTAAGGCAGGCACAAGATTACTGGGCAAGGGGGATTTAGAGACATTAGAATGTAAATTAAAATGTCTTATAGGTGTAACAATACCCCGCTGACTACGAGTGACTGGTCTATGACTCGAGGAAGAATTGAGTGGATGTCGGAAATTTGCTGGGCTCGGGACGGGCCTGCTGGCCCAACTTGGGAAGCAGTACCAGTGGCGGAAACAGAAACTGGACCAGTTCCAGTATTGGGCTAGTGACACCCTTTGACACTCTTTATTTAATGTGCCATTCAAACTATAGTCCTTTTGTTTTTCTCCTTCCTTTCTGCTCTTCTTGGATCCTTCTTTATTTTTTTGTTTTCTTAAACAATTTTTGTAGCTCAAGAAACATAGAGAAGCTGTCAGGATGAATGTTTCAAAGTTCATCAAATGTGTCACTGTAGGTGATGGAGCTGTTGGCAAGACATGTATGCTAATTTGTTACACTAGTAACAGATTTCCCACTGTAAGTTTTAATTCTTTCTGTCATAGTAAATAATCCTCCTAGTTTAGTCTCTTTTTTTGTAATAGTCGAAAAATGTTCGATGAATACTGGCACACAGTTTGAAACTCGGTTAATAATGGAGCCAACCCCTTTAGATTTTCCACTTAATTATCAGATTTTTGTTAGATTTCAAACCCGTGACGTGCGTCTAACTTACTGCACTTCTTATATACCTCAGCATCTATATATATGCACCCTTTTTTTCTCTGGTCAACATATTATGCATTTTCAAATGTGGGATTTCATGTTCTTTCTCCAAGTAGTTATTGTTTTCTTGATTGGTATGGTTGCATTGAAACATACAGGTAGTTAAAAAATGCAGCTAGTCTAGATAAAAAACGTTTGTCTTTGGTAATCTGTTTTGGCATTTTTGCAGGATTATATTCCTACAGTGTTTGATAATTTCAGTGCTAAAGTGGCTATGGATGGGAGCATTGTCAATTTGGGATTGTGTGATACTGCAGGTACTTGTTTTAAAATAAATTTAGGTTCTTAAGATTTAATTTGGGTGCTTAAGTATTATTATCTTATGGATTTTATTTTTGTGTGTTTTAAAGGTCAAGAAGACTATAGCAGGTTAAGGCCACTAAGCTATAGAGGTGCAGATGTATTTGTATTAGCTTTCTCTTTAATTAGTCGAGCGAGCTATGAAAACGTTCTCAAAAAGGTACAATCTTTAAGCATCCGATGTACTCTGTGGACATTCATACCCTTGCTATTAGTAAATCGATCTCGTATTAGCCTTGCCTTTAACGAAGCTCCAATGTTGACTGAATGGATTCCACGTGTCAAAATACTTGTTAATTCCAAATTTTCTTTTAAATTTACCCTTAATTATACTTCAGATTAGAGTTTCGTTAGAGTCAAGAGCCTAATACAAGACGATTTGCTAATGTCAAGGGTGTGAATGACCCCAAAGTATAATGCAGGATAAAGTTAAGCTAGTTTAAATAAGAAAGTGGTATTTTTTTACCCTTTTCCTCTTTAATAATAAAACCAGTCATATTCAGCACATATGCACTTTCATTATCGAGTAATTACTTGTTATTCCGAAATGTATGCAGTGGATGCCTGAACTTCGTCGTTTTGCACTCGATGTTCCAATTGTACTCGTTGGAACAAAGTTAGGTAAGCATCAAACTGATATAAATTCAATCTGTTTTTACTGTATCTGGAAATGATGGATCTTGGCAGATTTCAACTTGAGTTCCCTAGGATTAAAACCTGAGACTTTGTGCATCTTCTCATCTTATATGTACAGATCTTCGAGATGATAACCGATATCTAGCTGATCATATGGGCTTAAATATCATTACACCTGCACAAGTGCGTTCTCGCTATATCATTATGATTTTCAAAATGCTTAATATAGATGCCACATCATAAATATAACTAAATTCGCTTGAATGCAGGGCGAGGAGCTAAGGAAACAAATCGGTGCTTCAGCTTATGTAGAATGCAGCTCTAAAACACAACAGGTATTTCAATTTTGCTGCAAATTAACCTTATGAAAGTTGTGTTATCGTTCTCCTTTCATACCAGTAGTATTAGGATTATTCTCGTAGTTTGTTGCCCTTCCATTTTTGTTACTACCTGTTGTTTCCTGTACTTCGGTTGTCGCATTATTTTATTGTTGTTGTTGTTCTTTTTTTTCCTGAATGCTATGTAATACTTCCCCTATTATTTGCTATCTCTTCTTTACTGCTGTATTTTCTTTTTTAAACTACTTTGATATGCTTTACTTGAGCCGAGGGTTTATTGGAAACAACCGCTCTACCTCCACGAGGTAGGGGTAAGGTCTGTGTACTCTCCCTCCCCATACCCCATTTGTGGGATGACACTAGGTATGTAGTGTTTTTGTTGTTGAAAATTCTGTTATCAAACATTGCCCGTTCACTGAACTATTTGTGATGTATTTGTCAGAATGTGAAAGCTGTTTTTGATACTGCAATCAAGGTTGTGCTTCAACCTCCTAGGAGGATGGAAGTGGCAAGTAAGAAAAGGCACAGAAGCACAGGCTGCTCAATTGTGTAAGTGAAAACATCTTCTTATTCTGTGAAAGCTATGGTATCTTGTATTCATATCAGTTACCCCCTCTGTTTCAATTTATGTGACTTAGTTTGATTCGACGTGGAGTTTAAGTAAAAACGGGAGATTTTTGAAATTCGTGTTTTTAAATATGTCATGACATTTTTGTAGCTATAAAAGCTTGTAAAACGAGAAGTTTATAATTAGATGTTTCCAAATATTTCCAAATATTGAAATGTGTCATCCAAAGATAGTGTTATATAAACTGAAACAGAGGGAGTATCAGTTAGCCGGATTGCTTATATTAACAATGTCGATAGGAATTTAGCTCCGAATCTTGGATGATTTAACTAGTGCAAGCCACAACATAGGATATACTGGGTAGCTCTGATGAAATTATCCAAATTGAGGGTTGTTACAGCAAAAGTAAAATACTAATCATACCAATAAAAGTATAGAATTCTGCCGCAGATAAAAGCCTAATATTTAAGTTGAAAATGGTAGAGGAGGAGGGGCCATTATTCACCAAGTTCCGAACAGTGCACCAACGGCCCTCGGGACGTCTGGGTTATTGAAAAAGAAAAGTATAGAATAAAAGTTCATCAATGATAGAAAGTAGCCTGTCACTCTGATCAGGAAGTACGTGCATCTGCTTTGGCATTACATTTTTGTAACATTGTTGTTTAATTGTACAACTTACTATTATCAAATTATTATTACTCAATACTGTGCTGATCTTAGCCATAAGATGATTAATTCAAGTGGGCTGTCAATGTCTGCTTCTTCACTTTTGTCTGGTTAACTATGTTCCCGGACTCTCCAAAATTGTTACCACACCGGTGTCTGATCCTCCAAAGATGCATTACTTTTGTAGGATCCGAAGACACTCTCGGTGTCATTTTTGGATAGTCTGAGCAACATAGTTGGTTAGCGCCAGAATCTTAATAGTGAGACAAACTTTAAAACATTGTGTACGTTATGCTATAATTCTGAGATTTCTGCACATTGTTGGTCTCATTGGCATGCTTGCTTGAATTTTTAACAGCTATCCAAAATATTCTCTCAATGTATTTGACAGAATATACCGTGGTATACACGATACACAAGGCATTTGACAGAATATACCGTGCTATACACGATCTACACGGCATATACCAATGCCTTGTGTATACCGTGTATATCACGGTAATACAAGGAAAATCACACGATCTACACGGCATATACAATGCCTTGTGTATACCGTGTATATCACGGTAATACAAGGAAAATCAAGGGCAGTTTCAGCCGTGATATACACGGCATATACAGCTGTGTATATCACGGTTTTTGGAGCATATTTCGGTAACCATAATTGTATACACTTACCATAATTGTAGAATTATTGTACAAGTAAAATAAGGTTTTAGGAGTAAATAGGATTTTCATATTATGAAAATTATAAATTGTGTATATACTCATTCATTAATGAAAATAATCAAGGGATTATTTCTTTCCGTATTAACAACATGAAAATTTCCGCCAATATGTTGATTCTCTGTCTTCAACTTGTTCAATATATAACGTCTCATTTCTTTCCGATAGCAGGGGGATCGTATGTGGAGGCTGTGATTCTTACTGAAACGTTAGTTGGATTTCGTGTTATATTGTCTCATAGACTACTGATAGGAGCTTGGGGACTGAGGCGTAGTAGAGTTCATCATGCATGTTGTTTTTTGTGGCACCAGATAAAGGCTGGGTTCATCAGAAGGAAATTAGCATTTCTTTATTGGTTATAGTTGTAAGCTTGAAATATCTTAATATGGCTAAAACAATGATATTCATATAGCATTAGTTTTGTAAACCATAAACTAGCTGTGGAAAAGCATAGGGAATTTGTTGATTCCCTTTATCATGTACTTCTAAATATGTATGGGGCGTATGCACGGTAGAAGTTATCGGGGTGCAGGAGATGGGAGCTAAAACACAGGTGAAATTTGGTGAAAAAGGTGCAAGAGAAGTCTCGGAAGAAACTTTGAGCTAAACTCTGTATATATGTTAAGAGATCTACTAAATATGTATAAATACTAAATTTTGAACCTAGTAACTCAAATGATCAACGAGTTTAGTGCCATCATGAACTCGTAAAGTTCAAACCTTGAATTTACCTCTGAACTACCTAGGTATTATTAATACATGGGCATTCTTTGGTTTAGCTGTCAACATTTGCAAAATGATAATTTACTTATTTACAGTCGAAAATTGTTCCAATATGGTATCTGGATTCAGATTTAGTTCATTTATAATTTTATATACCCGAATACTTTGAATAGAAGAATGAAAAGAAACAAAACCTCAATGTGGAATAAGAAATTGCCTTAGATATTTTTTTCCTTCTTTTCCAAATTTGTTATAGAGCAATATGAATAAAAGTGGTTATTTCTTTAATAACTTTAAGTGGTAATTTAGGCGATTCACAGAGTTTAATACGATATAAATATAGGGGAAATTTCATAAATATACAATTGACTGACTTATATTGCAAAAATATAACCCAAAACTTGTTGTTGTGCCTGTGTTCAAAAATCAGGAAAAACAGAAACCAAACGGAAAGACAAAAACCAGAAAAAAACAGAAACTGGAAAAATAATACAGAAGTAAGAAAATATCCGAGACCACAGAATTCACTGTGTGTCCTTAAGGAATTTAATCCCCTCACTGTACCCGAGGTTATGGATTACTTCCTCCCAGGATAAAACGGATATACCTGTCGCAGGAGTAGCGGCACGTCAAACGCCTTCGACTTCGATGAACTCAAAGTTGGCAACGAAACACAGTAAGACTCGATAATTTTATTTGTGAAAAGAATGCAGAATTTTCAGATGCAGAAAAAAATTTCAGTGTATTAAAAATGAGGCATTGCCTCAGTTTATATAGCCTCGAAGGTGCCTCTTCGGAATAGGTTGGTGACTGTTCAGAAAGGTTTTTTCCTCCATTTCTCATTCACACCAACTTGGCTAGTTTTATTCATTAACTAGCTTTAACAATCCCCCACATGAATGGGGAATGGCTATATGATGAAAAACATGCATGACAAAAAACTGTGTGATTCGTAAGCAAGGATTAATCGCATCTGGATAAGTAGATTTCTCTTTGAACTTTCCGTAGTGAACATATGTCGGATATACTCGGTCAATCGGTAGATTTGATATCCTTGAACCGTCGAGCTTTGGTGTATACCTAGACAACCACATGTCACACAATTAACCCTTTAACCGTGTTTGGTTCTCATTGTTTTGTTCGTTTCAGCCATGAACACTGCCTGGTTCATAAGTGCGTAGAGAATTGGCCTTACAGAATTCTCCTTGAAGCGGCTTACACTTCACACTTACATAGGTGATTCTTAAACGTGTCATCCCGTAGATACACTATTTGATATACCCCGTACCAAACTTAGGAACCATTAAAAAGCCGCAATGCTTTATCCTGGTACTGAACATTGTCTCATCACGAGAATGGACCAAAGAGTTATTGTGACAATGTTGAACCGTCATTAATGACTTTGTTTGATCTCTTTGAACCTAGATCTTGGGATCTCCAGTCTTCTAGGTAGAGTTACCGTCATGATGACTTGTCCTCGGCCATAGTCCCATTCCCCTTGATGATCTTTCAACTACCTCTCTAGTTAGGCCTTTAGTTAGTGGATCCGACACATTATCTCTTGACTTAACATAGTCAATTGTGATAATTCCACTAGAGAGTAGTTGTCTAACGGTATTATGTCTTCGTCGTATGTGACGAGACTTTCCGTTGTACATAAGGCTCCCGGCTCTTCCTATTGCCGCTTGGCTATCGCAATGTATGCATATAGGAGCCAACGGTTTGGGCCAAAATGGAATATCTTCTAAGAAATTCCGGAGCCATTCAGCTTCTTCACCGGCTTTGTCTAAAGCTATGAACTCAGATTCCATTGTAGAGCGGGCGATACATGTCTGTTTGGATGACTTCCAAGACACTGCTCCTCCACCTATGGTAAAAACATATCCACTTGTGGATTTAGTTTCAGTTGAACCGGTGATCCAATTTGCATCACTGTATCCTTCAATAACTGCAGGATACCTGTTATAATGCAAAGCAAAGTTTTGAGTATGTTTTAAATACCCCAAAACTCATTTCATTGCCAGCCAATGTTTTTGGTCGGGATTACTAGTGTAGCGACTTAGTTTACTTATAGCACATGCAATATCAGGTCGCGTACAGTTCATGATATACATCAAACTTCCCAACACTCTGGCATAATCTAATTGAGAATGACTTTCACCTTTATTCTTTGCAAGAGCAAGGTTCATATCAATTGGCGTCTTTGCAACTTTAAAGTCCAAATATTTGAACTTTTCAAGTACCGTTTCAATATAATGAGATTGAGACAATGCTAGACCTTGAGGAGTCTTATGGATTTTAATTCCCTGCATTAAATCGGCAACTCCTAAGTCTTTCATATCAAACTTACTAGCAAGAATGCGCTTAGTAGCATTTATGTTAGCAATGTCGTTACTCATTATCAACATATCATCCACGTACAAACAAACAATGACTACGTGGTTCAGAGTGTTCTTAATGTAGACACATTTATCACACTCATTTATCTTGAATCCATTTGACAACATTGTATGGTCAAATTTTGCATGTCCTTTGTTTGGGTGCTTGTTTTAGTCCAGTAAAGAGAATTAACAAGTCGACACACCTTCTTATCTTTCCCTGGAACTACAAACCCCTCAGGTTGTTCCATGTAAATTTCTTCCTCTAACTCTCCATTTAAGAAGGTTGTTTTCACATCCATTTGATGGATTTCAAGACCGTACACGGCGGCTAACGCTACTAACACCCGAATGGATGTAATCCTCGTTACCGGCGAGTATGTATCAAAGTAATCAAGACCTTCTCGTTGTCTAAACCCTTTAACAACTAGTCTTGCCTTATATTTATCAATAGTACCATCAACTTTCATTTTCCGCTTAAAAATCCATTTGGAACCTAAAGGTTTATTCCCTGGAGGAAGGTCAACCAATTTTCAAGTATGGTTGTTTAATATGGATTCTATCTCACTATTGATTGCCTCTTTCCAAAATTGAGCTTCCGATGAAGACATAGCTTCGTTAAAGGTTCGAGGCTCATTCTCCAACAAAAATGTTAGAAATTCTGGTCCAAAGGAAGTAGACGTCATTTGACGTTTGCTGCGTCTTGGATTTTCCTCATCAGGAATATTTTCCTTTGTTTCTTCCCGAGGTCGTTTAGATTCTTTGCTAGACGACTCCCATTCCTTTTTATATGGATATATGGTTTCAAAGAAGTCAGCATTATCTGATTCAATTACCGTATTCACCTGAATGTCGGGATTTTCTGATTTGTGAACTAGAAATCGATATGCCTTACTATTTGTGGCATATCCTATGAAAACACAATCAATGGTTTTAGGTCCTATTTTTACCCTTTTGGGTTTAGGAACTTGCACCTTGGCCAAACACCCCCACACTTTGAAGTATCCCAAATTGGGCTTCCTTCCATTCCACTTTTCGTTATGGAATAGATTTCTATGGGGCACTCGATTGAGTATTCGGCTAGCTGTTAGAATGGCTTCCCCCCACAAGTTCTGGGGTAAACCAGAACTTATTAACAGGGCATTCATCATTTCTTTCAGGGTTCTATTTTTCCTTTCCGCAATTCCGTTTGATTGTGGCGAGTAAGGGGCAGTTGTTTGATGAATAATGCCATATTCCAAACATATTTGTTCAAATGGAGATTCATATTCACCGCCCCTATCACTCCTTATCATTTTAATCTTTTTGTTAAGTTGAGTCTCAACTTCAGTTTTGTATTGCATGAATGCTTCAATTGCTTCATCTTTACTATTAAGTAAATAAACGTAGCAATATCGTGTACTATCGTCAATAAAAGTTATGAAATACTTCTTTCCACCGCGAGATGGGATTGACTTCATGTCACAAATATCTGTATGGATTAAGTCTAAAGGACTTGAATTCCTTTCAACTGACTTATAAGGATGTTTAACATACTTAGACTCAACACAGATTTGACATTTTGACTGATTGCATTCAAACTTAGGCAATACTTCCAAACTAATCATTTTTCGCAAGGTTCTATAATTGACATGTCCTAAACGTGAATGCCATAAATTATTTGACTCGAGTAAATAAGACGAAGCAACATTCAAATTTGGAGTCATGTCTCCCATTTCTGTCGCAAACGAAGCAACAGAAAAAGTTTAATAAACGGTGAAGACTTTGAACCGAATCAGTTTTGACAGCAACAAATGTAATACACAACGGTGAAGATTTTATTTCTTCAAACCGAATCAAGGTTACACAAACAGATTTAAAATACTTGAAACGAAATGCAGTAAATTGTATGTTGTATACTTGATGAAGTTTTTATATCTTCAAATCAAGTACCCAAATGAGTAGAAAGTTATGAAAACTTTAATCTCAACCGGAGTAAAAAATCCGAAGATTTTAGTCTCCAAACAACATATGAGTTCGTTACACCGAAACAACAAACATTTTTTTTTCCAGTAAATTGTATGTTGTATACTTGATGAAATTTTTATATCTTCAAATCAAGTACCCAAATGAGTAGAAAGTTATGAAAACTTTAATCTCAACCGGAGTAGAAAATCCGAAGATTTTAGTCTCCAAACAACATATAAGTTCGTTACATCGAAACAGCAAACATACACTTTTTTTTAATGCACTAACTTGTATGTTATATACTTGATGAAGTTTTTATATCTTCAAATCAAGTACCCAAATGAGTAGAAAGTTATGAAAACTTTAATCTCAATCGGAGTAGAAAATCCGAAGATTTTAGTTTCCAAACAACATACAAGTTCGTTACATCGAAACAACAAACATACACCTTTTTTTTTCTTTTTCCGACAATGTTCTGTAATTGTTAAACAAGAACAAATGAACACAGAAATAATGATTAAATTCCTTAAGCTTGTTGTTGTGCCTGTGTTCAAAAATCAGGAAAAACAGAAACCAAACGGAAAGACAAAAACCAGAAAAAAACAGAAACTGGAAAAATAATACAGAAGTAAGAAAATATCCGAGACCACAGAATTCACTGTGTGTCCTTAAGGAATTTAATCCCCTCACTGTACCCGAGGTTATGGATTACTTCCTCCCAGGATAAAACGGATATACCTGTCGCAGGAGTAGCGGTACGTCAAACGCCTTCGACTTCGACGAACTCAAAGTTGGCAACGAAACACAGTAAGACTCGATAGTTTTATTTGTGAAAAAAGAATGCAGAATTTCAGATGCAGAAATTTTTGGTTTTTGGTATCTTTAAAATGAGGCATTGCCTTAGTTTATATAGCCTTGAAGGTGCCTCTTCGGAATAGGTTGGTGACTGTTCGGAAAGGTTGCCTTCCATTTCTCATTCACACCAACTTGGCTAGTTTTATTCATTAACTAGCTTTAACAAAACTTACATTACAAAAATATAACCCAAAACTTACATTACAAAAATATAGCCCAAAAACACGTTTATACAATATTATACACTTATATACAAAAAGACAGGTACATTATGTATACATTATGTATATGTGTGTATAAAAATGTATAATAATGTATAAGAGGTGTGTATACACTCATATACACTATTATACAAAAAATAACTTCAACACCACCAACTCCCATATACACCCATACACACCACCAACCCCAAATCGTTAGTTTCATAAACACCTGCGATCAGTCATCGCCGGAGATCACACCGGAGCAACACCAACCCCAAATCTCAAATCGTCGACGGAGCAGCAACAACTATCGATGGTCATGCGGGAGCTCCGACTCACCCCACCAGATCTAAGAGAAGAGTGAGAGAGGGCACAAGATATGAGAAAGAGAGGAGGTCAAGAGAGAAAGAGCAAGAGAGAGTGTAGTCACTCACCGGACGACGACGGCGATGAGACGACGGTGTGTCGAGGGAGAGAATGAGAGAGACAACGGCAGAGAGAGGAGGTCGAGAGTGAGTGAGTGAGTGAGAGAGAGAGAGAGAGAGAGAGAGGGGGGGGGGAGAGAGAGAGGGAGTGAGAGAGAGAAAAATTTGGATCATTTTTCTAAGATTTAAAAAGATGGGTTAATTTTGATAGCATTATTGCCCTAAATTTCATACAACGTGATTATCTCATAAATATATTAAGTCTCACCATCATTCATTAACAAATTCTTTTTACGTGCATTACCAATGGGAAGAATGAGGAATTTTTCTTAATATTCTAAAAATAAATGGTTAATCGAGTATTAATACTATCTATAGATGACATGAATGAAGTGAAAAAATAATTTCTAAGTAGATAAAATAGACAAAAAGGAATAACAGGTTTTACACATCGGTGCACATTGATTATGATATATGGGTGTGTTATTCCGATTGATTTATGCAAATGTTCCTTTTTTAGATCATTGTTTAGATTTTATCCTTGTTGTATTAAAAAGCTGTACCAATATAATTCTCACGAAATTATTCCTTTCAGACAGCTTTACAAATTTAGATATAATGTTTGCTCATATTTTTTTTAGTTCACTTATAAAATATTAGATTATAATCTAACATTTGTAATAACTTATAATTTTTTAGATCGTAATTTAACTTTTTTTATATATAATTTTTAGTTTGCTCAAAAAGAATCTTTAGAGTCGTGATCTAAAATGTTCTTCAATAGCAAGAGAAATAAAAAAAATCATTTACAAACAACTGATACAAAAATGGACCACGGGCGAATTTTTCACTATTACTCTACAGTACACTGAAAATTTGTTAAATAATAATAGTATCCTTAATAATTATTGTTAATTAATATTTTCCTAATTTATGTGTAATCCATTCCAAGGCACGTGCAATGACTCTAACTCACGTGACATAACCAATCATCATCTTGTTCAAAATCAAAAGTCAAAAACAGAAAAGAAAAAAAAAACCCAAAGCTTTCCTAATTCCTTTCCATTTTAGCACCCAACACCATTGTAGAAAAGCAAAATAATATGGACCCTCCATCAAAGAGCTGGAGCATCCATACCCGAAAAGAAATCACAACCAAATACCAAATCTTCAACCGAATCGGTGCCGGAGCATATTCCGACGTCTATAAAGCTCGCCGGAGATCCGATTCCGTCACCGTCGCACTTAAAGAAATACACGATTACCAATCCGCATCTCGAGAAATCGAAGCACTACAAACCCTACAACATTGTCCAAACGTCGTCGTTTTACACGAGTATTTCTGGAGCGAAGATGAAGACGCTGTACTCGTATTGGAATATTTGGATACGGATTTGAGTTGTTTAATTAAAGAAGCGAAGAATTGGGAAAATGGATTGAGTTTTGGTGAGATTAAGAGATGGATGGTTCAGATTTTGTGTGGTGTTGATGCTTGTCATAGGAATTCCATTGTACATAGAGATTTGAAGCCTTCTAATTTGTTGATTTCTAATGATGGAATCCTCAAATTAGCTGATTTTGGACAGGTGCGTCTCAAATTATCTATCTGATTTCTTAAAATAGTTGTTTCAAATTATTTTTCATTTTAGAAGTTCAAGATAAAATTAATTATTTTTATCTCATTTCACCCTTACGGGTCGTTTCGTACATGGTAGCTGGTTAGAGCTATACATATATTAGTAGCGGGTTAGAGTTATACATATATTAGTAGCGGGTTAAAGTTATGCATGTATTAGTACAACAACAACATACCTGTGAAATCTCACAACGTGTAAAGTGTACACATACCTTACCTCTACCTTGGTAGGTAGAGAGGACAAAAGACCCTCGGCTCAAGAGAAAGCATAAGCATAAGCAAAAGCAAAAGAAACGGTCACAGGAAAGAAATTTAAAGCAATACGAAAATGAAAGTAATGAAAGCGAATAAGCAATGATAAGGCTGAAGGCATTCTGAAAAAAGAAGCAGTAAATACCACAGGTTAATAAGATATCGAAGTATACAAAATAACCGATACCAACAGAAATCAAAGGACAAGAAATTATAAAACAATACTGCGCCTACTAGTATGATAGGCTAAGCGGGACTACCTACCAACCTTCTACCCTAATTATAATTATAAATCTACTGACTGTATATTCTGGAGTCGCCTTTGTATAAAGGAGCTTAGTGAATGGGTACCTCGGAGGATATCTTCTAGAGTTATATACTAAGATTCCGTTTGGACATAAATATTCTTTCATTTTCTTCAAAAGATATTTTCAAAATATTGTTTGATTATGCATTGCAATGATTTTTTGGTTAGTTTTTGAAAATGAGTTTTTCAAGTGAAAAGTTTTCCCCCTCACAAAGCATAAACTTTTTTCTAACTGGAATGTATGTCTAAACACAACTTCATCTTCCAGACACCAATTTTCAACTTCAACTACAAAAACTTTTTTTTCAAGTTTCTACCAAATCTATATTCAAACGCCTACTAATATTCTTGTTTAAAGTGGTTTTTCTAGACCTGCAAGGGTGACTCAGTTGGTTGAGCATGAGGCTTTCATAATGGAGGTCTCAGGTTAGAAACTCTCTGCCTACGATAGGAGAGGATTTTCCTTCTGGGTCGAGCTCGTCGCACGGGGCTTGCCTAGTGCGGGTTATCTCTCCTGTGTGATTTGCGTAATAGAGCGGGGTTTACCCTATGTGCACCGAAGGATAGCGGCTGCGCTGCGAGTTCCCTTGTTATCAAAAACAAAAAAAGTGCTCTTTCTAGGAGTTTTAATTGACCACCAATCTGCACCTGTTGCAAAGCTGTAAATTCTCTTATGCATTGCAATCAAAATTCTACTAATGAAAATGAAAATATATATCAAAGTTCAAATCTTGACGAGCTTTATACCTGGTGAAAGTCTGTTCTTAAGCTCAAATGAATCATAACTATCATTAAAGGGCTCAAAGCCTCAAACAGTCTTGATGCATAATTAATTTAATCTTCAGCTAAAAAGCAGATAAAAGAAATGAGCACATGTCCAAAATCAGCTAATTTAAGGATCCCATCATTAGAAATCAATAAATTAGAAGGCTTCAAATCTCTATGTACAATCGAATTCCAATGACAAGCATCAACACCACACAAAATCTGCCCCATCCATCTCTTAATCTCACCAAAACTCAATCCATTTTCCCAATTTTTCGCTTCTTTAATAAGACAACTCAAATCCGTATCCAAATATTCTAATACGAGTACATCATCTTCATCTTCTCTCCAGAAATACTCGTATAAAACGACGACGTTTGGACAATGTTGTAGGGTTTGTAATGCTTCGATTTCTCAAGACGCCGATTGGTAATCGTGGATTAATAAGGTGTTTTGTTTGAAATTTAGAAACCCGCATAACTAATACATGTATAAGTTCTTATTGAATCAATTTATTATTTTATGCAGGATAGAAGATGAAATAACTAATACTACATGAATAACTAAACTGTGCATAATTAATCTTGTATAAATAATACACAGATTCCTCATAACTAATCCATGTATTATAATACATGCATAATTCTAACCAGCTACTTATCTATATATTAATTACTAATACTTGTATAACTCTAACCAGCTACTAATTCATATATTACTAATATATGAATAACTAAACCGTGCATAACTAATCCTATATAAATAATACTTAGATTCCCTCATAACTAATCCATGTATTACTAATACATGTATAACTCTAATCAACTACTAATCCATATATTAATTACTAAAACATGCATAACTCTAGCCAGCTACTAATCCATGTATTACTAATCCATGCATAACTTTAACCAGCTACTAATCTATATATTACTAATACATGCATAATATCCGGGACAAGGTAGGAGTAGCCTCAGTGGAGGACAAGATGCAGGAAGCGAGGCTGAGATGGTTTGGGCATTTGAAGAGGAGAGACACAGATGCCTCAGTGCGGAGGTGTGAGAGGTTGGCTATGGATGGTTTTAGAAGAGGTTGGCTATGGATGGTTTTAGAAGAGGTAGAGGTAAGCCGAAGAAGTATTGGGGAGAGGTGATTAGACCAGACATGACGCAGTTCCAATTTACCGAGGACATGACCTTAGATAGGAGGTCATATGTTTTCTTTTTTTGTAATATCATGAAATCCATGTAGACCTAGCAAATAATAGGTTGGGTATATGTTTTAGTCATATTAGTACATTACTTTAGATCCTATGCTTTCTAGAAGTCTTTTAGCCTTGTAAGAAATTTATATGTCGGTAGAAATATAAAGAACTTATTAAGTATATTTTTGGCTGGAGAAGGCTTTAAATGGAGAAACATGGTATTTGAGGATTATATAGCAGACCACAGCTTGTTTGGACTGCAGCATAGTTGTTGTTTTTGTTTGTATGTGTACATAGTTCCATCCAAAAGCAATAGGTTCAGTTGAACCCACCAAAGTCGCGTTAGATTCCTTCTGGCTCTATATGTATAACCTTTTCTCTCACAAACATAGAGCCTACTTGGGTTGTTATGCTGGAACATCCTTGAATACAATAGTTCACTTCTAGGTTAATGTTTGTTTCCTTCTCAATTCATGACTTTGCCTCCTCTGTTCCACACAGGCTAGGATACTACTGGCCCCCGGGTTTGTAGCTAATGATAATCAACAGCCATATGTACAGAGCACTCCTTATCAGGCCGCCACTGTGGCTGGTCCATCACATTTCAAACACATATCAGATGTGTCTTCTGAAGGAGGTCTATTTATTGAAGGGCCTCTGGTTCAGGCAGACCGTCCTGGAGAGTTGGATGAGTTGAGATTCAAATCCTTCGATGACACTGATAAAGATAGTAATATTCAAGATGGGGACACTTCCTGTCTAGCTACAGGCACCATGAGTAATGTCGAGGAAGATCTCTTACCGGGCACATATTCCTATGATGTTGACGATGGTGAACACGATTGTTATCCTCCACTTACGTCCTGTGTCGGAACTCGTTGGTACAGGGCACCAGAGCTACTATACGGATCCACGAATTACGGGCCGGAGATTGATTTGTGGTCACTAGGTTGTATTTTTGCAGAGGTTTTGCGTTTGGGGCCACTTTTTCCTGGAAACTCTGACATTGATCAAATAGGCAGAATTTTTAGCATTCTAGGGAACTTATCTGAAGAAGTCTGGCCTGGTTGTGCAGATCTTCCTGATTATAAAATAATGTCATTCGGTAAAGTAGATAAGCCGTCTGGCTTAGAAGCATGTCTATCCAACAGGTCAACTGACGAAATTCTTCTCGTGAAAAAGTTGCTATGTTTTGACCCGGCTGGTAGAGCTACTGCAATGGAATTGCTACATGATAAGTATCTGAATGAAGATCCTTTACCGGTCCCACCGTCTGAATTGAGGATTCCCTCGAAACATAGCTCTGAGGTTGAGGATTCACCTGATGAATTGGGTGGTTGTAGAGATCTAAACTCTGACTCGGACTTTGATGATTTTGGCCCAACGAAAGTTTCAACCACGGATCATGGTTTCTCAATTCAGTTTTCTTGAGCAGAGACGTCCGGTTTTTTCCAGAATTTGTTTTCTTTTTGCCCAAAATACTGTGACCTAAACTGTCCTCACAGAACGGTTGAGTTCTAGCTTGCCATGTGATGATCAAGTGATCGTGTTTCACTGCAAGTTGATTCTCAAGGAAACTTCTTAGGTTGTCTACCTGAATAAAATGGTCCCTATGCTTCAAGGGCATTCCTTTTCCCAATTCTTTAGGTATTAAGTTTTCCTCAATGTTATCAGTATATGTTAGTTGCTCGGACTCTCCAAAAATGTTGTCGCACCCGTGTTGGATCCTCCTATAATACACTACTTTTGGAGGATCCGACACACGCCCGTCGGGATTTTTGAAGAGTTCAAGCGACATGCCACTAAAGCACAACAGAGTATGTTTCTTTGCATGTACACAAGTTAGATCTTTTGTCTCAACTTGTATGAAGATGAGAGGATATTTACTTGAATTCTATTGTATGACACTGTTTATAAATTACAGCCACTTCTTAGTCTTAAAACTCAAGATTTTGCTCTCATTTTGCACAGGAACATTTTATTTTTCAATTGCCATGAACCCTCAAAATTTGAAATGTGGAAGTGATCTTGTATTATTCAAAACACTTTATTTTCCTTTAGTCATTGTTAAAGATGTTATCAGAAACTTTTGTTTGGTGGAATAAAGTTGGTGATTTGAAAATTGAATCAACACATGATTAACATATTTACTCCCTGGTAACATTCTGATTTCCAATTTTTGCTTTGTTTCTCTTTCTTCCACTTTCCTTGGTAGGGAAAACAAATTTTCATCTCAAAGTAGTCCCTTAAGTCTGAGGTTTCACTCAAAATGATCCCTAATGTATGGGTGGTTTGGACAAATCGAATCTTTCAGTATCAGCATTTAAATTTTGACCCTGTTTTTAAAAAGCTTTGCAAAAATTAATCTTGGTCAGCATTAGATAGTAAAATCCTAATGAATTATCGGATTCTTAAATTGATGGGAAAATTTTTGCCTTGCTTAGAATTCTTGGTGGATTGCAACCACAAAACTTATAAAGAACACGGAGAAGGAGGAACATCAACACACATTCTGACAGATGTCTATATTTATATAACTCTTCTTAACCGGGCCAAAGGTTAAATACCTATCATTAAGGAAGTGAAAATTCATACTAACGTATGACATTCATGTCCGAAATTCACTTGCTCAACTAATTTAAATTTATAGAAAGTCCAGTATGAGCCCCCCTACAAGAAGAATGAAAATTTCATTTTTTAAAATAAAATTCGAGACTTCTAATTAAGGATGGTAATCCTCATCTTTCCTCTTTCAAAATTTATTGTCGTTTTTTTTTTAAAAAAAGTTTCTAAAAATAAAATAGGAGAAAAAGAAACAACCGCACACTCTTTGCTCCCATTTGAATTCCTAGTTAATCACCATTCACCAACTCATGCTCATAATCAAGTGATAACAGTAAAAGTCACTCAAAACACAATTATCCCTAGTTAATCTGATCCGTCTATTCCAAGTGCTTTTATACAATCTTTACCGTCCGATGATCACTCATCTCTTCCGCCCGCAAAAGTCAACATTTTCTTTATGTGTTAAAAAATAATCACGTGCTGTCGAGCCCACCCAATTTCCCGCTCTTCTCTTCCCAAGTTACCATCGCACTAAATGCCATCTCAAGAAAATGCAGCGTTAATTCGGAATTGAAGATTCAATGCTGCTATTTTTTTTTTTAAAAACAAACTTTAATATATATTGATAATCTACAAAAAAGAAAATTATTTCGCTGGGTATATCATTATTGTAAAAGCATTGTCTCTGTTTGAGTAACACATAATTAAGAGTAAATGTGCTCTTATTTTTCACTTTATCTTATTTATCATGCTGATGATCATATAAAATGAATTTAAATGACAAATTGAGAACTCATATAATCGACTTCAATTTATACTATTGCTATCGTTACTAAAAGTGCTCTTATAAATTATGGTTATCAGCTTGTTATGACATCTATGGTTATACAAACATATCATAAAATAGAAAGTTCAATTTTTAAAAGCTTTTAGAGAGAAATTTATTGTTCTTTCTCTTTTTGATAACATAGAAAAAGAGTATCACGTAGAATAAAATAGATTAAATAATTAATTTTAATGTGTTTGGGTTGCAGGTATATTTTAGTTTTTTTGAAATTATTTTAATTTTGGGGTGTTTGGTATTGTAGGAATATTTTATTATTTTGAAGTTATTTTCTAGTGTTGTAATAGGATGCTTTATGACCAAAAGAAAGTATTAGGATGCTATATATTTCCTTTAAGAAATAATTTTCAATAAAATTAAAATTTAACTTCTCTCACTTATGACATTTTGATTTTCCCTAACAACAACCTCTATATAACTTGCTCTAACCAATAATTAAATGTATTTACTTCTCAAAAGTTTTATCAAAGCACTATTCGATTCAATAATATTATTACTAATTGTTAATAAATTTTTCTTCAAATTAATCAAAAACACTAAATAGAAATAGAAATCAAAATTTTCGAAGAAAAATCATATTTAGTCAAATAAAACACCCAGGTTTCAAATTTTAATAATTAATTTAATTTTTTTTGATGAATTAGAAGAAAATTTTAATTGTACTAATTAATGAAATTGTCATCTTATTTAGATGATGAAAGAGCATGGGGAAATGACAAACACGCATTCTAATACTCTATGTGATCAACGGTTAGATATAATCCCACAACTCTTCTATGAATTCAAACCGTCGGATTAGCTCTCCCACTTATCAACTGTACGATGAAATTGTTAACACAATCGTAACCGTTCAATATTTACAAAATTGAATTTCAAAAGCTAGAGAGGGAGTATAGCAATAACACAAAGGCTATTTGTATTTGCTGCTCTTTCTCTCTTCGAAAAAAAAATCCCTTTTTTTCCCTCCGTCTGTATATATACGTACACAAAACCACACTGATACACGCTTTGTGTGTGTGTTTTTCGATCGATTTTTTGTTGAATTAGGTGATTAATTTGTGGATTTTCGAGCCAATGTTCGGTGAATTTTTTAATTTGAATCTGGTTGATGAATGACAGAGCTTTCAATTGACGAATTTTGAATTTTTTTGAGTAGTTTTTTGGTTGAATTTGTTGGATATTGTGGAGTAATTCGTGATATTTGCAGTGGATGATAACTTATAAGTGAATTTTGAATATTTTTTCAGTCGATTTTTGTAATTTTTTTGAATGGAGAAAAGTGAGGGAGGAGAGTCATCGGATGCTTCTGTATCCGCTGCCGTGGCTACGGCGGCGCAGCAAGTGGCAGTGGATTTTCCGGCGAAGAAGCTGGCAAGGCAGCTGGATTTCACGGTGTTTGGTCAATCTCCGGCCTCCGTTACGGCTGTGCCGGAGCAGATTCAGCCGATAGCAATGACATCCGGTCCACAAATTGTACCAGTGAAGCTAACGCCGTTGCCGAGGCCACAATTACAGCAACAACAAGCTCAGCCACAACCTCAGCAACATATGCTGTTGATGCCAATGAAACAAACTGCGGCGCCACCTACTTATCCTTCAATACGACCTCCGTAAGTATATCTATGGTTCATTCAAATTTCGTTAGAAAAAAACGTTTCTTTTGAGCTCATTTCACTGAAACTTGACAGGATTAGAGGAAAAGTTTGTTATAAATTCTATAATTTGTTTGCTATGTGTTAAAGATTGCATCTTTGAGCGCTAAAGAAGAGAATATGAGATACTTTAGGGGTCGTTTTGTAGCTAGTTAGAGTTATGCAGGTTTTAGTATCAATGTTATCAAAAGCCAAAAGCGCAACAAAAACTCTAAGGTCCTCCGGGGCCTTAAGCACAATTAAAGTGTGGGCTTTAACGAAAAAAGGCACAAATAGAGAAAAAAAATACAAATATATATGTTAAGTCCAAGACTAATAATTATAAGCATGAATAACAAATATCCTTCAATACGACCTCCGTAAGTATATCTATGATTCATTCAAATTTCATCCTTTTTTTTTTAAATAAAGGTTTCTTTTGAGCTCATTTTACTGAAATTTGACAGGATTAGAGGGAATGGTGGTGGGAAGTTTGTTATAAACTCTATAATTTGTTTTCTATCTGCTAAAGAATGCATCTTTGAGCATGTAGGAAGAGAATATGAGATACCTCTAGGGCTTTGGTTCAATAGCAAAGGTTCATTCAAGTTTCGTTGAAAAAGAAAACGTTTCTTTTGAGCTCATTTCAGCATTTCGGTGAAATTTGACAGGATTATAGGAAATGGTGGTTGGAAGTTTGTTACAAACTCTATAATTTTTTTGCTATCTGCGAAAGACTTTGGTTCAATAGCAAAGGTTCATTCATGAAAAAAGGTTTCTTTTGAGCTCATTCACTGAAATTTGACACGATTAGAGGGAATGGTGGTTGGAAGTTTGTTATAAACTCTATAATGTGTTTGCTATCTGCTAAAGATTGCCTCTTTGAGCATGTAGGAAGAGAATATGAGATACCTTAGGGATTTGGTTCAATAGCAAAGATTTTACAGTCTAGGTTTGTGGTAGGCGCATGCCGCGCGTTCAAATCATGCTGGTGAATTAAGTGCAGAGGGGTAGAGGGGCCATATCCATTGAGTTTTTAAACCGGAAACAACAGATTTCTTGGTTATCCAAAAAAACACTTAGGTTTTGAGATTCCTTTCACAAAAACTAGGACTGTTGCTAGGGATTTGGATAGAAAATTAATATATAGGTTACATCAGATAAAAAGGAGAGAAATTAGTTTTGTTTCTTGAATCCTTGAGGGGACAGGGAAAGGTGAGGGGCCAAGAGGGTAAAATGTTTGGATTACTCAGAAATTGTTTGAATTTGCTTTTCTTGTTCTTTAGATTGTCCAGTTTGCCTTTCTGTTTCTATGTTTTGGTTAATTGGTGAGGCAATACATGACTTAAGAGATGATAATCACGATCCTTCGCTTGCAAGTTTGTAAGTCGTTTTGCAGCTGACTTGCTAACTCATGGAAAGAAACAATGTTTGTATGTGTGTAGGCATTTTTCACCCGAATTGATCTCCATTTTTGCTTGTGGGTCTACTTTACATATAAACTGTTAACCTTATATTAATTTGCAGTTAGCCATCTAACATGTCTCTGATTAGTTGATCATTTTATCTTCGGTTTTCTTGATCCTAAAATTTCCGATAAGTTTCTAACTCATTTTTAGAATACATGATGATGCTTGTCTCACATCGCTCTGGCTTGAAATTGGACATAATATTCAAAGAGATCTCTGTTTCTTGTATAAGTATTATTAATATCTACAGCTATCTTGCTTTGTTCACCTAAACACATGTTAAATTCTGGGTGCATTTGTGGGCTCTAGGCAAATTTTTGGGATTCTGAGTTATAAAGCTGTGACAAGGTCACAGGGAGCACTTTTATATTAGCTTAGACTTCATATGATCTATATGATGCTAATACTCACTGTTTTCAGGAAACCAGAATCTCCAAGAGCACGTCCAAGGCAAAGTGCTAGTGAAGTAAAAGATGGTACTCCTAAAAAGCAAAAGCAGTGTAACTGCAAACACTCTCGATGTTTAAAGTTGTAAGTACTACATCCTTCTCATACAGAACTTATGTAGAAATACTAAAAAATAACTAATATCTTTTAATTGATGGCAAATACATGAAGGTGACACTGATAAGCTCTGAAATGACTGTTCTTCTATTGTCCTTTCGGCACTGATAAGCTCTGAAATTTCCATTTTTTTCCCTTCTTGCTGGCAAACATTTGTTGGAAGGGATATACATGAGGTAATGACCATTAGGAAACCCTATAACTTTTTGAGCACCCATTCTCTTCGGAGTTGCTGGACTTTTCAATATTTGAGCACAAAAGCATAGATTTATCATAAATCAAGTAGACAACTTCCAATGTTCCAGTAACCACCCTACAGAAGGATATTTCGAATGGAGGAAAGCAATTAAAGAAAGAAGAGCTATATGTTAACTTAATACCGTTGTACTAAATCTTAGAATAGGAAATGAAAAAAGAGTAGCAAGTCTTGATGATTTGCAGAAAAAAAAAATCTATTTTCAAGGTGTTCAAGTATCAAATAATCATGATTTTCCAAAGAAAACACTATCGTCAAGGTGATCCAACCAAAGAAGTGTATTTAAAATTGTTTCACTTCTATGAATTACTAACTACTAGAATGACTTCGTACAAAGTATGGGTGTTTTGTTTGGAGATATTTAAGGTGTTCGTGTTCTATCAAAATGTTAAGTGTCTTCTAATTGACTACTTTATCCAGGTGATTTTTTGTTTTCTTCAGTTACTCAATCTTTCCCGGATCCCGCGCATAGCGGGAGCTTAGCGCCCCGGACTCAATCTTTGTCGGATGTTTGCTGATAGTATTGAATGAACAACACAGTGTTAGATCTTATGCGATGTGATTTTTTCTTTGCTTTCTTTCTATTTTTGTGTCAGGTATTGTGAATGCTTTGCATCTGGCATATACTGTGATGGGTGCAATTGTAACAATTGTCATAACAATGTTGAAAATGAGCCTGCTAGGCGCGAAGCAGTTGATGCTACTTTAGAGCGTAATCCACATGCATTCAGGCCTAAAATCGCCAGCAGTCCACATGGAGCTCGAGATAATACGGTACTTTTTTAAAATTAAGTGGATTCATAGATAATGCTTTCTTAAAATTTGAATTATTCATAAAAAATATGTTCTAGTTATACTAGAGATTTAAAAAATAGATGTCCTTGTGATCTAAGATAATATTGGTTTATTGCAATCACTCTTTAGGACTTGGTTAAAAATTGCTGATATGAAAATGTAGGAAATGCAATATAATCTATATATATTTGAACTTTCTGAGCTATAGAAGACAATTAGGATCATTTTTTACTTTGACTTTGAGCTCGAATTGAGCTTGTAAATGTAAATGGCTGTGGTTATTCAAGCTTGCATTTGACTAGTGAGATATTGACGTAATCTTGCAATCTGTATTTTATCTATCTATATCTATATTACGTGTACTATGTGCAGGAGTAAGAAAAGGTGCTTCTATGGAAGGTATTCTCATGACAATGCACCCTTTGAATATATAGTTTTTTGGAGAAAGCATTACATCAACAACAACAACATACCCAGTGTAATCCCACAAGTGGGATCTGGGGAGGGTAGAGTGTACGCGGACCTTACCCCTACCTCGTGGAGGTAGAGAGGCGGTTTCCGAAAGACCCTTGGCTCAAGTGCAGCAAATCAAAGTAGTTATGAAAAAGGAAATACGGCAGTGAAGAGAAAGCATTACATCAAAGTTTAAATTTTGAATAGTTTGCCAAATTTGAATTCTTTAAGGTTCGAAAGTTGTATAAAGAGGTATGGTGTCAAACATTTTGGGATGTCCCAAAGAAGAGTGTCATATAAATTGGGACAAAAGATTAGTTTTTTATGAACTTCTTTATGATTAGTTTTCAATCATCTTTTTCCTTCTTGGGAAAAAAAAAGAAAAGGAAAAATCATGTTTGAAGTAGAAGCAAAACTTAATATATCTAGTATGCTCTGTCTTTGACCAAACTAAATGATCCAAAATCTGTCAAAGGAAGACATTCTTCAACTATTTGGTTGTTTGTTACATTTAACAGCTAGCAATCTAGTTATTGAAAATTGCTAATTATTGTTGAAAAAAATAGGACAACCGTCCACTGTAGCAATAAAGAGCCAGATAGTAGTTTAGTCAATGATCATAAGTGCCTATTATTTTAAAAATTTAACTTTGAGAAATTAATCAAATATGGCTCCACAAAAGGGTCAATCTAACTACGAAATATGGTGGTGTATCATTCCAGAAGAAGCAAAGGCAGTTGAATCATCATGTTATACTATTGTTCTCATGATGCCATAAGAATTTATTCTCTGTGAATTTTTGCTCGATTGCTAGAACTACTTGTGTATATAAGGATGAAATTTTGCAAAGTTGAAATTTAATGTCAATCAGAGTAGCTCCATATGTTGTTTCCTAATCTATTTGATAACTTTTGAACTGCGTCTAAATCTTTTTAGGAGGAAACTGGGGATGGCTTAGTCTTGGCAAAGCATAACAAAGGATGCCACTGCAAGAAATCAGGTTGCCTCAAGAAGTACTGTGAGTGTTTCCAAGCCAACATTCTTTGCTCTGAAAATTGTAAATGCATGGACTGCAAAAATTTTGAAGGAAGTGAAGAGAGGCAGGCTCTTTTCCATGGAGATCATGCAAACAATATGGTGTATCTCCAGCAGGCGGCAAATGCTGCTATCACAGGTGCCATTGGATCCTCCGGCTATGGATCTCCTCCAGTGAACAAGAAAAGAAAGGGCCAGGAGCTGTTCTTTGGGTCAATAATTAATGACCCTGTTCACAGGCAAGGACAACTCCAACAGGTAAACAATATTTTTGCACCATTGATTTGAGGCACTTTTCAACTATTTGATTGGTGAAGACTGTTTGAGTTCCTTCTCATATAATCCACGGGGCAACGCTGCATTGCTGATAATAGTTGATTGCACACTGAAGGGCATGGTTTCATCAGAGAAAATGCATTTAACAACTACATGAAATTCTTTTTCTGGTTTTATTCTTGTTGTTTGATATTTTTGCTTAAAATAAGCAGGAGTGACAACTTGCAGTTACGTCTGCTTTAATTTATTTTAGAAAATAATTGATGGATGAATTAACATATGGTATTATACAGGGGAGCCATATGAAATCTTCTGTCCTACCTTCATTATCTTCAATTCCTGGTCCATGTGTTGGAAATGCTGCTACAGTGGGTCCTTCCAAGTTTACTTACAGGTAGCCGTAACTTCCCCTAAGAAATTAACCTTTTCTGCTCATTCAGCTAACTAATTGTCATGTCATGGTTGAAGGTCTTTGTTGGCAGACCTCATCCAACCACAGGACTTGAAGGAACTTTGCTCAGTTTTAGTTGTATATTCAGGAGAAGCAGCAAAGATGCTGGCAGGTATATATGGATGTCGTCTAAGTACTTTTGATTACTTGTTTGACCAATAGTTTTGGTTCATTTTTTTTTATTATATTGATTCCAGCTTTTTGTTTACTTTAAAATCATAAAGTGAATTTCCCTTGGGAAGTAGGAAGTTATTAAGAATTTTATTCTGGCATATTTTTCAATCTCGTTGAGCCTTTTCCTTCTTGATGCTTGGGAAACATAAAAGGCTGCTTTGGGACGAATATATGTATGTATTTATTTATGTGTGTATGTATATATATATATTATTTTCTAATGAAAAAAATTGTTTAGCCAATATATCTTTCTGCCTCTGAACTAAATATAAACGAAGTTAACAGATTGCTTCTAACTGTATCGAACTTTAGAAATATCATATGTCTTGGGAAAGCTGATAGGGCCCTCTGTGATGCAGAAATAGTTACAAAATTTATATGCTTGGAACTGCAGATGCAGTTAAGCATTATGCTTTTAATAACTTAGGGGGTGCATCAGCTGGTGGACTTGGAGGACTGAGAAAGTGGAGCAAACTCATGAATATGCCATTCTTTCAGACAGTGTACCAACTTAACCACTATGGTGTCAAACACATCATTCTTTTCTTGGTGTCACTCTGTTACCATCCCCATTTCCTTTTCCCACCCTCTTGATAGAGCACAGTATGAAGGAAAAAACAATTAGAGAAGGTAGGAAAGGGCAGTAAATTTACCAGGCACGAGGAAGAGAAAACAAGGGCATGGGTAGTGTTGGGCATCTGTTGAAGTTTTGATGAAAGTGATCTGTATATTATGGTGTACATTATAAACGTCCTTTTAGCAAATAACTACTCGAGTGATGGATAATCATCTTTAAAGGCTGGATCTCAAAATTATAGAAGTGAAGAGGCAGCAATATATTAAAAGATCATTTACCTATCCTCATCGTCAGCAATAACCTCTAAGGTTTGATTCGCTGATCAATCTTTAAGTGATTATAAAACCCGAACAGAAGAAAATAATTTTGACTATTCGTGTGGGCATTTGATCGGATTTGTTTTGCGGGGCTCGTTTGGAGGATCTTTCATAGCCAACTCTTGTTTGTCTGATAATGTTTGCCTTATTGACTTACAAGCCATACCGCAGTAAATTTATCAGACAAATGTCAGCAATATATACAATTTATTACTCTGAGATTCAGCTTTGTTTTATGTCAGATATCTATCTGACTATAAATGTCAAACAAAAAACTTATACTCCTTCCGTGCCATTTTGTTTGATTTGGTTGAGGGTGAAAAATGTGTGCTTGCTGTCTTTGTCTCCGCTGGTCCAAAATGTGAAAGCACCATGTCATCACAATGATACTCACTTTTATAACGATGGTGTCGGGGCCAGCTTTCACACACTTTTACTAGTTCACCTGGTACCGTAACTCTGCTCACCAAGGCTTAGGTAGAGGAATGGAATAGATCGCCTGGTTTTTTGTCTCTGCTGATATTTGAACCACGATCTCCCATAGTTTTTTCCACTTCATTGACTACTAAGCAACACCCTTATGTGCTCATTGAAGTGAAACTCATTTATTTCTTCATCCCCCACCTAGTGTTCAGAGGAGGCTCTTATGCTATAATACATGTTTCCTACTTTGGAGTATCTATAAGATACAAAGCAGATTTATTTGAGTTTCCAGCTTTCCGCAACTAGGATTAACCAGAAGTTACATTTAGGTTATACAGTTACCAGACATGCATTTTGGTACCTTAACTAAAAATAAACCACAATAATTCTAACTAGAGCAAGAAAGTTTTGGCCAGATCCACTCCAATCTGTTACAGGGAGACTACGGAGCTCAGGAACTTGTGCATAAGCTGGTATCCAGACTGTTCTGCCTCCCTGTGCATCTGGTAGATGACAACAGATATATGGATTTAGCTTGACTTCTTAATTATGCCGATTTGAATGAAAAAAAAAGAATTTATGAAGAAAATTAAATTGTATCAGTTTTGTGCATACATAATGTTTTCGCAAATATACCTTCTAGAAGAAACATGAGTGAGGAGCTTGTTTTTCAGATTGGAGAATTTTAACATCATAATTTGGGTATAATGATGAAAAAAGGCAGCCCGGTGCACTAAGCTCACGCTATGCGCGGGGTCCGGGGAAGGGCCGGACCACAAGGGTCTATTGTACGCAGCCTTACGGACCACAAGGGTCTATTGTACGCAGCCTTACGGACCACAAGGGTCTATTGTACGCAGTCTTACCTCACATTTTTGCAAGAGGTTTCCATGGCTTGAACCCATGACCTCCTGGTCACATGACAACAACTTTACCGGTTACTCCAAGGCTCCCCTTCAATTTGGGTATAATGATGATTCAATGTAAATGGACTAGATCTACATAGACCGTCAATCTACCACAAATCTCTTGTTTATGGGCTTGATACTGGCAAGTGAGTTCACATAGGATGCTAAGCTCGCATAGGTGGACTTATGTGGTAAGCATGGATTGAATGCACAAGTCAGATCTTATGTTGTTGGGAATTCTCAGATCTTTTCATCTGGTGGTTCTACCAGTCATTTGCGTGATTTTATTACACATTTGTTGTATTTGGTGTACAATCATTTTACTATGTGTTGGAATGCTTTCAGATGAAAAGGATGCTTCACAAAAACAGGCTGAGGGGCAGACAGAAGCTTCCCTTGCTTCATCATCTCAGGAGCGAGTACAAAACCAGAAAGATTCCGGTACTGAGAAGGATATGCTTGATTGTTGTTCAAGTGGGGACCAGGGTGAGAAAATCAGCACGGAAGAGTCTAGTTTGGATGTATCAAAAAGAAGGCCAATGTCTCCAGGGACGTTAGCACTGATGTGTGATGAATCAGACACCATGTTTGCAGCTTCCGTTGCTTCCCCTAATGACCTAGCAACTCTTAACTGTAATACATCTTCTCAATTGCCCCATGGGCAGGGCATGACGGAGACATACGCAGAACAGGAAAGGATCGTGTTAACGAAATTTCGTGATTGTCTTAATAGGCTTATCACTCTAGGTGACATAAAAGGTAAGTTTCTCTTTCATTTCTGTCTAAATCTGGTTCTGATTCACTGAACAAGTAGCTGTTACCAAATTTATCTGCATCAGTGAAGCCATACATAAGCCCCAAAATACCTTACAATGATACGATGAATGGACTCTGGCTAAACTGTTGTTTTCTAGAGCAAAGGGGAGATAATTTCCTGTTAGATTCCTCCGTTAGGCACGAGAAATGTAGTATTATCAGGAAAAAAACAATATAATGACCTGAAGAATAGATGGTAGCTGATAACTGCAATTCACTAATTCCTAAGTATAACCCAAAAATAATTTAATGTAACCAATCAATTTTCTTGGAAATAATTAAATATGCAAGTATCCCTACCAGCTTACCTGAGGTACATTGTATCATATTGGACATGTTTACTTTTGTAGCCTGTAGTGTTCGAGAAACAAAAGTATCAAATATGAAAATGGATAAGATGCATGCACATTCAAGTTTTAGTCGTTTTTAATGTATTTTGAAGGATATGTGAAGTGCTCAAATCCATATCATTACCTATTCCATACCGGTACACAAGTCAACAGAATTGTGTGCTTATATAATTTTTGATAATCCACGACCAGCCTCCCTCCATACACCACAATTAGCATGGCCTTAGCTACTGTATGTAAAGGAGTGGAGATTTGAGGGACTCCATTACTCAGTAATCCTTTTGAAGAGAAGTATCCCTTTTCCTGAATTTGCATGATAAGCAGTTCCTTTTTTGAGGAAAAATCCACTGTTCACCGCTTAACACCTGGTAACTGGTTTTTTCCTTTGTGTAAGGTAGGAGGTACACATTACATCTATAGACCTCCCAACAAACTCATGACATCGTTCAAATCATTTACATCCTTCTGTTCACCCAAAAGAATATAGTATTTGTGCATCTGTGCTTTAGTCTATAAAGCAATTCTTGTTCTTCAAAGCATCTCCTATTTCCTTCTCTCCGGAGTGAGCACATTATGGAAGGGGCAGTGGTATCTCAAAATTTTCTTACTGATTGGGACTTTGTTTCCTCTCGACATAGAAACACTTTTGGAGATGCTTTGAAGTAACACATCACATATTTGAGCTACTTCACAGTGAAGGAGCAAGTGACGGATCATCTCTTCCTGTCTGCCATGCAGCAACCTGTGCACAGTAGTCTTCTCTTTTGTGCTAGTTAGCTATTCTAGCTCCATAATCTGCTGTCCAAAACAAAAAGGGATACTTTCAGCGGCACACTGTCTTTCTTTTTTCTTTCCAAGGAACGAATTCAACTTCCTCATTCCTTTGAAACTATTCTAGGGTAAAAAGAAAATAGCAAGAAGCTGCCCTTTTGTTCCCCTCCCATGCAATTGTATCTGTCTCATATTAGTTCAACTTGTTCTTGCAACCTGCTTAAAAGCTGAATAATGAACCACAGTTCCTAGTCGTTACATCCTATCAAGAATTCAAATAATTCTACTGGTTACAAGAACACAAATTCTGTGTAATCATTCATTATTCTCGGCTCCCGTAAGAGATTGAAGATGAAGGAAGATTAGACAGATTGTGGTGCCTAAGTGTAGATAGTCAAATAACTGTGCTTAGCTTTAAGAAGAATTACATGATAAATTAGGATATAGTACATAAAATTAAATTAGAATGGTCAACATTGAGGAGTGCTACAAAAATGATACGCGATAGAAAGATAATCAATAGGTTGAAAGGCAAGTTCTCTGCTCTCCCTTTTTTCTTTCTGTTGCTTCTCACTGTGTTTCATTTGGGATCACCTTATTTTACTAACCATATATTTCAAATTACAGAAACAAAATGTTCTAAAATGGTGCGAGGTGCTGACTCCATTGATCAAAAAGATATGATTGGTAATGGTTTTACTACGACTGAAACTAGGAATCAACATGATTCCTTTAACAATGGTGTTTCCAAGTCTGCTCTTCCTCAGCCAAGAACAACTCAGTTGTTTAGTGCAGTAGTAACTACTGCTAATAATAACGCGCTTCCTAAAGTTCATCGTCCAGATGAGAATAGGGATGTCAAGCCAAAAATCTGAAAAGAAAAAAAAACTGTAGTTAGTTTTAGAATGAGATTTGCCTGTAACTGCTGCATCTTTGTAATATTAGGCTTTTATTCATTCATATTTTCTTCGATGTAGCAGCAAAATTCATTAAGGCACCATTTGTTAGAACTTAGAACTTGCAAGCCTTGTAACTTCTAGCGCGTTTACTTTAGAGCAATTTTAATATTTTGTTCAATTTTTCCCTAAATGTTTATCTGCCATCTAAATTGCACCTGGGGGTGTCAGATGTGCGGATATGACTGAATTTAGAGGGGGGGGGGGGAAGTCAATAAATAAGTTATGATCTAATATGCGTATAGTTTTGCTTTGGTCAATTTGGATTAAATGGTGATACCTTAGGCAAATTTGTTGGATATATAAGGAAACAAGCCTAGACCTTAGTAACGTGTGTTAAACAGAGCAATATACATGTGATATACACTGAATATACAGCAGTGTATATCACATATATATCAGAGGACTGAAGCTGAAGCAGTGGGCTGTTGGGCCTGGTACACTGCAGTAAGGACTGAGCAAAGGGTCGTTGGGCCTGGTACAGCGATGGGGCAAGAAGCTGAAGCCCAGTCCATCACGTTACAAATGGCAGAAAATTAGTAGCAAAATCTTGTATATTAAGGAAAGTATATTGTATGTATATTGTAGTATATTTATTACCACAATTAGTGTTATACACTTACCATAATTGTATAGTTAGAATTATGGTAGAATAAGATTTTAGGAATAGATTAAGAATAGGATTCTCCTATTTTGTAACTTGTATATATATCTATTCAATCAATGAAAATAATTAAGGAGATTATTTCTTTCATGGTATCAAGAGACTAGGTCTACACAAAAGTTTTCTCTCAAACTTTTCCTTGTGGCCGAGAACCCCCCTCCCCCCCTCGGGTTTTCTCTCCAAACATTTTGTCTTCCGCTCTCAAAAACCTCTCTTAAATTTAACCTCCTTCCTTGTTCTTTCAAATATGTCTAAGAACAATTTTCACCCTGCCCTCACGGTTTCCAATATCAAGCTCACTGTCCCTATTGTCCTTGAGATGGAAAACGTTCAATATGCAACGTGGGCGGAGTTGTTTAAAATTCACGCTATCTCTTATCAAGTTCTTCATCACATCATTCCTCCCGCTAGACCCCTTCCTGCGGAGGATCCTGAGGTATGGATTACACTTGATGCTACCGTTCTTCGGTGGATATACACCACTATTTCAGTGGACCTTCTACAGACGATTATGGAGCCCGATACCACGGCTATGGATGCATGAAATAGATTGCGTGACATATTCCAAGACAACCAACATTCCCGTATCGTCACACTCGAGCAGGAATTCTCTCTCGTTCGAATGGACGTATTCAACGTTTACGCATATTGCAAGAAACTAAAGGAATTGGCGGATCAACTCGTAATGTTGGCCACCGATAACAAATAATCGTCTAGTTCTACGATTGGTTCTGCCGGGCTTTGAGGCCTATAATGGTGTTGGAACTCTCCTTCGCCAAAGCAACCCTCTTCCCGACTTTCATCAAGCCCGCTCCATGCCGACGCGTTGGAAGAAGCGGTTTGGCTAAAGCGGCTACCGAGCAAGCCCGATTGTCATGGTGGCATCCTCTCCTAGTTCTTTGGGTTTTGTTAATAGTCGGGCCAAAACCATAATAATGGTGGCGGCAAGAATAATCGCAAAGTAACAAAAACCGCGAGGGCAAGCGAGGCGGTTACGGTGGCGATTCCGGTGAGCAACAAGCAGGCGGTGGGTCCCATCCAGTCCAGTGGGCCACCACCACCATGGGCCCAGCAGTGGGGCCATTGGCAGTGGAACCCGCACCCTCCAGCCACGATTTCCGGCCAATGGTCAGCCAGCCCGAGCCCAACGCCCATCGCTGGCGGCCATCGCCGCGATGGCCCAACAACGATGTATCCAGCACCTACGGCCCGGCAGCATCACGGAATGGCATCCTTGGGCCCCGTCCTCCGCAAGCCCATCATGCGGCCGGGCCCACTCGCACCGATATCGAGGCCGCGATGCACACGTTGGGATTGTCCCAACCGGACCCAAATTGGTACATGGACACCGGGGCCACTACTCACATGACTTCCGAATCAGGTACTCTCTCATCTTATTCCAATTTGAGCACCTCTCGGGGGATAATTGTTGGTAATGACAGTTCTATTCCAATTCTAGGGTATGGTCAGAAAACATTGTCTCCGCCTAATCCACCACTCCTCTTGAAAAATACTTTACATGCTCCTAAATTGATTAAAAATTTAGTGTTTGTCCGAAAATTCACAAATGACAATTGCATTTCATTGAATTTGATCCTTTCGGTTTCTCTGTGAAGGATTTCAAGACGGGGAGTCATCTCATGAGGTGTGATAGTAGGGGGGATCTGTATCCTATCATGCCCGGTTTTAGTCCATCGAGTCCAGCCTTGCCATCAGCTTTTGCAGCCATCTCTCCTTCCATGTGGCATGCTCGTCTAGGTCATCCGAGATCTTCTATTTTATCAGCTTTAGATAAAAATAGCTTTATTTCTTGTAAGGGTACAAGTCGTACTCCAATTTGTCAGTCTTGTTCATTAGGAAAAATTGTTAAGTTGCCATTTGTAGACTCCAATTCTCATACTTCTATGCCATTTGACATTATTCATAGCGACTTATGGACATCTTCTGTTCTTAGTTCAATGGGTCATGGATATTATGTTCTCTTTTTAGATGATTATTCTAGATTTTTGTGGACGTTTCCAATTGCGAATAAATCACAAGTGTTTTCCGTATTCATAAAATTTAGAGCGTTCATTCGTACTCAATTCGAAAGAGAAATAAAAAATATTCAATGTGATAATGAGAAAGAGTATGACAATAGGGAGTTTCGAGATTTTTGTGCTACTCATGGGATAAATTTTCGTTTTTCATGTCCTCATACATCTTCACAGAATGGGAAAGCCGAACGCAAAATTCGTTCCATAAATAACATTGTCCGAACTCTCCTCATACATGCCTCCATACCTCCATATTTTTGGCATCATGCTCTACAAATGGCCACTTACCTTCTAAACATAATTCCATCTAAAGGTCTGACATACTCTTCCCCCCTCAAAGTCCTATATAATAAGAATTCTTCTTATTCTCACCTTCGGATTTTTGGGTGCTTGTGTTATCCGTTATTCCCATCCACCACAATTAACAAACTTCAGGCTCGGTCTACCCCGTGTGTGTTTTTGGGTTATCCGTCAAATCATCGTGGTTATAAGTGTTTTGATTTATCCTCCAAGAAAATCATAATCAATCGCCATGTCATTTTTGATGAAACTCAATTCCCATTTACGAAAGTTCATACTCCCGAACCTAAGTCATATAATTTTTTGGATGACCAAATATCCCCGTATATTATTCAGAATTTTTTGGACATCTCCCGTACCCAAAATCCCCAGCCCATCGCCTACCGGACTGGACCAGATCTGCCACACTCGCGAGAATCCACCATCGAATAGTTCCAAAGAATCGGGCTGCCCACCTCTGGAACTGCTCCAGAATCTGAGTCTAATTTGTACCGTTTTGGGCCAGCAGGCCCACTGCCTGCTGGCCAGTCCGTCCCGAGCCCAGCAAATTCCCAAAATTTCATCAATTCTTCCTCGAGTCATAGACCGGTCACTCGTAGTCAGCGGGGTATTTTTACACCTAAAAGACATTTTAATTTACATTCTGATGTCTCTAAATCCCCCTTGCCCCGCAATCTTGTGTCCGCATTAAATGACCCTAATTGGAAAATTACTATGACTGATGAATATAATGCTCTTATTGATAATAAGACGTGGGAGTTGGTGCCCCGTCCATATGGTATTAATATTATCAAGTCTATGTGGATTTTTGCTCATAAGGAGAATTCAGATGGGTCCTTTGCTCGACATAAGGCGCGACTTGTTGGTGATGGTAAGACTCAGCAGGTTGGTATTGATTGTGGTGAGACGTTTAGTCCGGTGGTCAAACCGGCTACCATTCGTGACCGTGCTTAGCCTGGCTCTTTCAAAAACTTGGTCAATCCATCGGTTGGATGTCAAGAATGCTTTTCTACATGGTGATCTCAAAGAAAGCAGTCTATATGCATCGGCCGTTGGGTTTCGAGGATCCCAACCGCCCTCATCATGTCTGTTTGTTGAAGAAATCACTATATGGGCTTAAGCGGTCTCCACGGGCCTGGTATACACGATTTCTTGATTTTGTTTCGACTATTGGGTTCACTCACGCAGTCGATAATTCTTTGTTCATCTACCGCCGTGGTTCGTCATTGGCATATATTACATTGTATGTGGATGATATTATCTTGATCGCCTCCTCCGATGCTTTGCGCCATCTATCATGGCCATGCTCGATTCAATTTGCTATGAAGTACTTAGGGCCGTTGAGTTATTTTTGGGATTGCCGTCAGCGTCATTCAGGTGGCTTGTTTACATCTCAACGGAAGTATCTTCTTTGAGATCATCGAGAGTGAGATGTCATCCTGTAAGTCCACTTCCACACCGGTTGATGCAAACCCAAAGCCGAAAGTGCCGCAAAGAGTGCACCATACGAGGACTCGACCCGGTATCGCAGTCTTGCAGGGGCCCTCCAGTATCTTACATTTACCAGACCAGATATTACATATGCGGTTCAGCAGGTGTGTTTATTCATGCATGACCCCAGAATTGAGCACATGAATGCGATCAAACGCATCATTCTGTATATTCAGGGGACACTGGATTATGGTTTGCACTTGTATCCCTCATCTACATTCACACTTGTCTCCTACACGGATGTTGATTGGGGTGGTTTTCCCGACACCAGACGGTCGACTTCTGGCTACTGTATGTTCCTTGGCAACAACTTGGTCTCCTGGTCGGCAAAGCGTCAGGCAACTCTATCACGCTCAAGTGCCGAGGCAGAATATCGAGGGGTAGCGAATGTGGTCTCCGAATCATGTTGGCTACGTAATTTGCTTTTGGAGCTTCATTGTCTCATTCAGAAGTCAACCTTGGTATATTGTGATAACATTAGTGCCATCTACCTTTCCGGTAACCCCGTTTAACACCAACGCACCAAGCATATCGAAATGGACATTCACTTTGTCCGTGAAAAGGTTGCAAAGGGTCAAGTTCGCGTATGCCATGTCCCGTCTCGTTATCAAATTGCAGACATCTTTACAAAGGGTCTACCAACGGTTCTCTTTGAAGATTTTAGGGACAGTCTCAGCGTTCGAAAACCGCCCGCTATGACTGCGGGGGTGTGTTAAACAGAGCAATATACATGTGATATACGCTGAATATACAGCAGTGTATATCACATATATATCAGAGGATTGAAGGTGAGCGATGGTGTTGGGCACTGGTACACGGCGATGAGGCGAGTGAAGATGGGCTGTTGGGCCTGGTACTGCAGCGATGGGGGAAGCTGAAGCCCAGTCCATCACGTTACAAAGGGCAGAAAATCAGTAGCAAAATCTTGTATATTAAGGAAAGTATATTGTATGTATATTGTAGTATATTTATTACCATAATTAGTGTTATACACTTACCATAATTGTATAGTTAGAATTATGGTAGAATAAGGTTTTAGGAATAGATTAGGAATAGGATTCTCCTATTTTGTAACTTGTATATATATCTATTCAATCAATGAAAATAATCAAGGGGATTATTCTTTCAACGTGTTTTGAAACTGCGAGGGCCTAGGTAATATCACTAGTGGTATGGTTGTTACAAATGGTATTAGAGTTGCTCTGCGTGCAATTCCACGCTTGTCGAGCTGTGGTCCTTGTACATTCCACATGCTCCATGTTACTCGGGTAAGGACCTAAGCTACTGATGTTTTTGGTTATTGTACTTAACGTGAAAACTTAAGTGAGATGAACTGCTGATGTAAATCTGTCAACGTTTATAACTTTTTTTAGTGTCTTAATCCATGATTTAAATTAGTAAAACTATTCTAAGATGCATGTTCAATTGTGTCTTTGCTCGAGTTTCTTGAGCATGTTTCGAAAGAGTGATGATTCTAATAGTTACCTATCTAATGGAAGATTACAAAACTATGTTTGCTTAGTGAAATCTTCAATGTTATGAACTAATTATCTAAAAGAGCACGTAAACAGTAGTAATCAAATAAGAAATAGCATATAAGAATTGGAATGTTTTCCTACATTATTCAAAAAATTAAGCAATCCGCTGCATTATTTTCAATAGTCATCCCCACTAACTTGGACTTAAACTTGAGGTGTTCTAGACTTCTAAAAGCCCCCCCCCCCCCCTCCTTTACCAAAGGAAGTAACATTAAATATGCACCACTAAACATATGACCATGATGATGAAGTCAAAGTACGTGCCTCCCTCCAAAGGAAATTCTATATTTCTATATTCCACGTACTGTTTCCACAATATGTGAAGTCATAAATGCATCGCTCACATGCGCGACCTTGATGCTGAAGATGTAGAAGCAGGAGCACTCTGCAGAACAAGAAATTATGTTACCAGTAAGTAAACATTTGAAACATGCACATAGCACAACACAGCAAGCTATCAGAGTTCAAAATGTGCACACAATTGCCAACAGGCAGTTATAAGTTGTCCCCAGTAGAACTGATAGTGATGAGATTGATCAATAAAGAACCGCCATAAAAGAACTCCTCAGGTATCATCTGCTATTCCAATTTCCAACTATCTTTTATGTTAGAAACAGATTGCAGAAAATGTAGAAAACCGACTTCATAAGCGAGTACGAACTCTCCCCGTAAGACTATTTCACCCCATAGAGTGCACCAGGAAGGATTGAATGTCTTAGGGATACTAAGAAGTGTTTGATTCCTACTGTATTGAGAATTTTTCTGATTATGTTCTGATGGGAATATGACAATCTATTTATAGATAGATGGTGTCTTTTCATGGTGCCTCTTGAGGTTAAACCAATGGTTATGAATGACGACTTTTCATGGTGCCTCTTGAGATTAAACCACTGGTTAAGAATGGTGCATTTTCATGATTTTTTGAATTAATTCTATCCAAATATATCTTAACTCATAAGGAAGAACTTTCCCTTATAAACACAATAAGAAAGTGTTTCCTCACCAATGTGAGACATTGCTTAGAAATCTCCAACAATCCCCCATCATTTCCAAGCAATACTTAATAACATGATCTTATGCTTAAATAGAGGTGTCTCGCGATTGAACCCCTATATTAGTGAAATGTCTTTTAAGTAATTAGGATGGCATGATAGACTATGCTTTGAACTACCGATCCTCTCTTATTACTTAATTTCAAGTCACACATAAGATACTTTATTCCCAATACATATAGAAGTTACCGACACTTTTATGACCATGTATCCTGTATCCTTTTCATGAGCATTAAGAAATCAAGTCTATTTGATTTCCTAAAGCGGCCTCACTTTAAGCTCATATAGGTGAACCTTTCACATACTCCATAATATAGTACACTTGTGGAAATCAATTGAATAATAGATATGAGCAACTTTATTCACTTACGATCAAATGTACATATTAACCCAGGCATACCTGAACATAGACTCTATGGACTTGAACAATCCTCACCCTACAATCTAGCTTATGGGGTGAGGATTGTCCAAGTCCATATAAGGAGTCAATGTTCCTATTCCATATCCGATGTGGGACTCTTAACACTCCCCCGCACGCCCAGACCTTGTTAAGAATCTCATATCGGAAATGGAATGGGAACATGTACTCCTTATATGGACTTGGATAATCCTCACCCTACAAGCTAGCTTTTGGGGTTGAGTTAGACCCAGGTGTCATATCTTAACATGGTATCAGAGCCAGGCTCATTTCAATTCTTTGTTCGTCGATGTTGGCCCCCATATAATGGCCAAGTTTTCTTTGGAACTGATTTTCATGTTACGTTATATTATAGGTTCTACATAACAACATTTCGCTATAATAACCAAAAAATATTGGGACAAACGACGTCGTTATTGTTAAATATACATAATATTACCGTGATATACACAGTTCTGGTCCAAAATCAGTCCGTGTACTTACCATATTTTATGTATAGTTTTAGATAATATTTTAGTGTAAGTATTACATTAATTAGTTTTGTACACTTACTATAATTATAGGATTGTTGTACTACTAGGATAGAGTTTTGGTATTAGAATAGGAATAGAATTTTTCTATTATGGAAATATGTGAATTGTATGTATATTCTTTCAATTAATGAAAATAATCAAGAGATTATTTTTTCCAGTTATAGAGATGTTTGACTATATAGAAATTAATGGAAGGGTACCTGAAACTCAAAGTTGGAATTTCGTGATTTTGGTACAACAGAGAGGCCATCTCGAACCGGAAGCACTGCAAATCCATATTTCAACATTGAAATTTGAACATTTGTTTCTAACATTCTGATGTTGAAAGTCTCCATCTTGTAAATGTTTTTAGATTTACCTGGAGGTGAAGACTTTTGCTCTGAATCTTCAAGTAGAGAAGGCTTAAAGTTGTTAGTGTACAAAAATAGTGGCACATCTTCCTCTGCCTCAAATGCATCCTTGTCCACAATCTTATTGACAATTGGGATACTGAATCCCCTACATTCATACAAATCCATTAGGCTTTTTAAAAAAAAAGGCAGCCGGGTGCACTAAGCTGCTCTCGCTATACGCGGAGTCCGGAGAAGGGCCGTACCACAAGGGTCTATTGTACACAGCCTTATCCTGCATTTCTGCAAGAGATTGTCTCCACGGCTTGAACCCGAAATCCATTAGGCTTTTATTCTCCCAATTTACATTGTTCTTGAAAGTTGAAATAAGGCGATGGATAAAAATATTACCTTGCCATTTCTTTCATTCTCCTGAGATCATGAGTTGCTGGTTTAGAAATCAAAAGTATTAGTATACAGTTATGTTTGGCTTCAAAATATAGTAAACTTATAGAGTGGATTGAAAATGTCGAAGTAATAAAAGATTAAGTGGTGATATATAGCGACGATGAAATGTTGCTAAATCAGTATTCCAACAAAGCCTTGTGAGAGCAAACTTGTGAGAGTATTGCTGGCAGGTCTCGAGCCTCTAATTAAATTAAACCAACACAAAAAACAAGAGAAGGTAGAATAAGGTGAGAAATTGGTAAAAATGTGTTAAGTTGTATACACTTACAGTATAAAATATTTCAGTAAGAACTACGAACTTGAGTCAAGCCATCGATTCGAAGCTCTGTTTCAGAAGCTGTGTCAATTGTTGAAATCCGGCATTCAAGTTTAGAAGAGACATTTCCTAAATGATCGACGACTGTAACAACAGCTCTGCAGAGGTTCTCTTTTGTGTTTTCCACTACACTGCAACAACAATAACAAGTACGTCTCAATCTCAGACAAGTTGGAATTTTTCTATAATCATTCTCTATATTTTCTATTGGCATATAAATCTCTCGCAGGACTAATAGACTCTTAAGACATAGGACCTAAAGTAAACGTACATACTAACATGACTAAAACTTAATCCCAACTAATTGGTATGAACTTTTTCTTCTAGTATGCCCTTTTTGCTAGGTCTGCCTGGAAAATTGTTTGTTTGCATTTGCAAAATGATTGGTTTGACTTCACAGTATCTTTAAAACTGTCATATCTGTGCACTTCTATTAGTGTTTGACTTTTGTTTCAAAATTTTCAGCTGAGGTTTGCATGACAAGGCTGCTAATTACTACCTTGTTAGTCCTTCATTGTACTAGAACATACAAAATTGCATATTAGGATGAGAAAAGTTGAACTTCCGGTCATTTGTATTTTCTGAGCAATTCACACATCGTCACATAGTTCAATGACAATAGTTTTATGCCTGTACTGTTAATTATAGTGCGTAAATTTCAGTTACTTTAATGAGACAAAAAAATAGTTTAATCATTTTATTCCAAGTATCTATATTGTGTAAAATAATGTTATCAGTTCATATAATAACTGCTTCAGTGGAAAGAAAAGTTTCAAAATTAAAATCGGTGAACCTATCTTTAATCTCACCTTCATGTCGGAATTTAGGAATAACCCCAACCCTACATTTTAGCAGACAAAAAGAAAAGACACGGAGGAGGTAACGTAAAAACCTTATCTCTCTAACTATATTATGTAAGTTATGTTGGTACTCTATTGTACTTTATAAAGCAGTACGGAAAGTAAATAACTATTACAAGTGTTCGAAAGGATAAATAAATGGTCAATCTTCAAAACTGCCGCAAGCGTGTTGTGTCTTGAATCTTGATAACCTTGCAAAGCCAATGTTGAGAACTGTCGCAAGCTTGTTGTGTCTTGAATCTTGATATCCTGAAATCAAGAAACAACTAAATCTGGATGGTTACAACGTTGTGTGTTGAGTCGAGGGATTGCCCTCTGTCCTTAAGACAAGATTGCCCCGTATATATGCTTTTACGTTAGCGGGCAATAGTCTCCCAAGATAAAACAACACTTTAATCTCAACGCTACAAAGCCAATAGGTTGAGCCTGCCGAATAAAACAAATATGAATCGACTTGCTGAAGATATGGAATAGGAAGGAAGAGTTTCTATCTACTCTTCTCTTTTGTCTCTGTGTATATAGTGTGTCTCTGTTGTGTATATCTTGTGTATATGTGGGTGTTTGCTCATTGTTTTGCACTGATTTTCGCCACTGATTTGCACTGATTTTGGCCACTGTTTTATACTGATTTTGGCCACTGTTTTGTGCTCTTTTGTGACTGAAAATGTGTTGTTATTTTCGTGTGTTTTCCGTGCTATTTTGCTCACTGTTTCTCACTGTTTTTCAGTGTCTTTCCAGTGCTGTTTTTCAATATTTTTCAGCCACTGAATTGAGCCAAGAGAGACTCAATAAATAGCATGGAGGAGAGGCTGATCAACTGCCCAAACATGGTTGTTAATGGCCATTAGGAGGGCATTAAACAGCCAAGTAATGGCTGTTAATTGCCATTGAAGAATGATGGATAATGGACATGAATGAGGGTGAAAAATGAGGAGTTAATTAGCCAAATAATGGCTGGTTAATGCTCCAAAAAAATGTCCAACGGTAAGGCAGAAAGTTCCGTCACCCCAAAATCAACTTTCCAGAAACTCTGGGGACCAAACTGTAAAATATTAAACTTCAGGGACCAAACTGTATATCTGGAAAAGTTCTCTGGTCCAAAAAGATAATATCAGAAAGTCCCCACAGCCCACAGCCCACAGCCCATGACCCGAGATCGGACGGGACGGGCGGGCGTGTGGGCTTAGCCTTGAACGTAAGCACATCTAGGTCCTCCCTCCTTTAAACACATGGGATACCCCTTGGGGTCTCAAACCCTTTACCACATTAGAGACTTATATAGAGAGCAATTCTTCCTATTCCCACCGATGTGGTAGATTTGTCTCACACCACATTTCCATGCCTCAAACACCTTACTTCGTGGACCAATATCTCTTTCATTTCTCAATGAAATTTGACGATTCTTGGCCCTACGGTCATCTACTCACTTCGTAGATCATGCATGTGCGAAGAGACAAGGTCTCCAACATGCGGAACACTAGTGTTTAATTTATCAAAGATGGGTGGACGCATCTCCCCGCCAAAAGCAAATTTCCAACGAGTTAGGTATCCTTAATATAAGTATGTGTTATTAATTAATGACAAACATATACATGTTATTTCCACATCATGAACTGTTACATTTTCAAAAACAAAAAGAGATCATAAGTTAAAGATAACTAGGTTCAAGAAGTTAAAATTCAAAAAAAAAAATTGGGAGAAATTTCATTGACACCCTTGAACAAGGGTGGTTTTGCTACTGACGTGATAGGATGAGTACAATACTCTTAGGTGCAATTCTTTTTCGAACTCTATGTGAATATAAAATATTTCTCACATCAGAACTATATTTTTCTTAGTTGAACTAATGAAGTATCATCGACCTTATTATTCCCCCTCTTTCGATGGAAGACAATTTGCATGTGATTATAACTAAATAATCTTAGTGATTAATTAAAAAGATGGGTATGTATTGAAGTTGAGTATCTTGGCTATTGATTTCCACGGTGAACTTATCACATCACCCTGCATTTTTTAATTTTATAAACAACTATGTTTCGAGCATAGATTTAGGTTCAACCTCAAAAATAAAAAATAAAATGAGTCATCTAACAACTCATCTTCACATACAAAGAACAACGAGATTATCCCTTTCATTTCGGGATGTTCTTCTTGTGTTCTTTTTAAAAAAAATATTAACAATTAAAGTTGATCCACTAGTTCATATATATGTCTGAAATTTCTGCAAAACAAGCATATAGAGTAAGACGTTTAATCTACAAGTTAATCTTGTCCTTGGCTAGTGAAAAGAATAGTTTTTATATACGATTTCCTTTATAATTAAGACAATTTTAGTCTTGCAATATTCCATCATATAAGCCACTATTAAAGTCCTAAAGAAATGAGAATGTAAATTCAAAAAGCCGGTGGTGCTAAGTATTTGGCGGCTTTTACTATTTCTGTTACAAACTAAATTATTACACTTGTAAAGAAAAAACTTTCCTTTGATGTCTGACATCTTCTCTTGTCTTCTTGTCATCCTTGTTGATTCCGTTGCTATCTCTTTTATCTCTTCTTTTCTTTTGCTCCGTTGCTGTCACTTTCATCTTTTTTCTTTCCTCTTGCTAATATGTCTGATATCTTTCATGCTAATATCATTTTGGGCTCACGTGATAAATCACAGGCCGGTTTGTTATGCTATTATGCTGATATACCACGTAGTTTGAACTACATGATTTATGATGAACTGATATGATGGGTTTTGTAGTAAAACTACATTATTCCCCACCATGCTATTATGCTATTATGAGAACGGATCATTGGATCCTTCTTCTTTTATGCTCATAACTTGTTTTATACTTATATCTCGTAGAGCTATTGGCTTTCTTTTTTGTTTGGTTATAGTTTGGTATTGTTCTATTGTTTCCTTGGCATGCTTATGCTTCAAGTTTATTATTCTGTTCATCATGTTCGTAAGTTCTACTGTGTCTTGGATTACTATGTCATGGTTATAGTATATCGTAACTAGTTCTTCCACTTCTCCTCCTTTGGTAGTTCCAATGATACTTGCTTTACCTGCTTTTATCATGTCTTCCGGTCTTCCTGCCAAGGTTACTAGTCCGATGGCTCTCTTGTTGCTTAGCCAATCTTGGAATTGATTTATTTTGCATGGTATCTCTTTTTTGGAGTCTGTGTTATCTCCAGTGATGTTAGTATTCCTTCCTGCTTTGAACAGCTGGCATAAAACAATAGGTTTTCCTGTCAGGTCTGTGGAAGCATCAAATATTTGTATTCCGTAGATTCCTGGTCCGAATGTCTCCTTCATGGATTGGACCGATTGGTATATAGTACTTGGTAATTTTGATATGCTGTTGAGGGAGTCATCTACCATAATTTTTTCTAGAAATCCATATTTAAAAAGTTTATAGGCTACATTTGGGTCTGTTTTCTCAAGACATAAATATCTTGGATACTTACTAAATCTTGAGGCTCGTAATATATTGGGGTTGGATTTGTAGGTGTAGTATTTAGTAATGGTTTCATAAGTGGTAATGACTTCTGGTGAGAATGTCAATTTTTCGGCCATGGATAATATTTGTGATGTTGGTATTTGGGATGTTGATGGTAGGTGTGCTAGTCTCGAACTGAGGGTAGGAAAGCTTGTAGTCTCCATGTTATCTCTTGGAGAACTTCTTAGGTTTTTGTAAATCTGGTAGTCCGACATGCATTCCTTCAGTTGGCTGATAAGGCTATTATTTTATTTAAGTATCTCCTCCAATTCTTGCATCTTGGTTGTCATGACTTGGTTGCTACTAATAACTTCATTTATTATATTGCTGATATAATCTTCAAACTCGTCATTAATCGACATCCTGATCTCTGCTTAAAAAATCAGCTAGAAGATTCTTATTTCCAGAAATATTTTTAACAATAAAATCATAACAATAAAAGAACGATTGCCATTTCCTTCTTTTATTTAACTCTGGTAATGCGTCTATTTCATTAGTAATAAATGCTCTTACTTGGGTGTTATCAGTCCTGACAACAAACTTTACTGGTAGTAAATGATAATGAAATCTTTTTATTCCAAATTTCTGACTAATAATTATTTTTCATTGATATGGTAATTCTTTTCATTAGGCTTCCAAGTTCCACCTCCATATCCACATATTAATGGTTTTTCCTTGTCTATATCTTCTTTGTCATAAGCTATGAGGACTGCTCCCCAACCTATGTCACTGGCATCTGTAAATAATTCTAATTGGTCTTTGTCTGTTGGTATTCTATGTTTTGGTAAGTCTGTTACCCTTTATTTAATATCTTTTATAGCTTTATCCTGTTTTTCTGTCCATTCAAACGTTTTGTTTTTTCCCTTGATCAAATATTGTAATGGTTTTCTTAGAAATTTGGTAAGTCTTTTATATGATCTGAGGCATAGTTTACTATTCCTAGAAACTGTTGTACTTCCTTTTTATTTTCTAGTTTATCTTTAAAATTCTTAATCTTTGTTACTATGTGTTCCTGTAGCTGGAATCCATCCTTATCTAGAATATATCCTAAATATTCTATATTATCTTTAAAAATCTCAGATTTCTTTTCAGATAATAAAATTCCATGTTGTTTTATGGTTTTTATGAATTCTTCTAGGTATTTAATATGATCTCCTAGATTATCGCTGTATATTAATATATCATCGACATATACTATACAATATTACATTAGTTTTTAAACACTGGTCCATTCTCCTTTGGAATATTTGGGGTGCGTTTTTAGTCCAAAGGGTAATACATTCCACTCATAATGTCCCCGAGAGTCTTGAAAGTCATTAAAGATTTTGATTCTTTGGTTAGTTTTATTTGCCAAAATCCACTTTTACAGTCAAACTTACTAAACCATTTTTTATTTCCTAATCTATTAATGAGATTTCTTTTATACTGTAAAAAATATCCATCAAATATTGTTTTCTTATTTAATTCTCTATAGTCTACGACTATTCTATCTTTACCTCTTTTCTGTTCACTATGCTTTCTTACTAAGAAAGCTGGACTGCTATGTGAGCTTCTACTTTCCTGTATTAGTTTCAAATCTCGTAGTTCTTTTAATTGCGTTTCGAATTCCTTTTGATCTGTTGGGCTATATCTAATAGGTTTACATCTGATAACATCATTAGGAATTATTAACTTTATTTCCGCATATATTTTTTCTTTTTCCCACAATTGTATTGGATTTTCTCCAAAATTCATTTTTAACATTCCAATGTATTTTTCTTTTAATAACTGTAAATTATTGTTTCGATTTATTCGATTAAATAGTTTTAACATTTGTACTGGTAATATTCTTTTTAATATAATCCATCTGTTACAAGGTGTTTGTAAGCTTAAGGTGTTATTGTTTATAACTTGGGTTTTGAAGTAATCTAAAAAGTTATTTCCTAATAATACATGTTGACTCATATTATTGTCTTGATACATTATTGGTAATCTAAATATAGTCTTATTTAACACTATTCTTACATTCTCAGCTATAGTGTCTAATTCTTTGGTTTGTTCGTTGAATTCTGTCACTCTTATTCTATGTGTTCTAGACCTTTTCCACTTATGTGATTCTAGAACCTCTTTTCGTGCTAGGCACATGTCTTCTCCGCTATCAATAAATATCTTTTGTTTTATTAACTTGTTGGGTTTGTATTCTACATGGGCTTCTATGTAGATTGCTACCATTTATTATGAATCATTTTCACTATCTGAATAGATATAATTAAATGTTCTTGTTTCTATATCACTTTCGTCCTCTGTTTGGCTAATATAGAATTCTTCATCACTATACCACTTATTATTTTCTTCTCTTATTTGTTCTAAACTCATAATAAACTGTGTAGTATTGATATACTTTACTCCTTGTTTCTTTAACTTAGGGAATTTATTGGCATAATGTCCATTTTCGTTGCAATTTCAGCATTTATATTCCTTTGGAGCTTCTTTTGTTTCTAATGGTTTTACATATCTTTTTCTCCTAAACTTTCGTTTATTTCTAAACCTCTTTCTAGTATATGGGGGTATTGTTATATTTTCTAAATCTCTTATATCTTCTTTTTCTATAAGGTTTGTAATAAGGTTTGTAATTTGATTTATAATTTTTTCTGTAATTTCTGTCTTTACTGAACGTTTTATCCTTATATTTTCTAAATGTCTTTTTATGTTTTTTATATTTACGTACTTTTTCCTGGTTATCACATCCAAATACTAATCTCTTTTCTGTAAATCCACATATTTCCCTTAATCCTAATTTTTTATCTTTTTTAACCTTTTGTTGTAATATGTATTCTTCGCATTTTCTCATTAAGTAGGCTCTTAATACTCTTATTTTTTCTCCTAACGTATTTTCTTATGGTTCTAATTGTTTATATTCCTTAGTAATTTCTGTATTATATGGGGTTGGTAAATGATCATAATAGAGTTGTTGGTATATTATTCCTTCATCTGGTAAGAATCTTGCTTCATAATAGAATTTAGTAAAACTTATTGTATATTCTGGTAGTTTATTGATCTTACAACATTTCATATTGTTTAAATTCATTATTATTTCACATTTTCTTTCCGCTAGTACGGTTTCTCTGGCTACTAGCCATCTTTCTCCTAGAAATTCTCTTTTTAATACCATATCGAATAACATTAATATTCCCTTCCAATCTTTAACATGATGAAATATTTCTCCTTTCATCTGATAAGCTATGGTTTCAAACCAAAATGCTACTTTTCCAATCATTGTTTTAGATATCAATTCATACATATAGTCTAAATCACTAGTATGTGCTGAACCCATTAATGTTAAAGACATTCCTACATTTCAATCATTTATTCTTCTACTTAGTTCTTGTTCATCATAAACATTATCTAAGTCTAGAAAGTATCCATTCATATTTATTCCTTGTGCCATTGATCCTATAAATTCACTAAATTCTGCTCGGTGTCCTACTGGTATATGTGGTGGTAATTTATTAGGTTTTCTGGTTATGACTTCTAAGGTTGGATCTACCATTTCTTCTTCAGGGTAGTCATTGGTGTCTTCATTTATTATATTATCTGACTCTACTTCTGTTTCAAAAGGTTCATTGTATTCATCTTCTATATGGCTTTCAGGTTCTTCTTCTATAATTGCATTTACTCTTTGCATTTTTTGTAGAGCTTCTAGTATTTGATTATTTTCTTGTACCATTTCAGAATTGTTTTCATCTTCTATTTCCTCCGTTATTTTTGCTACCTGTACTTCATTACCTATTATATCTTCTTTATCAGTGCTACTGCTATCATTAATATTGCTATTTCTTTCATTTTCATCACTAGTGTTGTGTATTTTTCTTACCTTCTTTTTTCCTTTTAACCTTGCTATTTGTTGTTTCATAACGTGTAACTCTTCTCTCAATTCACTCATTTCTTGTTTAACTAATTCTAACTCCTGCTTTGTTTCTTTTATTTCTACCTTAGCTTTATTTAAGGCGTATTTAGTGTCTTTATACTTAGTCTTATATTTTTTATACTTTGTCAACCATTCTTCATTGGTGGACAGCTTTAATTTTGTATTTTCTTTTTCTAATTCTATTATCTTTTGGTTTTGGGCTTTATTTTCAAGTTTTAAATTTTCAACATAAATATTTCTTTCTTTTAAATTATCTTCATTTTTTATTAAGGTTTCTTTAGGATCCTGTTGTTTTTTCATAGGTTCATATTTGTATCTTTCCTTTTCTAGTATATCTTTTCCATGATTTCTAACAAATGTAATTGCGCTATGCTCAGTATTACTCATTAAAATTGTCCTTTTTTACTTAATGTTTTTAGACCGTCTAATGTTTTTGCTACCTCTTTTGGTATTTTTGATTTTATTTGACTAATATCTACCATTATTGGGGTTTTACTTCTTCTCCATGCATCTATCGGTACTATCTCAGGTTGCGTAGTTTTTAATTCAACTATGTTTTCTATGGTGTTTTCTTGATTACTTGGTTCTCCTTCATCTACCTGTTTTTCCTTGACTTTTCCACTGTTTACTTGGGCTACTATTATATTTAATTGTTCTAATATTAGTTTTAATGTTGGTACTTCAGATACATTCCATAGTTTTGTTAGCTCCTCTCGTATTAGCTCGCATGTTTGGACTTGATTTTCTCTTATTTCATCCATTTTTGTGAAGAGATTTTTTAATTTTTCTTTTATTATTAGTTCTGTCCATATTTCATCGACTTTTTCGTTAAAATTGCTCAGAATTATTTATCCTTTTTATCCATCCATCTCCTATACTTATCCATTTTTATCTGGTTTATGATTTGTTATTTTTTCTAACTGTCCTATTTCATTTTCTAATCTCATTTCCATAGCACTATATTCTAAGTACTTAAGTTGTGAATCTATAAAATCTTCTAGTAACATTTGCTTTATGTTTTTTAATTTTCATTTCTTCTTATTAATCCTATCTTGAATATTCATATTTTATTAACAAATCTTGTTTTACCTTGATCATTAATTTCTATTCCACTATTAGTAATTCTGTAATCTATCATGGTTAGAAAATCACTTCCTAGTAGTAATTCACTAAAACTATCATATTCTATTACCGCGATGTTTATCTTGTATTCTAAATCTTGAATTTTAAATCTTAGGTTAACGCTTCTGGTAACTATTATTTCTCTATCATTTTCAGGATAATTAAAGGTTTCTGGTGGAATTAGCTGACAGTCTTTTTCATCTACTTTACTTATATGTACAAAGCTTTTTACGGCTCCTGTATTAATTTCAGTTATACAGTCAATTGATGTAATTCTGTTAAATATAATTACTTTAATACTCAGTCTATTACTTGTCATATTTACTAAATCCATTGTTCTTGGTATTCTAGAATTTTCTTATTTCGTTATTATTTCTTTTGTAATGCTTAATCTGGATGAAAGAAAGAAGTATTTATGTTGAAAATTTAAAACTTGAAAATAAAGCCCAAAACCAAAAGATAATAGAATTAGAAAAAGAAAATACAAAATTAAAGATGTCCACCAATGAAGAATGGTTGACAAAGTATAAAAAATATAAGACTAAGTATAAAGACACTAAATACGCCTTAAATAAAGCTAAGGTAGAAATAAAAGAAACAAAGCAGGAGTTAGAATTAGTTAAACAAGAAATGAGTGAATTGAGAGAAGAGTTACACATTATGAAACAACAGATAGCAAGGTTAAAAGGAAAAAAGAAGGTAAGAAGAATACACAACACTAGTGATGAAAATGAAAGAATTAGACACTATAGCTGAGAATGTAAGAATAGTGTTAAATAAGACTATATTTAGATTACCAATAATGTATCAAGACAATAATATGAGTCAACATGTATTATTAGAAAATAACTTTTTAGATTACTTCAAAACCCAAGTTATAAACAATAACACCTTAAGCTTACAGACACCTTGTAACAGATGGATTATATTAAAAAGAATATTACCAGTACAAACGTTAAAACTATGTAATCGAATAAATCGAAACAATAATTTACAATTATTAAAAGAAAAATACCTTGGAATGTTAAAAATGAATTTTGGAGAAAATCCAATACAATTGTGGGAAAAAGAAAAAATATATGCGGAAATAAAGTTAATAATTCCTAATGATGTTATCAGATGTAAACCTATTAGATATAGCCCAACAGATCAAAAGGAATTCAAAACGCAATTAAAAGAACTACGAGATTTGAAACTAATACAGGAAAGTAGAAGCTCACATAGCAGTCCAGCTTTCTTAGTAAGAAAGCATAGTGAACAGAAAAGAGGTAAAGCTAGAATAGTCGTAGACTATAGAGAATTAAATAAGAAAACAATATTTGATGGATATTTTTTACAGTATAAAAGAAATCTCATTAATAGATTAGGAAATAAAAAATGGTTTAGTAAGTTTGACTGTAAAAGTGGATTTTGGCAAATAAAACTAACCAAAGAATCAAAATCTTTAACAGCTTTCAGTACCCCTCAGGGACATTATGAGTGGAATGTATTACCCTTTGGACTAAAAAACGCACCCCAAATATTCCAAAGGAGAATGGACCAGGTGTTTAAAAAACTAACAGAATATTGTATAGTATATGTCGATGATATATTAATATACAGCGATAATCTAGGAGATCATATTAAATACCTAGAAGAATTCATAAAAACCATAAAACAACATGGAATTTTATTATCTGAAAAGAAATCTGAGATTTTTAAAGATAATATAGAATATTTAGGATATATTCTAGATAAGGATGGATTCCAGCTACAGGAACACATAGTAACAAAGATTAAGAATTTTAAAGATAAACTAGAAAATAAAAAGGAAGTACAACAGTTTCTAGGAATAGTAAACTATGCCTCAGATCATATAAAAGACTTACCAGCTCTAAGAAAACCATTACAATATTTGATCAAGGGAAAAAACAAAACGTTTGAATGGACAGAAAAACAGGATAAAGCTATAAAAGATATTAAATAAAGGGTAACAGACTTACCAAAACATAGAATACCAACAGACAAAGACCAATTAGAATTATTTACAGATGCCAGTGACATAGGTTGGGGAGCAGTCCTCATAGCTTATGACAAAGAAGATATAGACAAGGAAAAACCATTAATATGTGGATATGGAGGTGGAACTTGGAAGCCTAATGAAAAGAATTACCATATCAATGAAAAATAATTATTAGCCGTAAAATTTGGAATAAAAAGATTTCATTATCATTTACTACCAGTAAAGTTTGTTGTCAGGACTGATAACACCCAAGTAAGAGCATTTATTACTAATGAAATAGACCCATTACCAGAGTTAAATAAAAGAAGAAAATGACAATCGTTCTTTTATTGTTATGATTTTATTGTTAAAAATATATCTGGAAATAAGAATCTTCTAGCTGATTTTTTAAGCAGATATCAGGATGTCAGTTAACAGCGACAGTTTTGAAGATTATATCAGCAATATAATAAATGAAGTTATTAGTAGCAACCAAGTCATGACAACCAAGATGCAAGAATTGGAGGAGATACTTAAATAAAATAATAGCCTTATCAGCCAACTGAAGGAATGCATGTCGGACTACCAGATTTACAAAAACCTAAGAAGTTCTCCAAGAGATAACATGGAGACTACAAGCTTTCCTACCCTCAGTTCGAGACTAGCACACCTACCATCAACATCCCAAATACCAACATCACAAATATTATCCATGGCCGAAAAATTGACATTCTCACCAGAAGTCATTACCACTTATGAAACCATTACTAAATACTACACCTACAAATCCAACCCCAATATATTACGAGCCTCAAGATTTAGTAAGTATCCAAGATATTTATGTCTTGAGAAAACAGACCCAAATGTAGCCTATAAACTTTTTAAATATGGATTTCTAGAAAAAATTATGGTAGATGACTCCCTCAACAGCATATCAAAATTACCAAGTACTATATACCAATCGGTCCAATCCATGAAGGAGACATTCGGATCAGGAATCTACGGAATACAAATATTTGATGCTTCCATAGACCTGACAGGAAAACCTATCGGTTTATGCCAGCTGTTCAAAGCAGGAAGGAATACTAACATCACTGGAGATAACACAGACTCCAAAAAAGAGATACCATGCAAAATAAATCAATTCCAAGATTGGCTAAGCAACAAGAGAGCCATCGGACTAGTAACCTTGGCAGGAAGACCGGAAGACATGATAAAAGCAGGTAAAGCAAGTATCATTGGAACTACCAAAGGAGGAGAAGTGGAAGAACTAGTTACGATATACTATAACCATGACATAGTAATCCAAGACACAGTAGAACTTACGAACATGATGAACAGAATAATAAACTTGAAGCATAAGCATGCCAAGGAAACAATAGAACAATACCAAACTATAACCAAACAAAAAAGAAAGCCAATAGCTCTACGAGATATAAGTATAAAACAAGTTATGAGCATAAAAGAAGAAGGATCCAATGATCCGTTCTCATAATAGCATAATAGCATGGTGGGGAATAATGTAGTTTTACTACAAAACCCATCATATCAGTTCATCATAAATCATGTAGTTCAAACTACGTGGTATATCAGCATAATAGCATAACAAACCGGCCTGTGATTTATCACGTGAGCCCAAAATGATATTAGCATGAAAGATATCAGACATATCATCAAGAGGAAAGAAAAAAGATGAAAGTGACAGCAACAGAGCAAAAGAAAAGAAGAGATAAAAGAGATAGCAACGAAATCAACAAGGATGACAAGAAGACAAGAGAAGATGTCAGACAGCAAAGGAAATTTTTTTCTTTATAAGTGTAATAATTTAGTTTGTAACAGAAATAGTAAAAGCCGCCAAATACTGTAGCACCACAGTAAAGGTCGCACAGTAAAGGTCACATAGTGAAAGTAACACAGTAAAAGCCATAATATTGTAGTAGCACAGTAAAAGCCATAATACTGTAGCACCCCGAGGTTATCTATATAAAGAGCCTCATTGTATCAGTTACGAACAAGTTTTTCCGAAATACAACTCAATCTTTGATATATCTTTCTCTCTCTAAACAATACTCTCTCAAGCAAACATTTTCTCTCTCTCTAAGATTCAGAAATCTAATAACCTCATATTAATCAAAAATCATGTCTAGCTAAAAACCTTATATCAGTCTATAATCCTAACAGAGTAATATTATAATATAAGAAGATCTACTTCATCTTATATCATAAGAACAAGAAATAAACTTTGAAGAATATATAATTAAACGCATATTAGTTTAAGAACCTTGACTCTTGCTGGAATCATTGGAAAGAACTGTAGAGACCTCCTAAGCATCTAGGCCATAGTACCCGTAACGCGAGGAAGCAAAGAAGGGGAAAGTTGCCAGGGTGAAGTTGAGATCTCCGGTGATCCAGAGATTACTGCAAAAGGTATGGTTCCTTTACTAGTATGTTTTAATTATGTATTCTGATAAGTTAAATTCTGTGATTATGGTTATTGATAAGTAGGACTTCTATGATTATGATATTAAGAATCTGGAAGAGATTATAGATTGATTTAAATTAAAAATAGTTTTAATACTTGTGTTACTTGTATTTATAATACTTGTTTGTTATTATGTTGAATATAACTATTTTAAATTCCGCAATAATCGTAATATTAGAAATAATAGTGAAAATACCACCGATGTTCTTCCCTCTTTAGGGTTATCAGGTGAGGAAGAGATCCGCCCCGAAATTGGTCTATTTTCAACATGACCCTACATAGTAGGTATGAATGAAAATTGTATGTTCTCTTTGTTTTCTTAATCTCCATCCTCCTCCAATCAGATTTAGTTATTATATGCTACTAATATGTAAACATTACATGCAAATCTCTATCCACAATATTTCCTCTTAATACTATCTTGAGAGAGGAACACTATGTTGCTGTCGTGTTATATGTTTTGCAAGAAATTGCAAACTCTACCAATTCACGTGTGGAAGTGAAACTTGGATTTATGTGGTTGTAATCAAGGTCCGTTACGAGTTTACGCAAATTTAAATTTTTAAATGTGAAATCATTTTTTATTATAATATTAAAAAAATTATAAATTTCAAATTTCAAATTATCTTTTATAGAGACTAATACAAAGTTTTAACTTGTTCAGTTTAATTTTTAAAGACTTTAACACTAAATTCAATATATCTTAAATTATGAATGAAAAATATAATATTTGTTGATATATTAATATTTTTCATATACATATTTATATTGGAATACTACATTTGGTTAAACCCGTAGGCGATAACATCTAACTTTGTCGCTATTACTGCATAGCATTTTATGAATTTTTTTAAAATATAGTATGCCAACAAACATTTTTTTTCTTATCCAACTAAAGTCTATTACTAGTAATAACCGCCTTTTCTGTTACAAAAACAACAACAATAACATATTTAATATAATTTTACAAGTAGTGTCTGAGGCAGTTAGGATGCACGCAGATCTTACATCTATTTTTATGGGGAAGAGAAGTTGTTTCCGATAGATCTTTGACTCAAAAGAAACATAGTCAATGTAGGATTGCAGAAAAAAGATAGCAAAATATCAAGATACAAAATAAATGGGCCAATAAATAGTAATACAAGCATAAGGATAACAACATACCCAGTGAAATTCCATACCGTGGAATCTAGGGAGGTAGAATATACACAGACCTTACCTCCACCTTGGTAGGTAGAGCGGCTATTTCCGGAAGACCTCGGCTCAAGAGAAAGTATAAAGATAGTGTATTCAAATCTTTTTGTTTTTGTTAGCAAGACTCAAATCTGAGCTTTTCCACTAAAGATAGAAAAAATATTTACAACTTCACCATAATTTTCTGGTAATTCAATTTTTTTTATATTGATAATCCCAATCTCAAGAAAAACAAGATATTTTTATTTGTAAAATAATCCCCACGTTTTCTTGTTATATATGCTTTTGGATTATTCATTTGTAGAGTCGACTCATAACTTTGACCGGTGTACTAAAACATCATTATCACCATGTCACTTGACTCACTTCCCTTCTCTTTCAAACTGATCAAATCCTCACTAGATTTCAATCAAAACACTCCCTCCATCCCAATTTATATAACTATATAGTTTGATTGGGCACAAAATTTTAAAAATAAATAATTCTTTTTTTGAATTTTGTGGTTTAAAAAATAAAAAAATAGATTATCTTGTTAAGCATAAAAGATAAAGTTTAAAGTTAAATTATTATTAAATAAAGAAATATGTCATTTTTAATGGATTAAAAAGGAAGGTGTCTCGTATAAATTGGGATAGATGTAGTTCTCGCTCAGTCGCTCCATGTCAAATTATTTATCGTGATTACTAAAAATAGTTGTCTTAAATTATTTATCAATTTAGAAGTTCAAGGCATGATTAATTAATTTTTCTTTATTTTACCCTTTATTGTTAATGAAGGTTACACATAAATAGAGTAAATATTTAATGAAGAGAGATTATAAGTTAGATATAAATAAGGGTAAAGTAGTTCAAATAATCCTCCTAATTAATATTTCTTAAGCTATAAATAATTTGAGACGGAGGAGTACGTATTCACTTTCTTCTTCAATTTTCTTCATTGAATTTCCAATTTTTTAATCTTTTTCTTCAACACTAAAAAGTAGGGGTAGCCAGTGGGCCGGATTGGGGCGAGACGGGATGTGATTTGTGAGGTTTGGGGGGACGGGACGAAGGGTCGGGGCTTGGCGGGCCAGGGGGGGACGGGAAGAGGTCTTGTCCCGTCCCACATCCCGTCGGAACAGGGGACGGGTTCTGGGGGGACAGGTCGGGTAGGGGGATTTTTAATTCTTTTTTAGACACTTATTTTTAATTTTTTTTATTTAAACACTTAAATAATTGAACAAGATAGTGAATAAAAACATCCCAAGGCTGTTTTTGTGCCTCTTATATTATTTAATAGAAATGATTTTTTTTGTAATACAATTTTAAAATTGCAACTTTGTTTCGTAATTTAAAAGTTGCAAATCGCATAGTAAAATTGCCATTAAAAGAATTACATATTCAACCATACTCTTTCTAATTTTCTCACAATCTCTTGAGGATCTTCTGTTGGAATTGGAAGTTGTTGGTCAAATTGCTCGACGTCGCTTCCTCCTCCATCGGATAAGATTTCGTTGTAGTTGTAGTCGTCTTCTTCGTTGATCTCTGATTGATCGCATCTTTTACGCTCCGCTCTAATCCAATCTCTTAATAAAACTGCAATCTCCAAGCTGTCTCCCGCCAATGAATGTTTGTGCTCTCCTATTTGAAACCTTCCAGCAGAAACAACGCTTTCAGAAGTTATTGATGACGCTTGAATATTCAACACATCTCGGGCCATCTTTGATAGCGTCGGAAATGTTTTCTCATTCTCCTTCCAGTATTTCAGCAAGTCTTCACGTCCATCTTCATTGACAATTGATTCGTACGGTACAACACCCTGCAAAACATAAACATCAAACTCGCTAATTTGTGAAGAACTTGAACTACTATACATTTTATTTCTAAGACCTTGAATACTAGAAGCAGAAACAACATGTCTTTTATTAGGTTGCAGTGAAGTAGAAGAAGATGGTACAGAAGCCGGTTGATTATTTGCACTTTGCTCTTGGTAATATCTATATATATATTTGCATTCAGTGTATATGTTAGACATAACTTCTTCTTTAGTTGGTTCGTCAGTTGGTTCTTCAGTTTGGTCTGTTGGAAGTATTTCTAAACTTTCATAAATCGTTTCAACAAGTGTTTTACAACCGTCTACTTTAATAGTAGGATTTAATACAGCACCAATACAATAAATAGTGGGAATAGGAAAAAAATATTTTTTAAATTTTATAAATATTTTTTTAATAGCTGACTTGTAAGTTGATTTTTGCATATATTCATTAAGTAACAAAGATATTATAGCTATATAAAATAATATAGATGAAATAGTAGGATAATAAATTCCAGAAAATTCCTTAGTAGCTAGAAAAAATTTCTCTATAAATACAATAAGTTCCAAAATTTTATCCCAATCATCATCTACAAGTATATCCGTTGGATTTTGATTATGGGCGTTAAATAATAAAGTTATAGGTCTTTTATACTCGTGAGCAACAAGTAATTGTTCATACAAAAAATTCCACCTAGTTGCAACTTCTTCTGGAATTTTTCTATAAGGTAATCTACAATCATGACAAATTTTTTTATACTCTTTGCGTCTTTCTATTTTATTACTTTTAAAAATAAAGTTTATAGCAAATTGTACTTTATCAAGAATGTTTTTAAAAAGTTTTAGGACATCCTTTACAACTAAGTTATAATTATGGCATGCACATCTAATATGAAAAATATCAAGAAAAGATGGAGTGAATTGAGTTTTTAAAATGTTTACAGCATAATCATTATAAGGAGCATTATCTAGTGTAATAGTCATAATTTTATCAGTAATTCCATAATATTCACAAATTTCATGAATATTTCTTGAAATAAAAGCTCCAGTGTGCCTATCATCAATATATCTATATGCTAATATACGTTTTTGCATAGACCAATTATGATCTATCCAATGACATGTAACAGTTAAATAATCATGGCCGTTAGTACTACGAACTATATCAGAAGTGATAGTCACTTTGCCATTAAAATGATATAATGCATAACGTAAATACTGTTGATATTCATGTGCAAATTTAAAAACGTCTCTTCTAACTGTTGATCTAGAAAATCCGTTAAAAGCAGGATTATATGTTTCTCGAATGTAATGAATAAAACCAGGAGAGGAAGGAAATGAAAAAGGCAAACCCTCCACAGCAACTAATTTTGCTAATTTTTTCCTATCTCTGTGTTTATCATATTTAGGACCTATAACTCCCCCCGTCATCGGGTTAATTCGGCCCTCTACTTGGTCGGAGACACTATGAGTGAAATCATCGTAATCAGGATTACTAGAAGATGCACTCTTACCCCTGTTACCCTTAGAACATGTACTAGAAAAATGTTCACTTCGTTCCATTATAATTATGTAAATAAATAATTAAAGATAATGAAATTAAGTACGATAATTAAAATTAAGTAACAATAATAATTTAAGAGAAGGAACGAAGGTACCAAACGCCGACGTAACGTCGACGTGTAATCGAGGTTAAAAATTGAAACTTTGCTCGATGATCCTCACGCTAGTTGCCAACTTCACTCTCAATTTTTGAACTTTGATAGAAATTAGTAAATAAAATAAAATATTTAGTATGCAATGTAGACTTGTAAAGATGAGAGAATTTAGAGAAATGGTAAGAAGATTTGTAAGAAAAATGAAGAGAAAAATGAGTTATTTATAGTTGAGAAATAGGGTTAAAGTGTAAATATAATAATTTAGGGATTAAAAATAAATATTAAAGGGATAGAGGGTTTATGGGGTGTGGGGTGGTCTAAATGACCGTTATTAGCCGTTGACAACGGCCAAAATCGAAATTGGCCCGTTGGTCAACGGTTATTTTTGCAAAACGGGACTGGGGCGGGACTGGGGCGGGACGGGTCGAGACGGGCCGGGCCGGGCCGGAGCGGGACGGGGTACGAGGACTAGTCTCGTCCCGAGTTCGAAACCCCGCTAAAAAGTGGAAAATGGCGGAAACGAAAGTGACGATGGAAGTTGGAAACGACGGCGTTGCGGTTATCAAATTATCTAATCCTCCGGTGAATGCTCTTGCTATTCAGAGTAAGCTTTAAATATCATCTCTCTCTCTCTCTATATATATATATATATGATGTCAAAGCTATTGTGTTGACTGGTAAAACTCTTAATTTTGTAATGTATTTCATTGATTTTATTTCTTCGTGTTTTTTTAATTTAATTTCAAGTTCTTCGTTTGATCTGTTTGATTTTGGATAGAGTTTAGTATCAGTAAATAGTGATTAAGTTGCCAACTAGTAGGGATTAAGGTTTAGTGGTATACTTAATTTAGCTTTGGGAAATTTAGAGAACCTCTAGTTTAGCAAACATCTAATTTGCGTTAAAATGCAGATGATTTACCAGTATTGGAATGAATTGGGCCTGAATAGCGGACGGTGATAAGTTAGAGAATTGAGGTGTAATAGCTGTTGCTGTTGTGATCCCTCTCTTCAGGACAAGCTACAGTAAGTGTTAATCTCCTTTTCTGTACCTTATAAAAAAATGATAATTTCCTTTTTCTGCTTAATGGTTCATGTCCTTTGTATTTTCATTTGTTTTGTGTATGTGGGTCTTCCCTATTCCTTCTTTGTTTATGTTCTCATTGTTTACTGCAGGAACTGGTGGGAGGTTTTCTGGTGGTTTTGACATCAATGTTTTCGAAAAGGTTCATAAAACAAGTATGATTACTTTCATTTTGTCTTTGTGCAATTCGTTGTGTGTCCCCCCCTGAACCTTTTTTCTGAGAATTGTAATTCGGATGGGTTGCAGGCGATATTTCTCTATTGCCTGATGTTTCTGTTGATCTCGTGATGAACATTATGGAAGGTAAGAGGACTGTTGGTCCGAATTAGGATTTCAAATCTTTAGATGGCATACTATGGCATCTCATTGTGCTTCTTGTTGTCATTTTGGTGTCAATTGTTATTTATACTTCTGTCGATCATTTTGATTTGTAACTTTAGATGGAAAGAAGCCTGCAGTGGCTGCCGTGGAAGGACTTTGTCTTGGAGGTGGCTTGGAATTGGCATTGGTTTGTGGTCTCTATTAAATGTGCTGTCCATATGCTTAACTTATTCCTGGTGAGTGAATTATGTAATGCATTCCTTTGGTAGGGATGCCATGCACGCATTGCTGCGCCAAGAACACAACTTGGGTTGCCAGAGCTTAGCCTTGGAGTTCTTCCTGGCTCTGGAGGTAACTCTGCCACTTATTGCTCATTGAAGTTCCGTTTAGGTCAAAATTTCTTTTTCATTTTTAGATTTAACTGAGCATAGAGATAATGTTTCTTCTCAAGGTACACAACGTCTTCCAAGGCTTATAGGGTTGTCAAAGGCCATCGAAATGATGATGGTAAGTCATTCATCTTCCCAATTAAAAATGCTGAAAATTGTGACAAGTTGTTTTTGTGTGTGGGGTAAACTTTCTTTAGAACCTTATGTTAACCATTGGCAATTAATTCATTTCAAAGTAACTGTTGGATAAATAATTCGTTTACCGGGTGCATCATCCTAAACAGAAAATATTATAGTTATTCTCAGCATTAGATGGTGATTCTGGACTACATTCATGATAGCAACGAAAAGAGGATACGAAATACAAAGGGGCAAAAATATCATATCCTTATTACATGTACTACAAGATCTGCTTTTTCTCTGATTGTGATTGCTGGGTTTAAATGTAATCAGTTGTCCATGCATTATCCTCCTTTCACTTTGTAATACATGCAGAACTATTGAGTTTACTCAAGTTCGTAAATCAATTTAAAAACATTAATCTGTGGGACAAATGTTTTAGCCTAATTAATGTGAACTACTTTTTGCAGACATCCAAACCAATAATGTCAGAAGAAGGGAAGAGGCTAGGTCTTATTGATGCTATTGTCCCTTCCACAGAGTTGCTAAAAGTAGCTAGACAGTGGGCACTTGATATTGCAGAAAGGCGCAAACCTTGGATGCTTTCCCTTCACAGGACCAACAAAATTGGTTCCCTTTCAGAAGCACATGAAGTTCTGAAGTTGGCTAGGCAATAAGTGAAGCAAACAGCTCGGAACATGCCTCAGCACTTGGCATGCCTTGATGTAATTGAAGAAGGCATAGTCCATGGTGGATATAATGGGGTTCTCAAGGTATATGTTACTTGGTCAGTTAATACCTATGTTCTATACACATTTCTCTTCAGGAAAGGACAATGTAGAGTTTACGCATTTTTTGTTAACAAAATCCAGATAATCGTGAATTAGTGTCATAGAAGGTAGTTAAATCAGTCTTTATCCATGTAGCTAACTCAGTCTTTGTCAGTTGAGACAAATGGATCAGATGGATTAACAAGTTTGTATTGAGTCTTTGCAGGAAGCTAAAACATTTGAGGACCTTGTATTATCAGATACGTCAAGAGGTCTTGTTCATGTATTTTTTTCCCAACAAGCTACATCAAAGGTATAATATGTGCTTCACCGTGGAGCATATGGTAACTGCTTTGTGCTGATGCTATCGTGAAGCTTAGAGTTCTTTCGAAGTATCTTTGTTTAGTAGGCAAGAACTATGTTGCTCGGACTCTTCACTTTCGGTGCCGCACCCGTGTCAACACGACATGAGTGTGAGTGTGGGATCCGTACCCGACCTGGTCAACCTATTTTGGGTACTTTGACCAAAATCGACGAAGAAATTCCTGACAAATCCAAAGATTTCTTTAATCAAAACAAAAGTTAAGGTGAAATTGAAGAAAATAGAATACCTTGTATATAGAAATTTCTATGTCACTCCTTTTCTTTTTATCCCCTTCCGGAATTCTCCTCTTGATCAATATTTTCTCAACTTTTTCACATAATATTTCATAATTTAGGTTTTATAACTCTATTTTTAGACATTTGAATTATTTTTAGCCGAATCCCCGCACCCGTATCCATACCTGGATCCGTATCCCCGAATCATAAAATTTAGATCATGAAGAATCCGACCTCTAGATCCGCACCCGTATCGGACACCCGCACTAGAGTCCGAGCAACTTAGGGCAAGAATGAACAATAATATTTATGTGGATGACTAGAACTTATGCTCCCTTGCATTTTAAAACTTAAATCTTATTTATCCTCCGGTTAACTTCTTTAACTTTGTCGCCCATATTCTGAAATGGCTCTTAAACATTTAATTTTCAGCATAGTAAACTTGATTACAGATTATTTCCCATCATTCCCTGATCTTATGTTAAAACATATTAATGTATTAGCTGTTGTGTGCAAACCTTTCTGTCTTAATGCAAAGCTTCTCATTGATAAGAATGATCACATGATTTAAAGCAAGGGAGGGTTCATCTGTTGTTTCTTTATAACACAACTTGATTTGGTAGGTTCCATATACTTGAGGTTTCACTTTGAGATGGTTTTACTTGATGTGCATCAGCTAATGAAAGTTTGTTATCATGATTTCACGAATGAGAAGTAACATGGAGCCTGGATCTCTTGTATATAATTAAGTATCTCATACTTGTTTTTATTATATTTGTTTCTGATTACTTCTGTAGCTTTTATGCTCCTGCTCTAGGGTGAGTTTGACTTTATTAAGAAAGTTACTTGGATATTTGCTACCCCATGGGACAATCAATTCTATCATATTACTGAATTATATTTTAAATTCCTAAATGGTTCAGGTACCTAATGTAACTGATATTGGTCTGAAGCCAAGGCCGGTGAAGAAAGTTGCCATAATAGGTGGAGGGTTAATGGGTTCAGGCATAGCTACCTCTCTTGTGCTGAGAAACATATTTGTTATTGTCAAGGAAAGTAATCCCGAGTATCTTCAGAAGGGGATAAAAGCAGTTGAAGGTTATTGATACTCTTTCGGCAGGAACTTATTATATCTTAGTAGTTGATGACTTGATAATATGTTGTGATAGATTGCTAGATAGTGAGGCCCTTTGACCATTAATAATTGTCTTGACAGTCATCTTATGGTCTTGGAAGTTAGAAACTTACGTGGAGTACCTTATGTTACAGAAAATATCCGAGGTTTAGTTGCGAGAAAGAAGTTGCAGCAGGACAAAGCAAACAAAGCTTTATCAATGGTTAAAGGTGTACTGGATTACTCAGAATTTAAGGACGTGGATATGGTCATTGAGGTAAGTGCTGAACCTATATTTTCCCCCAAGTAATGTTCCGCAGAATGGTTTCTTCTTTCCTTCCTCGCTTCTTCACTTTCACTTCTCTATTTTTCTGGTGCTATAAAAATGCCGATGACCAGAATTCTAGTATTCTTAATCTGTTGAAATTTGTAGTTTATTTGAAACAGCCCTGTCTTGTTTGTAGGCTGTCATTGAAAATGTTTTGCTAAAACAACAGATCTTCACTGATATTGAGAAGGTTTGTCCTCCCCACTGTATTTTGGCAACCAATACATCTACTATCGACCTCAACGTAATTGGGGAAAAGACGAGACCTCAAGATCGGGTTATAGGGGCCCACTTTTTCAGGTTACAATCCTTCCGTGTATCTTTAGTTCTATAATGAAGGTGAACCCTACTAATCAAGAGAAATTGGCCTCTATGAACCTGATTTTCAAGTCTTGAAAGTTATTATATACTGTCTTTTGTTAAGGGCAATATGACTACTACATAAAAGAGAAGAGTCAATATAATCTGGAAAATAGAATAATGCAGAACAAAATGTTATATGGGATGTGAGGAGATTATCTTTCACATGTCTTTATATAGTTCCCATTTTCGAGTTTTTCTCCCAGAAAATTTGGAATATCCTTCTTCAATTTGTCATTGTTGTTTTGTACTTTTTAAAAGTGAAAGTGGGGAGATATAAAACTAAAGCCATTTGTACTGCTGCCTAGCAATCACAAATGCTGGAGGGAAATCCTAACGATAAAGACCCCCAACCTCCAACTATAAGATTGGGGAGTGATCGATGGAGCAATTTGGTAAAGGGCCATTGTTGGGACCTGGGTTTGTGGGGTTATGGGTGGAGTTTATCATATAAAAGGGTAAACAATGGAGCTTAACAAGCTAATTGCTCCTTTTTTTACTTTTTTGAAATGGAAAATCCTTGTGATGATTCTGTTGGAGCACGTTTTTGTTGCAATTGCTAATTGATTTTTTGCTATGGTCAGTCCTGCTCATGTGATGCCTCTGCTGGAGATAGTGCGGACGGAGAAGACATCTGCCCAAGCAATTCTTGACCTCTCATGGCTGTTGGAAAAACAATAAAGAAAGTACCTGTTGTAGTGGGAAACTGTACTGGTTTTGCTGTCAATAGGACATTCTTTCCATATGCCCAGAGCGCAGGGATTCTCGCCAATCTTGGAGTGGATGTCTACAGGATTGATTCACAAATCACTAGCTTTGGTCTCCCTATCGGTCCCTTCCAGTAATTCTCTTCAACAAAGTTATCATTTTTTTATAGTAAACTAGTTCTCTGCAGTCTGCAAATGCTATTCTTCGTGGTTTCTTTGACTTACACAGCTTTTAGATGATTAATGTACTTAAATGATTCATAATTTTAAATGCACCTAGAACATTGTGATACATTCAGAAGATGAAATTATATATACATGAAAGTAGTAAAATATTGACGTGCAATTTTTGGTATTGTTTGAGCGTTTTGCTGACTGATGTCGAAATTGAGTGTTGTGGTTCTGTCTTTGGCATTGGGTGGCCTACATGTGGAAGGTGGGTGGACATGGTAATGAGTAAATAAATAAGGAACCGAAGAAAAGGGAATTGTTTTTGGAGGGAGAAATTTGAGGCCGTCCTCCCACACTCCCACAAAAAGAACACAGAAATCAAGAGAGACCGACAGACACTGAGAGAGGGTGCGTGGGAAGAGGGGAGGAGAGAAAGAATGTTTTATCATATGCAGGGGATGAGGATTTAATACATGCAATATATTCCTGTCCCTTTCACTTTGGTCAGAGGTACTATAATATTTATTTGTTTGGGAAGTAAAAGCAGCTATGAGGTAAATTAACACCTTTTACATTTCCGGGAGAATCAACAATCTAACTGTGTTTCTTTCCACATACAGTAGTCTGGGTACTGCAAACAATAGTTAAGTTGGTTAGACATGTAAAGTAATTTGTTTTAACATTTTGTGGGCTTCAAGATTTAGCTGGATATGGAGTAGCTGCTGCTTCAGGGAAACAGTATGCTTCGGCGTTTCCTGATAGAACATTTAAGTCTCCATTGCTTGACCTTCTAGTAAAAAGTGGGAGAAATGGTAATATTGCACGTTTCGTTCTCTGTTTTGTTGCTTTCTAGGTATTGTTTTTCCTACTGATACGGTGGTGCAGGTAAAAATGATGGAAAAGGATACTACATTTACAAGAAGGGAGAGAAGCCAAAACCTGATCCTTCAGTTCTTCCAATTGTTGAGGAATCCAGAAGGCTCACTAATATTATGCCTGGAGGAAAGGTATCACCCGCTAACAAACGCAAAACTCAAAACTTAGTTATCTTAGTCTTTATTGTCGTTTATTACTAACTCGTGTGATATCCTAAATTAATTAGGAAAAAAAATCTCAACATATTTGAAGTAAAGCTATGCCTTGATTAATAAATAACACTCTTAAATCAAAACCCTAAATAAAATACTTAAACTTAATGATATCAAGTTTTCAAACAAAACTTACTTCAGGCACTTTACAACCTCTAAAACGACGATCCGAATGTTTAGGTATCCTTGATGTGTTGAACTTATATTATTGTTCGCAGAAAAAAATATAAAGTTCTATATAAAATATTGACGTTCCGGAGTCTTAACACATGACTAATCTTTGGTCAAAGTATGAAAAAATATGAATTTTAAACCTTTGAAATAATATTAAGTGTTGGAAAATAAAAAAGTTAACCAAAAAAATACTACCCCTATTGCGCAACAAATTATTGCGCAAAAGAAATTAACCGTGCCGTTACGATTGACTCTTTTTACGCAATAATTTATTGCACAAAAGGTACTTCGGTAACTTTTTTTTTTTTGGTACTTTAGTTGTTTTGAGTCATTTAAGGTCAGGACTCCATAAAACAGTGGTAGCCATCAAATAAGGTAAAGGACGAATTTGTTAGCTTGCTCTTATTATCTTGCTTCTGCATTTAGGATTCATTACAGTGACACAAGAATGGAGGAGGAGGAATTTAAGTCATCTCCCAAAAAATATTCAGAAGCTGAAGCTGATGATTCAACTAAGTTCAACAACTCCCTTCAAGTAAGTAATCTTTATGATTAAACAGTATCTCGGAGCTAGAGGGGCATAAGGGTATTCATCTCAAACCTGTTTGCTAAAAAATTATACTATATATATAATTTTACTTTTTTATATTTATATATAGTAGATGATGAACTCCTTTGGTAAAAATTTTGCCACCTCCACTTATTTGTTTGTTGTTTCTTTTTGTTCGAATTTTAGGTGCTAGAGTAATAGTGAGAGTGTGTGGTATTTCTTAACATTTCTTTTGGTCGCAGGAACTCAAAGATTTATGCTCTCAGCTTCACCATGCTGCAGATTATTGTGAGAAAGCATTCGTAAAGGCAGAAGAAGCAAGAGAGTGAGTATTTCTGTAGTTAATTTCTTCATGTATTGTCACTGAACTTTATGCTCTATAAAAGTAAAGTTACAAAATTATCTTTTGTCTCATTAAAGTAACTGAATTTACGCACTATAACTGTTGGGCTAAGTTAGTCCAAAGATACTCTTTGGTGTAATATTGTCCCTTTTATCAAAAAGCCTCACTCTATTAAGAGTATCTCTAGACACCTTATATGTAGCTTATTTTTCTTTTAAACTATCAATGTTCGACTTTGTTTGCACACACAAAAATAACGGTAAAGTTATAATTAAAAGGAAAAAAACTCAAATATGTCATCGAACTATCGGAAATGACTCATTTATGCCACTCGTTAATAGTTTGGCTCATTTATGCAATTGCCGTTACCAAAATAGCTCATTTATGTCATTGTCGTTACCAAAATGGCTCATCCATGCCCTTTTTCATTAATGCCGACGTCAATGAAAAATGGTATTGTCTAACCGGTGTTAATGAAAAATGGCATGAATGAGCCATTTTGATAACGGCGATGACATAAATGACCAAACTATTGACGAGTGGCATAATGAGTCATTTCCGGTAGTTCGATGGCATATTTGAGTTTTTTTCCTACTTAAAATTATTTTTCCACTAAATTGTGTGACGATGTGAGTTGCTCAGAAAATACAAATGACCGAAAGTTCAAAGTTCTTGTAACGACATCGTAATATGCAATTTTGTATTGTACTAGCTAGTACATTGAAGGACTAAGAAGCTAGTAATTAGGATTCTTGTTCATGCAACCCTCAGCTGAATTTTTGAAAATGAACTCAAGATTAGGAGAAATAAATACAAAAACAAAATGGAAGAGCACAAAACACTGACAATTTTGAGATATTTTGAAGTTAAAATAGGCATTTTGCTAATGTAAACAAACTGTATTTCCATTTGCAGTGTAATTGAAAACACAAAAGAGTACATCTGCAGAGCTGTTATTACAGTCATCGATCGTTTAGGATCTGTCTCAGCTAAACTTGAATGCCGGATTTCAACTATTGGCACAGCTACTGAAACAGAACTCCGAATCGATGGTTTGACTTAAGTTCGTAGTTTTTACTCAATCTCCTCACCATAACGCTTTGATTTTACGTTTGTGCACTGATAATATATTCTTTGATTTGATAACCTGTATAAAAAGACATTAATGATTAATTAACCTACTATAGTCGGTTAAATTGCAGTGACATTGTGAACGCTTTTTATACCGTCAGTGTATATAACTTAAATCCTAAAGCATTTACTGATTTCTCACCTTATTCCACCTTTTTTTTCCTCTGGAGCTCTATACTGTAAGATTGGAATAATTTCCCTTTCGGGATTCCTTTCATTAATCACAATATATATAGTTGTACAGAGGTTGATTCCTAATACAATAAGAATCCTAACTTACCTTAAATGGTTGATTCCTAATACAATAAGAATCCTAAGTTACCTTAAATATACATCTATCATAATTACAAAATATACTGTGAATATTCGCTAATACTCCCCCTCAGTCAGAGCGGGAGGAGGCCGAACGCTGATGTTGGACCGGATTGTGAGACATATAGATGACAGATATGTTATCACAGTAGACTATAGACGCCTTTCGCAGTGGACAGTGGAGCTCCAAAAGAAGATTTCGGAGCCAGCAATGACATTAGCAACTCTGCGATACTCTGCTTCAGCACTCGAACGGGATAGCGTGGCCTGCCGCTTGGCGGACCATGAAATAAGATTTTTCCCAAGAAATACACAGTAGCCTGAGGTGGAGCGACGTGTGTCTGGGTATCCTGCCCAATCTGCATCCGTGTAGGAGAGTAACTTGGTTGGGGCAGAGGGGTAGAGATGCAGTCCAAAGTCCAGTGTGCCCGATAATACGTTTGAGGGCCGCAAAATGGGACTCTCGAGGGTCGTGCATAAATAGACACACTTGCTGAACGGCATATGCAATATCAGGCCTAGTGAATGTAAGATACTGAAGGGCACCTGCAAGACTCCGATATAGAGTGGGATCAGAAACTGGCGCACCCTCATTGGTACTGAGCTTGGATTTCGAGTCAACCGGAATTGGCATAATTTTACAATTTGTCATCTTAACCCTGTACACTATCTCTTCTGCATATTTGCGCTGACACAAAAACATAGTAGCTGCAGATCTGTTCACTGATATACCCAAGAAATAACTCAGCTTGCCAAAGTCAGTCATAGAAAATTCAATTTTGAGTAGAGCAATGATTTACTCTTTTTGTGTTCTGCTTGGTTAAAGCATTAAATCCCTCGCACATGGCCGCATTCCAATTAGGGTCCAGTTTGGTTAGTTTTGGATTTTTGGGAATGGGTGATATGGTTTGTGTGGAGAGGTTAAACTGGACCTTGGGTTTGAAAATTTTGTGTTGTGCCCGGGTCTCCATACGGTGCGTAGGCAGCAGTGTTTGGACTGGGATTTGTGGCTGCGGGCTCGCTGGTTCTGGAGGCAGCAGTGGTTGGTCTGCGATATGTGGCTGCTGACTTGCTGGTTCTGGGGGTGTTGGCTGGTCTCAGGTCAATGGCTGGTCGAGCAACAGTTGGTGGGGTAGGTGACACAGAGGGGTCGAGCAGTGGAGGGTTCGACCGATAGCTAGGGGTGTTTGGTTGGAGACGACGCCGGACATTGTTGGTGAGCCGGGCTTGGTGCGATCTTAAATCGGAGCGAACGAGCTACGGTGGCACATTGACTGGATTATAGGAGACAGAGGAGACTCATCGAGAAATGTGTAATCTGTGGTTTGGAATTTTCGGAGATTTGAAAATGGATAGCTCGCCTCGTCGAATGTGACGTGACGTGAGATAATGATCTTACGAGTTGCTATGTCATAGCACAGGTAACCCCGATGATTGGGTGAGAAACCGACGAAGACACATGGCGTGGTGCGTGGGGCTAGTTTGTGAGGTGCAGTGGAGGCCAGGTTGGGGTAGCATAGGCAACCGAAGATGCGGAGTTGGTCATAGGAAGGGAACCTACAGTATAAGATTTTGGTTGGGGTCTTGTTTTGGAGAGTGCTGGTTGGTAAAATATTAAGGAGGTACTCTACCATTTTAACAACGTAGACCCAGAATGGTGGTGGAAGACTGTCATGAAAAAGAAGGGTACGAACTATGTTGTTGATGGTACGTATGATTCGTTCAACTTTGCCATTTTGGGAGGAAGTGTAGGGACAGGAAAAACGGAAAATCATGCCTTGTTTAGAGCAGAAATTGTGAAATGCGGAATTATTAAATTCACGTCCATTGTCACATTGAAAAGATTTTATAGATTTTTCAAATTGTGTTTTAATGAATTTTTGAAATTCAAGGAACTTGACAAAAACTTCAGATTTGAACTTTAGTGGGTAGATCCATACAAAGTGTGAAAAATCATCTAATAATACTAGATAGAATTTGTGACCCAATGAACTAACAACTGGAGATGTCCACAAATCAGCATGAACAATATCAAATGGAGAAAAAGTAACACTGTTGGATGACATAAATGGTATACGAGTATGTTTGCCAAGCGGGCAAAAAACACAGTGTTGGGCAAGTTTCCCATTATTACATTGAATACGCTTATTAGTCCTAAGAATATTAAAAACAGGATCTTTTGGGTGTCCGAGTCTGTTATGCCAAGTTGACAGAGAGATAGCAGCAAGGGAGACAGGTGAATGAGTTCTGACAGCAGAAGATTGAGTGAAGGGGTAGAGGTCTCCCACACTATTGCAGCGCGTAAGAATTTTCCCCGTATTGAGATCCTTCACAGAAAAACCAAAAGGGTCAAATTCGACAGACACAGAATTATTACGTGTGAATTTTCTAATAGAGATTAAATTTTTAATGATGTTGGGTGTGTAAAGGACATGATTTAGGGAGAAAGGTGGGTGAGGATGTTTGGTATGGGCGTTACCATAACCATCAATTGGAATGCGGTGACTATTGCCAACAGTAATAAATTAAGGACTCTTTAACCGACACAATTGAGATAAATTACCTGATGACCGGGTGAGATGGGATGTGGCTCCGGTGTCTATATACCAATTTTCATCGGGATGTTGAAGGTTCAAAGTGTTGAAAGCCTGGCCCAAATCAGTGTGGGCCAGGTTGCCGACTTGCGGTTGCGGATGGACCGAGACCATGTGGGTCTGTTGCTGCTGCTGATGGGCCTGCCCGTTGGCTGGGGCGGAGCCCAAGAGACCAGGTGACCAAGCAGTCTGCTGGAACTGGGCCCCTGATGTTGGGTAAGGGCATGCAGGCGAGGCCCAATTACCGGTATTGGGCCAAGGTTGCTTCCCAGCCCACTGAAGATAGGGAGCAGGGATTGGGCCTGATTGCTGATTTCGGTGGCCCTTGCCGCGGCCCTTTCCTTTATTGTTGTTACCGCGGCCTTTGCCGCCACGCCCTCCGCCGCGGGACTGCTGCTGCTGGTGGTCTTGCGGTGGTGGTTGGGTGGTGTTGGCCGCCGGTGATGCCATGCCATCAACGACTAATGTCTTTTGATTGTGCTCCTCTTGTTTAGCACGGCGTGTCTCTTCCAATAAAAGTTGCGAGCGTGCTTTGTTGAAACTTGGTAAGGGGTCGGTCTGTTGAATCATTGTTGCAAGTGTATCATATTCACCTTTCGGTAAACCGGCAACTAGTTGAATTACCATCTTGGTTTCTGAAACAGATGTCCCTACGTTGGAAAGTTGGTTGGTTATGAGTTTCAGTTGTTTACAGTATTCGGACATGTTAAAATTCTCGAGACGCGTATTGTTGAACTGTTCTTCCAAATACACGGCCCAAGTGTTTTTATTGTCCTGAAAAATTTCTTCTAACCATACCCAAAGTTCACGTGTCGTAGCACCTGTTTTCATGATAGTACACAACAAGTCTTTAGAGATGGTGCCGTATATCCACTGTTTGACAATGGCGTCAAGGCGACGCCATGTCAAGTCTGCAACATCTGTTGAACGAGGAACAAAATCATCAATATGGTCTAGCACATTGTACGCGCATGCATGAATATAGAACAGTTATATCCACATGTAGTATTGACAGTCTTCTTGGTCAAGAATTATAGGGATAAAATTCTTGATGTTGCTAACGGCGAAAGCCGGATGAAAAGAAGACGATGTACGTGGAGTAGGGTTGTCAAATGTACCAGTGGAAGAACCGGAATTAGTAGGGGAATTTGGCCGAGACATGGTGGCTGATTTACCGTGGATAGAGAAGAGAGAATTTTAAAAAATTCTGGTGGTGGCCGTCGGCTGCTATAGGGAGGAGAAGGGTTAGGCTCTTGATACCATGTAAGATTGGAATAATTTTCCTTTCGGGATTCCTTTCATTAATTACAATATATATAGTTGTACAGATGTTGATTCCTAATACAATAAGAATCATAACTTACCGTAAATGGTTGATTCCTAATACAATAAGAATCCTAAGTTACCTTAAATATATACATTTATCATAATTACAAAATATACTGTGAATATTCGGAGAATATTCGCTAATATATACATCACTTGTTTTAGACATACAAACAAGTACTAATGTTTTTTCTGTTTTTGTTCAATTTATTAGAGGCTCGCGGCCTGCCAACAATACTCTAACAAGCTTGCTCTCACAAGGTTTAGTTGGACTAAGGATTTAGCAACATTTCATCGTCGCTATATATCATCACGTAATGAATCTTTTAGTACTTCAACATCTTCAATCCATTTAATAAGTTCAATATTTTCTTAAACCAAACATAACTGTATACTAATACTTCTGTTTTCTAAACTAGCAACTCGAGATCTCAGGAGAATGAAACAAATGTCAAGGTAAGTAATTATTTTTTATCGAGGGCGTTATTTCGAGAACAATGTAAATTGGGAGAATAAAAGCCTAATGGACTTGCATGAATGTAGGGGATTTGGTATACCAATTGATAATAAGATTGTGGACAAAGATGAATTTGAGGCAGAGGAAGATGTGCCACTATTTTATACACTTACAACTTTAAGCCTTCTCTACTCGAAGATTTGAAGCAAAAGTCGAGTTTTTCACCTCCAGGTAAAGAAAATACATTTACAAGATGGGAAATTTTCAAAATTAGAGTTTTCGAAAGAGATGTTCAAATTTCAATGTTCACTTATGATTTGCAGTGCTGCCAGTCCGAGACGACCTCTCTGTAGTACCAAAATCACAAAATTCCAACTTTGAGTTTCAGGTACCCTTATATCAGCAATTTATATCGCTTATCGAGAGCTAATTTGACTAATCTTCGAAACTAAATTGGATTAGATCAACTCTTTATTTTAAAATTAAAAATGTATATGTTCAAAAACTATTCGAAAAGTATTATAAGTTGCGGTTTTTCTCATGTCAATACGATGAAAAAATACATTATAAACTGTTAGTCAAAGTTCACATAGTTTGAATCTCGAGAAGAGAAAAGTGTCACATAAATTGGGACGAAGGGAGTATATGGATAGTGTTAAATACCATGCTCGTGTGCTTTTTCTTGTGAATGCAGGAGGGTCGGAAGCTAAAACGGAACATATTGAATTGGAGACCGATGCATAATAAGGAGATCAGGTCACTCATTCGACGGGGTAGAAGAATAGTAACATAAATTTGTAGCGAGTCTGAAGGCTGCCATGAAAACTCCATTAGGAAAGATTTTGTAGATTGTTGCAGGCTTCAACTTACCAGAACTGGAATCATGTATGCAAAAAAGTATTGTGAAGCTTTTTTATTGGTATTATTCCTTTCAGAGATCCACACTTCTTGACCTTTACAACTTTAAGTCTTATTGTAAGCAAAATTCGTATGGTGGCATAATCTGATGATTTAGCCAGCAGTCTGCAAATGTTGGCATGAACTCTATATTGAATCTTGGATTTGCTTTAAAGATTTTGAATGAGACAAGTCGTTTACTCCATCTCTGACAAAACCTTTTAGATGAGGTCATTCACACAATTCAATATGATATCTGAGCGAATGAAACTTTTCTACTTGTTTAGAGAATGAAAAAGTATCACGCCTAAACGTGATGGATCATGTACATAAAATAAGGCAAAGCAACACTCACAATTCGACAGATTATGCTACAAAAATGTTTGATAGAAGAACAACATAACATTTTGAACTTCCCTATCCGCAATGGAAGGAAGATCAATCATATAGTTCAAGCTCTAACCACATCCAACTCCTTAAAAAGGTCGGAGTATTTACACACAGGTGAACTTCCTAACTACTTTAGATTTTGTTTACTTCCTATCATCCTATCACCTTGACATTGTTTTCCTTCCTCAGTTTCGTGACCTAATGTCGAGCTGTTGGACTTCTTAGGCCACTTCCAATCTTCTCAATGTAGGAAAATTTCTTCGGAGTAATGCTAGCTAGTTTCCCCATGCATTTGTAGTCATTTTCACCTTTGAAATAAGCCTCTAAGTTACCGGTCGAATGATTCTTCTTCATTCCTGTTAGGGGTGAGCACGGGTACAGGGTACCCAGATACCCGACCGGAACCGACACTAACGGATAGGTTCCGGGTAGATATATTATAATAACGGGTAGGGTCCGGGTAGTAAAATTAGGAACCGATCAATGTCGGGTCCGGTTCCGGTTCCGGCAAATAGAGACAGGGTACCTAATTCTAACCGATACTCCTAACCTATAAAATATTAAATATTTTTACTTTTTTTAGAAATATTTGGACCACTTTTAACTTTCTCCAAAATTGTTTGTTGCACGCCTACACATTGATTTTCCCCATTCCAAGACGTAAATATTTTAGCCTTTTCACCCCTTTATTCTAGAATGTTCTTTGTGCCCTAAGAGAAAACACACAAAACTCTCTCAATAACAATGGCGTTTTAGCTACACCACCGAGCTTCATCGTCGTCGTTGTTGAAGCCTTCTCTCAGGTACTTTCATCGTTGTCGTCATTGAAGCTTCACCTTTGCCTCTTTCTCTCCCTTGGTTGTGTTCACGTCATTCCTAAAATGCATATGGGTTCATATCTAACTCTTCAATTTCTTTTTAATATTATATGTTTCTGTTCTATTTCAGGCGATACTCATCTTCAATTTGTATTACTTTTTTATTTGAAATGTAAATCTATTTTTAAAATTTGTGTATATTTTTGTAGTTGTGAAGATGAAATGTAGGGATTTACTAGTATAATAAAGCTTTTCTTTTGTATCGAAGAGCTTATGAACACGAAAATAAGTTTAATTAAGATATTTTCAAATTTATTTTGAAATCAACACATTCAATTAATTGAGTGTCAAATTTAGCTTGCAATTTTAGGTTTTGGTTACAGAATTAGCTTTTCTACAATGAATAAGTTTTCTAAAACTTCTTATAAGGGTACTAAAAACTTCGATTGCAGGCAAAAAAACTACTTGATGAAATTATTTTAGAACTCTTTTTTATTCTCATAGGCTTAAAAATTATTGCTTAATTTATGTTTTTTATTTACAGGGTACCCGGGAACCTACAGGACCATGAGGTCCTGTAGGTTCCGGGTAATGATTGCTACGGGTAGGTTCCGGGTAGTAAATTTAGGAACCGATCTTTTACCGGGTAGGGTCCGGGTAGTTAAAAAATGTTAGGGTACCCGGACCTGCTCACCCCTAATTCATGTGTCTCCTAGCTCCACACCCCAGCCAATGAAATCAGATAAAGTTGGTGTTTGTGTTGCAGGTGTTTGTGGGGTCATTTCCTTACACTATCTGAGGGGTCATTTCCTTACACTATAAATTGAGGCCTTTTGCTCAATTGTTCAACACTTAGAAAGACGAAGACTGGCCCCTTTGTTTCGGGGTACCACCGTTGGCACGGAGCATGGGAAGGACGCGCGGTGAGTGTTGATCTTCTTTCAGCTGAAAGAGATGCTAGCATTGAATGAAGACCAGTATTGGGAATAAAGAACCTTCGTCAATCTATAATTAGAATGAAGAGTAGAATGTGAGGGAAAGCAGTCTAGTCGACTAAGTGAACTGAAAGAGGAATGTACCTACCAATCCAATAAGGAGATAGAGTGGAAGAGATGGGAACCTTATTCTGACGAAAAGGGTATTAGCTTCACTGGTTATTTTATGATACTATGTGTCTACCTATTCAGGAAGGAGATCTATGGAAGTGGGGGCTCGTCCCCGGTCAATATTGGATCAAACAATAGGGGGTCGTAGCACTAACCTCTTTTTTTATTGATTCAATACAATAGGGGAAAAGATCGTACAGTTCCCTACCGAGACAAACTCTCAACGGATCCTCCAGAAGAAGATGCCATTCGTTTGATGAGAAATAAAAAGGAATATCGAAAATTTGAGTGGCTGAAGCTGAAGACACCTTCTTCCTTTTGATTACGAGATTTCCCGGGGATACTGCACCGTCCTCCTTATGATGCTACGGACGGCTGTCCGGTGCAAGGGGTAAACTCGGACTCGGATAGGATAGGATTGTGCGCGCCGGTTTTCTGAAATCTTCTTCTTCCTCTCTAGCAAGTTTTCTATATTCAAAGTTCTTCAAGAGTAACACTTGAGTTTCCTTTGCTCATTTGTTAGCTGTTGTTGTATCTTGGGAGAGTATTGCCCACGAACGTAAAAGGATATATACGGGGCAATCTTGTCTTAAAGACAGAGTGTCATCACTCGACTCAGCAAATCACAAGGAGTTTGTAATCGTTCTTATTTCCAGTTTGTTGTAATCTTGATTAGTTTATCTTTTCTAGCATTTATAATATTTATTTACTTTTCGTTTCCTACAATTGTTGTACCCACAATTACTACGTGCATGTCTTCCTTCAAACATCTTCCTAAAATTAAAAGACCTTGACTTTGAAATTTTGTATATTTCTCTAACCATTTTTGTGCCTAATTATTATGCAACACATAGAAATTGAAAGAAATATTAGAACAAGAATGAGGGAAATAACACCAATTTATGATATGATGAATATGAGAAAATGGGTTTTCTTGTTTTCCTCAAGTTGATAACAATACGGAAGGGACATAGTGGAAGATATGTTTTGCAGCTAACTATGTTAATGTTTTTATTGGAAAGTGGGGTGCATGTTTGATGAAGGGAAAATGAAAGGGATAGGTGAAAATAAGTGGATATATAAAGAAAATTGGTTTCTTCTATTTTTGATGAATTGTTAATGGTTGAATTTTCAATACTAGCAAAAAGCCCGGGAAAGCATACAAATGGACAACTAACTATCTTTTAAATCTATTTCTTGCCCTTCTTTTTCTATTCTTCTCCAGTATAAAAAGTTACTTCTTATGGCAGGTCAATATTAAAGTCGGTGCACAAAATTAAAACTCATATAAAAAGTTGGCCGCATTTTGGGAACGTCCAATGTCAAAGATACACAATAAATAATACTCCACTTGTTCAAATTTATGTTTTACTTTTCTTTTTAATCTTTTTAAAAAAGTATGTCACTTTCTAGTTTTAATAACTATTTAACTTCAATATTTCACATGACATATTTAAGACCACAAAACTCTTCTTACTAAGTTTTAGTGTTCCAATAATCAATAAAAGGGCTAGTTCATTAGTTTGTAAGTAATTCATAACTAACTCGAATATTTATTTTTTACTCAATTCCAGAAATAATAAAAGAATAAATGAAAAGAGGGGTGAAGTGCTACAAATAACAATGTATCACAAAGCCCGATAGAGATATTGTTCGTTCAGAATTGATTCAGATGGCGAGGACCTTCAAAAATTCATGCCCCCTATTTGCATTAAAATATAATAGAGCATTTCGGTACATTAAACGCCGTTTAATTTAATATCATTATATTAAAAAATTATTCTTACATTTTTAAACATCGTATCGAGTCAAATTACGATACATGAAATAAACGAAGGGGTGTAGGACACAACACTTCAAGGGTCAACCCATGCACTACATACCCTAAGGTAGTAGTAGTAATAATAATAATAATAATAATTATAGATTCAAATTAACAGTTAAAACCTTATACTGCAGTACAGAAGTCGGTTGATTATTTACACTTTGTTGTTAAAACCTTATACTTCAAGGGTGGGCCGGACGGGTCTCGGAGGGACGGGGGGAGGGTCGGGACGTGGGCTCCGGCGAGCCTGGTGGGACGGAAGAGGTCCCGTCCCGTCTCACATCCCGCCGGAAGAGGGGCCGAGATTTGGGGGGACGGGACGGGTCGGGTCGGGATTTAATTTTTTTTTTGCCACTTAATTTTAAAAAATAATATATATAAAAACTTCAATAATTGAACAAGATAATGTAATAAAAATATCCCAAGGCTGTTTTTGTGCCTCTTATATTATTTAATAGAAATATGATTTTTTTTAATACAATTTCAAAATTGCAACTTTGTGGTGTTGTTCAAAAGTTGCAAATCACATAGTAAAAATGTAATTAAAAAAATTACATAGTTAACCATACTTTTTCTAATTTCCTCACAATGTCTTGAGGATCTTCGGTTGGAATTGGAATTTGTTGGTCAAATTGTTCAACGTCGCTTCTTGTTCCCTTGGACAAGATTTTGTTGTAGTTGTAGTCTTCTTCTTCGTTGATTTCCAGTTGACCGCACCTTCTACGCTCCGCTCGAATCCAATCTCTGAATAGAACTGCAATCTCCAATGTGTCTCCCGCCAATGAATGTCTGTGCTCTCCTATTTGAAATCTTCCAGCAGAAAAAGCGCTTTCAGACTATGTTGATGATGCTTGAATGTTCAACACATCTTTGCTAGTGTTAGAAATGTATTCTCATTCTGCCTCCAGTATTTCAACAAGTCTTCATGTCCTTCATCATTGACAATTAATTCGTACGGTACAACTCCTTGCAAAATATAAACATCATATTCGCTAACTTGTGAAGAAGTTGAACCACTAAATATTTTATTTCTAAGGCCTTGAGTACTAGCAGCAGAAATCGCATATTTTTATAAGGTTGCAGCGAAGTAGTAGAAGATGGTACAGAAGTCGGTTGATTATTTACACTTTGTTGTTGGTAATACATATATACTTGTTTGCATATAGTGTGTATGTAGACGTAACTTCTTCTTTAGTTGGTTTGTGAATTGGGTCTGTTGGAAGTACTTCTATACAATCATAAATCGTTTCTACAAGTGTTTTACAACCGTCTACTTTAATAGTCGGATTTAATACAACACCAATAATATAAATAATGGGAATAAGAAAAAAGTATTTTTTTTAATTTTATAAATATTTTTTAATAGATGGAGCGTAAGATGGTTTTTCCATATATTCATTAAGTAACAAAAATATTAGAGCTATATAAAATAACATATTTGAAATAGTAGGATAATAAATACCGGAAAATTCTTTAGTAGCTTGAAAAAATTTCTCTAGAAATCCATGAAGTTCTAAAAAAATTCTCAATCATTATCTACAAGCATATCCCTTGGATTTTTATTATGGGCGTTAAATAATAAAGTTATAGGTTGTCTATAATCGTAAGCAACAAGTAGTTGCTCATACAGAGAATTCCACCTAGTCGAAACTTCTTCTGGAATTTTTCTATAAGGTAATTTACAATCATGACAAGTTTTTTTATACTCTTTGCGTCTTTGTATTTTATTACCTTTAAAAATAAAATTTATAGAAAAATATATTTTATCAAGAATGCTTTCAAAAAGTTTTAGGCCATCATTTACAACTAAGTTATAAATATGGCACGCACATCTTATATGAAAATGATTAGGAAAACATGTAGTTAATCGAACTTTTAAAAGTCTTATCGCATAATCATTAGAAGTAGCATTATCTAATGTAATAGTCATAATTTTATCAATTATTCCATAATAATGACAAATTTCATTAATATTTTGTCTAATAAAACTTTCAGTGTGCCTATCATCAATATATCTATATGCTAAAATACGTTTTTTCATAGACCAATATTGATCTATCCAATGACATGTTACCGTTAAATAATCATTACAGTTAGTACTACAGCCTATGTCAGAAGTAATAGCCATTTTGCCATTAAAATGATACAATGCATAACGTAAATACTTTTGATATTCACTTGCAAATTTAAAAACATCTCTTCTAACAGTTGATCTAGGAAAATCATTAAAAGTAGGATTATATGTTTCTCGAATGTAATGAATAAAACCAGGAGAAGAAGGAAATGAAAAAGGCAAACACTCCACCGCAACTAATTTTGCCATATTTTCCCTCTCTTTGTTTTTATCATATTTAGGACCAAAAATTCCCACCGTTGTCGGGTTATTTTGACCATGTACTTGGTCGAGGACACTATGTGAACCTTGTCCTGACTCAGAAGGCACATCCAATTTTTTAGCCTTGTATTGATTCCACCTAGTTGTGTGCTCGCCTTGTACATGATTCAATAAACCTCCCGTCCCACCTTGACATTTTTCGATTTTAAATTTATAAACATTTAAAAAAAAATTACATCTTGCTAGTTGATTCTCTTGGTCTCTATCAAAAAAATCTCATGCAGCAGATTTTAATTTTCGTTGTGTGGGGCCTCGACTCATACTAGGGGAATAGGAGGCATTTCATTTTCAGTTTTAGGCTGAGACTCAGTCTGAGCCTGAGGTTAAGGTGCACTAGTGGGTGTGTCATCTAGATTATCTTCTAAATTAAGTCTGGTTCATCTACCTCATCATCTAATGATATATCATTAAAAAAAAAGTTTCATTTATATGAGTGAAATTAATGAAATCATCGAGACTAGGAATAGGATTACTAGAAGAAGTGCCCTTACCCTTGTTACCCCGACTAGAAGAAGCACCCTTACCTTTACCCTTAATCATACGTCCAAGGCGTTCTATTATAATTATGCAAATAAATAATTAAAGTAAATAAAACTAAGTGTGATAATTAAAATTAAGTAACAATAATAATTTAAAGAAGGAACGAAAGTACCAAACACCGACGTAATGTCGACGTGTAATCGAGGTTGAAGATTGAAACTTTGTTCGATGGATGATCCTCAAGCTAGTTGCCAACTTCACTCCCAATTTTTTAACTTTGATATAAATGAGCAAAAAAAAATAATATTTAGTAGACAATGTAGAATTGTAGAGAGATAAATTGAGATATTAGAGATATTGTAGGAAGATTTGTGAGAAAAATGAAGAGGAAAATGAGGTATTTATAGTTGAGAAATAGGGTTAAAGTGTAAATATATTAACTTAGGGGTTAAAAGTAAATATTAAGGGAGTAGAGGGATTTATGTTGATGGAGGGGCAAAAATGGTCGTTATAGCCATTGCACAACGGTCAAAATCAAATTTTGGTCGTTGTGCAACGGTTATTTTTGCAAAGGGGGAGGGGGGCTGGCGGGACGGGTCGGTTTGGGATCGGGATGGGCGGGACGATCCCAGTCCCCGTCCCGAGTTCAAACCCCGACACAGACAATTTTTTTTTATGGGGGATCGGGGCGGCTAGCAGAATGTGTCGGGATCGGGCTGACCCGGCCCACTAGACATCCCTAGTATCCATAAAAACATGGTAAATATTTACATCATTATATGTAGCTGATGTTTTTGCATCCTCCTCTGAGCATACATGTTTATGACAAACCAATAGATGCAAGGCATAGTGTTTCATACACACATTTGTCACTTAATTAACCATAATCTCATTATATGTATTCTCATTTTAATTTTAATTACTAAGGTTGAATTTTTTTGATTTGATATAAACACCGATAAATTTTTACCTAATAACATAATGAGTGCATAAATAGGGCATGTAGCCTGTTTATATACTCTCTTAACTAATATTACTAGTATCCTCTTTTTTTGGTACAAACGATACTTATATTGTATATTATAGCAAAAGCGTGTATAAGGAGGGAGTGGTAAAATTACTAGTATCGATAAAGCAAAGAAATATATGGATGAAAATCTCAGTAACTCAGTTGATTGGTTACCTGAACTTTCACCTTATTGGTGAGGGTTTTATTTCGATTCTCACCTTGTAATCCCTCATCCATTTCCTCTTCACATATCCCTTATTTATTAAAATCTTATAATTATTAAGGCTGACGCTGTATTTATATCCTTGAAAAAATAATTTAAAAAACTGCCTCATTTAAGTAGAGGAATTCCAGATATTCAAGAACATTAATATAAATAAAGCGCCCACCGTGGGGCTCGAACCCACGACCACAAGGTTAAGAGCCTTGCGCTCTACCAACTGAGCTAGACGGGCTTATTGACTATTTAGTCTGTTGAAAGAAATGATCTTGTAAAACTTAACTCACCTTGAATGTTTAATTCAAATCAATGAATATATATTAACTTTAATTTAACACAAGCATTATATCACTTAACCATGATGAATTAATAAATATATTCACGTCATTTTATCATATACTGTGATAAATTAATATGATATCATCGAGTACAGATGATTTCATTTTTAACTCATTTAAGAAGAACATATTATTATCTTTGGTTTCTCTATTAATTATGAAAGGATGGTCATTTAATCGCATTCTTTTTTGGTCTAAGATCATTAAAGGTTTTTTTTATTTGTTTGTTATTGGGTATTCGATACTCGCATTGAGGTCCGACTCTATCTGAATTCGCGCCGCATAAAGCCATTCGAGGAAGCAATCCCTACTAAAGATTTTCATATTTTTTTCCCTATGAAGTAAGTCATGTATGTCTCTTTCTTTTTTGTTCAAAGTCAAATGAAGACCCAATAATTTCCCTTATTTGTCGGAGAAATAAGAGGTGACAAAATTAGAGATACATTTCTTATATTCGCCACGTTTCATTTTAAGAATGAACAGTTGGCCTTCTTATACTAATTAATTTGTTGAATATCTGCGTCTTGTATTTGACTTCACTAACTTTTATAATCCAATAAAAGATTTATCACTAGAGTGAAAGCAAATAAATGCTATATACTTAATTTCATGAAAACTTTTGTTGGATCTCTATTCGCTTAGCAATTTGTGCTGGATTAAAATTGTGTGATATTTTTAATATGATGTGTTATTGTTTGTTTTAGGTCAACTCCGTATTGTTTTTTCAAAAGGCTTCACAATGTTAAAAGTATTGTACATCTTATGTGTTGCATCATTTTCTTTTCAACTATGAAGGTGGAGTTTTGTTTGGGCATCCAACAATCATCTCCTCAAACTAAGTTTCACATGACTCATCTTCTCATGGGCTTATCTGGATATGGAGAGTAACTGACCCGTAGATGGGTAAAGACACAAAATTGGGCCCCACACCATCATTATGTCATTTTCATACTCATCTCATCATATCATTGAACTAAAATAATCCAAAAGTACTCTTAACTTGAAGTGATTATCCGCTTTGGACAAAATCCGAATAATATTTTTTTCAAAAGGCTTCATGCCATTTAGAATATTATATGATTTATTTATAGCATCATCATTTCGAGCTATCGATGTAAGATTTTATTCGTATACCTAATCTTTTGAAATGTTTGGTATGTAGATAAGTTATACAGAGTGTAAGATTGTATTAATCTCTCCTGGTGAGTCTTTCTCATTAATACAAATATATATAGTGTGTACAATGTAGAAGCATAATACAATAAGGATCCTCTATCAACCATAATTATACAACACTAATAATAACAAAATATATAGAGAATATTTTAATACACCCCCTCAGTCGGAGATGGAGGAGGCCGGACCCTAAGACTGGATCTGAAGTCTAGAAATAACTGTCTAGGAAGTCCTTTTGTGAAGATATCTGCATACTGATACGAAGAAGGCACATGCAACACCTTAACATGACCGATAGCAACCTTCTCACGAACAAAATGTATATACATCTCAATGTGCTTGGTTCAGTGATGTTGAACCGGATTGTGAGATAAATATATCGCGGATATGTTATCACAGTAAACTATAGATGCCTTACGCAAGGGACACTAGAGCTCCAAAATAAGGTTTCGGAGCCAACAGATCTCAGCCACAACATTTGCAACGCCTCTGTACTCTGCTTCTCCACTCGAACGGGATAGGGTAGTTTGCCTCTTGGCAGACCAGGAAATGAGATTATACCCTAAGAACACACAATAGCCGGAGGTGGAGCATCGCGTGTCCGGACAGCCTGCCCAATCTGCATCTATGTATGATAACAATCTGGTCTGTGCAGAGTGGTATAGATGCAATCCGTAATCAAGTGTGCTTTTGACGTATCGAATAATACGTTTAAGAGCAGTGAAATGAGGCTCCATTGGGGCATGCATAAACAAACACACTTGCTGAATAACATAAGTAATATCAGGCCTGGTGAAAGTAAGATACTGAAGTGCACATGCAAGACTCCTATACAACGTGGGGTCGGATACTGGATCACCATTAACAGCACTGAGCTTTGATTTAGAGTCAACTGGAGTGGACATGATCTTGTAGTTCACCATTTTAGCCATGTACACAATCTCATTTGCATACTTACGCTACATAGAAACATAGTATCTGCAGATATAGTCACTGATATCCCCAAGAAGTAACTTAACTTCCCCAAGTTAGTCATGGCAAATTCGGTTTTAAGCAGTGCAATAATCTCATTTTTCAGTACATCAGATGAGGCAGTAAGTACAATAACATCCACATATAACAACAAATAAGCAATGTTACTACCTCGATGAAAAATAAAGAGAGAATTATCACACTTGTTGCATATAAACCCAATCTGCATAATATAATTAGCAAAGCATTCATACCACGCTCTGTGGACTATTTCAAACCATAAATTGACTTACCAAGATGACATACATAACGAGAGGCCTATGGATGGATAAAGTCTGGCGGCTGGTGCATGTAAACAATTTCTTTCAAGTCCCCATGTAGAAAAACATTCTTCATATCAAGCTGATGAATCAGACAATGCTTACCCATATCAATGCTCAGAACTGTGCGAATGGTAGCCGGTTTAACAACCGGACTGAATGTCTCACCACAATCAATACCCTTTTGTTGATTAGTACCATTGGCCACAAGTCTCGCCTTATATCTCTCTAGGTCACCATTGTCTCTGTATTTGTGATAAAAAAGCCACATACATCGGATCACATTCACCCCCTCTGGTCTAGGAACCAAATTCCAAGTGTGTTGTTTCGTTAAAATATTAAATTCCTCACGCATGGCCGCATTCCAATTTGGGTCTAGTTTGGCTAATTTTAGATTTTGAAAATTAGGGATATGGTTTGTGTGGATAGGTTAAATTGGACTTTGGGTTTGAAAATCCCGTGTTAAGCACGGGTTTCCATATGGTACATGGGGGTAGGGGCATGTTGGGTAGTTGTGTTTGGTGTCGGGTCAGGGGTAGGAGATGCAATGTGGTTATCGACGTTTGGGACATGGATGTTCTGGGTGTGTATTATCACGGGATGAATTGGTGGAGGTAACTGGTGGCGGTTGGGTAGGGTTGGGGATCTGGTCAGATTGGATTATTGTAGGGTAGTCGATGTCGAGTTCGGTGACAGTGTTAGGTGGGGACTAGAGTGACGGGGTGGCGGTGGGGTTGTGTTGGTGCAGTCGCAGCCTTTGGGGCCAGTGCTGAGGCTGGTAAAGTAGCTGGGTTGGTTTGGGTGTTTAGATTAATGGCGGCAGGTCGCGGTGACGCATTGGTCATCGGTTGGGTGTGCCGGTGGGTGGTTGAAATGATAACTGGATGTGACAGAGAGATGTTGGACCGATTGCTGGTGGTGGTAGTGGCAATCGGTGATGGCCGAGCTTGGTCAGACATACTGCAGGTGGTGGCAGCGGCAGATGGCAGAGACGGAGATGTGGGGGTTAGGGTGGTGGGATAACAGAGTTCAGTGAGTATGACGGGGGATGTGTCAGACTCGTCTAGAAAGGTATAGTCTTTGTTTCAGAATTGTTGGATGTTTGCAAAAAAGAATATTATCTCATCGAACGTGACGTGAATTTGATGAATGGATAAGTCATAGCACATATAGCCCCTATAATTAGATGAAAAACCTACAAAGACACACAGAGTGGTATGTGGTGCTAATTTGTGAGGGGCGGTGGAGGTAAGGTTCGGATAACACAAGCAACCGAAGATCCGAAGGTGATCATATGAGGGGATCCTACGGTATATAATTTATGTGGGGGTCATGTTATGAAGAGTGTTGATAGGTAAAATATTAAGGATGTATTATACCATTTTGACTGCATAGACCCAAAAGGATAGAGGGAGAGAGACATGAAAAAGAAGAGTGTGAACCATGTTATTGATGGTGCAAATTATTCTTTCGGCTTTGCCATTTTAATGGGAGGTGTGGGGACACAAAAATCGAAAGACCATGCCATTATTTTTGCAAAATTTGTGAAACATAGAATTATTAAATTCACGACCATTATCACACTGAAAAGATTTGATGGCTTTTTCAAATTGCGTTTTGATGAAAATATGAAATTCAAGAAACTTGGAAAAAACTTTAGACTTGAATTTTAGCGGGTAAATCCAAATAAAGTGAGAAAATCATCTAATAAGACTAGATAATATTTATGACCCATGAGCTAGTAATGGGAGATGTTCATAAATCAACATGAACAATATCAAAGAGCGAAAATGTAACACTTAGAGATGACTTAAAAGGAAGGCGAACATGTTTGCCTAAGGGGCAAAAAAAACAATGTCGGGCAAGTTTGCCATTATTACAACAATAAAATTATTGCCTTTAAAAAAATTAAAAACAGGAGTTCCTGGATGTCCAAGCATATTGTGCCAAGTTGACAGAGAGATAACAGCAAGTGAGGTGTCTGAGTGGGAACTGGCAGCGGAAGTAGATGAAAAATGATAGAGGTCCCATGTGCTATTGCATCTCGTAAGAGATGTCCCCGTACGAAGATCCTTCACAATAAAACCAAAGGGGTCAAAATCAACAGAAACTGAATTGTTACGAGTAAATTTCCGAACATATATTAAGTTTTTAATGATGTTGGGGGCATACAGGATGTGATTTAGGGAGAAAGGTGGGTGAGGTGGTTGGGTGTAAGTTGTACCGTAACTCTGAACCGGAATGCGATGACCATTGTCAATCGTAATAAATTGAGGATACTTTAAACGAAATAATTGGGAAAGATTACCTGAGGAGCGGGTGAGATGAGAAGTGACTCCTGTATCCATGTACCAATTTTCGTCGGGCAGTTGCATATTTAATGTGCTGAAGGCCTGGCCCAAATTAGTGGGGGCCAGGCCGTGTCCAACTGGCTATTGTTGGGCCGAGATGAAATGGGCCTAATGAGGTGCTGGGCTTGGCTATCGGGTTCCAAGTGCCGAGCCAAAGATGCCAGGCCTACGGGTATTGGCCCGCAGCTGTGGGAAACGGGCAGGGGGGTGAGGCCCAGTTTCCCGAGCTGGACCAACCTGCTGGGCCGGCCCACTGGAAATTCTAGGCAGTGTTGTTGAACTACTGCTGGGCCTTTCCTCCTCTGTCGCGGCCCTTACCCCCATTTCCGTTACCACGTCCTCTGCAGCCTCTGCCACCGCGGTTGTCCCGTGGTTGGTGGTTGTCCGGCAGTGGCGGCTGGATGGCGGGGGCGACGTTTGTCATTGGATTTTCAACAGCTAATGCCTTTTGATTGTGCTCGTCTTGTTTGGCACGTCGGGTTTCTTCCAAAAGTAATTATGAACGTGCCCTGTTGAAACTCGGTGGTAGGTCGGCTTGTTGAATCATAGTCGTGAGAGTATCATATTCGCTCTTTGGTAAGCCAGCAACCAGTTGTAGGACCATTTTGGTTTCGGAAATAGGTGTCCCCACGTTGGATAATTGGTCCGCAACTAGTTTCAATTGTTTACCATACTCAGTCATGTTTGCAAAATTCTCGAGACGTGTATTGTTGAATTGCTCTTCCAAATACATGACACGAGTATGTTTGTTGTCCTGAAATATTTCCTCCAAACGTACCTATAACTCACGAGCCGAGGCACTTGTTTTCATGATTGTGTGAAGCAAAGTTTTAGAGATGGTGCCATAAATCCACTGTTTGACAATAGCGTCAAGACGACGCCATGTCGAGTCTGCAACGTTGATAGGGGGAGGAAGAGAGTCGTTAATATGGTCAAGCACGTTGTACACGCATGCGTGAATATGAAAAAGTTCAACCCACGAGGAGTATTGACCATCTTCCTGATCAAGAATTAAGGGAATGAAATTCTTGATATTCGTGACGGTGAATGCTTGATGGAAAGAAGAATTAGATGAGGTAGGGGGTTGTCTAAGACGATTGTGGAGGAGGCGGATGCCTTAGTAGAGGTGGGGGAAGATAGCCACAAGTAAGGATTACGAGATAGAAAAAAACGAAGAAGAAATTGGGTGTAGCCGTCGGCCTCAGGGAGGGTGGGGGCGGCGGCTGTAACCGAAAAATAAGAGGGGTTTAGGTGTTTTTAGGGTTTGGCTCTTGATATCATGTAAGATTATATTAATCTCCATTGGGGAGTCTTTCTCATTAATACAAATATATATAGTGTGTACTAGGGGTGGCCAGTGGGTCGGGCTCGGGACCGTCGGGCCGAGTTTGGCAGGATTGGGGCGGGGCGGGGGAATGGGCGGGTCAGGCGGGATCGGGATAGGCGGCATTTGCCGGAATCCCGATCCCGTCGGGATCGGGATCCGATGTGGTATTTTTTTTTTGCACTTAATTTTAAAAAATAACATATATATAAAAAAACTCAATAATTAAACAAGACAAGATAGTGTAATAAAAACATCCAAGGTTGTTTTTGTGCCTCTTATATTATTTAATAGACATGATTTGTTTTTTGTAATACAAATACAATTGTCAAAATTGCAACTTTGTGGTGTTGTTCAAAAGTTGCAAATTACATAGAAAAATTGCAATTAAAAAAATTACATTCTGAAAAAAACATGTTCTAGTTTCTTGATAATTTCCTGTGGTTCTTCGGTTGGAATTGGTATTTGTTGGTCAAATTGCTCCACGTCGCTTCCACCACATTCGGATAAGATTACGTTATAGTTTTCGTCTTCTTCTTCGTTGATCTCCGGTTGACCGCACATTCTCCGCTCCGCTCGTATCCAATCTCTGAATAATACTACAATCTCCAAGCTATCTCCGACTAATGAATGTCTGTGCTCTCCTATTTGATATCTGCCGGCAGAAAAAGCGCTTTCAGACGCCGTTGATGACACTTGAATGTTCAAAACATCTCGGGCCATCATTGAAAGTGTCGGAAAGGTCTTCTCATTCCCCCTCCAGTATTTCAGCAAGTCTTCATGTCCTTCTTCTTTGAGAACTGCTTGGTACGGTACAGAACCCTGCAAAACAAAAATATCAAACTCGCTAATTTGGTTAGTAGCGGTACGGCCGCACATTCTATTTCTGAGGCTTTCAATACTAGCCGCAGAAACAACATGTCTTTTGTGAGGTTGTGTTGAAGAAGAAGAAGATGGTATGGAAGCCGGTAGGTTACTAGCACTTTCTTGTTGTAAAACCTATATTTTTTTTTGCATTCGTCTTCTACGCTAGACAACACTTCTTCTTTAGTTTGTTCAATAGGTGATGGGTGATTTGGATTTTTGGGACTTGGAGGTGGTAGTACTTCTATACAATCGTAAATAGTTTCAATAAGTGATTTAGTACCATCTATTTTAATAGTCGGATTTAATACAACACCAATAATATAAATAGTGGGAATAAGACTAATTTTTTTTTATTTTGATAAACATTTTTTAATAGTTGCTTTATAAGCTGGTTTTTTCATATATTCACTAAGTAATAAAAATATTAGAGTTATATAAAACAACATAGTTGAAATAGTAGGATAATATATACCGAAAAATTCTTTTGTTGCTTGAAAAAATTTCTCTAAAAATACAATAAGTTCATAAAGTTTTCCCCAATTGCTATCTACAACCATATCAGCTGGATTTTGATTATGAGAGTTAAAAAATAAAGTTATATGTTTTCTATAGTCATAAGCAACAAGTAGTTGCTCGTATAAAGAATTTCACCTAGTGGGTACTTCTTTTGGAATTTTTCTACAAGGTAGTTGGCAATCGTGATAAGTTTTTTTATATTCTTTTCTTCGTTGTATTCTATTACTTTTTAAAATAAAGTTTATAACAAATTGTATTTTACTAAGAACGTCTTCAAAAAGTGATAGACCATCCTTTACAATTAAGTTATATATATGACACACACATTTTATATGAAAATGATCTGAAAAAGATGGAGTTAAAGTATTTTTTAAAATTGTAATAGCGTAATTGTTAGAAGAAGCGTTATCTAATGTAATAGTCATAATTTTATCAGTTATTCCGTAATAATCGCACACTTGATAAATATTTTCTGCAATAAAAGTATCAGTGTGCCTATCATCTATATATCTATACGCTAAGATACGTTTTTGCACAGACCATTTATAATCTATCCAATGACATGTTACCGTTAAATAATCATGGTCGTTAGTACTACGGCCTATATCAGAAGTGATAGCCACTTTGCCATTAAAATGATATAATGAATAACGTAAATAATGTTGATATTCATGTGCGAATTTAAATACATCTCTCTTAACAGTTGATCTAGGAAAACTATTAAAAGCAGGATTATACATATCTCTAATATAATGAATAAAATTGGGAGATGAAGGAAATGAAAAAGGCAAACCCTCCACAACAACTAATTTTGCTATTGCTTCCCTATCTCTATGTTTATTGTATTTAGGGCCTACAATTTCCCTCGTCATAGGGTTAATTTGACCTTATACTTGGTCCAGGACAGTATGTGAACATTGTCCCGATGGAGCGGACGTTTGCGCACCCGATTTTGAAGCCTGATATTGGGCATACCTAGCTGGATGATCCCTTGTTACGTGTCTCATTAAACCCCCCGTCCCATCTTGACCTTTTTCAGTTTTAAATTTTAAAACATCTTTACAAATTTTACATCTAGCAACTTGATTCTCTACGTCCCTATCAAAAAATGTCTATGCATATGATTTTAATGTTCATTTTGTTGGACCTCGTCTCATACTAGGGGTAATATGAGGCATTTCAGTTGAAGGTGCACTAGTGGGTGTGTTGTCATCTACATTAATGGGTGTATCATCTAGATCATCGTCTAAATTAAAGTTTTCTTGAGTTCTAGAAAATAGCTCATCGTCTAAATCTAATGGTATTGTAGGAAAATGTTCAGTATCAACAAAATCATCATGTGTAGGAATAGGATTTTGTCTAGAAATAGGACCCTTGCCCTTGTTTCCCCTACTAGAAGAAGCATGACCCCTACCCGTAAGCATACGTTTAAATCCTTCCATTATAAATTTATAATTATACTAATAAATAATTAAACTAAATGAAATTAAGTGCGCTACATAAAATAAACAGAAAATAATAATTTAATGAAGGAACGAATGTACCAAACGCCGACGTAACGTTGACGTGTAATCGAGAGGTTGAAAATTGAAACTTTGCTCGATAGAAGATCCTCAAGCTAGTTGCCAACTTCACTCCCAAATGAATAAATAAAATTGAATATTTAGTAGACAATGTAGACTTGTAGAGAGATATATTGAGAGATTAGAGAGATTGTAGGAAGATTTGTGAGAAAGATGAAGAGAAAATGAGGTATTTATAGTTGGTAAATTGGGTTAAAGTGTAAATATAATAACTTATGGGTTAAAAATAAATATTAAGGGGGTAGGGGGGTTGGGGGAGGGGGAGGCCAAAAATGGCCGTTGCACAACGGCCAAAGTGTAAAATGGTCGTTGGTGCAACGACTATTTTTGCAAAGGGGGGAGTTTCGGGCGGGATCGGGATCGGGATCGGGTCGGGACGAGACCATGTCCAGTCCCAGTTCGAGTCCCGATACCCAATTTTTTTATTTTTTTTTAAAATGTCAGGTTCGGGGAGGGACCGGGTCGGTGTCGGGGAGGGACCGGGCCGACCCGGCCCACTTGCCAGTCTTAGTGTGTACAATGTGGAATCCTAATACAATAAGGATCATATATCTATCATAATTATACAACACTAATAATTATAAAATTTATGAGGAATATTTTATAATATTCGCTAATACAGAGATAATTTACACAATTATAACTTTGTTATTTATACTCCACTCCTCTCCATTATGTTATAGCGTTTGACTGGATATGAAGTTTAAAAATGAAAAGAAAGACTTTTAAAACTTGTGATATGAAATAAGCCTTAGATATTTATATACATATAAATCATTCGTTAAGGGTGAAATGAGAAATTTAAAGTTAAATTATTAACTTACTAAATAAGAAAATGTGTCATTTTTTTAGATTGGTTAAAAAAAATATCACATAAATTTAGACGGAGAGAGTAGTTGTTATCTAATCTTTTGGAGGGAATAGTTGTTATCTAATATTCTATTTATCTTATTTCTTCTATTGGATGTCTCTAAAGGAACTTCTATTTATCTTATTAAGATATAGATGGTTTGAGGTCATTTAACTTTATCTTCTCATAAATAGATTAAAATAAAAAATTACTATAATATTGTAAGGTATGAATACCGCAAATTGAAGCGTAGACAATGTAATACACTGACCAAATTACGTCAAAATGATTATTGGGCTTAATTTTATAAACTAGCTCATGAGGTGAGGTTTACCTAAATTCATATAAAAAGATTATTAATTTATTTTTCAATTAATGTGGGATTCTAACTGCTCTAACAAATATAAACGGAAAATAATTATAACTAGTTTATTTTAAATAAATTAGTGGTGATTGGAGTAAGATTTCACTGTATAATTTTATTGGGGCAGACAATCCAAAAGCTCCTCACCGAAAAGGGTCCCCTGCAGAGTATATGTTCCAATTAAGCACAACAAATGGTTGGCTGTATATTTAATCAATTTACATGCACTCTCTTTATAAGCCTCAAATTTACAACATGTTTTTGTGATGGTAAAACTTCTCTACATTTATATCAAACTATACTATATAGGAGAATTAATTAGCTCTGATTAATTACCAAATTAAAATGAGAATTTTGCAATGACTGTAAAATTATCTCAGTGTAATATATAGATTACGAGTATGAGTCTTGGAATTGGTCATTGATCTTACATCAGGATAGTAATATGGCCTTTCCCCAATTCCTGCCGAACGCAAAATACTTTGTGCACTAGATTACTTTTCTTAAGTATTCAATTAAAGCATAATATGTATTGGTAAAGTTGTTGTCATGTGATCAGGAAATCACATGATCGAGCCGTAAAAATAGTCTATTGCAGAAATGTAGGTAATGTTACGTATAATAGATCTTTTTGGTCTGACCCTTTCCCAGACCCTACGCATAGCGGGAGCTCAGTACACTTGCTTTTTAATATGTACTGTTAATTAATTAGTGTAGTGTAAATTATTTTCGTTTTTGATCCGCCTTCCTCTCATAAAAAATTCCAGACCAATTTTCCAATTAGCCTATTTTTTTATTTTTGTCATATTCAGTTAGTCTTGGAGCCGTTTGGACATGATTTGAAATCCTAGTTTTAAATCATATCATTTGAAGTTGAAGTTTTGTTTCGACATGCAATTTGGGTTTCGTAAGTTGTATTTTTTCTCATTGACATAAAAAACTCACAAGTTGTGAAAACCATCAAAACTTTCCTAATTCTTATGCAATCTTACCAAATGAGCAAGTCATAGTTCATAACAAAATTAATACGCGGCTAGAAGACCTTTCTAAAAAATACAACATCAATTGATCAAACTTTAGTTCAATAAAAAGAAAAACTGAACATGAATACTAGTGTAACTATTCTTTAATATAATCTTTTCACATGGTATGGATAATCTCTTCACGCCGAGCATGCATTTTCCGATCAGATGACCGAGAAGAAGCTACATTGTTACTTTAAGTCGGTTGTTGGTCAATATCATCATGTTCATATTACGTGATATTTCATCACTCCTTTGGTATTTCCGCAATTTTTTTTGTAACACTGCACAAGCTATGACAATGGTCACCTATGTATCAATATCATAATGGTTCATGCCTTATTTCAGTATTCTGAATCTAGTTTGCCAAGCTCTAAAAGTTCGTTCAATCACACTGCGCAGAGATGAGTGCCTAAAGTTAAACAACTCTTTAGCGTTCTGAGACTCTCTTTATCATAACTGTAGTCATACGTTTGTATATATATACAATATAAATTATGTATTGGACAATTATATCCAATACAATATAAAGTTGATCAATTGATAAATATCTACTAATTTATGGATATTTTTTTACAAAATATAAATTTATGGATCAAGTTTTGGAATCCCAAATCACACCTTTTTGGATGATTTGGAATTTAAAATCATGACATGAAGTTGAATTTGAAATTATGTCCAAATTACCTAAACAAACGTAATTTAAAATCAAATTATGAAATCATGATTTAAAAAAGTATCGCAAAACGCCTGCTAAGGTACACTTCAACTCACATGGTACAAAGCATCATACTCAACAACCACCCACAATTCACATTAAAAATCTCCCTTTTAAATGCTACTAATAGTATTAAATTAGCACAACAAAGTTGACAAAATAAAAAAATTCCCTAAAAGTCTTAAGTTCTTGAAAATACTTATCATCATTATCATAATAATAATTGGGATCTGGGGTCTGTTCACTCCTTGGCTGACCAATTGTAAGTGTTAATGCAGGTGAGAATAAAAGAAAAACAGTGGTAATATTTGTGTTAAATTTATCACTTTGGATCTTTTTTTACCCCAAGATTTTCATTTGGGTGTGTATTATTATAGATGTTTGATAATTTTTCATTTCATTTTATTTCTCATTGCAGTGTCTTCATTTTTTGGTGCCTTGATTTTTTTGCTGTCTTAATTTTCTTGACTTCCTTTCTTTGAGCCAGCGTGTATCGTAAACAACTTTTCTATCCCGTAAAGGTAGAGTCAAGTTCTGCGCATGTCCTACCCTCCCCACACTCTACTTATGGGATTACACGGCGGGATATGTTGTTGTTGTATTTTGTATAGAGGCTGGAGGTAAGAAAATCACTTTTTTGATCAAAGGGTCAGCTTATACACATGACACATTGGGATTAAAACGGACCCTTTTTTTTCCAAGATTTTCATTTGGGTGCATTTGATTACAGATGTTTTGTCTTTTTGTTCATTCATTTGTGTTTTGTATAGAGGCCGGAGGTTGTCACACTTATCTTTCCTTACATGTAGTCTCGTAGTATTACTCTGATAGTTTCTTGTCCTTTAATTTCTGCTATTATTTGGTGTTTCTTGTAGATTTTTGAGACAGTTATGTTATTGTTCCCCTTTTCAGACTGATTTATATTATTATCTGTTGTTTCTTTACTTTTGTTAGTTCTTTTTCCGTATTGCTTTTGTTTGCTTATCTCTAAGCCGAGCGTCTATGGAAACAACCTCTCTACCTCCCAATGTAGGGGTAAGGTCCGCGTACACCCACCCTCCCCAGACCCCACTTGTGGGAGATTACACTGGGTATGTTGTTGTTGTTGTAGAGGCTTGAGGCAAGAAAATCACCTTTTTGATCAAAGGATCAGCTTATACATGAACACATTGGGATAAAAAAGGAGTCTTTAAGCTGCTTTACAGTGTTAAATATGTGTTTGTGTGAATTTGATTACAAATGTTTTGTCTCTTTTTTTTCATTCATTTGTGTTTTGTATAGAAGCTGAAGGTGATAAAATAATGTTTTGATTAAAGAATCAGCTTATACATAAACACATTGAGATAAAAATGGAGTCTTTAAGCTGCTTTTCATTTAGTGACTTGTAGTTTTGTCATTTGAGATGTAAATTATTGTTGTTTGGATCTATATCTTTATGTTTATCAATAATCATACTTGTAGCTATCCCATTGACTTGTCTCCCTTTTTATTTCATTGAAAAATATTCTTAAAGATTAGGAAGAATATCATGACAATTAAGTAATGAATATACCCATAGTTCAATTTGAATATTTCAGAGTAGATGAGTGTATTCAATATTTGAGAAGTTTATATTTGTCTTTATAGACAACAACTAATTCTTTATATTTTTGTTCTGCTTTCAGTGATTCAAAGCTGAAAAAGAAGTTTCAGTTGTCAATCTTTGAAAAGTTCTTCAAGACAGTACTAATTTATGTGAGTACATTTGGCAAATCCTATAGTTTAAAACTTTAATTGATCTGTGTATTTATTTATCTTTTTCGGATTTTTAAGTCTGTATCTTGACTTGTTCTGCTTGAAATTTTATGTTATAGACGGTTATGTACAGATCATTTGTCACTTGTGATGATCCCAAAGGTGTTATTGAAGGTAAGACAAAATTTAAAAAATCCAAGATTGACCCTCGAAATATCGAAGATCATAAGGTTGGAAAACAAATGGATTCACAGGATTTTGCAAAAGACTTGTTGAAAGGAGCTTTTGATTTACAAGAGTCTTTAGTGATGCTGGGAAAATTGCAAGAAGCTTCAGAGTATATGACAAAGTTGAGGAAAAAAGAATCTGATGCAATAGGCATTGGCAGGACAAAATCCGAACGTGTTTTTGCAGATCACAGGTATAATAATAAGGTGGAGTTTGAAAAGCCGAGACTTTCTGTTGATCATTCTCGCGATTGTTATGATGAGCTAAGGGAAGTAATAAGAGATAGCCTTGCTAGGCAAAATTTGTTGCCACCATGTTGTGCTTCAGAAAAGGTTCGTTTCGATAGAAGAAAAGTAGACTTGTCTCAGGATTTCCCCTCTACTAGTTCAAGTGAGTCATCGATAGAAAAAGCTTGTGTTGTTGATGGGAGAAAACTGGTTATGTCACCCGAGTTCCCGTCCACTAGCTCAAGCGTATCTTCCATGGTTCAATCCCAAGAGTTTCAAAATGGGAAGCCAAAAGTGCCAAATTTGATCGCAAGGCTAATGGGACTTGAAGAGATTCCTTGGACACCCTTGCATCAGAAACAACTAGAGAAGGACAAGGTTTTCAAGCAGAGAAGGCCTATACTTGAAATAGATTTACCAAAGGCAAAGAGGCTGCCCGAGGCAGATCCAAAACGGAGAACATTGGACGGAATAATTGAAACCATGCAATTCAAAGGCCTTTTGAGAAGCAAATCTAGTGATGTGATCTCTCATCAATCTAGTGCTTCTCATTTCATGAAGAATTTTGCTGATGATGCTCCACTAATTGTGATCATGAAGCCTGTGTACGCTCCTGAACTACAGGCAGAACGGTTTTCTACTTCCATCGGTGATGAAAATCCTTCAGAGGCTGAAGATTCATTTGGAAAAAGGAACTTAAAGGAAGAGAATTCACCTGTGAATTTCACTATGTACCGAAAATTGCACACACAAAAAGTTGATAAGTCTAGCTTCAGCCGAGAAAAAGGATCCAACGACCATCATGTAGCACCTGCAGGTCAAAAGACTAATGAAGTTTCCATTCAAGGAAAACTTCCTTCTACAAAGAATAGAGCTGCTTCTGCTGGAAAGACTAAGCAAACAAAGAAAGAAGTGATAGAAAAAAGGGTTGACAGAACTCAACGAGCTCCTGCTGCGAAGAAGTCTGTAGAAATGAAAAATGCTGAGCTCAATGACACCACTAAATTTCAGGATCAAAGTAAGAGGACCACTGCTAAAGTGAGGAAACCTGAGAAAAAGTCGAATGCACCAGAAAAAGTTGTTGCAACTTCAAATAGCAATATCTCAAAGCGCACTACAGCCGTTGCATCTCATAACTCTACAAAAAGGAAAAAGAATGTCAAAACTGACAAGTCTGTCAAGAGTTCTTCTATTGTCCCTATGGTAAGTCAACATTTGTCTTAGCTAACCTTTTCAATTTAAAAAAATTATGTTTATTAATCTCAAATGTTATAATTCTTCGTATAAGATTATAATCAGTCTAATAGAATATGTCAATGCAGGCTGAGAATATGGAACACAAGGATGACAACATCCAGATTGTCCACACAGTTGAACAAGACAGTGATATAACCATAACCAAAGTTACATCCACAGAAGAGCTTCCCTGTGAAGAAGTGAAAGAAATCCTTGAAAATGTTGTCATTGGTAAGGCGCTTATTTCGTTATCTTTAGAATTGTGTCACGTAATCAATATTAATTTTGCGTTATCTTGGTGTTTTAGGCAATCTTTTTGCAAACATTCGTGGTACATAAGCTCATAAATAACTGTTCCTAGCAAAAGCATGAAACTTGCCTTGTTAGATAAATTTACTAGACCTTGTTTAATGAACATGTGTGGTTAGTAATCTATGCTTTCTATCCAAGGGACCAAATTAGAGAGTATCCTATTCTTCTTTTCTGCATAAAATTTCTCTGTTCAGGAAACCAAAAGCATGATATACGATATTATCTTACCAGATGGTACAGCTACCATATTTAATTTAACCAACCACTAAGAAAAAGAAATATCAAACTCACAATTCCACATAATCATGAAATCAGATAGATTAAGAAACTACATTATTTTTTTACTGTGGTTGCCAGCTAAGCAAATGGCTTTACGTATTTTGATTATTATCTTACTATATGAGAAATACTGAGACAGTGAAATGGCGCTCAGATAAATGGTCTTCTGTATTCTGATAATTGTTTTATATATACGCAAGATAACTTATTATGAGAGGTAATTCAGTTAGCTCGTCAGTTAGAAGTTACAAAGCATTCCTGTATCTTTACAAGTTACAAGATAAACATATTGTGTACTATTTCTAGTAATTGATCGAAGTAGATTAATCTCTAGGCATGTTACAAACTTACAATTACTCACAAATAATACTTCTATTGCAGATAATCTTAAGAATGGTGAAATTTTCGAATGTGATTCTACCGTGCCATCTGTCCAATGTGATCAGGACATCCCACTGATGGAGCACATTAGCTATCAAATCCATCTAGGTTCAACTGAAAAGGAAAACCTCAAATGTACAGCTGCTACACGATGCTTACTGTTGAGCAGCGAATCATTCCTCAGTCGGGCAGAAGAGCTTTCCGATACTGATGCATGGGAACCGACATTATGGAAGACAATTAGTATAGACAAGAAAATGCCTAAAAGCACACTCGTACTAGATTGTGCAAATGAATTGTTAGAAATTAAAAGGTATCAGCACGCCCTAGCAATATACAAAAATCCTGTTAACATGTCAAAAGTACTCTCCATCTCATTCGACAAGTTGATGAATGAAATCTGTGATTCGATTGAAGTCTTGAAAAGTTACACTAAGGTTGATGGAAATGCCCTCTCAGTTGATACTATTTACGCGTTGCACGAAAGAGATATATCGTTCAACGGAGTGGTTAGTACAACATGGGATCTTGGTTGGAGAAATGCATTTACTTTGGATGAGGTTGAACAAGTAGTGACTGACATTGAGAAGCATGTTCTAAATGAAATTATCGACGATGTACTTACTGAATTCACACTATAGTTATTGCATATATTCAAGGCGGATCCAGGATATGAAGTATATAGGTTATGATGACCCTTCGCTTTCCATGGACCCCACAACTCATTTATGCTACTGAGTTCGCATATTTAGTGGATTTCTCAATACATATATAAAATCTAGGCCAAAGTTACTGAGTTCTGCCGAACCTATAACGTATATTGTGCCTCATATATTCATGTTGACATACATAATGTGTAAATAAAAATACTATTTTAGTCTTGTACTTACAGGGTGTTTGAGAAGGGTATTCAAGAAGTTGTGTTTTGGGAACCATAGAATAACATAAAACTGAATGGCTCTAATAATATTGTTGCTGATTGCTGAATTGATCTTCAGGATTGTACATTTATTGCTGACAAAGGAATATACTGAAGTCATTCTTGTGATTTATTTGATTGCAAATTCCTAGCTTGATTCAGTAGAATATGCAGAACATTTATAAGCTCTTTTATGTTTATTTGTGTTTTAATTTTATTTTATATAATATTGGATTGAGACGAACTTAAATGCAACATGGGTGTGGAGATTCATATAACTGATATCAACTTACTTGAGATTGAGATGTAACTGGATTTGCACCACAATCTGTATAAAGAAAAATGATTTCTTGCTGTTGAATTACATGAAGAATATTAATTTGGGTTAATAACACTTTTGGTCCCTCAATTATTGGTAAATTTTAGTTTTGATCCCTTTGCTTGTGAACATCACAAATTTACCATAATCATTAGCCGTTTCACCACTTAACTACCCATGTGTTATGTTAAACTTGTATTATTACTTCATATTTGATGATAGATAATATAGTTCTAAAAGCAGTTCAAATACAATATACTTCCTAACATAAAGGGGCTAAAAACACTCATTTCCATACGAAGGTTAAATGTGTTTCATTAGATATCACAAGGACTAATAAAAATTTATCAATAACTAAAAGACCAAAATTATTATTATCTTATTAATTATGATACATTGAAAGATTAGATTTTTTGCCTTTCTGGAATGTCAACAATTTTAAGGAATATATCAGACATTTTTGGTCTCTGTCCTAACTCCTATCTGTAGTTCTGTATGCTCATTAGTTTAATCTGGAGTCAGTTAGTGGCAATTGATTGAAATTATATTATTGGGCAATAATTGTATAATCAGTTATAAACATGTTTGATTGAATTGATTGCAAGAATCAAACTTTTTTTTAAAGTTTATTTCCAGAGTTGCTTGCTTACATGGAACTTGCCACCACATCTCATGTACTAGATAAGCTAATTGATTATTTCATGACTAATCATTCTTATAATACAAAAAAATCTTATCCTAGCTTTTTATTTTATAAAAAGTACTCACTGGCTTTGACTATCAAAACTTAGGCATCTAGTGTTTATGTAATCTATTGATATTTGAACACTGGTTAGGTCTCGAATTCGATCATTGAAATGTAGAAAAAATTCTTAGAGAACGTTTTTTCCTTTAATGAGCCTTAAGCGAGCAAATCTAGGTTATCTATACTAATAAATTTAAAATACTAAATAATTATTTTTAAAAAAAACCTTTTGGAAAACATTTCAGTTTTCATCCACTCCTTTGTGCAGCTTATAATCATATTTTAGTTATAAGATAATATCAACATTTAACTTTTTTTATGTTTTCTTTACGTTATTAGTGAATCTTATGTAACTTATTTTATTTTATAGATTATTAATCCCACTTATTATGACAGACTATTATAATTATCTTTTACAATATCTGATAATATAAAATTATGTATGGACTGTGAGGTCTTCCGCCACATGAATAGTCAAATGTGCTCATCGATATCTAACTCTAAGATGTTGATAATCTACGACACATTGATATGGTATACTCCTCCGGTTCGAATAGGGGTTTGGAATCAAGCTCCTCCTAAAGGACATATGGGAGATTCATATGAAGTCCAATATATATCCTAGTTTCGATTCATTTGTGGGATTCGGACACTGTCACTACGGGCAACTAGACGCATAACCGCACACATTATCACTGTATAGAAGTAAAATCTGAATCGACATACTATAATTGGAGACCGCTCATCACTCATCAGCATGACAAAAATCCAACCTAGCCCGGCCCAAACCCAAACCCAATACTCAACATTGAATAAACCATTAATTAATGGAGTTGTATTTGCCAAATTAATTAATAGAGTTAACTATTACTCTTTCCGTCTCAAATTATTTATTGTGTTTACTAAAAATAGTTATCTCAAATTATTTATCATTTTAAAAATTCAAGACATTAATCAATTATTTTTTTCATTTTATCTTTTATCATTTCAAATTCAGCATCTTAGCCCGAAGAGCAAGGATTTCTTCCTCTGCGTCTGCTGCTATTGATGTGTCATGAAGATGACATCATAAATAAAGTAAATATTTAATTTAAAGATTATAACTTAGATAAATAAAGTAGGTCAATTACTCAACCTAATTAATATTTCTTTAAGGGTAAGGGCGTATACATTAAAGCACAAATAATTTGATACAGACAGATTAGTAATACTAGTAAGATGACCCAACGACACATGCGAGTTGGTAAGTAGCAAGGTGACGTCGCGAATTCGAATTCGTATGATGATAACCTTTGCTAAAATATTGCGAGGGATGTTGCTGAGTTCGTGTCCCGCAGTCTGCCACTCGCGCCCTTCACAAAGTAATACTAGTAAGACAACAACTTTTTCTTAAATTACTCTTCATTCCCCACTACCCAACATTTCCTCTATCACCAAGCAATATATATAAATTTTGTTTGGAGTACTATAGATTTGAAGAACTATTACAGTTACAAAATCTGTAGAGTAGAAAAAAAGAGAAATTTTTAAGTGAGTTGGAGATGAGAAATTAGGGGGTAATAATGGCAAACCCTACCAGAGATCGTGAACTTCTAATTCCGGTGGCGGTCACCGGCGCTGGAGATGATGTCTCCGGCGATAAGCCTTCATCATCTTCTTCTTCCTCCTCTTCTCATCATCACTCCGGCCGCGAGGTTAATTCCGTAATTTCACAAACTTCAGGAAAAAATTCGATGCATAGTTAATTTTGTTAGGGTTTTAGGGTGATTTGGTGATCTGATTTGTTTGTTATGTGTGGTAGTGATTATTGTTGTTTTTTAATTGTGTAGATTTGGAGTTAGGAAGTGTGTTTAAGAATTGATTTTGTTTGAAGTATTTATAGAAGGAAAGAAATAGTAGATCTTTTGTTATGAGCTTAATTTATTCTCATGTTGGCTGTTTACTTATTAAGAGAGCAAAGTTACTGAAAGAATGCTGCAAAAAGAAGCAATTTTGTTAATGTTGTATAAATTTATGTATTAATTGTTGAGGAGTGGCTAGTTTATCACTTCTGATCTTAGATGAGGTTAGTTGAGATATGTTACTGCTCTAAAAGTGGAAGCCGGAATCTACAGAAATTGATTGTAGAGATAGCGAAAATTTTGCTTGAAGAGTTGTTTGATGTTAATTGTTCTATAAAAATAAAAATTTATTTTTACAAGAGGAAAATAAACACTAAGCAAGTTCAGAAGAACTTAACGTAGTTATATTAATGATAAACTCTGTTAAAGCTTTGACCTTTTATGGTAGGAGAGGACTCAGATGGCGGGGTATGTACATAATTAAACTTCTTGACAGCGTTCCGTCATTCTTATACTGCATGTTTTGTGATTTTCTAAGTTGTGTTATTTTTTTTATAAATTAGGTTAATATATCGAAAAGGCAATGCATTTGTAGCATATTAAACTATTAAAGTATGTGTTCTCCATGCCGGTTTGGTGCTGTGTATTGGCTTCTTACATATAGGAAGCAGAAAAGTCTTTAAAAGTTTTGCCTATTACTCCTATTATTTGGTGTTAGAGACTTGTTCAATCATGTTTTGTTCTTTTTTTAGTACCAATATGTGCTTTACTTGATGGACCAGACCAAGTGTTACATAAGACGTCTGTTGAGTTATGTGTGTATGTATATGTGAATTTATGTTGGATATAGGTATTGTATTCAAATGCGTAATATACTTTGTTGGTCAAGAGTAAGAAAAAATCTATACAATGTATTATTCGGATGTCCAGTGTCCTACACTAAGTTTTCATGTGTTTGAGTTAAATCTTACCTTATCAAAAACAAATCACGTGTTTGAGTTCTGTCGGATGTGGTATTCATGTTTTTGTCTTCATTTCATGGTGTAACATCTATGGCATGCTACATTTCTACAACAACATACTCGCCTACTACCCGCCAAAGTTATACCCATACCCGCCCCAACTGGGCGGGTGCGGAATCCGCAAAATTATACCCACCTGCCATCCCTAATGGCGGAGGAAGTAATTGGTATGGAGTAAAAAAGAGAAAAGGTGTAAACTATTTCTTGTTGCGAAATTTATTTTATCTTGTTAATATAACAAAAGCCAAAAAGAATCCCATTAATTTTCCTGGAAAATGTATTGGGTCAAAATAATACTAAGCCCCCTGTAAGGAACTTTTCACATGTACCATACTTGATTAGTTGATTAACGATTACATTTCCTGCAGTGCTGTACCTTAATGTAAGGTTAATTATAGCGTCTTTGGCTTCTTTCAGTAATGTTTTATGTGCTGTTGGGAGCAATCTTTAGTTGCTTGATGGTCTCTTTTATTCGTCTTTGCTGTTTGACATTTACTATTCTTATATCTCTCTTCTACTCTCCTTTTCCTCTTCACTCTGCCTCTCTTTCATTTTCTTGCATCACTAGTCTAAATTTGATGATTGTGCCAAAGTCTGTTGTCATAGCTTAATTGCTTAGTGACTGGACTGGTCACGGGTGAATATTACCGTACTGTCCTTGACTCCTACTTTCATATTTTAAGCTTGAATTCTCTTTTCATTATCTGACAAAAGCTGTATGTTTTTTTGCAACTGCAGACTTTCTCTAAAGTTGTTAGGAGTTGGGCTTCTAAGAAATTCATGACCGGATGGTAAACATGGTTCTCTTCAATCTTCCTTTTGATCTAGCATAGGCTGTATCTCTTTATCTGGTTCCTTGCTTTTAGAAAATAAAGTTTAGAAAGAAACAGCAGAGCGCCACAAGAATGATTTACAAAATCTAGTTAAGCAATGGTTCAAGGCCTACAGAAGAACTGACCCAGGCTTCTAAGACCCACTTTCTAGCTTCTGTTACAAGGGTTAGGGGTTTTCACTTTTCAAGGTCCCTTGATGACTACTACCCACTTTTAGCTTCTGTTATGGAAGACTGAAATAGAAGTGCTTTTCGGCTAACAGAATTAAGACAATCAACCTTGGAACATCAAAAGCATCGTAATTGTTGTGAGGAAATTTGATTAGTTAAAACAAACTAGGGGTAACGCTTGTAGCCAGGCTGTTCCTACCATGTAATTAAACAACAATAACTACTAGCGCCTCAGTCCCAAACAAATTGGAGTTGGTTATATGAATCCTGATTCACCATATTGCTCCATTTGAACTTTTTCATGACCCTCTTTTGTTGGTAAATATGATTACGGGAAGACTGTTCTTTAGGTAGCATATCTATCACAAAAAGGAGTGTTCTTCTTTCTTGGATTATGCTTTACCAATGAACTTCTACTGAGTAAGAAATTATGGATCAAAGTTGTGAAGTAAAGTTAATGGGATTATGCTGTACCAATGAACTTCTACTGAGTAAGAAATTATGGATCAAAGTTGTGAAGTAAAGTTGATTAGGAAGCAACTAATCCACAGTCCACTCTGCTGCTAGCAAGTGTGACTGGAAAAAAGTAGCAGGATTGCTTATAAATATTCGTCTTTGTCTTCACTGTCAGTTGTGATTAAGATAGAGGCTCTGCCTTACTACTTGCTTTCTAGTTGTTACTTACTCACATCGTTTTGCAGTGTCATCCTATTTCCTATAGCAGTCACCTTCTATATAACATGGTGGTTTATTCATTTGGTGGATGGCTTTTTCTCTCCAATCTATGCTCAACTTGGAATTGATGTTTTTGGTAAGCATTTGTCCCTTCTCCATGAAAACCAACTTACTTTATTCCTATGTTGTTATTGACACGGACTCATTTCATGGTGCCTTTAAGTAATGACCTTTATCTTTCTTTTGGACATAGAACACATTACCACTAGATGAATTAGCAAATAGTTTTATGGTTCCATATGTAAATATCCTTAGATAGGAGGTTGTGGAGGACACAAATTGGGGTAGAAGGTTAGTAGGTAGTAGGGCGTTGTCTCGCGTATCCTTCCATACTAGTAGTCGTAATATTTCTTTTGTAGCTCGTCCTTCGATTTTTGTTATTATTTGATGTTCCTTGTCCTTTTTCGAAATGCTTTGTCTTGCTTTCTATAGTATCTTGCCATGATTTCCTCACTTCTGTTATTTCCTTTTTTGACCTGCTTTTATATGCTTTCTCTTGAGCCGAGGGTCTATCGGAAACAACCTCTCTACCTTGGGAGGTAGGGGTAAGGTATGCGTACATTCTACCATCCCCAGACCCATTTGTGGGATTACACTGGGTATGTTAGTTGTTGTACCATATGTAAATGTCAGCTATATTAGGTTAAGGCTCTTTTCTTTGATATATTAGTAGCTCATGTTGGTGATATTCTTCTTGGGAGATGACCTCCTTTTCTATGGCTGTTCTGATCAGGTCTTGGATTTATGACTTCAATCACTTTCATTTTTTTGGTCGGGGTGTTCATGTCATCATGGTTGGGGGCTTCAGTTTTGGGTCTTGGGGAGTGGTTCATCAAAAGAATGCCATTTGTTCGGCATATCTATAATGCTTCGAAGCAAATTAGTTCTGCCATATCTCCAGGTATGCTTTATGATTTTTTCAGTTTCATACTACTTTTCACGAAATAGCTTTCAGTTGGAGAGTGATGATTGATACATAACCTCCAATTGCAGATCAGAACACACAAGCTTTCAAGGAGGTCGCCATAATAAGGCATCCACGCATTGGCGAATATGCCTTTGGGTTCATTACTTCGTCTGTTGTGTTGCAGGTATGCCAATGATTACGTTTTTTTTGTATTTTTCAATAATAAGAATTCAACTATCATCTTTTTCTTGACCATTTAGAAACTTCTAATTACATGGTGGGCACCTGTAGCAATTTTTTTAAAAGAAATTGAAAGGAAAAATTGGGGAGGGGATTACAAGGTGGGAATCAAACCCTCACCAATAAGGTGAAAGTTCAGGTAGCCAAACAATTGGACTACTAAGATTCCCCTATGGGTAGCATTAGGATCACATATCCCTGCTGTTGGATAAAATTATGTACAATTGCATCTTTCGTCCATTTTATTTGAAATTCACTTGTGCGCTACTCTGTCTTACCATCCAATCCAGAACTATTCAGGAGACGAAGAGCTATGCTGTGTGTATGTTCCTACAAATCATCTTTACATTGGTGATATATTCCTCGTTAGTGCAAAAGATGTTATTAGACCAAACTTGTCTGTCCGTGAAGGAATAGGTAAGAGATCTGTTTTGATTGTCAATTTCGCTGGAAAATATATGCATTGATTTGTTTGCTACTCCCGAGCTTTTTTCCAAGTATCATCTTTCCTCTTAATCTTAATAGAGTATTTCCATCTGGCAAACCTAAGTATAATTTTCTGATCAAGACATATGTTCATGCTTAAGCACTTCCCGACATGATCTTTTCTCTTTGCAGAGATTGTTGTATCAGGTGGCATGTCAATGCCTCAGATACTGTCGACGCTGGATCCAGGAAGTATTCAAGTCGATAGAAGTTGACCTTACAGAAACTGAGGGTAAAGATAATAGTCATCTCAGAAGTGTTCATCAGTCATCAAATTCCCCCCTTTTTGTTCCAGAAAGGTTTTCTTTTTTTCTTTTCTTTCTTTTTATCATTTACTATTTGATATTTGAGGTGTTAGATTTAGGTCACTTAAGTGACAATTGCTGCAGTGTACAATGTAGGGAAGTAGCAATGGTTTGAAAATGTAGTTGGCTGATAATTTTAAGTTAATAGGTTTCTCGCCTTCTGCTTAACTCCTAACTTTGAGGTTATATTGAATGTGTTATAATACTCGATTTTTCAACAGTACCGCTGTTTCGAACTCAGCAAGCTGCTGTATATGAAAAGGGAGAATTGTTTTATATGGCGATTGCCTCATACTCTGATTTGAATTTTGAACCGAGGAAGGCAAAACATAAGAGGAGCCATTGTACATGATAATATTGGACTGAGATGAACTTAAATGGAGCCCCGCACTACCTAATACATATAGATCCTTTAACAACTTGTGGCAAGAATTGAAGCTACTATACATGATAATACTCAGATATTTAAGTTTTATGCGCACAGGATGTAAGAAACATGTTGCATAAGTAAATCACTTATGACATAATTACAATTTGTGTTTGTAGCAAAAAAATAGTTAATTTATCGGAATCAAAGTAAATAAGATAATAATGACGTTTTTTTTGGTGATAGATCTAATCGTAGAAAGTTAAATGTTTATGATATCATTAATCGGTTACTTGATAATATAGTTAAAAAAAATATTACAGAATAACCGGATTTAAGCGTTATTGGTGTAATAAATTCAAAGATATTCATATTGAGCTGTGTTTTCGCTAATTGGTGATGCATCCATCTACAACTAGACTACTAGATTTCAAAAACTACTCTACGTGGTAATCCTTTTACTAAGAAATTTCAGCGGGTGTACTCTTTAAGAATCGATGTTTCGACTTTTGTGTTGTGTCCGTAAAGAAAAGCAATGCAAATATAGGTATTTATAAGAATTTGTGTTTCTCCTCTTTCCTCCTCCTTCATATGTGTCGTAGAAAATTAAAAAAATCGATTTCATTTGAAGAAAATTTTAAAAAATATTATTGTTGTATTTTATTGAGTTAGATATTGAAGAAGACAAAGTGAGTCCAATGGCGAAGTAAATTTCGCTAGTGGTGTTCAAGATTTAATATAGGTTTTAAAAAAATACTTTTTAACATATATATGCAGAATTATATTTTAATATATATTAATTTTTTAATAAAGTGTTCAGCTGATCACCCTTAGTATATGTAGCTACGCTGAGAGGGTCTATTGATTTTTTGAAGATTTTGGTTGAAACTTACCATTGAGAATTGTTGGGATTGGTGTTAGCTATTGGGATATCAAATTTGGAGTCATCTAGAGTTTTTTTTTATCTTCTAAAACAAAAATGTGTTGGTGAAATTTTGCAGAAACTCATAGTGATTCTCCATGAATGATAAACAATTTGTTCCACAATTACAATACAATCTGTGCTAAAAAACTGATGATTATCATAACTCGCTGCAAGCCCCTCCATCATAAACTCCTGGTGATCCGTCAGAATCCGTGAAAAATTTATTCCAAAGTCACCACACAAGTTATACTAAACTCCTGGTAATTCGACATGAATTGTGGCAAGCCCGTCCAACAGAAAATTCATATTGATCCAATCCAACATTACATTTTGTACTAAATTTCTGATGGTCCCGTCATAAGTTGTGGCAAGGCATATCTTTTGATCCACTAGGAATTAAACTTCAACTTCTGACCAGAAAATTATTTTTGCACAATTTATCAAAACATGATCAATATTAAACGGTAATACTGAAATATTAGTCTATTTGGCTAAACCGTCAAAATTTCATGGAGTATCCTATTTTGATCGCGCTATTTAAGTAATATCAGTCTTGTATGTTTTTTTATTATTTTGCGCGAATTTCCGTCATACGGATTGGTATTTAATTTTTGCCTCTACTTCTCATTTAATGAAAAATTGTGGCTCAAAATACCCTTATTTGTTGGTCTACGAAATCAGAGATTTTGGTTCAATCCCCAGCAGAGTCTAAAAAAACAAATTTGGCAAGGCATGTCGGACAGAAACTTTGTCTTGTCCGACATAAATTCTGTAGAAATGAAATTATGCAGGATAACTTAATTCCTACAGAACTTATGTCGGATTACCTTGCGAAATTAAGTAATAAATAAGGGCAAAGCGTTTTTTTTTAATTTTTCGTTGTTAAGGATATTTTCAACTATTTTTGTCACATAAAGTGTCAAAGGCCAAAATGAAAGAGCAACGATTTGAGAGGCAAAAATTAAAGACCGCTCCAAAATAGGGACATTCGTGCGAATTGTACTTTTTTTTTTTTCCAACACCTATACCCATTGCTCTCTTACTCAATCACACCTATCTAAAATTTCAGCCCAACCCAAACCAAATTGACATTGGCCCACAAGTCCCTCCCCATTGCGATTTTTAGCGGCCCACTCCATAATAACCTATCTCTAAACCCTAGCCTCCATCCCTCTTCAGTCTTCTCTATATAAAGTATCATCGTTGCCCTGGTTTTACAGTGTTCACCTTTATTCTAAAACAACAACATACTCAGTGAAATTCTACGACTGCGCGGCTGTTTTCGGATGATCCTTTGTTCTAAGTATTTCAAATAAACCCTATTTTCTTGTCTGTGATATGAATTTCTGTTTGAATTGTTTGTTTTAATATCGTTTGGCCTATGATTAAACTTGTAAAATATAGACAAGCATATGTCTGAATTTTCATCATGTTGTTAGCCTAATCTTCTCTATGAGGCCAATCATAATTTTTTCAGATTTATCCTTTCGGTGTTCAATAATTTTTAAAAATATCCTACTTATCACTGGGTCATATGATGATTAGAAGCATAGTTCAAATGAAATCTTTGTGATTATAAAATATCTTTTTAGTCTTTCGCTCCTATCTGATGGCTCATTTTTCTGAAAAAAATATTTAAAAACATAATTAATCTGTTTTATGTAATTTATTATTTGAAACTGAATTGTTAATGGACAATGACGACTTGTATCAATTGGTCTCGTTCGTCGTAATGGTGTTTAAATTCACCTTGACGACCATACCCAACTGAGTCTTCAACAACATATTCAGTGAAATCACAAACTTTATCTCTACCTTGGTAAGTAGAGCGGTGTTTCTGAAAGACCTGTGGCTCAACAATTGAGTACTATTATTAATTTTTTTTATGTTAATTCACTTATTGTAATCCTTAATTACTTACTTTGATTTAAACTAATTTCCTAATTGTTTTTACTAATCAAATTTGTGATCTTTTTAACTCTTACAAAGGTTATTTTCCCTTTTATGGTGCTATGATGAAAATTTCTTGTGTCGGAGACCTTTGGTCTATGATGGTTACACAACCCTCTAAGAAGTTCTGAGTACTAATTATTTTTTAAATTTCAACTCAAATATTTCTGTGCTTTATTTATTTTTTTCATTGTAAATAAACGTTTTTATTTTATTTTTTAGTATTAATAATGTTTGTTTTATAATGATATGACGATATAATTCATGTCTGTCAATCCACTGAATACATTTGGTATGATGTAAAGAGTGAATCCTGACAGGTTCTGATCATTAATTAATTTTCCCTAATTGTACTTTTCGTTTAGTCTTAATTTTTTAACATTATAGTTTAATAGGGGCAAATGATGAAATTTTATATATCGTAAATGGGTAATTTGCGTCTGAATATTTCATTGATGTTATCACCTTGGAGAACTGATGCCCTTTAATTTATTAATCTGAAAAATATTATTATTGAGTTTTATAGACAAGCATATGTCTGAATTTTTTTCATGTTGTTAGCCTAATATTCTCTATGAGGCCAATTTAAATTATTCTTTTTTCTAATTTCTGCTTTCAGTGTTTAATGTTTAGAAAATTATTTATTTTTGCTGGAGTGGGATATAAATCGAGGGCGCGAGTGGCAGCTCTATAAGGGATCTATAAGGGAGGATCAACGGGACACGAACCCAGCAACATTTCTTGCAATATTTCATCAAAGACTGTCATCACACGGATTTGAACTTGCGACGTCAGTGGTTGTACCCCAATCACTTTGCTACTTACCAACTCGCTTGTGCCCCTCGGGCGTCTTTTGCTCCTATCTGGTGGCTCATTTATCTGAAAAGTAGTTAATTTTTTTAATTGAAATTTTTAATGGACAGTGACGACTTATATCAACTGGTCTCGTTCGTCGTAATGGTGTTAAAAAAACACCTTGACGACCATACTGATATATCACCACCCATAAACTGAGTCCCACAATTAAAATGTATGTTAATTCAGTTGTTTTATCTTTAATTATTGTCCTAATTGTTGAGTGTTAAATTTGTGAGTTTTAATGATGTTTTAAATGTAAGTTTCCTTTTATTATGGTGCTGTGATGAAAATCTTGTGTCGGAGATTTTTTGTCTGTGATGGTCTACACAACCCTCTAAGAAGTTCTGAGCACTTATTATTATCTTTCAATTTCAACTCAAATATTTCTGTTTTGTTGTTTTTTTTCTTGTAATTTTTTTAAATATATCTTTAATTAAGTGATGATAGAATTCAAGCTCAATCCACTGAAATACATTTTTATGATGTAAAGAGTGAATTTCGACAGGTTCTGATAATTTGCGTCTGAATCTTTCATTGATGCTATCACCTTTAACGACAGAAGATAGGGTTGATTAAATTTTATTGAGTCTGACTCAGTGATCATTTATCGAAGACTGATTTTGATTATCAAATGATTGAATAATCGAGAGCAATTTACTTAAGATACTTAGTTGACATTTTGGCAAGTATTAAACTGTTTCTGTTCCTGTATAATTGATAGCATGCTTTTAAAAAGTACAAATCATAATTATTTTGAATCATAAGTTACCTTCTGTAAATCCAATTCTTTTTTTTTTGGTCACGATCAAATGAAATTATATTTGGGCTTGTCTTTAGATCCCAGATATGCTTATTTTGCTATCCTAACATGTTGGATTCTTGGTTGTCTAACAGTCCATTTCTCAAGGAAAGAACTGAAAAGTGCCCTTAAGATTACATTTATCTAACTTGCATTGCTTAGAAAATTGTGGCCACTCAACATATCAGATTGTTCATCAACTTTAATAACCAAAGAGCAAAAGAAAATTACTATTACAAATTGCTAATGAAAAGATAAATGTAATCTTCTTTGGTTATTAGCAATTTGTAATCTTAAGGTGTAAATGCAACAAACATTTTATTAGTCAATACTAGGGAGAAACTTTGATACAATTGAAGAATGGGGAAGAGATACATTATTAGAAAAGAGCACCAAGTCAAATGCCTCCTACCTCAAAACTAGACATTATGCTACAATGCAATAATAGTTGCAGTGCCAAACATTGAATAGATAAGCACTTTTACATTTTCATGTAAATTCCAAGAGGAAGAAAGGAGAAACTGCAACTTAAATTTTCAGGCTAAATAAGTTATTGAGGCGTTAAACTACTCTCCTTCTGCTTCTCGACAGCACAACCTTCAGGAAGAACTGTCCCGCCAATTCTTTTTGGAGGCCAATACCGAAATATGGACCTGCCTATTATATTCTTAGCAGGAAGTGCTCCCCTGTTAAAAAGAATTCTGACTTAACATGAGCATATTTAATGAACTAGCAGTTTAGTAGACGCTTTAGCTTTTCAGAGACCGGACAACTCACCACATATGTGAATCGTAGCTGTTATTCCGATTATCACCCATAACAAAAACTGAATTCTCGGGTACACGCTGCAGTACAGACATGAAAAAAAAGCAGTAAGAACAGTATGTATCGGAAAAAAAGTGATTTTCCTATTCATTTTCTTGTGTTTGGTACGCCAGTTGGAAAATATCATTTTAAGAGCATTTACATATATTCAAAGCCAAGTACTATGAGGTTTTTGAATTCGGAGTGCAACTTCTGATGGTGGTGGTTGGTTTTGGGGGGGGGGGGGGGGTAAAAGGGGTAGAGGGGGGGAGGCGGATAGCACGGAGGTGGGTTTGGAGATGCGTTGGTGTGTATTTATTGATCCGGAAAATGCTCTCCATCAAATTGTAAGGAAAACATTTTCCTCCATTTTCTCATATTTTGAGGAAAACGTTTTCCAAGATGTTTAATGCAACCAAACAAGGCAAAATAGGAAAACATTTTCCATCATACCAAGCACACCCAAAATGGAAATTAACAACAGACTTTGGCCACAACTATGATGGTTTTTGGCTTCTATTATTAGTCAAATCTGGATGATTCAATACTTTTGTATATTCGAAACTACCTAAGGAAATGAATTGTAGGGAAGCTGACTAATGAGTTAGGTTAAACAGTGAAACGGAACATACCACTGGTGTCATTTCGTATTTGGGTGCCTCGTTTATAAAGTCTTCACTTCTCACAACCCCATTTACGATCAACTTTCCTTCATGAACCTGCACCACAAAGAATCACCAAAATATTTCCTTTTATATTGCTGGCAATTTGGCTATATATTTGGTAATACAAACTCCAAGCCCCCCCCCCCCCCCCCCTCCACCCGAAAAAAAAGAAGGCGAAATATAGCAACAAATGAAATGTGTGCATGTTGGAGATTCATTACGAAAGGGATGAGAGGGGTCTCTCTTTTGCATACGAAAGGAAAATAAGAAGGCAAACTTCGCCTGACCTTCCTTTTCTATAATAGGTCCTAACTAGAACACAACTGATGAGTTCCTAACTAGTAAATCTTTTATTCCATCTCAAATTGAAGCTCTTGTTCTAATTTGACTAAATTGTTAAGAAAAAAGTGACGATGTAAAGTAATTAAATAGGAAAGTAGGTTGAACTTTCGAGTTATCTTTCGGATGTTTAAGAATGAAAAAGAAAAACTAATATTGGAAAGTCTATAAGAGGATTCTATAGAATTTCTTCAGTAAAGTCGGTAGCATCTGAGGTTGGACAAAAAAAAGAGAGGCGGAGTTCAATTTTGTGACTAAAATGGAAGAGTAATAAGATGCCAAAAACTAGCTCCCGATAAGAAGATGAAGCCTGATTGTGCAAACAATGAAAGCAGCCGAAGGTTTTGACTGGTTCGGAAGGACCAGGATGCAGATGTCTATTCAATAGAAGAAGTTGTTGGACCATTGTTGAGGACTAGCTCGTGAGTGGAATCAAGTATTTCAAGCATCTCAAATTTGAATATCAATGTTGTAAACAGATTCACCAGGAATTCTTCTCAAGAGCAGAGACTGGAGAAGCATGCTATTTGACAACGTACATTGATACTAGTTCAAGTGCCTAAGCTGCAATTCTGATCCGTGGACCACTTGGGTAATGCTCATGGTTATATCAATAACTATGTAATGTTACTAGAAAAGATTCTAAAAGGATATGAAGTGTGGAATGGCAGAGAGAAGATGCATTATCCAAATATACAGAGAATCTTCACTGAAATACTACCCGATCAGTCATAATTATGCAGTTCAAGTTCATAGCAATTAAAAAGTAGTATTACTGCTTCTATTATTTAGTGAACTCACCTCGACAATATCACCTTCTTTTGCAATAATCCTCTTGATAAAGACATCGTCATCTGTGTATCCTACTTCCTGAAGGACTGGAGGACTTTTGAATATTACTATGTCATTCGGACATGGTTTTCTAAAATAGTAACTGATCTGTAAATCACAAGATCAACATAGTTACAAACAAAAAAGACTTTGAATAATGGATCAATGATATCATAATAAATAATACACATGGAGAGCACATCGCAGGACAAATAAGATGGAAAAACCCAATGTTTCAGGAGGCTTAAACATATGTTCCTACACTCGGGTAATTGTCTCTAGATGATTGCAACACACCGAGCCTAACTTAAACTATTATATTACAGCAAATTTCTTAGTTGCAATCTGCAGCTAGCCATCTAAAATTATTCTCGCACACATCCTACAAGGTAATTTGATGCATTTACATCTGAAAAACTAACAAACCGACCGCTAATCACTATAGGTTATAGAGTCCTAAAATCATACTCAGAGTCGAACTAATTCATGCTTCAAAGTCTATACTTTCATTTCAAATTCAACATTTAGGTCTAGGAGGACCAAGAAGCACAAATTCCACAAGACCTCTATCCTCTAAATTTCAATTGTCTTCAACATTAGATTCCCCTACATTTTGATTTGTCCCCAACATCAAATGTTGGAAGCCCATCCAAATCAACTGTCATTAGTTAAATCAGAAGGAAATATCCAGCAATAGAGTTGTCCAAGTTTATCAATACCTTATATATCAATTCCACCTCAATCCCAAACTAGTCGGGGTCAGCTTATATGAATCATCTCTATTCATTTTGATGATTCATCATTGTTGGATTATTTTTACACCGGCATTCAACCTACCTTAGCCTCCTCCTTTATCCAGACTTGAGACCAAGTATGCTAGCGAAGTTCAATATCAACAACTAGAGGAATAAACTAACAAACATAGTCATGATAAAACATAGTATTACAATTTCAGCTACTATTCTATCTCCAACATCAAAGGTAATATGATGCATTTACAACTGATAATAATAGCAAAGCAATCACTAACCACTATAAGTTCTACAATCCCAAAGTCATATTCAAGGTCAAACTATTCCATGTTTCAACGTCTATACCCCCTGATACTATCATTTCATTTCAAATTCAACATTTAGGTCTACGATGGACCAAAAAGCATAAATTCCACAACAACGTTGTCCTCTACATTTCAATTGTTTCCGACATCAAATGTTGGAAACTTAAACAAATCAATTTTCACTAGTTAAAATCAGAAAGAAATATTCAGAAAAAAATTGTTCAACTTTATGAACACCTTCCTTGTACAGTTAGACCTCTCTATAACAACTATCCTCTATAACAACATTTCACTATAACGGACAAAGTTTTCTTTGGAACCATTTTTTCATGTTTTGTTATATTATATGTTCTTTTTAACAACATTTAGCTATAGCAGCCAAAAAATTCTGGACAAACAACACCGTTATCAGTTTCACCTCAATCCCAAACCAGTTCGGGTCAGCTTATATGAATTGTCTCTATTAATTTTAATGACATCATAGTTAGACTATTTGTTACACTGGCAATCAACTTACCTTAACCCTCCTCCTTTATCGAAACTCGATACCAACTACACTCACAAAGATCAATTTCATCAACAATCAAAGGTATAAATTCACAAACATATAGTCAAAACAAAACAAAAAATTACCTTTTCAGCTACAATTCTATCACCAACATCAAATGTAGGATATATAGACAAGGAAGGTATAAATCTTGGCTCAGCAACAAATGACCTAAATGCAAGTGATATCACCACTGCTGCAATAACTGTTTTAGCATCATCTGAACTAAAATTCAACCATTCTGGCAAAACCCCATTTTGCTTCTCAATCCCTAACTAACCCGGGTCAGCTTATATGAATCATCTCCGTTTTGATGATTCATCATAGTTAGACTATTTTTACACGGAATTTCTACATTGTATAGCCATCCACCAAAATAATAGCCAATAAATGTATATTAATTGTAATATACAGAAAATATACATATTTTATACATAGTTAATGTGTAACTCTTGGTATATTGGCTAGCTGTTGTTATTATTTTTTATCAAGCGGCCAAATGTGTAAAAAGACCAATTCAACTGCATTAACAACAACACCAACTACGCCTCAGTTCCAAACAAGTTGGGGTCGACTATATGAATACTTGTTGTTTCATTTAAGTTCAACTCATTTCAAAAGAATAAATTCACAAACATATAGTCAAAACAAAACAAAAAATTACCTTTTCAGCTACAATTCTATCTCCAACATCAAATGTAGGATACATAGACAAGGAAGGTATAAACCGAGGCTCAGCTACAAATGACCTAAACGCAAGTGATATAGCCACTGCTGCAAAAACAGTTTTTGCATCATCTGAACTAAAATTCAGCCATTCTGGCAAAACCCCATTTTGCTCCTCTGATTGTTCATCATCTCCACCACCATCGCCATCTCTGCCACCACCATCACCGCCGCCACGGTCAAAAACTTTCTTTTTTGACTCATCTTTAACCCCTTTACACTTAAAGCTTTGATTTTTAGCTTTGTTACATGTAAAATGATTGAAAGATTGAATCTTTGGGGTTTTAATGAAAGATTTGAAATGGGTGTCATCGAATTGGAGGGTTTTAGACTTAGGGTTTTGAAGGGAAGGGAACTGAGAGATGAGCTGAAGAGTTATCATTGAATTGTCTGAAACAGTTAAGTTCCCCTCCAATGTGTGTTCAAATTGAATTGGCAGTTAATATCAATGTATTTGCCATTTTGGGTTATCTTCTCTCTCTCTCTCTCTCTCTCTCTCTCTCTCTCATGATTTTCCATTTTATATATTTTTTTGTTTTATTTTCAAGAGAAAATCAATTTAGACCCGTTTAGATTAGTTGATTGTAAATGACTGAGCTTTAAGCATTGATAAGTATAAAGTGTTGAAATTGATTTATAAATAAGTACATATGTATTTGGATGGAAGTGGTGAAACTATTACTTTTGATATGTTAAGTAAGAAAGTGTTAGATAAACTATTCTTTTATTAGAATGTATAAAAGACCTTAAAATGTGTGCAAAGAGTGTAAAATTTTAAAGTATTTGAGTAAAGAAGGGAGGAATAACAAATATGGAGTGAAGAGGAAGTTGGAGTTTTATTTTGGAAAAGATGTTTTGAGAATTATAAAAAAATATTAACGATAAAATGATAAGATATTTGATCAAACTAAAAGTACTTAAAGCCGAAAAAACATAAGTCAGTGATATAAGCGTAGGCAAACACCCTCAGAAAAAAACAAATAGGATCTCAAAATGTCTTAAACAAATTAAGGAGTTAGTGGCTTTATCATCTTTTTCATGTTAACAATCATCTGGTTATGATTAATTAGCTGCAATTAACTTTTAAGTAATCTTACATTGTAAACAAGTAATTTTACACTATTTGCGATAAAATATGGTCAACTTTCACGCACTTAAAATTCTTTTTCCATCGAAATGGTACACTTTTTTATCCATGTATTAGCAAGTTAATGAAGTGATTTTCCAAATTTCAATGGTTCACCATCGGCTTACTCATTTCTTCCTATTTATTCATGGGCCAAAGCTTGGTCCATCTTTGCCAGTAGCCTTATATAGAGGCCCACCCAAGCTTTACCCGTTTAGAAATCCTACTAGAAGAAATTGCACGATTTTTCCTTCAAATGGGCTGGTCTTTAATTTTTGCCCTTAGCAATCGAATTTATATCTAGCGGGCAATAAGTTTTTAAGGACAAAAATCATATGGGGCATAATTTGTGAGATAGTATGATGTAAAAATATAAACTTATGCTGAAAAAATGTTTCTTATGAGGAGCAAAAATTAAAGACCAACACAAAATAGCGACATAAGTGCCAATGTTTATCAAAATTAGGGGAACAGTGTTACTTTGTTACCAAAGTAGTTTGTTAAAATGGCTGCTTTTATTAAATAAGGATAATGTTCGACTAGTATGCGATCACCTCGACGAACCAATATGGTACCTAGACTCTACCAACTAAGTTTTAGGCTAGATCTTGATTTCGGTTCAAATGGTAAGAATTTGAAGATGACATCTCTGGAAAGCACCTATGCCTAATGGCTTAAATGTTAGAAATTCGGAGAGGAGTACTCCGAAAACAAGTGAGAAAATGATTCTTTTTTAGTTTACTTAACTTGACTTACTTTATTGTTCACTCTCTTTGAAGATAACTAGAGGAAAATGTTCTACCAATTTCACTTACATAAAATATTTTAGTACCTATGTATTTATAGAAATCCCTCTAACATGTACCTATTTTAATCTCTATCGAAATACGAATTTTGAACTCTTATGATCCTTGCTCACTTTATTGATCCCTAGGCCACACTCTAAAATGTTTATAAGTAACTTTTTTGTTGGGTTGAAGTGTCATTACTTGTTTGCAGAAATTTTCTACTGGACATTTGATTTATACCGTTGATAATAATTTTATATCTAGTACTCCCTCCATTCCAATATTAAGTGAAGTTCTTGTTGGATATAAAGCAGTACGAAAAATAAATAAATATTACAAGTGGCTTGTAAAACTGCTGAGAACTTCAAAGCTGGATCTTGTATTAAAAAATACAAGAACATGAACTGCTACACTAGTGGCTTGTAAAACTGCTGAGAATCCGAACGGTTAGAGTCCTTTGAGTATCAAGTTGACACCTGAAACACTTAGCAACCAATTAGATAATGACAACATCACTGGCTGAATCGAGAGATGACTCTCTGTCTTTAAGACAAGATTTCCCCGTATATATGCTTTTACGTTAGCGGGCAATAGTCTCCCAAGATAAAATATCAACTAATCAACACTACAAAGCAAATAGGTTGATTCTGACGAAGAAAACAAACATGAAACGGCTTGCTGAAGAATGGAAATTTTTGAGGAAAATGAAGAGTTTCTGCTTTTGTTCAAGACTAGTGTCTTCTCTTTCTTTTCTTTCTCTCTATTGTCTACACAAAATTAGAGTAAGGTCTTCTCTTTATAGTGTTTAGGAGGTATTAAGAGGATGCTTAAGAGGTATAGTCATGGCCAGAAACGTTTTGTAATAAGTGCAAAACGTTTCAGATGGTAATGCCATAAAAAAACCCAGCAGAGAGATAATATCAGCCCAGTAGCTCGAGCCCGAACGGGCGGCGCGCGTGGGGCTAGCCTTGAGCCCAAGCACACCTAGGTCCTCCCTCCTTCAAACACATGAGTTACCCCTTGGGGTCCCAAACTCTTATCCATTTTTAGGCTTATAAAATGAACAATTCTTCCTTTTCCCACCGATGTGGGAGATTTGTCCCACACCATATTTTCATGCATCAAACACCTTACTTTGTGGACTAATATATCTTTCATTTCTTAACGAAATTTGACGATCCTTGGCCCTACGATCATCTACTCACTTAGTAGATTATGCACGTGTGAAGAACCAAAGTCTCCAACATGCGGAACCCGAGTGTTTAAGTCATTAAAGATGGATGGACGCAATCCACATCAAAGGTAAATTTTCAACAGTTCTAACACTTTTTTTTGTCCAAAATGAATGATTTTTTCAAAGTCCAAAAATGTATTAATTAATTTTTTTTCAAAATTATTCTTCTTTTAATCATCATAATCAAATTTGAACATTGTTTATTTCTAGTTTAAGAAAAGTTTCAAAAGAAGTAAAAAGATAATATCAACAAATTATCCTTTGATTAATGTTATAATTGACTTTTTTTTAAAGTGTGTCACATCCCAAAAATTAATTTATTTTGGAACGGAGAGAGTATATTTGAAAAGCAATAAACCTGACTATGTGAACAATCTTGGAACCCACAACCTTAAATCAATCCCTAAGGTTCACCAGCAACACCGCCACAAATGATTAACCAACAAACATACCAGAATATTACAACTAACTAATAAGATACAAATGGTTGGCAGACAAAACCATGTGCTGAAGTTATATCATACTATTTTTTTTTTTATTATGTTACTGTTATAATCAAAATTGGAATCTTTAAAAAAAGGTCCTAATTATCTCAGTTTTTCTCCGATATCAATCCAACCAGAACGGGTTAGCCTTCGTTTGCCCCATTGGCGAAGTCATAAGTTGTGGTGAATCCGTGTCGCTACTATAAAGTGCTTTCCATAGTTCAATAGAGAAAAGAGAGAAGAGCAGGCCGATTTCCTTTACTTTATTATGAAACTTAAACAAAGAATCCTCGACTTGAACAGCGCGTCCCCATAAAAGTTTTTTTTTGAGGATCCGACAACTTATAGCTAAATGCAATAATTTCTTTTGGTAGAACTAAAGGTCCAATATCATACACCGCAGAATGAAAATGATTTAAAAGAAAAAGACGATAATGCAACATTAGTGATGAATTGTACCTGATTTTACACCAAATGAAATATACATAAACAGAATAAAAAGATTACCTATCCATACAATATAATTTTCTAGCGATGAATTGTCCATTAATATCTCTTGAACAAAAATGACTCCTGTTGCTCATATCTAATAAACCTGATTATTGGGACAAAGCTTGGAACCTCAACCTTAAACCTACCCCTTTGGTTACCCACCACACTGCAGAAATGATTAACCAGCAAACATATACTACAATCCAGTCTCCCGGGCATAGCTGGATGCAGAGCCGTTACTATACTTTTAAGGGCCGAGTACGAGAAACAAAAAGATGCATTTTTTATTCACATGCCAAATCTGATTTTGGTTTAAAAAAAAAAACTTTCGCTACTAATTGAATTTGAACATACGACCTCTCACTAGAAAACGACTTTTGAAAAAAGCCTTAAACCACTAGGCTACGACTCTCATTAAAAGATAAAAGTCATTTTTAATACATATCTTGATATTTGAAACCAATAAAAAAAATGAAAATTCTGGGGCGGAGGACATGCCGACCGGGGGGCCCTGTGCGGCGGCGCCGCCTCGACCGCCCCAGGGACAGCTCTGGCTGGATGGCAAAGGAGGGGAACTTAAAATCCAGCTGGAGGCCTGCAGCGTGAGTTCGAACCCTGGTAGGAGCAATTTGCTCTCTTCTAGGGTAGGATTTTGTAGGTGATATTAGTTGCTCTGTTCTCAAACTTTGGTCATTCAGGCACATCCCGCGATTTACTGGTAGTAGTGCTAAGGGACCGGGACTAATATCTCCAGAAATAATCTGACGTAAGTCGGGAAGCTGGATATAAAAAAAAAATACTACAACCCAAAAGAAAAAATTGTAACGGTCGGCAGAAAAAACCATGTGCTGAAGATAGTAAAGTCAATAAATATGGTGAGATCTTAGCAACTTGCTACTGCCAAATTCTTGTGACTTGTCCCCATGCATGTGCAAAAAGGTTGTCTTGACCATAATTTTGATGGATAGCCCCTTTTAACTTTTGCTTTCTTTTGTGTTACATGTGACCATCTAATTCTCCACAAAGGACCACTTCCTACCTCCATTAAACAATAGTATTACTTGTTTATGCACCCAAAAAAAAATCAACATAGTTTAAACAATTAGTCAAGCTTTCTTCTTATGCAAGATTAGATTTTCTAATAACTTATCTAATAACTTGTTCAAATCCCATTTATAATCAGGATAAGAAATTGAATGAATGAAGAAAATCTGGGACAATCAAACATATATACTAGAAGCAATCCACCTTAAAATTGTTTTAAAAAAAAAAAGCAACACTGGATCCACCCGGCCCGTATATTTCATAAGATGTTGACTTTATCTCTGGTGACACAGGCAGGAGAACCTTCTTTATCTTTTGAGTTGTTCTGTCGGATCCGGAAGAGCAAATTTATTTCTGTTCGACGACACAATGCCTCACTTGCCCTCTGCTACACATCTCTTTCGTTCGCATCACATTGGCTTTGAAGCAGCTGCACGGTACTGACATTTTGAAAGTTAGCTCTTTATTTGTTTATCTCGTCCTTCTGAACATTGGATTATATACAACCTCGTGAACATTACAACCAATCAATCGAGAGTCTTCTATACATTTAGAAACTTTCTATTTATTCCCGAACGCACAAGAAAAGCTTAAATTAAAGTAAAAAGAAAAAGTTTTATAAGAAGCAAGGGCGCACCAGCTGCACGAAAGCCCTTGCTTCTTAGGGCATATCCCTTTTCTTGATCATTAGCGCTTGACTAATAAGATAGAAAGAGCCTCTTTTCCTTTCTCATTGAAGTATGTAGCGAGGAATCGAAGAGATGAGACCCGATTCAATTCTGTGATTAAATCAAATTTTGTACAAAATTATTTGTTTACGATTCTCTCAAATACGAATTTTCTTTATCAACAGGGTAGCGAGAAGAGAGACAACGGATGGAATTGGATTATCAATGGAAGTAGCCTAACCCTGGGAAAGAGACTGTAATTTCAACTCGGCCTTCTACGTTGAGTGTTGCAAATTCCCTTTCCTAGTTGTTGACTATTGAGGAGGCCATTGTACGGATCTCAACCCCCAACCGCTTAGGTTCACTTTTTCTAACATTTATAGTACCAACTAATTCATTCAGGCTAGATTTTTAAAACCAATTGATCAGGAAAGGTCTTGTTCATGGTGGCAAGTGATTCACCAGGTCTAGCTAGGTTGGGAGTTGATTAGCCTAAGAGTCATTGGAGTAGGTGAAAACTATACGAGACGAGGGTACGAAAGCGGAGCCAAAATTTTCATTAAGGGGAGTCAAAATATAATTTACACATTTCAAAAGGAGTCAAAATATAATTTACACCTTTTCAGAGAATTCAACATATAGTATATATACTAAGAATATTTTTTTAACCCATTTATACATTGTAATTTCCAACAAAGGGGTGCAATTGATTTCGCTCGGACAAGGATAGCTCCGCCACTGGGTACAAGTCTAACAGAAACAAAAACTTTAGATGAGTTCTAATCTGTTTAATCCTTGGTGGATAGAGCATGCAGTATATGCGTTGATGGAGATAGCAGTAGGTATTCTGTGAAATAGTAAAAGTGTTCACAAACTGCCCATAAATTTGCCATTGAATGTGCTTTGAAGAACCAATTATGCCATTGAATGTGTGTTAAAGAATCTAAAATGCTGCTCTGCACGTAGCATATGCACATCTTGTAAGAATTCAGCAGATATAGATGCCTCCAACATGACATTGGTCAAAGTTGCAATTTTTTTTTTTATAAAAAGTCAGCAGTTTGGCCTGACAGCTTGGATCCAAAAGAAGAGAAAATTCAAAGTTGAATAAACTACTTAAAATAGTACATACAACTTGCTTAATTTTGTCATCTACCAAACAACTGATTCAAATCCAACAGTCAAATGACCATTTAAGCAAAAAGAATAATACCACAATCAAGGAATAAGTCTGAATGGATATGAACAATGCTATAATTGAAGCATTAAATAAAAGAATTGGAAGTATGTAACTCATCCCTCTGCTGTAAAAGTCATTAAAAATACAATGGAGAACTTTTCTCACTTGAAAAGAAGAAAAAAAAATGGAAAAAAACCAAGTAAATCACCCAAGCATTCGTATCTTAAAGAGTTAGGTTGAAAGATTATACAGAATTGGAGTTTCTTGTACTAAGAATTTCCACTGAAGTCGGGTTACTGTACTGATCACTACTGTTATATTCTTGACTTGTCGCTAGTGCCATCTTCCGGAATTTCTTCATGTCTTCGTTGTATTGGAGTGTGTCGTAATCTGAACTTGTATATGAACTGTATACTGTGCTGTGTCCAGGTTTAATCCCTTCATTAAGGTCCGATAACGAGACATCTCCTTCCAAAGCTCTGAGAACCTGCTCAATTATATGGTATAAACTTAAGCTCGCGGATAGTATGCCTAAGTTTGCAATCTCCATCTAGACTAGAGCATCACACCTAATGTTTTTTTAGTTTTAAGGCAAAATACTTAGATAGCCTCTTAAACTTGTTAGTAAATTTCATTTAGACATTGAACACCTGAATATATGATAAAATGTTCCTATTAGACACTCCTGACTCAAAATTTTGGAAATATTTTGCGCGTGTTCTTAAGCGTCCATTATGTAAATAGGTTACCACTTAAAATATGTCACCTCATTCAATTATCTAAGCTCTCCTAAATCTTTTATCTTAAAAGCTGCATGTAAATCTTCTTTTGTGGATTGAATGAGTTCTGGATCATTTCCAGTAAGCGGTAGATCATCAACATATACCAGCACCACCACTATGTTGTCATTCTTCAACTTTGTGAACAGAGAATAGTCTCTGTGACTCTGCTGAAATCTAGAAGAAATCAAGGCAGTGGTGAGTTTGATATTCCACTGTCTTGATGCATGCTTTAAGCCATACAATGACTTTAGCAACTTGCAAACTTGTTTCTTCCCTCCTTTGGCATCAAAGCCAAAGCCTTCTGGAACAGTCATGTATACTTCTTCATAAAGGTCTCCTTGTAGAAAAGCATTACAGACATTCATTTAATGAATAGTCCACTGCTTGGCTGCTGCAACAGAGATAACAAACCTCACAGTGGACATCTTTACTACTGGTGAGAATGTCTCCCGGTAATCAAGCCCCTCCTTTTGATTATAACCCTTTGCTACTAATCTGGCTTTAAATCTTTCCACCTCTCATGTTGCTTTGTATTTGATCTTGTATACACACCTGCATCCTATGGCCTTTTTCCTTCTGGTAGTGTCACCAACTCCCATGTTCCATTATCTTCCAAGGCTTTGATCTCAGTCTGCATTGCCTTAATCCATCTCTTGTCCTGTGCAGCTGTCAAGAGAGACATTAGCCACAAATTCTTGATACATATGTGATAATCCTGCATAATCAACACTGTCAGATATAGAATACAAACAATTTGAGGAGCCATGTTTAGTGACATAATCTTTATGCCAAATAGGAGGCCTGCTAGTTCTGGTAGACTTTCTGGTTTCTGTCTCTATCTACCTGTGATCTAAAGCCTCTTCATGTTGTGTTTCTGCAGGAATACACATGCCATGTGTTACACCTTGAACATCCAGACCTAGGCTTGTGTGTTCATCAACTTCCAACATCCTGGTATATACTGGTGGAACAGTAGCATTATGTGGGTGAACCAAGTCATCAAAACAGAAATGTTCCTGTGATTTTATAGAGCTAAGATTGTCATCTGAACTATCTCTGAATGTAAACAATGTTTCCATAAACATCACATCCCTGCTCATAATTTTTTTTTATTCTCCATGTCATAGAGCTTATACCCTTTTTGTGCAGAACCATACCCAAGCAAAACTACTCTCACAGCCCTTGGCCCAAACTTATCCTGCATAGTGAGGGAGGTTGCAAAACACAGACAACTCATTACTCTGAGATGGTCAAGTGATGGTGTCTTTCCATATAACATCTCATATGGTGACTTATTTCCTATAACTGTGGAAGGAATTCTATTCATGATGTACACATCTCCCTCCACACAAAATCCCCAAAATCTATCAGGAAAATTTGCTTGGAACTTTATGGCCCTGGCTATTTCTAATATGCGTCTATGTTTCCTTTCCACTACACCATTTTGTTGTGGTGTGTGTGGACATGAACTCTCATGTACTACACCATAATGCCTCAACAATTCTTTACAGTTGTGACTGAAAAATTCAGTACCATTATCAGATCTTACTCTCTGGATTCTCATTTCAAATTGAGTATTGACTTCAATGAAGAAATTTTTAAGTATTGTAGACAAATCAGATTTCAACCTTATTAAAAAAAAACAAGTCCATCTGGAATAATCATCCACAATAGTCAAGAAATATCTCATTTCATTATATGTTTCCACCTTATAAGGCCCTCATATATCCATATGCAAAAGTTGAAAAGGTCTTGTTTTCCTACTAATACTGTCAGGAAATGGTATTCTAGTTTGTCTAGCTAGTGGACATATTTCACATTTATTCAAAACAAAAGAAGTATTACCTTTGAAACATGAAATTTTTCTTAACACAGTCATAGGTACATAGCATAACCTTTGGTGCCAGATGACTGCATCTACATGATGTGAGGCTGACAGACACTTATTCAGTTCTCCTTTTTTATTCTGTGTATCCAAGTAGAATATGCACAATCCTCCTTCTTCATTATCAATCCCCCTCACCTTCCCAGACAAGAGATCCTGAAATACACAATATGTTGGGAAGAAAATAACACTACAATTTAGCTCTTTTGTTACTTTTGACACAAACAAAATATTGAACTTAAAAGTTGGTATACATAGAACATTTTTAAGAACATCACCTCCTCCCATGTGATAGTCACCAACATGTGAGATTCTGGCTGAGTCTCCTGTAGGTAAATGTACTCTTCATGTATCCTCTGTCAGATCATTTTTACTTTGCAAGTAATTATAATCATTAATCATATGATTAGTTGCACCTATGTCTACTATCCATTTCATCAGAACTCCTGAATCAAGAGCACATTTACCTGCCATATTGGCACTACCACTAGCCTCTTCTTTGATGTTGATCAACTTGAGAAGTTGCTGATGTTGGCTAGGAGTGAACTGGTTGTGTGCTACTGGATCTGCAGGCTACATCCTCTGACTGTGACTGTAAGCTGGCTGAATGAAACCTGATCCTAGTTTCTATCCAAAAAATTGCTTCTGCATCTGCTTCATGTCATGCTGTTGATATTGTACCTCTCTCTCCTGTCTTGTATCTTTAAATGATAAATCTCCTCCAGTCATCACATATGCTTTTTACCCTTTATTCTTGAAATCTTCAGGATATCCATTTATCTTGTAACAGTCATCATGTGTATGCTTTTGGCACCTGCTGCATCATGATTATTTGGCTTCTGACCTGACTATAGCTGTCATCCAGTCCCATTAGAAATTGCAACATTCTCTGATATTATAAATGATCAACAAAATCCTTGGCCTTAGCACAACAAACTGGTGGTGGTATAATGTAGTCATATTCATCCCAGAGATCCTTAAGCCTTGAGTAATACACTGAAATTGATTGTGATCCTTGTATCATTGTAATAATTTCCTTATGCAATTGAAAGGCTCTAGAACTATTTATCTTGTCAAATCTCTCTCTTAATTCTTCCCATACACTATATGAGTCAGAATTGAACAACATCCCACTGAGTAGGTTCTTATTTACATTTCCCATCAGCCAAGACATCACTATTGCATTACACCTATCCCACATTCTTCCTAAATCTCCACAGAAACTCTCCATCTTCATTGTTCCATCAATGAATCCCATTTTATTCTTTCCTAATAGAGCTAACTTCATTGCCCTACTCCATAATGTGTAATTGCCCATTCCATTCAACATAATTTCGATAAGTAGTGAGCCTGGTGCGTCTGATGGGAAGAGATACAAAGGGTGGTTATGATCAATACTTACATTCAGTGTTGTTGCAGATCCACTTGCTGTGTCTCCTGTATTGCTCTCCATCACAGATGATCACTTCGATTCGACTTTCGACTTCAACTACTTCTGCTTCAGTTTCAATTTCTACTGGAAACAGATCTATCACTTCAATTAATTGCTCTGATGTCTTGAACGAAATTGCATTTCTCCAGCATCGAGAAATAGATGTTAGAACCCCAGGTTTTCTGTAATTCTCACATGCATGCAATAGATTTCCTCCGATCTGTGTTGTGTCCTCCTTGCTTGGATACCATGTGGAATTTCACAGTTTCATTGATGCATGAAACAATCGATCAAGTGTTGTGAGCTTCCATTGCTCACTGATCGAGAAGTGAAGTAAAAATATATGTAATTTGCAGTGTAAGAGAAGAGGGGGTCGAGAGAGACTTGGAGAGAAATATTTGGAGAAATTTTCTGGTTTTCTTAATTCACAACAATGAGTACATGATGGTGTATATATACAAACAATGTCTATTCTAGAAGTATATACTTCTAACCAACTATTAATTACTCCATACATCTAATTAACTGACTTGTAACCAATTGTTAACAACCACAACTAACTACAACAACTTCAACTAACTACTTAGTAATTATTCAATGTGGTGTAGCTTCATGGTACAATGGTGTATCTCCCTAACTCCTTTACACGCATTAGCCTCAACAAGTCGCAAAACCTCTGACTTGTTTCGATTAACGTTGATGTATATAATTAATGGAGGCATATTTTCTGTGATCAACTTACCTATGTAATAGACTCTTGAGAATATGCATGGAAACATTTCCAAACTATGATCAGAAGTGTCTATCAAGAATATTTTATCAATGTGTTTAGGTGCTCAATTGGAATATGACATGGTCCGAGTGTAAATGAAATTTACTGGCAAGTTTAAACGTTGTTGATGTATTCAACCTAGTTTTGATTAGTAGAAATCTAGAAAGTTGAGTGCATCTGGAACTTCTAAACATCATTTTCAGTATTCCCATTTGTACAAGGTTGCAGCTCATCGTAACTCGAAACTTCCTCAATGCATGTTTTACTTTTAATGTCAGTTTCACAACAAATAAAATAATCTTTAACGCCAAAAAGATTTTTTGTTGATTACAATGGTGCAGGAAACGAAAATAAGTAACTGTTAAGTATTACAACAAACTGAAATTTCAAAAAACTAGAACAAGAAACTGCGATTACAAACACTTTGATATGCTGGGTCGAGTGATGACACTCTGTCTTTAAGACAAGATTGCCCAGTATATATCCTTTCTACGTTCTGGACAATAGTCTCCCAAGATAAAACAACAACTCAACAAATGAGCAAAGGAAACTTAAGTGTTACTTTGAAGAACTTAGTGTAATGAAATGATACTGGAAAGTAGTAGGAAGAATCTGATTTCGTTTGTGTATTTTTTGTAGTCTCAACAATTGAGCATAGGCTTCATTATATAGTGCAAGGAGGGGACTTATCAACTACCCACATAATTGCAGTTACTGGCCAAGTAATGACAATTATGGAGATAGTAATTCAGCCAAAATAAATGACGAATTGATGTGCAACGGATTAGAGCTTTTAGGGAGAGTTATTCAGCCAAGTAATGACTGAATTGATGTGCATATTAATGGAGGTTAACGTTCCAAAACCAACAGCAAAAAGCACAAGTTCTCTGCCCAATTTAGCTTACCTGAAACTTCAGGGACCAAACTGTAAATATGAAGCAATTTGGATCCAAAAAGATAATATCAGAAGAAGCCCACGGACCGGACCGGACCGGACAGGAGGGCGGCGGCGCGCGTGTGGGCTTAGCCTCGAACCAAAGCACATCTAGGTCCTCCCTCCTTCAAACACATGGGTTACCCCTTGGGGTCCCAAACCCCAAGCCAATTTTGAGACTTATAAACTAAACAAATCTTCATTCCCTCACCGATGAGGGAGGATTGGTATTTACCACATTTTCATGCTTTAAACACCTCACTTCGTGGACCAATATATCTTTCATTTCTCAACGGAATTTGACGATCATTGGCCCTACGGTCATCTACTTACTTAGTAGATTATGCACGTGTGAAGAATCAAAGTCTCCAACATGCAGAACCCTAGTGTTTAAGTCATTAAAGATGGTTGGACGCAACTCCCACCAAAGGCAAATTTCCAACAATCCCCTCTTGAAAGAGATTTTGGCGCACTCACATGGTGCCTTTTTCCAGCAATATTTCAGCGGACCGACGTTGCATAAGGAGAGGTAGCTTCAACTTTGAACCTTCCATAGTTAAATACCATCGGACTTACTTACTGCGCAGTGAACGTGTTGTCTTGAACCGTCAGTGTTTAGTGTAAGCCAAGTCAATAGTACCAACACAACAAATTCCCTTACTCTTTTCTTCGTAATGGTTTGTCCGTTGTGGCCGTGGACATTACTTGGATTCTTAAGTGCGTTCATTTGAGGCGCCCTGTCCTTGCACTTAAATAGGTGATCTCCTACAAGGTATCATGCTATACCCCACTTCACAAGTGTTAGAAACCATTAAAAGTTTCCCCAAACCTAACCTCAACCGTTGAGGATCATTAAAAGTTTTGAAAACTTAACCTCTACCCACACTGCAGATAGCACTTAACGTCTATCGCGGGAACGACTTTGGGTTTATGTTCCTTACAAAAATCATAACCCGAAGTGCTCTTGCTTCCACCGAAGCGCTCAATTGAAGCTTTACAGCTTAGTTTTCCCATTGAATCAAATTCCTGGGATCTCCAGTCAGTAAGGTTTGGTTACCACCGTATTGGTCCTTAAAGCTTGAGTTTTAAGCCCATTCCCCTAGATAGGCAGAACATCTGATCATTGGGTAAGCCCTTTGTCAGCAGGTCTGCTATATTATTCTTTGACTTTATGTAATCAATGAATATTATACCCGTGGTGATCAGCTGCCTAACGGTCTTATACCTCCGTCGATTATGACGAGACTTGCCATTGTACATAGCATTCCGTGCCCTTCCTAGAGCCGACTGGCTGTCGCATTGGATCATTACAGAAGGTACGTGTTTGTTCCAACAAGGAACATCCTCTAAGAATTCGTGAAGCCACTCAGATTCTTCTCCTACTTTGTCTAAAGCGATAAACTTCGATTCCATCGTGGATCGGGCGATGCAAGTTTGCTTAGAGGATTTCCAAAATACAGCCCCACCACCAATTGTAAATACATACCCACTGGTGGACATGGTTTCTCTATATCAGATATCCAGTTTGCATCATTGTACCCCTCTAGTACAACTGGATATCTCGAATAATGTAACTCGTAAGTTAGCGTGTATTTTAGGTATTTTAATACCCGATTCAACGCCTTCCAGTGATCCATCACTCGGATTACGGGTAAACCTAGCCAACTTGTTGACTGCATAAGCAATATCAGGTCGGGTGTAGTTTGTTATGTACATCAAACTACCAATCACCTGTGCGTATTGCTCCTGGCATACGGGTGCACCATGATTTTTATCAAGCTTTTGATTTCTATCCATTGGTGACTTTATCGGCGAACTGTCAAACATCTCGAACTTTCTCAAAACATCCTCGATGTAGTGAGACTGAGATAAGACCAGTCCGTCAGACGTCTTAGAGATTTTTATCCCTTAGATGACATCTGCGATACCCATATCCTTCATGTCGAAGCATTGTTTCAACATGTTCTTAGTCTTTAGGATTACCCTAAGACTGCTTCATGTGATCAACATGTCATCTACGTACAGGCATATCATGACAAACGAGTCAGAGTTACCTTTTGTGTAGACACATTTGTCACACTCGTTAATGGAGAAACCCTTTGATAGTAGAGTACTATCAAACTTTTCGTGCCATTGTTTCAGGGCTTGTTTCAGCCCGTACAGAGATTTGACAAGCCGACAGACTTTCTTCTCTTGTCCTTGAACCACATACCCCTCGGGTTGGTCCATATAAATTTCTTCTTCCAAATCACCATTTAGGAAGGCTGTCTTGACATCCATTTGATGTATCTCAAGGTCACGCAAAGCTGCGATCGCAATGAATACCCGTATGGATGTCATCCGAGATACCGGGGAGTACGTGTCAAGACCTTTTTTCTGTCGATTGCCCTTGACTACCAACCTAGCCTTGTACTTATCTATAGACCCATCTGCGTTATACTTCCGTTTGAGTACCATTTACACCCCAACGGTTTATTTCCCAGAGGAAGATCAACCAACTCCCGAGTATGGTTATGCAGAATGGAGCCTATTTCACTCTCAATAGCTTCTTTCCAGAGCGGTGTCTCTGGAGTTGACAATGCTTCAGCAATTGTCCTTGGTTCATCATCAACCATATAAGCTACAAAGTCAGGACCGAAAGATTTATCCTTCCTGGTCCTTTTACTTCGCCTTAGTTCCATCTCTGGAGTCTCCAAGTTCTGAGAATCTGGAATACTAGATTTCGGATATTCAGCCACTTCGAGATCCACTAGATCTGAACCATCTAGATCCGGATTGTCAGCGACTCCCGATTCCTGAGAGCTTTGTTCATAACTTCGTTTGAAAGAGGTTATGTCTTTTTCCTTTCTAGGAAAGGTACCTTCAAAGAATTGAACATTCCTTGATTCCATGATTGTACCCCCGTGGATATCTGGAATATTTGACTTATGCACTAAGAAGCGATAAGCACTATTGTTATTTGCATATCCGATGAATATGCAATCTACAGTCTTAGGCCCAATCTTGACCTGTTTTGGCTTGGGTACTTCAACCTTTGCCAGACAACCTCATACCTTTAAATATTTATAGGTAGGTTTCTTTCCCTTCCATGATTCATATGGAGTTTTGTCCTTACCCTTATGTGGTACTGTTAAGAATCGTATTTGCGGTAAGGACGACTTCTCCCCACATATTTTGGGGAAGACCGAAATTGATGAGCAAGGCATTTATCAATTCCTTCAATGTGCGGTTCTTACGTTCCGCCACACAATTCGATTGAGGTGAGTATGGAGCCGTTGTTTAATGAACAATGTCTTCTTGGGCACAATATTCCTCAAATGACGCTACATATTCTCCTCCTCTATCGCTACGATTGGATTTAATTCGCATGCTTAGTTGGTTCTCAACTTCTGTTTTGTAACGTCGGAACGCTTCAAATGCTTCATCCTTACTTTTCAACAAGTAAAGGTAACAATACCTTGTACTATCATCAATGAATGTCACAAAGTACTTGTTCCCCCCTTTAGTTTGTGCTAACTTCAAATCACATATATCTGTGTGAATAAGTTCTAGAGGAGCGGTATTCCTTTCGACGGATCGAAAATGAAGCTTTGTGAGTTTTGTCTCTACGCACACCTCACACTTATGTTGAGGGTTTACGTCGATAGACGGCAACAACTCCAACTTTACCAACATTTGAATGAACTTGTAGTTAACGTGTCCTAATCTATGATGCCATAAATTAGAAGACTCAAGCAAATAAGAAGAAGCTTCAACTTTATTACTTGGACGCATTACAGACATAGCATTAACTTTGAAGAGGCCTTCACAGACGAAGCCTCTCCCCACAAAAGTGTCATTCTTAGTGAGTACAAATTTATTGGATTCAAACACTAGCCTAAAACCAACATTAACCAATAAAGGTCCTGAAATTAAATTTCTCCTAATCTCAAGGATATGCATCACTTCCTTCAGAGTGAGCTCCTTTCCAGAAGTCATCTTCAGGACCACCTTTCCTACCCCCAGCACGTCAGAGGAAGCGTTGTTGCCCAAGAACAACTTCTTGTCGGTGACCGGTGTATACGTGGAGAAGGCATCTCTGTTGGAATAGATGTGTCTGGTAGCACCTGTGTCCATCTACCACTGCATGAGATTCTCAACCAGGTTTGCTTCAAGCACCACCGCTGAGAACTCCTCAATCATGTCATCCAGGAGCGTGTCGTTGACGACGTTAGCATGCGCCTTGCCTTTAGCCTTAGCTTTCTCTTGTTGCTCAGTATTGAGCTTGAGGCATTCCTTGATCATATGACCAGGTTTCCCACAGTGGTGACAGTTACGTCTGAACTTCTCCGCTGCTTGGGTCTTGCCGTCTTTCTGGAACTTCTGCTTCTTGCTTGGGTTCCCTTTGGCCTCAACCAGATTTGTCTTTGCCTTAACGGGTTGTTTTCCCCTAGGCAAGGCCTTCTTATTATTTTCCTGAATTTGGAGTTTGATAATAAGTTCTTCAAATGTCATCTCATTTGTCTTGAGCTTTAAGTAGCTCATAAACTCATTCTACGAAGAATGTAACTTTTCAATCAACGATGCAACCAAAAACTGCTCATTTGGTTTCATTCCTTCCAAATCCAGGTGATGTAGAATCATTTGGAATTCCTGGACTTGGGACATCACTGTCTTACTATCCACCATTTGAAATTTCAGAAATTTTCCAACGATGAATTTCTTAGTACCTGCATCTTGTGCGGTGTACTTCTTTTGCAGCTTCTCCCACAACTCTTTGATGGTGCCAACGGTGCAATACACCGTGTAGAGAAGGTCTGCCAAGCAGTTCAATATGTAATTCTTACATATGAAATCACTATGATTTCATGCATCAAGAACCATTTTCATGCCATTAATGATATGGATACCTAGGCCTTCAGTCGTTTCAATAGGCGAAGGGTCCATTTCATCTCCAGCTTGTGGAGGATCTTCTGATAGGAACCTAGCCATTCCCATAACCGTCAAGTAGAACATCATCTTCTGTTGCCATCTCTTAAAGTTTGAGCCCATGAATTTTTCTGGGCGTTCATGGTGGAATACGGAGGGTGGAGCAGTAAATGCACTGGACGTGCCTTGGGCAACAGTGGGGAAGGCAGAGGAGTTGCCTTGAACAGTAGCGGCATCAGGAGGGATGGCAGAATTGTTGCCTTGAGTGGCAGCAGCAGCGGAATCTAAAGTGTTTCCAGTCATGTTACTAAGCAGTTACAGCAAGCTAATCTTGTCTTAAAATTATTGATTACAATGGTGCAGGAAACGAAAATAAGTAACTGCTAAGTATTACAATAAAATGAAATTACAACAAACTGAAATTTCAAAAAACTAGAACAAGAAACTGCAATTACAAACACTTTGATATGCTGGGTCGAGTGATGGCACTCTGTCTTTAAGACAAGATTGCCCCGTATATATCCTTTCTACGTTCTGGACAATAGTCTCCCAAGATAAAACAACAACTCAACAAATGAGCAAAGGAAACTTAAGTGTTACTTTGAAGAACTTAGTGTAATGAAATGATACTGGAAAGTAGTAGGAAGAATCTGATTTCGTTTGTGTATTTTTTGTAGTCTCAACAATTGAGCATAGGCTTCATTATATAGTGCAAGGAGGGGACTTATCAACTGCCCACATAATTGCAGTTACTGGCCAAGTAATGGCAATTATGGAGATAGTAATTCAGCCAAAATAAATGACGAATTGATGTGCAACGGATTAGAGCTTTTAGGGAGAGTTATTCAGCCAAGTAATGACTGAATTGATGTGCATATTAATGGAGGTTAACGTTCCAAAACCAACAGCAAAAAGCACAAGTTCTCTGCCCAATTTAGCTTACCTGAAACTTCAGGGACCAAACTGTAAATATGAAGCAATTTTGATCCAAAAAGATAATATCAGAAGAAGCCCACGGATCGGACCGGACCGGACGGGAGGGCGGCGGCGCGCGTGTGGGCTTAGCCTCGAACCAAAGCACATCTAGGTCCTCCCTCCTTCAAACACATGGGTTACCCCTTGGGGTCCCAAACCCCAAGCCAATTTTGAGACTTATAAACTAAACAAATCTTCATTCCCTCACCGATGAGGGAGGATTGGTATTTACCATATTTTCATGCTTTAAACACCTCACTTCGTGGACCAATATCTCTTTCATTTCTCAACGGAATTTGACGATCATTGGCCCTACGGTCATCTACTTACTTAGTAGATTATGCACGTGTGAAGAATCAAAGTCTCCAACATGCAGAACCCTAGTGTTTAAGTCATTAAAAATGGTTGGACGCAACTCCCACCAAAGGCAAATTTCCAATAATTTTTACCTGAGTCATTCGTGGTCGACGCTTTGCTGAATGACGGACACAAGCAGCACAACAAGCAACCATGCGAGACATCTCATTATGATCATAATCATTATCTAGCCGACGATCAACAAGCGCATCAAACTTTTCATCTTCTAAAGCTCGTGTGAGCAATGGTCGTGCCTGAAAGATACAAAAAGTAAATCAAAACTGCAAAACTAGTGGAAGGAAATCAATGTCGGTCCAGACGTCTGTATAACTACTCACCCAGTCCACCAAACTATCTTCTATGTATGATTGACTGGAGTCAACAGGCCGACGTCCAGTTATCAACTCTAGAAGCATTACACCAAAGGAGAATACATCTGACTTCTCCGTAAGCTTTCCAGAGGACGCATATTCTGGAGCCAAATACCTAAGATTGACAATAACGAAGAAACAGTCAGGTCTACTTGATGATCAAATGGAAAAGACGCATCAAACCGGCAGTCATTAACATTATTGACCAATCAATACAATATCAATAACAATATTTTTTACGGATTGTTACATTGTATAGTCTCCCACCAAAACAATAACCAACAAATGTATATTTTTTGGTATTAATTGTAATATACAAAAAAAATATACATAATTAATGTATATTTTTTGTATATTGACTAGCGGTTGTAATTATTTTTGGCGGAGCGACCAAATGTGTAAAAAGCTCTATTTTTTAATCAAGAATATCAATAACAAGATTAAGAAAAAGAAGTACTCTCTCCGTCCCAATTTATGTGGCACTATTTGACTTGGTATGGAGTTTAAAAAAGAAAGAAATACTTTTGAATGTCCAAAACAAGTCTTATATAAATGTGTGGTTATAAATCATCTCATAAAGTTAAATTGTTTCTAAATATATAAATATGATATTTTTTTTGGGACAGACCAAAAAGGAAATGGTGCCACATAAATTGGGGCAGAGGGAGTAATTAATTATCACACAAAGAATCCAAGTCTAACCCAAAAGTTCCCATCACTCTGGTGGAGACATGAGTATTAACATCAGAAGTTAGCTTAGCAAGTCCGAAATCAGCAACCTAAGAAAGCAAAAAACATGGCCAATAATTCAAAAATCAAATAAACAAAATGCTACATATTATTCAACTTACATGCAAAAGACTGTTGTTACCTTAGACTCAAAATTGAAGTCGATAAGTATATTAGCTGCCTTGATATCACGATGAATGATTTTAGGTTGGCCTGTGAACAGAACGATTAATTTCACATATTGAACGTGTAACATAAAAGCCTAAAAGGGTTATAACATGATTTAACCATGGAAACTAAGAATGAGATAGGGAGGAAAAAACACATACAGTCTTCATGCAGATATGCCAGTCCTTTAGCAGATCCTAAAGCAATCTTTAGTCGCGTAGGCCAATCTAATGGAGGCCTTCCCTTTCCTATAATATTCCAAGTTATTAGTAGACAGATCAAGCATGTTCAGGGTGTGTATTATTTGTAGAAATGAACTTTTTCTACTGGGAATGTAAAAGATTTACCGTGTAAATGAAATTCCAAAGTGCTGTTTGGAACAAACTCATAAACAAGCATTCTCTGAGCCCCAGTAATGCAGTATCCAACGAGAGAAACGAGATGTTTGTGATGTACTCGGCTAATAATCTCAACTTCCGCCTGAAATTCGCGTTCCCCTTGTCCACTTCCAGCCTTAAGTTGTTTAACTGCAACCTCTTTTCCATTGGGAAGGACTCCTTTGTGCACGTACCCAAAACCACCTTGTCCAAGAAGGTTAGCATCTGAGAAGCCGTCAGTTGCCTGAACCAATTCCTCGTATGTGAATGTGCTCTGTGAGGAGAAACCTAAGGACATGGCAGGAGAAGGTGATGGAAGCGCAACTTCAGACCCGGAATAATTCGAAGAAGCTCCACTGCTGTTCATGTAAGGTGTTGGAGCTTGTGAAGGTCGTAATGCTCCTGTTGGTGGAGGAGACGGTTTAGGGGGAATTGTAACAAAATGATCCGCCGGTGGAGGAGCATTTTGCTGCCAATGTTGCATGGGGCCACCATGCTGGTCAGCTGACAAACAACATTAAAATTAGTCATGATAAATTGCATATGGAGGTCTCACCAACATCAACGGACATTCACTTTCACGTACAAAAAATATACTATCCCATTAAACAAACAAATTTATCAGCCGATAAATTGAAGGATAACCACATATATTTATGGAACAAATTTTTATATGACAATGACAAATTGTTTCCAATGGCTGATAGCCTTATATATCAAGCACTCTCCCATCGATCTGTTTGCCTATTATTAAGAAAATTACAATGTTTAAGAGCATACAACATAAATTTTATCCAACAATTTACAAACTAATCATCTTTTATCACGGCTAATTATCCGAATATCTGATACTTAAACCCCACAAAGCCTTTGGTAAAAAAAAAGTCAACAACCTCTTGTTCATTATCAACCATCAAATTGTGCATAATGGATGACAATTTTTTGTCACAATGTAAAATTTGGTAAATATTCACAGGAAGATTTCAAGTAGTAAATGTCATACATGGTCACATAACTCTCGCTTTTTTTCACCAACGTTACATAACTATGTTTTTTACCAGAAAAATCGCAGGACTTTCACCCGACTAACACAAGTCACAATTTCCGGAAAACCCAGATTTCCAATGAGTGATAATTTTTTAATTATTCAGCTATCGAACACTTAAAAGCTTGAATCTTCATGTATTTTCAACAGAAACCCCCCAAAAATGTACTCAACAGTAATTTGATGAATTAAAAAAATGTGTAACGGATGATTAAAATTGAATTAAATGAACAAATTAAGAAAAGAACTAACCTTTGACACCTTGTGGTGGTGGTGGTGGAACATAGTAATTAACTGGTTCATGATTTCTCCTTTTCTTCTTCTTGCAAAATATAAATAATAAACTCAACACTAGCAGAATTATAACACCTCCAATAGCAATTCCCACAACTACCCCTGTCGATATTCCCGATGACCCTCTATCTGACGTCGGTGGTGGCGACAACGCCGGCGGCGATCGACTTCCTCCACGTGAAGGTGCTGGCGGAGAATTTCCTCTCGAAGGCGGCGACGGTGAAGAACCAGAAGGAGGAGATGGCAGTGATGGGGTGGTCGACGGCGGAGGAGTGGAGGTCGACGGTGGTGTTGGAGTTGCTGTTGGTGGAGGAGCTTGTGAAGAATTCGATGGCGGCGGAGTTGTTGCCGATGGAGTCGGAGGAGGAGCTTGTGCTGGAGTCGCCGGCGGTGAAGCTGTTGCTGGTGGCGTCGGAGAATCCGGTGGAGGAGCTGATGCTGGTGGCGTCGTAGAAGTAGAATTACTAGTGGGTGATGCAGGTGCAGGGGCGGTTACCGGCGTCGGAGTTGACATATTCCGGCGACCCTTCTATATGTGTGTGTTAGAAAAATAAGACAAACCTAGAAATCAATGCAAACATTACCAAAAAAATTGGTTAAAACTTAAAATTTAGTTAGGAAGAATGAATTTTTAGCAAAATTTTGTATAGCTTTTTGCTTCTCTATATAGAATTTTAGTCCTTTTAGGAGAGAGAAGAGGAAATAAGTATGCTAGTAGTAGTAGTAGTCGTTAGGATTTACGAATAATAGAGGGAAGAATAAGCTTTATTTTTTATATATATATAAAAATAATTTATTTTTTAATTTATAAAAATAATTTATTTTTATTCTTTAATAGTATCTCTACTTTTGTACTCCAATTTGCATTTTCTTGCTTCTTTGTCCTTTTTTTTTGTTGTCCACTATCCGTATTGAAGTACGATTAATTCAGATTTAGATAGCGTAAGTCTCATTTGGGAGGAACCATTCTCTAACAAAAAAAATTTCATACTTACAACTCGAATTCAAGACATTTGATTAAAGGTGAAGAGACTTTATTCATCTTATCACATTCCTTGTTAATTTCTTTTTCAATCTTATGTGTGTTTAATAAAAGAAAAGCAAACGAGAATTTTAGTTATATGATTTTGTTTATTGAAATAATGGCGGAATCATGATTTAATTTATATATATATATATATATATATATATATATATATATATATATATATATATATATATATATATATATATATATATATATATATATAGAGTATTTTTTCTACGTGGGGTTTAATTGATTCATATTGGACAAAGATAACTTCCCTTTTACGTGACACGTGATAATATGATACTTGTAAATAAAACACCTAAGATTTTGAAATTGATATATCTCAAATGTTTGTTATCAATCTTCTATAAAAAGAGTTATATAATTAAAATAATATCTATTAATGGATAACAAAATCAAAATTTTCATAAATAAGTTTGAAGTATTTATGGTAGAAAAATTCTAGAGTATCCTTATAGTCAATTGCAATCAAACTAGAAATTAAGGCGCATTTGATGGCTTTGATATTAATGCCTTTTCTGGTATTCAAATTGTGGAAATAAATTTTACTACGTGATGTTTATGTTCTCCTTTCTAATGTATTTGTGCGTCCACATGGTCGCCGGCCGGCGAAGTGGACAGGTTGTAACACGGCTGGCCGACGCATTCTTTTTTCTCTAACCAATTCAATATTCAATATATTTAAAATATTTGTTTAAATAATTTTTTTCATAAATAGCTTTAGTTTAGAACGTAATTACAAAATGTAACTACATTTTGCTTATTAATGAAACATAGCTACAATTGTTGTATCAGACGACTATCAATTGTACCAGCAAAATAACTGTATCAGGCGTGTATCAGCTTAGTTGTATCAGACAGTTATTAGCAGTATCAACGCTGATATCTACTTTATGTAAATAAAGTGACTATATTTCATAATTTTTTGAAACTATAGTTATATTTGATAAATACAGTCTAAATGTTTATCATGTCGTGTATATTATCCTTATTTAAAATACCAGAAAAATCGGTTCCAAATCCTATGAACAAAAAAATCCAATTGAAACAAAACTCAGATCATTTAATTCCACGTTTAATTGGACTATTATATTATAATCGGCGGAAGTGATCACAGAGGGGTACTATCAGAGGAACCTTTAACAGGTCGACAAGCCCTGGCACATAGGCTGTCTTAACTCAGAACAGATCCAAAAAATGCCCTAACGCCACCTCGGCTCAGCGGGCTAAAACAGGACCATCAGCCTGAGTTTCAAACATTCCGCATGGGTTGTCCTCTGCCCAACCTTAGTACCTCCTTACATGAATCGTCAGCTAATTAAAACATTAGTATCATGATTATCAGTAGTCTAGTGTAACATAGTTCAACAAGGTATTTAGCCTATCATTTAGGCTAGTTATGAATATATAATAAAATTTTAAAAAAACAAAATATAAAAATACCTAAGTTCCTGAGGTTGTGCTCAGTAGGAGAGATAGATAGCAAACCCCAAGCTTTTTATTTAGAGAGATCTTTTTTACAAAGTAGAGAGAGGGATGGTGGAAAGCCTGCCTCTGAACTAAACTTGAGGATCCTTATATAATGAATCCATTACAGACACAAACAAATAAACAGGGCCAAAGCGTGGCCGACAAGATAAAAAGTAGAAAGGAAAAAAGCTAAAAAGAAAAGGGCCTACTCATGTGGCCGACAAAGAAAAATAACAAAAGACCAAAATATATGTTGGCCCAATAGTACCATAATACATGTTTAATAATTTCTAATTTTATAAAAGTAGATTCCTTATGCCGATTGCTTTATTATGGGTCCGACTACTTTACTGTATTACACATTTTCCTTTTCTTTAGATTTTTCTGAGGTGGAGGATTCCTCCCTCTTGTCCTGAAATTTCGTAAGATATTCCTCTATGTCAAAATCGGCCTCATATGGCTCCTGAGAGTCTTGAATTTGATCATCTTCTTCAGTATGACTGGATGTCATGGATGTGTCTGGTGAGGGAAATTCCTCCCCTAGATTTTTTATTAAATCCTTTTTTACCTCAGCCATATAAGATGCTATAATATCATATTTTGAAACTACTCCTTTTTAAAGTTGTAGTTTTCTTGCAATATGCTTAAATGGGCTATTAACATCAGACTGTTGTTCCTTTTGATTCAATTCTTTATAATTTGTGGTAGTGGCAGTTATCAGGTCTATAAGTTCATGTCCATGTATAACACCATCTTTGGTCTTCTGTAATAAATTTTTCCAAAATCTTATATAAAAGGTCCTTGGAAGACAATGGATATGTTGCTAGGTATAACCCACTTCTACTGACCATCTCATTATCCATGGGATGGAAAACTCAATAAAGAAATGCATATTATCAATTTCTTTTATGATTGTATTATTATTTTTCCATGCTATAATTTTGGGTGACACATCAATCCATTCAGTAAATAAACTCTTGAATGATTGTGGTAGAATATTTATAGATGGATCGTAATTAATCCACCATTGCCAGAACCAATTAGGAATGTTCTGTTTATAAACTTTAGAACATATTTTTATGAACCAAGAATGTTCTCTATTAGAATTTTCATAGAGGATAGACTTATGAAAACTATCCACATAATCTCAATAATTGAATTTTACCGGAACTTTCTGCTCATGGTGGAAATATTCCCTTTCTTTCATGGTGTTGAATCCCCAATCTTCTGGAGTGAATATCTTCTTTATTATAATATTGAAAAGTTATAAACTTTTCTAGTATTCATTAGGATAGTAATGTAGAATCTCAGCTGATCCGGTGGTTGAGAGTATAGTCTCATAGTGCATCCTTGATTTATAAGTAAGGATATGATATGACCCAGTTTCTAGATACCGTTCCATCAGTTTTCATTGTTCTTCCTTCCATTGAAGGTCTTTATAATCCAAAAGAAGTATAACTTCTTTATGCTCATGTTGCTCATAGTCATTATTATCATCCTGTTCATCATTTGCAACTTCTGAATAAGAAGGTTGGGGATTATTATCCTTATCCCTGGATTTTATGAATTCCATAAACTGTTGGTATAAATGACTTTCTTTATCAATGTTAGAAGGTCTTGCAAGGTTTTCAGCTATAAGCTTTTTGTTTTCTATTTGAGCTAGGATATTACCTCGACCCGTACCTAGACCTCCCTGACTTCTATAATGGTTCAGATCATCTCGCCATGCAGGCCTCATTATTATGCAAATAAGCAAATTAATTAAGTTATGAACTCAAATATTCTATTGTCAAGAAATCAGGCAGACTATTATCTGATCTTTTTTTATAATGAATCTCAAAATCAAATGGTGCTAATAAAGCTTGCTATCTAGCAAACATTTGTTTAGAAACGTCATGTTTGCAGTCTTTTATAAACATAAACTTAGCTGATTGGCAATCCATTTTTATTAAAAACTTCTGATTGTATAAATCGCCTTGAAATTTTAAAACACATTTCACGATTGCTATGAATTTACAAGATAAAACAGAAAGGAATTAAAAGTTGAAGTCTCGGATGACTTCTGCCTGAAAAATCTAACTAAGTAGACATAGACAACCTCTCATTACAATCGCTCCATACAAAACTAATCTAGAATCTAAACATGAATTGTAATGTTGGACAGAATGTTGTCAACACACTCATGCAACACTGGTGATCCAGATTTCTGAGATGAAATCCCGAGAACTCTCTTGGTATTTTTACTTTTTGGTTCTGGATCTCGATTCACTGTAGTAGACTCTCTATTTATAGTAGAGAGTCTTCCTTGAAAGACTCATCGATCGGTTGTGGAGGTTGAGGGAAATGTGGGCAGCTGGTAGGATTTGTTAGAGACTATCAAAGAGCAAAAACCTCTAACAACTTTGACTTGTTTCTCACGAAAAGCAGCAGACTTGATTCGTTCTTCACACGTGTTTACCAACTCCTTTTTACCTTATCAAGTCATAGTTACTACATAGTAATCATTACGTGAAGTAAGACAAAACCAGTTATGAAAATATTGATCAGAATGTTGTGCAACATTTGTCCCAACATTCTTATACATTCAAATCAATACTTCATGAGATATGTTGGGTCAAATGTCACAACATCAAATCCAACATTAACAATCTCCCCCTTTTTCCTTTCTTCAAAAAACTCGTTGAAATGTAAATTTGACTTATGGTGTTGTCACAAATATTGTCCAACATCTGTGATCAACAATTTAAAGGTCATACTCCCCCTTAACCTGTGATGGCATACAAGCAAAAATGTATATACCAATTCATATGATTAGAAAAACATATGAGCACATATATACACATCATCCAATATATACAAAACACGAATAGAAATAAATCATCGTCAACAAATATCCACATCAATCCATCAAAACATTGAACAAACAGTTACAACTTAGGTTCAACATACATCATTCAGCTTCCTCATTGCTCGTCATGCAGCAGCAGCAGCTTCCAACAGCTTTCTACCCCTGTATACCAGCTTCAACTTCCTCTGCAGCATAGCAGCTTTAGCTTCCTCCCCCTGCATCAGCATCATCTCCCTCTTTTTGTGAAGAAAGTAGCATCATGAAATTCCTTGCAGCATCAACTTTTGCAATTTATTGGTTGATTTTTGCAATTTGATCCACAAGCCATTTTGTAGACAATGTAGACTGTCCTGGACCAGTGTTGTCCAGAATGTTAGTGACATTTCTGACAACATTTTCACTTTCAGCTTCCTTCTTCCAGGGAAGTTGATGACTCTGTCCTTGCTCTTCAAAATTGTTTTGTTTATAGTGTAAAGCTCATGAGCCTTCCCTAAAGTGTCTTCTCTCTTAGGCTCAAAACCTTAGGTGGTTAATACTTTGTAGATCATAGAGGAAAAATGAAGGATTGAAGTTGATTCTTTCTCAGCCAGGTTGGCAATTTTATGAAATATCATTTTTCCCAAATCAACTTTCAAACCTTTCCCAACTTTATACAACAGGGTGACTTGTTCATATGTCACAATTGACTCATTCATTGAAGGAAGCCAATTGTGAATAGCAATTTTGTGAAGGGTGGAAAACAGGGCTGTTAGTTTGGAGGCTGGACATCTAGGGATCCATTTCTTCATTATACCTACATTGATGTATTTTAATTACTTCATCCCTATTGTCTATCACTTGTTCAGCTTCTCTAATATTATCTCCAGCATTTTGGCCAATACGTTGATTTATGATAACAGGCGTAAAAAGATATACCTTGTTATAGAGATATACCTTTCCAAAAATTTTTGAGGATGTATCCTCTATAGCAGAGCTTAATTTTGCATAAAATAACCTGACTATCTCATCAACATATGGTCCTTTTCAGTGACAGAACCAAGAAGCTGTTTGTCCTTTAAGAATTCTACCAAACCATATTCAATACAGAAAGCAATATCTAACACTCTCTCAGGCCTAATTTCTCTATTCTTGTAAAAATCCCACATATCATGGTTAGCTTTAGAATATAATTTATCTGAGAAAGCAGATACATCAATGTCTGAATCAGACATGTCTAAACTGATGGATTTGGTACTATTGGAGGATGTTGTGGCGTGTGTCTCTTCGGATGTTGGCTGAAATGTTGCCTGAGATGTTGTGGCATACGTGGCAACATTTGGAGCAGCATTTGTCCTTGTGGTCCTGGGAACTCTCTTTGGAAAAATTATTTCAAGGGGGTTTCATATGGGATTTCCCTTTCTTGAGGCACACTGGGTGTTCAGAAGCAGATGGTTCTTCCTCAGTTGAGAAAACATAGTCCGTATTTTCACTATCACTGCTCGAGTAAGCGGATTTAGATGTTTCACATTTAGTCCTTTTGATACTCGAACCTTCTTGGGTTGTTTTCTCAAACACTTTACTCGATCGGCGAGTAGGAAAAGTAGATGACCTTGGCCTTTTACCTAGAGATGAGAAAGCAACAGTTTGATCAACATCTATAAGGTTATTATTATCTACAGGATAGCTGATATCTAAAGGTTCATCAAAACCTTTAAACATTATTGTTTTAGAAAGATCCTCAGGGAGATTTGAGGAAGAAGACTGGCCAGGTTGCTGAGGTGTATTCGATGGAGGACTAATGCTCATGAAAGTGTTGGATGGAATGTTGGTTGACATTTGTTCTGACATTGGAGAAGTTTTCATCGGTGAGAATTGAGGAGAAGGTCTTCAGGAATTAGGGTTTGTGAAAGTGATTGGAGTTTGATTTGGTGTTTCCATCGGATAAGTAGGAAGGTATATACCTGCGAGCTTTTCCTTTTCTTCTTTTTTTTTTTGTAAAAAAAAATAACAAATTGGAGGAATATTTATATACATGGCAAACTTTTTCTTAGCAACAAGAATCCCTTTGTTTTAGGTGTTTCAATTTTACACAATAACTTACACCTAAAATATTGGGATAAAAAAATAAACATCACGATAGGAATAAAATTTAATCTGATAATTTTAAATTCTTAAATTCCATTAAACAAGGCATATAATAGGGAGTAAAATCTGCTATTTCAAAAAATAGATAAGAGCAACATCCCAACACATACCACATTCTGAAAATATCAACAGCAATGTTAGCAACATTTTGGACTACACAAGTATTTTGATCTCACAAGAATTTTCAGATTTAGCAACAAACCAAGACATGTTTTATATGCATTTTATTAGTTTAACCACTGAACCAATATAACATTTTCCCATCGTGTCCTTGGTCTAATCATATAACACATATAAAGGAATTTTTCGTGTAAAAAATAAGAATACTTTTATGGTATTCTCAAATCTCTTTTGAAGCACTTGATACTCCTATAGAATAGGAGCGGTATCTTTTCACGGGCTTTGCCCATTTTTTTGCAGTTGCCAAATATTTGCAAAGGCTTTGCCTTATTTTGATACTCTTTTTTTATGATACAAATATATATATCATCGCAGAGAACGGTATCACTCTGATAACATATTTGAAGGATCATGCTAGTGTGACAAAAAATTATGCACCCTATAACAACAATAATCAGTTAGTGATATAACGTAGGTCATCCGAAATGTTAGACAACATTTCAGCCGACATTCACCAAAAAAATGTTTTTTTAGAGATTACAAAGACCAAGAGATTTCTTTAAACTAGAAAATCTCTCATGGTCCAAAGCTTTTGTAAAAATATCAGCTAGTTAATGAAGAGTGTCAACATGTTCAATTTGAACTAATTATTTTTCAATTAAATCTCATAAAATGTGATGTCTAATATCAATATGTTTTGTACGTGAGTGCTGAACTGAATTTTTGGAAATATTTATAGAACTCAAATTATCACAGTACAAAATCAAAATGTTGCTAGTAAATCCATAGTCGTCTAACATGTGTCGTAGCCATATTAATTGAGAGCAACAATTTCCAGCTGCTACATATTCAGATTCGGCAGTTGAAAGTGAGACACAATTTTGTTTACGACTATACCATGAAACAAGGTTATTGCCAAGATAAAAATATCTTTCACTTGTACTTTTTCTATCATCCACATCTTCAACTCAATCCGAGTCACTAAATCCTATTAAGTTAGGATTAGTGTCTTTGGAGTACCAAATTTCCAACTCACATGTTCCAGCAACATATCGAATAATACGTTTTACGACATTTAAGTGAGACAGACTTGAAATGTGCACAAACACTAAATATAATATCTGGGGAACTAGCAGTAAGATAAAGAAGGCTACCTATCATAGATTGATATTGTGTTGGGTCGACATTTTCACCAACATTATCCTTACATACCTTCTGCGATGAACTCATTGACGTTTTCATCTATTTAGCATTCTCCAAACCAAATCTATTAACTAGGTTCTTGGCATATTTACTCTGTGAGATGAAAATTACATCTTCACTTTGCTTTATCTGTAAGCCTAAGAAAAAAGTTAATTCCCCAATCATGCTCATTTCAAATATTGATGACATAACTTCAACAAATGAATTTAGGTACGACTGTGAAGTCGATCCAAAGACTATGCCATCCACATAGATTTGAGCAATTATAATATCTACATCGTGTCATTTAATAAACAAAGTACGATCAGCTTCCTCACGGTTAAAACCTAATTCAAGAAGAAAGTTAGTTCAGCAACCATACCATGCACGAGAGGCTTGTTTCAACCCATACAATGCCTTTTTAAGCTTGTACACATAGTGTGGATGGTAAGGATCTTCAAATCCTTTTGGTTATTCAACATATACCTCCTTGTCTAGATAACCATTTAATAAGGCACCTTTTACATCCATTTGGTGTAAAGTAATTTTCAGACAACAAGCGATAGCAAGTAAAAGTCTAATCGATTCGATTCTAGCTACAGGTGCGAAGGTTTCATCAAAGTCAATTCCTTCAACCTGAGTATAACCTTGTGCAACTAGACGTACTTTGTTTCTAATAACTGTTCCCAATTCGTCTGTTTTATTTTTAAAAAGCCACTTAGTTCCAATTATATTTGTATTATTTGGAAGTGGAACTAAGTCCCAGACTTCATTTCGAGAAAATTGTTCAAGCTCTTCTTGCATTGCTTGTATTCAGAAATTATCTTTAAGTGCTTCTACAATATTTTTTGGTTCTAATGTAGATATAAAACAAGAAAGACTAACCTCTCGGTATATGGTTGACATACACACATACCTTATCATTTCTCTATAGTTGAGTGGTTCTTTGCCTCTTATTCTAATTCCTTCAAAAACTCCCCTATCACTTGGCCAGTTGGATGATTATTCCTAATCCTTGATGAGAGGTCCCTGCGAACTTGGTCTAACAATTCAACACTTGACTCCTCATATGTGGCCTCTATTGTTGTTTCGAATGTTTCTTCAGGTGTGGCAACATTTGTGGCAACATTCGATTCTTCTACAATTTGTGGACTTTCCATTGTATCTATAATGTTATTTTCAATAGTTTTTTCTGAAACATCAGAAAGATCATCAAAGATAACATTTACAGACTCTTGTACAGTTCTGGATCTCAGATTGTATACTCGATAAGCATGACTATTTTGTAAATAGCCAACAAAAATTCCTTTATTACTCTTAGAGTCAAATTTTGCCAAATAATCCCGATCATTTAAAATATAACAAATATACCCAAACTTTCCATTTATAATCTCACAGGGTGTCATCTTTGTTCCTGACCTCAAATAGACTCTATTAGCTATGTGATTAACAGTATTCAAGGCTTCTGCCCATAAACGTTTTGACAAATGTTTAGAACTAAGCATCATTCTAGCCATTTCTTGCAATGTCATATTCTTTCATTCTGCAACCCCATTCTGTTGAGGAGTTTTGGGGGAAGAAAACTCATGAAAAAATCCCTTTTTCTCACAAAAATTTGTGAATGAACTATTTTTAAATTCTTTTCCATGGTCGGATCTAATCCGAAAAATAAGAGAATAGAATAAATTTCTAATTCTAGAGTGCAAAATTTTAAACATGTCAAACGTTTGTGATTTTTCTTCCAAAAAATATATCCAAGAATATCCAGAAAAATCATCTACTATCACAAAGGAATACCTCATGCCTCCTAGACTATCTACTTCAATTGGACCCATTAAATCCATATGTAGCAATTGAAAACAGTGAGACGTACATGCATGTTGTATGTCGTGTTGGACAACATTATGAGAAACACGGGTTTGCTTACATTTCAAACAATCTTCACATATATTTTTACTTTTATGGCTAAGTTTAGGTATGCCTGTAACCGCTTCATATGATACCAATTTTTCGACATGCCCTAACTTTTGATGCCATATTGTTGTGGCATCGACCTTAGCATTATTGCATGTTTCTTCTCTTACAACAAGATAGCAATTGTCACTTGTTCTTGTACCTGTCATGACACATATATTGGCTTTATTCGTAACTTCACAGGCATTCTTATTAAATTTTACCTCAAGATCGTCATTATACAATTGATTTATACTAATCAAATTAGACATTAAGCCCTCAACGTGTAGGACATTTCTTAAGGCTGGAAATCCAGGAACATCCAAGATCCTTTTTTCAATTATTTTGTTTTTATTGCCACCTCCATAAGTCATGTTTCCTCCATTGAATGACTCATAGTTCTTTAGAAAACTTTGTATACCTGTCATGTGGCGAGAACACCCACTATCAAAGTACCAAGAACCTAAAATGTTAGTTCTTAATGAAGTTATAGCAACATTACATGTTACATCCTTTTTAGGAACCCAAACTCTCTTAAATAATTTTTTACCTTTTGACTCAGAAATGTTGCTTCGATTGTTATTCGGAATGTTAAACAACATTTTAGGAAATATTTTGCTCACAGAATCTTGAAGTTTGAAACAATAAGGTTTTAAGTGTCCAGGGGAGTTACAGCGATAACACACAAACTTCATATTATTTGACATATATGAGAACTTATTATTCATTCCTTTTTCTTTTACAAAGCATATTTTCTCATTTTTATCAAAGAGATTAGAGCATATGGTTTTAAGAGAGTTTTCGTACCCAATTCCTGCATGTGAAGGTTTACTAAGGTTGAGTATCTCATTCAATTTCGAAGTCCCCGTGTTGAGCTTACGGAAGGTTGCTTCGGCTAAATCCAATTTTGCATGGATCTTACCAAATTCAATATCCTTTTTGGTGAGTGCAACCTCAAGTCGGGTTATCGTGCCTTTTAATACAAAATTCTCATGAGTTAAAGATTTTACCTTTTTGTCAAGTTGTTTGGATTCTATGATTAAGGCTTTACAAATACTTTGTAATTTATTACTCATATCATCTTTGCATTCAATTTGATCCATACAATCAACCTCACTAACATAAATAGAACCACTAAAGCAATTAACATCAGTATAGTTAAAGAATTCATACCTTTTGGATGTCGCTGAGGATGTTGATGTCCCTGCTGATGTTGGAGCAAATGTTGTGACATCGGAGACACCATTGTATATGACATTTTCATTATCTGATAGAGACTGTTCGAAAATAGTAGCCAACATTGTTTTTATTTCAGTTTCACGATCTCCTTCATCATCACTAAGAAAAACCAATAGGTTCTTACCAATTTTTCTAAGAGTGTTTGCACATTCGTTAGCATAGTGACCCCAACCTGAGCATGCATGACACTGCACTGACTCAAGTTGTTTGGGATCAAATTTGGTATGATTTGAGTTGGTTCTTCTTAGTTGATTTCCTTTTTGTACATTTTGAAGAAATCTAGTGGGCTTTTGATTGAAGACTTGATTTTGATGCTCTTTAGATTTAGATTGATTTCTCTCATTACTGAGCTTCCTCACCATCGAATTATATTTTCGAGTGAATAAGGCAACATTTGCACCATCACTAATTTCTTCAAGATTCTCATCCTCTTCTTCGATTTGACTCTCCGAGGATTGAACTTGAAGTGCCACATTTTTGCTTTTATACAATTCCTTTTGATTCTCAATGTTCATCTCATAATTTTTAAGAATGTCCATCAAGGTATTAAGGTTCATTGTGGCAAGATTGTGAGCCTCTTCAATAGCACAAATCTTTAAATTAAACTTTTCAAGAAGAGAAAGGAAAGTCTTTTCAACAAGTTGAGTGTTGGTTAATGGTTCACCAAGCACTTGACATTCATTTGAGATGTCAATCAACTTTTCAAAATAAGATTTAATATCATCCGCCTCTTCCAACCTTAAACGTTCATATTTACTCATGAGCATGCATAACTTTGTTCGACGAACACTTGAGCTACCTTCACAATGAATTTGTAAAGTATCACATGCATCATTTGACGTGTGGCGGTTTTGAATGAGTTTGAACATATACATATCAACCCATCCAAAAATTGCATTTAAGACTTTTTCGTTAAAGCTAGCATTATTGGTTTCTTTTGTAGTCCATTCGGATTCAGGTTTAACAAGAATGTCACTTTTTTTATCCGGTGACAACATTGGAATAACATACACATTGGTTATAGATCTTCATGCCCTAACATCAATTGATTTGATATGAGAACGTAGGAGAATCTTCCAATACGCATAATTTGATCCATCTAAAATAGGAAGCCTACCAATAGTTAGATTTGCCAGATCCATAATTTATGACAACAGGACCAACACTTATTGTGTTAAGTGTCGGCTCTAATACCACTTGAAGGATGTCAAATGCTATAGAAACTAAAAATAAGAGATGAAATAAATCGGATGCCAATTCTATTTCCGAATGTCGGCAATTATGTCGTCCGACACCAGTAACAACACTTAGCAAAACATAAACTTTAAAGAGTAAATACAGCGGAATTGAAAGAACACAAAGGTTTAAATTTTCATAAGTTATATATTATATAACTTATGATGGTCAATGACCAAATGTATTGTATATATATTATATACAAAAGTACAAATTCTTTTCTTTACAGATTTACAAGATAAAATGGAAAAAAATTAAAAGTTGAAGTCACATATGACTTCTACCTGAAAAATTTAACTAAGTAGACATAGACAACCTCTCATTACAATCGCTCCATACAAAACTAATCTAGAATCTAAACATGAATTGTAATGTTGGATAGAATGTTGTCAACACACTCAGGCAACACTGGTGATCCAGATTTCTGAGATGAAATCCTGAGAGCTCTCTTCATATTTTTACTTTCTGGTTCTAGATCTCGACTCACTGTAGTAGCCTCTCTATTTTATAGTAGAGAGTCCTCCTTGAAAGGCTCATCGATCGGTTGTGGAGGTTGAGGGAAATGTGGCAGCTGGTAGGATTTGTTGGAGACGATCAAGGGGCAAAAACCTCTAACAACTTTGACTTGTTCCTCACGAAAAGCAGCAGACTTGATTCGTTCTTCACACGTGTTTACCAACTCTTTTTTACCTTGTCAAGTCATATTTACTACATAGTAATCATTACGTGAAGTAAGGCAAAATCAATTCTGAAAACATAGATCCGAATGTTGTTCAACATTTGTCCCAATATTCTTATATATAGATATATCTATATATATATATGTGTGTGTGTGTGTGTGCGCGCGCGCGCGCACACGCTTAGAAAATATACATAAATTCAAAAGGTTTCAATATCTACTTGAAGTCGAGTTAGGGTAGACATCTTAATATTGAAAGTAACTTTGGAATTAATCAACTACCATCGTATATAATCTTTTTCATTTATCAACATATTATTATAAAATTAAGATAAACAAGTACTAGTAAATTTATAAGTTATATTTGGATGATTTCCTTATAGAATGCAGGCAGCAACTAGACTTATTCATACATTATACTTCTAATAAATTTTGCGAACAATATGTTGAAATTTACTAATGTGAAATTAAGTTTATCCAATTATTTATGACTCGAACAATTGGAGCTCTGCACGTCGGAAACGTCGTTTCCACACACGTGCAATCTTAGTGCCAAATATCATAAATTTCGTTAATGAAAGAGATATTGGTACGTAAGTGAAGTGTTTGAGACGTAGAATGATGAACAATTATTGGCTAAATAACAAGTATTCCACGTCGGTAAACGAAGGAAGGATTGTGCGAAGTGTAAGATGATACGGGTCGGAAAGGGTCGCGGCGCCAGCTCGACGGAGCCGTAGTGCCGGAGGGCTGCGACGCCTCCAAGCCAGCGCCGTGGTGCTAATTGAATGTTTGTCATTCTGGAACCGCAACGCTGCGACGCTAATATTGCAGCATCGCGACGCTTCCCAAACAGTGTTTGCTCGATGGAATCCCAAAAATTTGGTTGTTGAGGTGGTTTTAATGGTATTGAATTCACCCAATAATGGTCATTAATTGGACCATTATGTTGCTGTATTACTTGGGGATTAAAGGCCATCCATTACATGACAATTGAATGCCATTATGAGGCATTTGAAAGTCCATCTTTCACACCTATAAATTGAGGCCTTTGGCTCAATTCTATAGATAAACATAATACATACAAGTTAATAACACCACAAAAAAATCAGATTTTCCTGATAGCAACCTTTCTCTTAACAATCTTCATTATTCGTGTTCTTCGCTGAGATCATTTGTGTAGGCTTTGCACATTTGATAATTTATTATTTTATCTTGGGAGACTATTATCCACACTTCTGTAAAGCCTATACACGGGGGCAATCTTGTCTTAAAGACAGAGAGCCATCTCTCGACTCAGCCGGTGATGTTGTGATTATCTAATTGGTTGTTAAGTGTTTCAGGTGTGAACTTTAATCTCAAAGAACTCTAAACGTTCGGATTCTCAGCGGTTCTACAAGCCACAAGTGTAGCAGTTCATGTTCTTGTATTTATGAATACAAGAGCCAGATTTGAAGTTCTAGTTCAAGACTAAAATATTGATAACTTGTTGTTGTAATCTTTATTGTTTGTCCTTTCGAAGCACTTGTAATAGTTATTTACTATTTCCCTACATGCTTTAGATCCAATAATTTTAAGACAAGATTCTATTAGTGTTCGAAAGATATTTGCCGGCAGATATGGTCCCAAATCTTGTTGTGGTTTTCTTCTTGAAAACAGTTCTGTTGACAGTTCTGTTAATAGTTCAAACACTATTTATGTCAACAACCGTGCTGTCAAATCTAGTCCTAATTTTGGCTCTCTCTTTGATGACAGTTACAAATCTATTTTCGTCAAAGGTGGGATCTCTGGATCTTATGCTGAGCTTTAAGATACTGCTGATAGTCATGCTAGTACGGCTAAAGATCGAGGATGAGTTGCTGTCACCGCTCCTGGGAGTGGTGGAAACAAGCACCCACGAGAAGCTGAGGATGTCAACTGGGACAACAGGAGAAGGCTAAAGATGTTGTTTTATCATGTAACAAAGGGTATATATCTGTTCCAGACAAAGAATTCGAATTATGGTAAGGAGGATGTGGACACTCAATCTAACTGAAGTGGGTCAGGATACAAAAGGTCTAAGCTAATTTATCTTTCCTTATCTATAATGTGTTTAGATAATATCTGAATAAAAGTGTGTAAAGCAAGGCTGAGAATATGAAAGTGTTTTCATTAAAAAAACTTATATTCCCTACACTCTCTAAAATCAGATATTGAATATCCTTCCTTCCCGTTTAAAGATTGGACTATTGTAAACAATACTTAAAAGATCTGTTCTTTTGAGTGTAATTATTAAAAGTGTGTAAAGTATGTTCACACATAGAAAGGATAAAGATCTACTGACTGTGCGAAAACTATTATTACTCTTAAGCAAGCGCCAGGAATTGTCTGGGCACCAATCTCAAAGGAAGAAGACTAAAAGATAATGGCTTATCTTAAGACGTTGAACCTGTCACACTATCTGACAGAAGATCATTTATTTGATAGAATGATATTGGGCACTCAGTCATACAAAGCATACGGGCGACTGGAGTGGGCCAGAGTTTCCAGGTCTTAAATGATCTGAAGGCCAAAAGAAAGGCAGAAAAGAAATTGGACACTCAGTCTGCCAAAGCAACTAGAGTGGGCCAAAGTATCCAGATCACATATGATCTGGTTACGCCCTAACCATGGGCAAGAGGTTGTTCATGTGAAGCAACGCCACCTCTAAAGTAGAAGGGGTTGGAGAGGTTGCCCTCAATAGGACTTTAGGGAATGGGATCACTCTAAAAGGAGGTGATACATGTCCCAAACTTGGTTTCATAGACGTTGTTGGTCAAACTGGTTTGAGTCTAGTCCAACAGGTCTGTAATAACTAAGAATGGTACAGTATGTCTGTAGCCAAATAAATGATATATTTGTAATCTGTGCATCTATGCCATCATAGATTAAGTTGAGATTGTTGCCTTATGTCGACATAAACCCTCAAAATAAATGTGAGGTGGGCTAAGAGGCAAAATCACCTTTCCATTCCGTCAAAGGAATAGCGAAAAAAGCACCGCTCCTATAAAACTTAGTCACACCCACATGGGTGATTTGAAGTCTGTACAAAATAGAGGGGGGATACAAGTACTTTGTGACCTTCATTGACGATGGTGCAACGTATTGCATCATTTGTTTGTTGAAAAGCAAAGATGAAGCTGTTGAAGCAGATAAGCGCTACAGAGCAGAAGTTGAAAATCAACTAAGCCTACGGATTGAGAAATTCATAGTAATAGAGGGGGAGAATGTGAAGCATCGTTCATCAAATGATTGCTCCTTACTCACCTCAGTCTAACGGAGTTAGCCAAGCGCAAAGTCATACGCCTAAAATATGTGGGGCAAGGCGATCCTTACCGCTAATGCGATTCTCAACAGAACTCCATATAAGGATAAGGATAAACCTCCGTGTGAAACATAGAAAGGATCCCACCTACAAATGTTGTGATGTGGGGTGGCTTGGTAAAGGTTGGAATACCGAAATAGGTCAAGTTGGACCTAAGACTGTAGATTGCATATCCACTGGATCTGCAAATAATAGTAGTGCTTATCACCTCTTGGTGTTAAAAAATGCTGAATTCTTTGAAGATAACTTTCCTTGAGAAGGAAAAGAAGTAATTGCTCGAGGTTAACAAGAACCTGCGAGTGCCTGATTGTCTGAAACTAGACGTTCCGGGTTTACAGGACTCGGAAGTTGCTGACTATCCGGAACTTAATGTTCCAGGTCTACAAAACTCAGGATTCTAGATGTTGAATCGAGACGGAGCAAAGAGGGGACAAATACTTGTTCCAGGCCTTCTAGCTTGCATGGTTGAGAATAAACCATGGAGAATTAACAAATAATTGTCATCTCCAGAAGCGCTGCTTTGGAAGGAAGATATAGAGAAAGAAATAGATTCCATCAGATAGAACCATACTTGTGTAATGGTTGACCTTTCTCAAGAAAAAGAACCTTTGGGTTGTAAAAGTGGATACTCACACTAAGTACAAAGTAGATGGATCTACTATCGAGTATAAGGCCTCGGCTACTTGGACATGTTCTCCCTTGTGAATAGCTTAACATCCAGGGCCATTGCAGTCTTGCGTGACATATATGTTGATACAACCTTTCTAATCGGAGAGTTGAAAGGGGAGGATCAGAGTTGATTTGTTGGACTATTAGGCTTCTTCCTGAACTTTCTTTTTGGTCCCTAAAATATTTACATTTTGGTCTTGAAAGTTTCATATAAAACAGAAACAATAAATCTGACAACAGAAACATTGACTCTGAAGTTAGAAATCCAACAGCTGGAAAACCAACAGTCTGAAAGTGGAAGTCATATTAAAATAAAAGTCTCGCTATGAAAGATATGGGTACCACAAATGACATCTTAGGAATTGGGATTTCTAAGACATCTAACGGACTGCTCTAACTCCAAACTCAGTTGTGAGATAGTTGACAGTCTCGTTGAAGTCACCAATGGATATGAATCATAGAATTTATTGGAATCATGGTGCGCCCATATACCAGGAGCGATATGCGCAAGTCACAGTTGAACTAAGGTTCACTCGTGATTCTAAAAACTGATCGATAAAAGGCATTAAATCGGATATGACGATATCTGAAGTATTCACTTATCTACGGATTATGGTATTCTGGATGTCCAGCGGTTTTGAAAGAACACAGTCACGGAAACTGGACATCGGACATGAAGAACACCAAAGCCACATGTAAATGTGTATGGTGTGTCTTGAAAATTCCTCTAAGCAAACTTGCATCGGCCGATTCATAATGGAATCAGAGTTTATCGCTTTAAACAAAGCATGAGAATAAGTTGAGTAACTTCAAGGCTCCTTAGAGGACGTCCCTTGTTGGAAGAAACCCATACCTTCGGCAGTTATACATTGTGGCTAGCCGGTTAGCTTCATGAAGGGCACGGATGACTGTGTCTGGACATATCTGTTAGATCTGTTGGAGACATAAGACCGTATGACAGTTGATCACCACGGGTGTCACTTCCTTGATTACTAATCAAAGGATATAGCAGACCCTTTAACTAAGGGACTACCCGAAGATCAAGAGTTCTGCCTGTCTAGGGAAATGTGCTTAAAACCCAAACGATACGAACCTTTGAGGTAGTAACCCAACCATACTGACTGGAGATCCCAAGAATTTGGTTCAAATGGAAAACTAAGCTGCAAAAGGTTCTAATTGCTTCCCCATCACGACGGAATTTGCACATGTAGCCGCCTTTTTAGCTAAGATGGCTTCTTCTAATGTGAGCATGGAATGGGCCTAATAAAAGGGTGGTAGAGGGTTAATTTGACGAAGAAGTGTACCAACTCCGTTATAAGCCTCAGAAAAGTCGGCAACCATTTGGAGAACAAGACGATCATTGGTAACTGGCGCACCAATGTTGCGGAGTTGGTCTGCCAATTCCTTCAGCCTTTTACAATAGGCCGAAACATTAGGAAAATCTTCCATGTTGACGTGGGAGAATTCCTGCTCGATGGTGATAGTGCGTGGATTCTTGTTATCTTGGAATATATCACGCAACCTATCCCAAGTTTTTATTATCGTAGTGTCGGGCTCGATGATCGTTTGGAGGAGGTCGATAGAAATAGTGGAATAAATCTACTGGAGAACGATAACATCAAGTGTCGTCCATAACGTAGGACTTTACTCGGGGTTAGGCACTGCTTCAACGCCAGGGGTCGAGGGAATTATGTGATGGAGAACTTGATGCGAGCGTGCATGAATTTTGAATAATTCTGCCCATGTCGCGTATTGGACGTTTTTCATCTCAAGAACAATAGGGATGTAGTTCCTAATGTTGGAAACTGTAAGGACTGGATGAAACATGTTCTTCGATGTAGACATAACGAAAGAACAATAGGAGAAGTAGGGATTATGAGGAAAATTTGGGAAGGGAGAAGAAAGAATTTGGCCGGAATTCGAGAAGTGTTATCGGGATTGGAGCCGAGAGAAGCGGAAGCAAAGTAAGGTTTTGTGAAACCTAGACTTCTGATACCATGAAAGAAATAATCCCCTGATTAGTTTCATTAATGAATGAGTATATATACAATTTACAATTTCCATAATATGGAAAATCCTATTCCTATTTTACTCTCAAAACTCTATTCTATTTGTACAATAATATTATAATTATGGTAAGTGTACAATGCTTAATTAAATATAACTAACCTATTATCAAACATGGGTATACACGACTGGTATACCGTGTATATCAGTTTCCTTGTGTTTCCGTGATGTACACGGTATACACAAGGAAGTGTATATACCGTGTATATCACGAGTATATTTATAAAAAAGTACTATTGTCGAATAGTCAAATAGTACTTTTTGATAAATATAACCGTGATATACACGGTATATACACTGCCTTTGGTGAATATACACTGCCATTGGCTACTTCTAATTGCTGCCCCACGTACATGAAAGGTCGCCTCTGGCCCTCTTTGGTGAGCTCTTTGTTGTTTGGACTGTCCACCGTGTTTGACCCCATTTTTTAAAAAGTCAATATATATATATTTACTTATAAGGTGTGTTTGGTATTGAAGAAAATATTTTTTGGAAAATGTATGTTAATTTTTTTATGTTCGACTGGTCAATATCTTGAAAAATATTTCTTTAAAAAATAAGTTTTCAAAAATGAGGGAAATGACTTTTTTCTAATGAAAGCAGGAAAAATAAACATCACAAGTGACATTCCACGTTGATTGTCTCATCCACACTCAACACTCACCACGCACCCCACCTTCCCCTCCATCACATAGTATTTGACTTTTCTGTAAAGAATGAATCTTGGGCCTAATTCAACCCCAAAAGTTAGCTTGTAGGGTGAGGATTGTCAAAGTCTATATAAGGAGTCCATGTTTTCATTCCATTTTCGATGTGGAACTCTTAACACTCCCCCCGCACGCCCAGACCTTGTTAACTAGAACGTAGACAGTACAATTTACATCGGTGAATAAAAAATTAGAATGAGTCTGGCTCTGATACTATCTAAAGAATGGATCTTAAGCCTAACCTTGGGGAGTCTTTCTCATTAATACAAATATATATATAGTGTACAATGTGGAACTCTAATACAATACGGATCCTAAATCTACCATAATTATACATCACTAATTATTACACAATATATGGAATTTATTCTAATTATGGTACTATGTTATGTACATGTTAATACACCCCCTCAATCGGAGCGAGAGGAGGTCGGACGCTAAGATTGGATCTGAAGTCGAGGAAGAGTTGTCTAAGAAGGCCTTTGGTGAATGTATTTGCGTACTGATATGAAGAAGGCACATGCATTACCTTAACATGACTAAGAGCAACATTCTCACGAATAAAGTGTATATCCATCTCAATGTGCTTGGTTCGCTGATGCTGAAATGGTTATGAGATAAATATATGGCGGATATGTTATCACAATAAACCAAAGATGCCTTACGCAAGGGACATTGCAACTCCAAAAGAAGATTTCGAAGCCAACAGATCTCAGCAACAACATTAGCAATGCCTCTACACTTTGCTTCTGCACTCGAACGAGATAGTGTGGCATGCCTCTTGGTAGACCAAGAAAGGAGATTATCCCCTAAGAACACATAGTAGCCGGAGGTGGAGCGTCGCGTGTCCGGACAACCTGCCCAATCAGCATCCGTATATGATAACAACTTGGTCGGTGCTGAGGGGTATAAATGTAATCCATAATCAAGTGTGCCCTTAACATATTGAATGACACGCTTAAGAGTAGTAAAATGAGGCTCTCTGGGGGCATGCATAAATAAGCATACTTGCTGAACAACATAAGCAATATCAGGCCTGGTGAACGTGAGATACTGCAGTGCACCTGCAAGACTCCTATAAAGTGTGAGATCGGACACATGATTACCATCAACAGCACTAAGCTTTGATTTTGAGTCAATCGGAGTGGACATTATCTTGCAGTTTTCCATTTTATCCCTGTATAGTATCTCCTCTGCATACTTGCGCTGACACAAGAACATAGAATCTGCAGATCTAGTCATTGATATCCCCAAAAAACAACTCAGCTTCCCTAAGTCAGTCATGGCTTTGATACCATGTAAAGAATGAATCTTGGGCCTAACAATATAAGGCTTGGTAAACGTGAGATACTTTAGTGCACCTGTAAGACTCCTATAGAATCTGCAGAGTCCGTCAGTTTTATTTAATCGCGGTCCGTCGGTTTTTCTAATTAACTTATAGACCAAGCGGTCTTCCTCTTCATTCTCCCATTTCCAAATTAAATTTCCCAACTTCCATCAACGCCGTCCACCATGACCCAACTTGTCCGCCGCGACCCCTACCTACCGCAAGCCCCCTCTCTCCTAAATTAGTGAGGTAAGTTTCTCAAACTAGAATTTTTAAGTTTTTTGAAATCTTATTGTTATCTTTAAATTTGTAGGTTCATTGTTAATATATTAGTTTATTTAGGTTAGTTTTCCTTTAATTTATGATTTTATAATAGTATTGATGTGTAGAAACTAGAATTTGTAAACAAATATAGACTTTTTTGTCAATTTTTTTTAATAATATTTTTTGGTTTTTTTGTGGATAATCTTAGTTTGTAGCTTTAATACGTATGTAATTAATTTATTTATGCAACGTTTGTAATTTATTCATGTGTATGGATTTGAATTTGACATAAAAAGTAGATTTTATCTCTAAAAATGTATAGGAACCACTTTAGATTATTGTTTTGGTTGAAATTGGTTATATCTTTGTTGAATATCAATATAAATGTAGATCACACTAGTTTTGAGAAATTTTGTTAACCATTTGTAGATTCTTAGTTATTAAGGATGCATTTTAATTTTTAAAAAATCATTAATTAAGCATATTACAAAGAATATGCAATAATTAAAATTAATATTTGAACCACAAATTAGTTATAGTTTAATTACTAATATAATGCAACATAACTTATAATTTAATATTTCTATTTTATGGATATTTGTTTAGATGGCTCATCGTATGTGGATATATAATATGAATAATAGTGACCATGTGGGTGTTAATGATGAATTTATTGAAGGTGTTAAAGGGTTTGCATACCTGTAATATCATTTGATCCTTATCAAATGAAGGGGTAACTAAGTGTCCTTATTTTAATGGTAAGTGTATGAAGTATTTTAATCCGAAAACGGTTAAGCTTCATTTATATCGGAAGCGGTTTAAGGAGAGATATTCTGTTTGGACTGATCATGGAGAGGTTGATGGGGTTAATGTTATATATTATAATTTGATTGTTGGTGAAAGTAGTAGGTCACAGAAAAATATTTATGTTCAATATGATAGAGTTAACGATATGGTTAATGATGCTTTTGGGATACATGTTGGGTTTGAACCCGAACAAATCATTGAGCAACCTCTCAATGAAGAAACAATACGTTTCTATCAAGAATTAGAACAGGCTAGTCGTCCACTTTGGATCGGGAGTCCTCGTTCTAAGTTGTCTGTTGCAGTTAGGATTATTAATATCAAATCAAATTGGAGTGTTACTGAAGGTGCTATGGGCTATATGATTAAGCTTGTGGGGGAATTAGTTAGTCCTGAATTCGACATACCTAAAAATTCTTTTAGTCCTTGAATGATTATAGTATAAGTTTAATTGTTATATGTTTGGTATATATACATGTTGGGTATAAAGATGTGGTCCATGAATACCAACAAACTCATCCTGAAGGCGAGTCGACCCAACCTCTACCAGAATTAGAGATTGAAATATGGTGTAGAGTCGTTGGGACACAAAAGGGTAGAACATACGGTTTATGCCCGGGGAACAACCCTTAACGCATCCAGTCAGGACTGTCAGGTGAAGGGACCTCCCGAGATGGTGAGGGTGCTGATGGCGTCCAAGTCGCAATTATGGCGCAACAAATTGCACAACTTAATCAACAATTGGCAACAATTGAAGCTAGATGATTGGAGGAAGAGAGGGCGATGCAATAGAGCATGAAATCGATCAAGGCACAAGTTCTGAGCCACATTACATTACAAGTGGACGATTTGGTGTTCCCCGCTCTCCCCTCCTCACCTTGATGATAATGATGACATCGAGCCGAAAGACGACGATGAATATGTAGACCATACACCGGAGCATGAGATGCCTTAGGACTTGTGCGTAGTTGTAGTTCTGAGCCTTATGCATGTTATATTCGTACTTTTAGTTGAATGATTTGAAAATTTTGAACTTTGGTGATTTTTTTATAATGTTTTTGATGTGTTGAATGGCATATTTGATTCTTAATTAGATGTTATTTATATTGTAGCTTGTTTATTACTATTTTGGCAGCAATTAATGATGGTTTGTAGATGAAATTGAATTATATATTTGTTTTAGTGTTTTTGCCAGGTGGGATGCTGAAAAACCAACAGAATTATGTTGTTGTTTTTTTCTTCAAAAAATCGACGGAGCCCGTAATTTTTTTTAAAAAATAATTAATTGCGACGGACCCTGTTGATTTTTTAAAAAAAATATAAATTTTTTTAATTAATTGTGACGGACTCTATTGATTCTTTTTTAAAAAATAAAAACATATTAATTAAAACTGACGGAGTCCGTTGCTTTTTAATTATATATTTGATATTTATTTAAATATATACTATATAAAAAAGAGAATAATAATTAAATTAAAAACCGACGGAGTAGATCCGTCGATTTTTAATTTAATTATTAATTAAAAAATAAAAATCGACCGCAAAAAATTACAACGCAGTCCGTTGGAAAAAACCAACGTGGTCCGTCGACCGTTAAAAACCAACAAAGTGAAAACCGACGAACGTATTTTAGTCGGTTTTCCGTTGGTTTTTGACTATTTTTAATATTGACAGTAGATAACATAGTTAAATTATTTCTCTTTTCTCCTACGGGCTAGGAATATATAACACGTACAGTCTCGTATTTACTCTTGTCTACATTTAATCACAAACGCGTTTGATAATGTCAAATATGATAAGATATGAACCGTGATAAAAGTGGTAATTTAATATGGAAAAAATGAGATCATGTAATAAATAATATATAAAGTATTCTATAAAATAGTTACAGATTATGATCTTATGGTGACAAACGTAAAAGACAAATATAGCAAATAAAATTATCATATCAATGAATAATACGTAATAAAAATGAACTATAGAAATTTTATATTCCAGAAAACGACAACAAAAGTCCTTGATTTTAATAATTTTATGACAAAATTATATTAACTTCTTACTATAATACTAGTAATAATGTCCATATGGTAGGCTGAAGTCACATGGAGAATTAGTGTGTTAATTGTTATTCTATTTTTGTTACCATAATAAAAAGTGCAGCCCGGTGCACTAAGTTCCCGCTATGCGCGGGGTTTGGAGAAGGGTCGGACCACAAGAATTTATTGTACGCAATCTTACCTCATATTTCTGCAAGAGACTGTTTCCACGACTTGATCATATGACCTCCTAAATTCGCTAGCTAAAAGGCAACATTGACAGAAAATGACACCCCTCAACAAGTCTTCGCTGCATAAAAAATAAAAATTTACAACAATTAAATATATGACCTTGAAATAATTTTTTTCCGCAGTCGAATTACTTACTAGTCATGTAAATTAAAAATAACACTATAGAGAAATTTGGATATAATTTTTTTTTTGATTTTTCGATGTCCGACATCCGACATCCGATATCCGTATTAGAGTTCGACTAAATTTAAATGGCGCAATGCAGGGCCCATTATTGGGGTGGCTCTCACAACAAAAATTTTCCGATTAACTATAGAAATACAATTGAAAAAAGAAGATAAAAAAATCAAAAGAACAGATCATATCCTACCTGAAATACAGGGTACCAGACAAATAAAAAACTATTGTCCAACTTCAATTAATTAATAACAAATTACAAAAAACAAACAAACTATTTAAGGTCTTTTTTTGTTGGAAGACTGCATTTTGCACCTCACCTTACGTTTGACCTTCATTCTTTACATTTTTTAAAAAATGTAGTTAGTGTACCTAATAAGTATCGAACAGAAGTTAACTCAGATACTAACTTTTGGTTTATTTCGTTTTATTATTTACACCCCTAATTTTACTAAAAAATCAAACTCTCCCTCCAATTGTTCCTCATAAAGTGTACAATATAAAAATAACATTTAAACTTACATGCACAAAACAAAATCAAAGTAAAACTCGCATTCGGTGAAAAAAATTAATATTACATTACATGTGTCATAATTTATGAAGTTTCTTTTAATGCTTTCATTTGTTGAATTCGAAAATAAGGGCGTATGTTACATATGTATGTTACTCACTACTAAAAAAATTCTATTTTTTTTATTGAATTTCTCACTGAAAATATTTAGTGGTTATTTTTACTGAATGTCAGTGGAAAGAATTTAAATAGTATTTACTTAGTAGTGTTTTTATACGAAAATATTAAGAAATTTTTTAGTGTTTCAATGGGAACCTATTTTCCATCATGCACTTTCTCGATGAGCTGGTTCGGTCAGAATGTAGTGAGAAAATCATATTTTATAGCACAATTTTCTCACTAAATATCGATGAAAAATCCTTTATTTCTAGTAATGACTTTTGAAACAGCGAAAACACGAATGACCCCAATAATGCAAGTAATTTTGACTCTTTTTGTATTCATTAGTTTGATATAAATATCGAATAGAAAACGATGCAAGTAATTATTATTAATTCGAGAATACTTTCATTATATATTCTCATATTTATTTTTGCCTCCTCTATCAGTCTGTCATTTTTTTTTTCCTACTATCCTACAATTATGGAATTGGCTATAAAAGATTAATCTATTTCTGGTTTTAGGGAAATAAATGATTATTAGGAAAAAGGATACAGTGGTTGTCTGGCAAAACATAATAATGAATCCATGAAGGAAAGAAGATATGGAAGAATTTACCAATCATAGTTTAGTCAAAATCTTGTCATTATTTTTTGTCGGTATGAAAAACCATGTGAATGACAGCGTGATTATAGGAACTCTGATTAGAAAAGAATATTAATGACACACTATTGGCCTAGTGCTCTACGAGGCTAATTCGTGAATTGAAATTTATGAATTCTGATAATTCTATCTCTAGTTATAAAATCTCTAAGGTGGAAGGAATATGTCGACAATTTTTACAATTTATCAATATATTTTATTGAGAAATTTGAAGTATAATATGTTGTAATTAAACAGCTAAATATATAATAATAAAATGTTTCTATTAAATATTTTCTGCTTAGTTTTTGAAATAGCTAATGCATGTGTTTTCAATTGTCATTACATAAATAAGTTAATTATTTAAAATATGTCACTTATTTTCATGATACACATCTAACTCAACTGGAACATGATGTTTTACGACTTACTGAGACTAACACGTATAATTAAATGAGATGACATATTTTACGTGGTTAACTTATCTGCATAATGTGCGTTTGAGAGAATGTGCGCATAAGTTTTTTTCAAAATTTAGACTGGAAGTATCTAATATGAATAGTTTATCACGTGTTAGGTTCTCAACTAGAAAAGATTGGCGTTCCAGTGTCTAAGTAAATATACTGGTATATTTAAGGAGTTATCGATATATTAAGTCAATCCCTACTTCATTTACTATATTAGGTTCATAATTTATTATATAAACATATTTAGTATATTGCTCAATATATATACGAAATTTGAGTTAAAATAAATAAATTCTATCCGACTCGTAATATAAGTTTTGTATCTACCCCTTGTTGCTCTCTTGGTAACGACTTAACCAGCTACCTTATTATAATAAAGCACTTCATACACTAATTACGAGTTTAAGTTTTATAATTATATTATAAATAATGTTAATCCTGTTAAAATAATTTAATCAATTGTATGACAACTTGAGGAAGTTTTACTTCGAATTATTTAACGTTTAGTTGACACTACACCAGATTTCACCTAAAAAAAATTAATTTATCTAAGGCAATTATTAACCTCGTTACACGATCACTATAGAAAAAAAAAATAATGGACAAAATATCCTTGTATGGTTCAACTACACATCCACTTTACATACAATAAAATAAAATGCTAAGTAAAAAAATTAGTGAACTCATTATGCTCATGATACGAAGATTGTAGAGTTTCACCTATAAACCAGGAGCATTATGACTTCCTTTGGCAAAAAAGAAAGTGTTAGAAATTTACTAACGTGGAATTAAGTTTATTCCATTATTTATGACTCGACTAATTGGGGTCTCGTACATCGTAAAAGTCATTTTCACACACGTGTACATGTAGTGCCAAGTATCGCAAATTTCATTAGTGAAATAGATATTGGTATGTACGTAATACGTTTGACACATAGAATGATGGACGGTTATTGGCCAAATGACAAGTATTTCACGTTGGTAAACGAAGGAAGAAGTACACGAAGTGTAAGATGAAACGAGTCAAAAATCGCCGCGGAGCCGTGAAGGGCCGTGGCGCAACACCGTCGGAGCCGCGACACCACCATGGCAGCGCCGCGACGCTAAATGATGGCTTGGCTATTGGAGTTGAGGCACCGCGGCGCTTCGGAGGCAGAATGCTGCGACAGGAAGATGGAAAGTTCTGACTTTTGGGCTGATTTTAGAGCATTGAATCTCCACTATTTTGGCACATGAATTCAGCCATTATTTGGCTGAATGTAACCCCTCAATAAGTGTCATTGCATGGCTATTAAAGACCATTAGTTGGCTAGTTGAGGGGTCATTGCCTTACACTATAAATTGAGGCCTTTGGCTCAATTGTTCAACACTTAGAAATTTTCTGAAATCTTCTTCTTCCTCTCTAGCAAGTTTTCTATATTCAAAGTTCTTCAAGAGTAACACTTGAGTTTTCTTTGCTCATTTGTTAGTTGTTGTTGTATCATTGGGAGACTATTGCCCACGAACGTAAAAAGATATATACGGGGCAATCTTGTCTTAAAGACAGAGTGTCATCACTCGACTCAGCAAATCACAAGGAGTTTGTATCGTTCTTGATTCCAGTTTGTTGTAATCTTTAGTTTATTCTTTCTAGCAAACTGTAATATTTACTTACTTTCCGTTTCCCGCAATTGTTGTAACCCGCAATTTTAAGACAAGATTTGGCTTTGTAAGTGCTTAGAAAGATGACTGGAAGAGAGCAACTCGCTTCTGATTCTGCTGCTGCTGCTACTCAAGGCAACCCCTCTGCCTTCCCCACTGCTCAAGGCACACCCAATGCCTTTCCGGTTGCTCAAGGGAACGTTACTGTTCCTCCACCCTCCGGTTTCCACAATGAACGCCCAGAGAAGTTTATGGGCTCCAACTTCAAGAGATGGCAGCAGAAGATGTTTTATCTGACTGTTATGGGATTCCTCATTTCCTAACAGAAGATCCTCCACAAGCTGGAGATGAAGTGGATCCTCAGCCTAATGAAACGGCTGGAGGGGACAAGGTATCCATGTCGTCAATGGCATGAAGATGGTTCTTGATGCTTGGAGTCATAGTGACTTCATGTGTAAGAACTATATTCTGAACTGTCTGTCAGACCAACTCTACACGGTGTATTGCGCCGTAGGCACCGCCAAAGAGTTATGAGAAAAGCTGCAGAAGAAGTACAATGCACAAGATGCTGGTACGAAGAAATTCATCGTTGGGAAATTCCTGAAATTTCAAATGGTGGATATCAAAAATGTGATGTCCCATGTCCAGGAATTCCAAATGATTCTATATCACCTAGATTTGGAAGGTATGAAACCAAATGAGCAGTTTTTGGTTTCATCACTGATTGAAAAGTTACCTCACTCGTGGAATGAGTTTATGAGTTACTTAAAACTCAAGACAAAGGAAATGAACTTTGAGAAACTTATTATCAAACTCCAGATTCAGGAAGATAATAAGAAGGCCTTGCCTAGGGGAAAACAACCCGCTAAGGCAAAGGCAAATCTGGCTGAGGCCAAAGGGAACCCAAGCAAGAAGCGCAAGTTCCAGAAAGATAGCAAGGCCCAGGCGGCGGAGAAGTTCAATGGGAACTGTCACCGCTGTGGGGAAATCTGGTCATATGATCAAGGACTGCAGCAAGCCCAAGATTGAGCAACAAGAAAAGGCCAAGGCCAAAGGCAAGGCACATGCTAACGTCGTCAAAGACACGCTTCTTAACGACATAATTGAGGAGTTCTCGGCGGTGGTGCTTGATGCAAACCTTGTTGAGAATCCTATGTAATGGTGGATGGACACGGATGCTACCAGACACATCTATTCCAATAGAGATGCTTTCTCCACATATACACCAGTTACAGACAAGAAGTTGTTCATGGGTAACAACGCTTCCTCTGACATGTTGGGGGTAGGAAAGGTAGTCCTGAAGATGACTTCTGGAAATGAGCTCACTCTGAAGGAGGTGATGCTTGTCCTTGAGATTATGAGGAATTTAATTTCAGGTCATTTATTGGTTAATGTTGGTTTTAGGCTAGTATTTGAGTCTAAAAAATTTGTAATCACCAAGAATGGAACTTTTGTGGGAAGAGGCTTCGTCTATGAAGGCCTCTTCAAAGTTAACGCCATGTCTGTAATGCGTCTAAGTAATAAAATTGAAGCTTCTTCTTACTTGCTTGAGTTTTCTAATTTATAGCATCATAGATTATGACATATTAACTACAAGTCATTCCAAAGGTTGGTGAAGTTGGAGTTGTTGTCATCTATCGACGTAAACCCTCAATATAAGTGTGAGGTGTGCGTAGAAGCAAAACTCACAAATATTCCTTTTCGATCCGTCAAAAGGAATACCGCTCCTCTAGAACTTATTCACACAGATATATGTGATTTGAAGTTTGCACAAATTATGGGGGAACAAGTACTTTGTGACATTCATTGATGATAACACAATGTATTGTTACATTTACTTGTTGAAAAGTAAAGATGAAGCCTTTGAAGCATTCCGACGTTACAAAACAGAAGTTGAAAACCAACTAAGCATGCGGATTAAATTCATTCGTAGCGATAGAGGGGGAGAATACGTAGCGCCATTTGAGGAATATTTTGGCGAATCGGGCATTGTTCATCAAACGACGACACTATACTCACCTCAGTCAAACGGTGTTGCTGAATGCAAGAACCGCACATTGAAGGAAATGATGAATGTCTTGCTCATCAATTCCGGTCTTCCCCAAAATATGTGGGGAGAAGCTGTCCTTACCGCTAATACAATTCTTAATAGAGTCTCACATAAGGGTAAGGACAAAACTCCATATGAATCATGGAAGGTAAAGAAACCCACCTATAAATATTTAAAGGTGTGGGGTTGTTTGACAAAGGTCGAAGTGCCCAAGTCAAAACAGGTCAAGATTGGGCCTAAGACTGTAGATTGCATTTTCACCGGATATGCAAATAACAGTAGTGCTTATTGCTTCTTAGTGCATAAGTCAGATATTTCAGATATCCACGGGAGTACAATTATGAAATCAAGGAATGCTAAATTATTTGAGGATACTTTTCCTAGAAAGGAAAAAGACATATCCACGGGAGTACAATTATGGAATCAAGGAATGCTAAATTATTTGAGGATACTTTTCCTAGAAAGGAAAAAAGACATAATCTCTCACAAACGAAGTTATGAACAAAGCTCTCAGGAACCGGGAGTCATTGATTGCCCGGATCTAGTTGGTTCAGATCTAGTGGACTTCGAAGTGGTTGAATATCTAGAATCTAGTGTTCCAGATTCTTAGAACTTGGAGACTCCAGAGATGGAACCGAGGCAAAGTAAAAGGGCCAGGAAGGATAAATCTTTCGGTCCTGACTTTGTAGCTTATATGGTTGATGACGAACCAAGGACAATTGTTGAAGCATTGTCAACTCTAGAGGCACCATTCTGGAAATAAGCTATTGAGAGCGAAATAAACTCCATCCTGCATAACCATACTTGGGAGTTCGTTGATCTTCCTCCAGGAAATAAACCGTTGGGTTATAAATGGATACTCAAACGGAAGTATAAAGTAGATGGGTCTATAGATAAGTACAAGGCCAGGTTGGTGGTTAAGGGCTATCAGCAGAAGGAAGGCCTTGACTATTTTGACTTGTACTCCCCGGTGTCTAGGATGACGTTCATACGAGTATTCATTGCGATCGCAGCGTTGCGTGACCTTGAGATACATCAAATGGATGTCAAGACAACCTTCCTAAATGATGATTTGGAAGAAGAAATTTATATGGAACAACCCGAGGGGTATGTGGTTCCAGGGCAAGAGAGGAAAGTCTGTCGACTTGTCAAATCTCTGTACGGGCTAAAACAGGCCCCGAAGCAATGGCACGAAAAATTTGATAGTACTATACTATCAAAGGGTTTCTCCATTAATGAGTGTGACAAATGTATCTACACGAAAGGTAACTCTGACTCGTTCGTCATGATATGCCTATACGTAGATGACATGTTAGTCTATCGTTCCATAGAAGATCTACGAGTAGTAGATATGATGATACTAGTTCCGTAGAAACCTTAGACTTAGGAAGAGTCTCACAGATTCCTTCGGTAATAAATACTCCTTACAAAACAAAATCTAGACATTCTACGTCAGATTTACCCAATCTAAGAAACGTAGACTACACCAATGAAATACCTAGACCCGTTTATGAAAATTCTACTGTTAGAGAAAAGATAGAGGACCAAGAACCTACTAGTCCGACATTTTCTTCAATAACAGAGAACATAGTAGACGAAATTGGCGTTTTAGAAAAAGAATTCCAAATTGATAAGAAATTCCTACAAAATGATTTATGAAAAATACAACCTAGAAAAAAGAATTTGATTCTTCAAAACTTTGTAAATACTAGGAAATAAATACAGAAAAAATTCTATGATTTTGTAAATGAACAGATGATAAACATCCTATTTTTGGACTGGTTTGATATATATTCCTCCGAAAATTCCATTGAATATCCCTTTTCTAAAACGGTAAATCCCGTTACGACTAGGGACAAAACACCGGAGTGGAAAACCCTAGCTGATTCTAGGAAAGTCCAGTCCAACCACCCTCATCTACAAGGTATTAAGCTAAACATTCATGGCTGCCCTGTAGACGCAATTCCTCTTAAAAATCCAGCAGAGGATGAAAAAATAAATACGAAGAATATACTGGCACAAAATAATTTCACTAATATTAGTCTAAATACCATAGAAAAACAATTAGATCGAGTATAAAAACACATAAAAAACCACCCTTTAGTCACCATAGATTCCCCAGGAACGACTAAAGATATGAATTTGAAAAGCCCAATCTTTAAGCCTTTTCAGGTGTCCAAAGAATGTGTTAAAAATATCCAACAAAATAAGTCTGAGTTCATTCAGGCTATACAGGATCAATTGAGCAAAATTAGGACTTCCAACAGTTCTAATACGGAACCAATTGTTCCAGATACCCCACAATCTACCAATAAAATAACAACTTTAACGTATGATTCTGATAACAACGATACTTTAGAACAATTCCAAAATAATACACCACTTGTTAATAAAATGGATTGGAAACTACCCGTACAACAAGTACAACAACAATTACAAATAATTCATGCTCCAGACTTAGGAATAGTAAAACCCCTAGCTCAATCCCGATTCAATGCCTCTTCCATTTACGATTGGAACATAGATGAAATGACTGAATACAATATTCTCAGCTTCCTCCAACAAATAACCATGGTTGCAAATGCCTATAAAATACAAAATGGTACACAAGATAAGACCATTGCATAACTACTCATCGCAGGATTCTCTGGTCAATTAAAAGGTTGGTGGGATAATTATATGACTGATCAACCTTGATACTCACAATCTCTTTAAACTTTATAGGAGATTCTTCGCATCTGAAGGATAAAAATGTCGAGTTACTTTCAAATCTCAAATGCAAAAAACTTAGTGATTTCCAATGGTACAAGAATACTTTCTTAACTAGAGTCATGCTTAGGGAAGATTCCAACCAACCATTTTGGAAAGAGAAATTCCTAACCGGACTACCTACCCTTTTAGGAGAAAAGGTTAGAAATAAAATCAAGGAGAATTGTGGAAAACATATAATACCCTACATTGAGTTTACATTCGGACAACTAGTTATATATATATATATATATATATATATATATATATATATATATATATATATATTCTCAATATCATCATTTATTATTCGTATTTTTACTACCATTTGTCTTTTAATATCCTAATCATAGTTTTATCCTAATACTCTATGTTATTTTATTTTTGCAAAACGACATCGCATTTTTATATTAAGCATTAAGCATTAAACATTTCACAAATATTATATTTTTATTATTATCACATCGTTATTGTTTATCTTTATAAGTTACATTTTTGCGAAGCATTTTTTATAATAAACCCTTTTATATTTTTAACCAACTCCCCATTTTATTCCCTTTACCCAAAACAATATCAACCCACCACAAAGAAAAGGCCCAACCGGCCACCCCTATCTCAGCCCAAACCGTCCAATAAACCATCCGAAATACCCATTCCCTTTTAGATCCCAAACTAACCATAAAACCCCAAATTCGCCCAGCCCAATACCTTCACCGACCCGGCCCAATACCTCTTTATTTCCCTAGAAACCTAAAGACCAAACAGGCCCTCACCAGTCACCCCAAAAAACCAGCGGCCCTTCGTCCCAAAACCACCGTTACACCCAACGGACCGCCGGATAAACACCATCACCGACGCCCTGCCACCACGTCCCGTCTCCTGTTTCCCATCAAGCCCCTCTCAAACCGACGGATACAAGCAAGAATCAGCGGATTTTCCACCCCAACAACTCCTCCCATCTCAAATCGAACTGAAAAGGTGAGATTTTTCACCCTTTTCCATCACCTTGTCGGTTGAAAACGTCACACGTACTTTCCCCCTCCTTTTGAATTCGAATTCGAATTTCAAACTAAAAGCTTCTTGAAGAAGCTGTTGAAACCCCTCAGTATTTGGCTATAAATACAGCCCTTTGGCTATATATTTGGAGGAGGTTTTTTTTTTTTGGAAAAAAAAAGCTCTCGGTTTTTCAAAGACTGTCAACAAAAAAATCTATCTTTCTTGCTTTTTTCACAAAGAATTCGGAAGTTTTCAGAGCTGAAAAATTCCCCCTTTTTAACAAGCTTTTGATTCTAAAAAAAAATCTCCTTTATCACTGTCTGTGTTTTGATTGCGGAGCACCTTTAGTTTTTCACTCACTTCACCATTATTTGCTTTCTCGATAATAAAACTTCTCCGAGTGGGGTCGACGATTCGAAACACGCCTCGCTGCCGGAGAAGGACTGACTGTACCCTTGCCTTTTCTATTAAATCTAATTGCATCCCTATTAGCATGAAAACCTCTCAAGTTACCTGGTGTCATGCCCTGCATCCCAAAGGATTGATTACTTCAAATATACTCTTAGTTCAAGCTCTTCTTATATTCTTAACATTAAAGGCCATGTCTTTGTTTGTGAAATTTGGACACTTTGTTGTGACATGAAGCTATTTTGTGTGCTCACCCACTCCTTTGGATATCCTAACCTGTATCGGATATAATAATCCATTTGTTACTTGAGCAAGTTATGATCCTCATTCAAGAAAGTGGAAATGCCTCATATGTGCTGTATCATTGCTTTTGACAAACTTTGGCTGTTGGATACTCGTTCTTCACCCCTCCTTTCTTTGCATGACTTGGGGATTTTCAAATCTCAAATGTCCCGAGCTGCTGGTGAACTTGAAATGAAATTGTTGCTACTTTGCTGAGAATTTGAAGGAAAGCAATGTCTGATATGCTTGTGGTCTAAACCACTGTTATGCTCAAGAAACTTTCCTATATTGTTGATTTTACTTCCACTTGTTGTGGTTGTCCTTTGTTGTTGCCTATTGCTGCAATCTCAAGTGAGCAGATATTATACTGATTTGTCATATTTGCTGAGCTGCTGCCTGTCTGTGGCTACTGGTTTGCTACTGCTCTACTTTTGGGAACAACTTGCTACACTTGAATGAAAGAAATATATATCCAGCAGTTGTTGCTGCATTTTGCTGAGCTGCTACAACTCTGAGATGTTGTTTTGGGATGATGTGTTGCACTTGATGAAAAAAGATTACCAGATTTGATAAAAGCTGTTGTAGTTTGGGCCTAATATCAGCCACACTTAAAACTGAATCATTGTGGCACTGTGCTACTATTTTGCTGCTGCAAATGCAGTCTTGAGAAAGAATAGTTGTTGCACTTTAAACATATCCTATTGCTGCATTTTGGTTCACTTTGATGATCTTATTGGTGCATTTTCTATGTGCATTTTGGGTTGAAAACCGTGGTGCATTCTGGCCAAATTATTGCCGAACTTTTGAGGCTGAAATGAGTTCTGAGTTTGGGCCATTTGCTATTCTGTTTCTGATTCAAACATTGCTGCTTTTTTTACAAGGCAATCCATTGCCATATTTCGCTGAAGTTTGGAGTACTGTAGCTGCTCTTAAGCTGCTGCATTTTTGCAGATATTCAGATGTTACACTTGATATAAAATCCCACTGATTTGAATATGATACTACACTTGGGCCGATGAAAATGATTTTGAGGCCATGTCCCTTTTGAAAGGTTGTCCCTCGGTTTGCTTCCTTCAGAATAGGGCTATGATGAGACTTGTAACAAAATTACATGCGAGAAACCAACATGCGTTGGCAAGTCACTAGATTGACTGACGAGTCACTAGTTCGCAACCACGACATGAATGGAATTTCTTTTGCTCAAAATATAAGTATGAGCCTTCCGTAATCAAAACTTCTATTGTTTTATACGGATTCGAAGGTTTTTACTCGCATTTATTTATTTCTAACTGTCTTTTCTTTTACACCTTGCGAGGAATATCTAAACAATATGTGATAGCAAAGTGGGGTTCTGCAGAGATGAAAGAGAACAAGATCGCCGGACTTGCCCAAGGCCCAAGAGATGACACTATCATCGCCTTAGCCATTACCGTTTTAACTTTTTAAATTCCGCCTTCCTTTTATTTTGTATTTTAATTACTCTGTTGGTGTGATTGTTTGAATATTTAGAAGAATTAGGCCTAGAACTGATAAACTAGAAAGGGTAGTTTAAAATTGGAAGCACACCGCTAGATTATTTATTTTAGGCTCGGGCAGTTTAAAATTGGAAGCACACCGCTAGATTATTTATTTTAGGCTCGGGCAGTTTATAATTGGACACCCACCGCTAATTATTTATTTTAGGCTCGTCATGCATGTTTAAACTTTCAAAACAATTTGGTCGACCCTTTTACTTGCATTATTAATCATATAATAAGGTTTTGTTTTTCACTCAATTTGCAACTTAAAATGATTTTCATAAAAATCACTTCTTTGCATTACAAACAAACTTGCTTTTCTCTTTTACTATCAATTGCAAAAAATATGTATTCTATAAACAATGCTATACAAATGCATGCTTTAATTAAAAAAGTTAATTTTACACATATTTTTATAAACCATGCCATGCATATTTTATTTTATTTTATTTTATGCCGAGCATTTATTTTCCTAACCGCAATCACCTTTGCGAGACTCTTCAAAAGGAATAAGTGGTAAAAATCTTTACATTGTCAAAGAATGCATCTTTTTTGTAATATCATTTTTAACTTTATACTTTTAAAACATGCATTTTCTTTAGTATAATAATTAACTTAAGTTTGATCAGATAATCGCAAGTTAGCGGATCTTAAAGGATGTCTAACCTCTTACCTTTAGAATAATAGGAACCCTTACCTAGAATCTAATAGTTTCACGAACCATCAATCGGAGTTCATTTTGCAGCATTTATGTTAACATTTAGGTGCCCTAATTCATCGAGAATAATTAGGTGGCAACTCCTCACCCTTAGGCATTAATCAAATTAGGAATCACCACTACGTCGCGACCGTGTCGGATTCCCCTTCCTCGAGGACGGGGAGGTCAAAAACGGGCGCGTACACGTGTAATCGAGAGGTTGAAAATTGAAACTTTGCTCGATGGAAGATCCTCAAGCTAGTTGCCCAACTTCACTCCCAAATGAATAAATAAAATTGAATATTTAGTAGACAATGTAGACTTGTAGAGAGATAGATTGAGAGATTAGAGAGATTGTAAGAAGATTTGTGAGAAATATGAAGAGAAAATGAGGTATTTCTAGTTGAAAAATTGGATTAAAGTGTAAATATAATAACTTAGAGGTTAAAATAAATATTAAGGGGGTAGGGGGAGGCAAAAAATAGCCGTTGGTGCAACGGCAACGGTTATTTTGTGCAAAGGGGAGGAGTCGAGCGGGACAGGGGGCAGGAAAGGTCTAGCGGGATTGGGGCGGGCAGGGCCCGGGCGGGACGAGCCCAGGTCCCGTCTCGGTTCGAGTCCCGATATCGATTTTTTTTATTTTATAGCGGGGTAGGGGCGGGATCGGGGCGAGGTCGGGTCGGGATCGGGGAGAGGTCGGGTCGGGGTCGGGGCGAGGTCGGGTCGGGACCGGGCCGACCCGTCCCGTTGGCCACCCTTAGATGTGGAGTTAAATTTGAGGCTAATATAAGTAGACGTTGGGTTTATGATGTTTTTTATTTCTCTTGCTTTTAAGTTTCCTTAGGAAGTTCCTAGTGCGAGGGAATCAAACAGGGTACTGATGGTGTTATAAAAGTTTCAAAGTGTTGGCTACTGATCATGTTTACCTGCTCATAGTCTTTTGAAAGCTAGACTAGATGATTGCTTCTGTGAAACGTATTCTCTTTATATTGTTTGCTACCTGCCTGGATGCAGATGGTGCAGACGCCTCTTCATGTCGCTGCTGGCTACAATAATGTTGAAATAAGCGGGAAAACTGGATATAAAAAAAAAATAATGTAGAAATACTCAAGTTTTTGTTCGGTTGGCCGGGCCCAGAAAAGGTGGAGCTAGAAGCCAAGAACATGGTACGTGAAGGAATCTATCAATTACATACAGTTGCATATTCTTGTAGCTTTTGCTTTCTTGTTTTCTGGGCTTAATATTCTGTGTATTGCAGTACGGAGAGACCCCATTGCACATGGCAGCCAAGAATGGTTGTAATGAAGCAGCAAAGGTGCTTCTTGCTCATGGTGCTCTTGTTGAAGCCAGAGCCAATGTATGTATATTTACTTCTTCAGTTGTGATTCGACCTTGAACACGTGCTTCTTAATCCGTTTTAATTTTTATTTTCATGTTGCTTTTTGCAGAATGGAATGACTCCATTGCACCTTGCTGTTTGGCACTCACTACGAGCTGAAGAATATTCAACAGTAAAGACATTGTTGGAGTATAACGCGGATTGTAGTGCTGAAGACAATGTACGATAGATTCCTTTTATTCAAAAAGATCCTGTTCGTTTTCTGGTCATTGCTAATTATCGAATATATGAAGTGCAGGAGGGCATGACTCCTTTAAATCATCTCTCTCAAGGCCCTGGAAATGAAAAATTGAGCGAACTTCTCCACCGGTATCTTGAAGAACAAAGAAAATGTAAAGAATGGATCTTGGGCCTAATTTAATCCTAAAAGCTAGCTTGTAGGGTGAGAATTGTCCAAGTGAGTCTATGTTCTTGTTCCATTTCCGATGTGGGGGCTCTTAACACTCCCCGCACGCCCAGACCTCATTAACTGGAGCGTGCGGGCCCAACATTGGTGAACAAAGAATTGGAATGACCTGACTCAGATATCATGTAAAAAGTGAATCTTGGGCCTAACTCAACCCCAAAAACTAGCTTGTAGGGTGAGGATTGTCCAAGTCCATATAAGGAGTCCATATTCTCATTCCATTTCCGATGTGGGGCTCTTAACAAAAAACGTAAAGCCATTGAAGCATGCAGCGAGACCAAAGCTAAAATGGATGAACTTGAAAACGAATTATCTAAAATAGTGGGGTTAGACGAACTTAAACTGCAACTCCGCAAATGGGCAAAGGGAATGCTCTTGGATGAGAGGCGTAAGGCCCTAGGGCTTAAAATCGGTGCAAGAACACCCCATATGGATTTCCTTGGAAACCCCGGAACTGGTAATCAAGTCTATATTACAATTTATGAAGAAAACATCTTAGTGATATGTTATCAGAATTCAACTATTTGTTCCCATACTATTAAAACAAAGCAAAAAGACTAGGTCAAAAACTTAAAAATCTCACTGTTGAATGTAGGATGTGTTTCTCTTTTTTTTTTTTTTGATATCCAGCTTTCGACTTATACGAGACTATTTCTGAAGATAGTAGTCCTGATCCTTTAACACTACTATCAGTAAATCGCGGGATGTGTCTGAATAAACAGGATTTGAGAACAGAGTAACTGATATCACCTACAAGTCTTACCCCAGAAGAGAGCAAATTGCTCCCATCAGGGTTCGAACCCATGTTGCAGGCCTCCAGCTGAATTTTAAGTTGCCCTCCTTTGCCATCCAGTTATGCCTGGGGGCTTGTTTCACCTTCTTTTAACTCATTGATGTATGCTTTGCAAACTTATGTGTTTGATAGATATCTTCTAGGTTGATTTATTAGATTTTCGTGATGGTACTATTACAGGAAAAAAAAAACTATGGTTGGTCGAATTCTTGGAAAATTACTTCATATGGTTGGTATTCTTCCCACCGACAAGGTGACAGAGGTGCAGAGAACAGATCTGGTTGGTGAATTTGTTGGTCATACAGGGCCAAAGACAAGGAGAAAGGTAAGCTTTCCACGACACTGAAGTTTTTGCTCATTTTCCCATACATATTTTATCTTCTAGGTCATCAAGTCTTGGTCTGTTCTCCATGGATTACTCCCTCATGAATATCGCATATTGCAATCATGTATTAGTTAGTTCATTGCATTTATTTTTGCTTTTAAATATCCATTTAAATTCTTTATGTTGTTTGTTATAGGTTGCTAGGCTGTTATATGAAAATTGTTGTACTGAACTACTAGTCTACTACAAAGAATTGTATCCTTATAATGTTAAGTGACTGCATTTTCAGGGTTCCATGTTGTAATTTTCTGCAGTTGTGGAGGATAAGCCTTAAAATTAGTACTCCATTTTTTGGGTTCAATGTAAAAATTGTTATGAATTAAATCAGAAGAATTTTTTGAAATCAAAAATTCATTTGATTGCCTATTTCATTCTTTTTTGGGGTGTATACAGCCACGAAGCAGTTCAAACATCTATCTTATCCAAGTTTGCTTTGGGAATGTGAGATAGGCAGACGGGGAATACTCAGCAGAATTTAAAATTCATTTGATTCTTGTAGTCATTGCCTTCACTCTTTTGTTATATTGATTCTCCAAATATTACATCAAAAGGGAGAATTGTTCTTTGAGGCACCTACAAGTTTCATTACTAGCTTCTTCACAGTTTCTTACTAGTCATATAATACTATAATAACGCCTTAATTCCGAGCAAGTTAGGATCAACTATGTGAAATTTTCACTATCTATGTTGATCCAACTAAGTTCTGTTTTAATTCAATGTCATAAATAATTTGTTACTCTAGCACTAAAATTTCTGTCTCTAACAAACTTAAAGTCCTAGTAAACATTAGACACGAAGAGAATTTTTTTACTTAGCCAAAAAAAGAAAATTGCGGTGAAATTTTCCTAAAAGAACCAGAAAAAATAACCATGCAAAGATTTTTTTTTTGTGTTTTGGATCTCTTATGAATAAAAACAAAGAGCTCCTATGAAAAAAAATATAAAACTAGAAATAAATAAAAAGCTAGAAAACCAATTGGACGGATAGAGGAAATGAGTGAAGAAGTTCTTTACAAATTTATAAAGGGCTCAAAACCTAGTTTAAACTTGTTTTAATTATGCAACAAATATATTATTAAATAAAATGAAATGCTTCTAAACAAATTAAATACAGAAATATATAATTTTTAAGAGATAATTACGTTGTATGAATTTCAGGGCAACAATGCTACCAAAATTAACCCACATTTTTAAATCTTACAAAAAAATGACCCAATTTTTTCTCTATCGCACTCTCTCTGCCTCGTCTCTCTCTCACTCTCTCTCGCGGCCGTCTCATCGCCGTCATCGCTGCGGCACCGGCTGGTGAGTGATTGTGCTCTCTCCTCCTCTCTCTCGCGACACCACCGATGTCTCATCGCCGTCGTCCCCGCGACGCCGTCCGATAACTGCCCTCTCTCTCCTCCTCTCTCTCGCTCTTTCTCTCTTGACCTCCTCTCTCAGGTCTGGTGCTCTCTCTCGCTCTTCTCTCAGATCTGGTGCTCTCTCTCGCTCCTCTCAGATCTGATAGTGGTGAGCCGAAGTTCCGGCGTGATCTCCAACATTGACTAGTCGTAAGTGTATATGAGTGTATATGGAGCTAAAGATTTATGGTTGATGGTGTATATGATTGTATATGGGAGTTGGTGGTGTTGAAGTTATTTTTTGTATAATAGTGTACAATATTGTATAATAGTGTATATATGTGTATACACACCTCTCATACATTATTATACATTTTTATACACTCATATATATAATGTATACATAATGTACCTTTCTTTTTATATATAAATATATAATATTGTATAAAAATATTTTTAAGCTATATTTTTGCAATGTAAGTTTTAAGCTATATTTTTGCAATGTAAGTCAGTTAATTGTGCATTTACAAAATTTCTCTTTTTTTTAACATATTAAAAAGAAAAGAGCTAGACTTTGCGTGCAAAATAGCCACAACCCGAACCAGAAAGCAACCAACCATAGTAACAGATCTTTTTTTTCATCACTCCCTAGTCTTCCCCATCTATCCAGTTGAGAGCTATGGTTCAGCGTTCTCTCTCTCTACTCTCTTCAATTCCTTCAAATTTCATCTCCGATTCTCCTTCCCCGTCATGGCGAATTCCTCGTTTTCCGAACCTCAAGGTCTTATCGTCGAGGCAGTTAATAATCGATAACAATGACTCGCCGGAGCAATTCCTGCAGAATAATTCAATTGCTGATTTCATGAGGTTCAAAAAAGGTACCAGCTCCGATGATAGAATTAGCACTGCCGAGTTGCAAACCGCCGTCGTTACTTACCGGAAGAAGTTTCCTTGGTCGATTCTTCAGCCTTTTCTCCAGGTTAAAATTCTATCACTAAACTTTCAGAGATAGTGTGCGTGTATTATTACTATATAGGAAAATTACGTGATGTGGAAAATATTTAGACTGTACTTATGAATGGAGCACTGATACAGTATATATACGCTGATACAACTCGTTCGTGCGATCTTCTACCTAATACAACAACTATAGCTACGTTGCATAAATTCTCAAACTGTAGCTACATTTCGTAGCTACGCTCTAAACTATAGCTATTTATGAAATTTTCTGTGTGTATTGAATTATTTTCTCTGTGTGTATTAAATTATGGACGTGGCAAACATTAAGACTTTATTTATGAAATGTAGCTATAGTTTTAAAAAAAAAGGAAACGTAGCTACTGCATTTACGAAACATAGCTATCAGCGCTAATACAATATGCGTTGATACAACTCTAGCGCGATTTCAGCTGATAGTATGCGCTGATAGAGCTCTTCCGCCTGATACAACAATTGTAGCTATGTTTCATAAATACGCAAAATGTAGTTATGTTTCGTAGTTACGCTCTAAACTATAGCTATTTATGAAATTTTCTCTATATATCATATATGTGTATGTATGTATAGACACATAGGTTTTACCTTGGGCTTAGATGTGAGTCTTATTAGGAAATGATTCAAAATTTGGCTACATTGTGGAAGTTTTAGTTCTGAAGTTTGATTTTGATTTTGAAATTCTGATTTGTGCAGGTTGATTTGGTGTCGACAATACACATTGCTGATAAAGAGTAAGTTCAGTCTCTCAGTATCTAGAAAAGCGTTATGGAGCTTGATATTATGTTGATAGGAAGTGAGATTATTTTTGTTATTAGCTTTATTATAGAACTATAGATTGATTAAATATGAATATAGCATCAATGAGTTGAAGAAGTTACGATTATCTTGTCTTGTTAAGGTTACCCTTGAACATGGTAGCATCTATGTTTTATGTGAAACACCAAACGACATAGAAACTTTTTGTAAGGGTTGACACATGAGACATATGGGAGGAATTAGAAATGCATATGATAAACAGCTAGTTATAAGTCTGCACAACTCAGTTTGTTCGAAGGAAAAGTAATTGATCGGATAATGTTACACATTTCTGTGGTTACACTGAAATGGTGATGGATAGCTTGGGTCGGCTATATGAATCCTCAACTATTAGTTTTGCTCAATTTGAAAATTCTCGGACACTAGATGTTCCATACATTTTCTACTAACATACAAATCTAAATATGATTGAAAAGACACTTAGCAAACATTGAATCTAACTTAAACTTACCAACGTGACTAAACCTTAATTCCAACTAATTGCTAAGCCTTCATGAATTTCAAGGGATAGACAACTTTTCTATGTGCTTTTAGGTCTACCTCATCCCCTTCTAATACTTTAAATTGTTATAGTTTTACCACTATAATCTGATTCATTTAGAGGTCTACATAGGACATGACAAAACCATCCAAACGACATTCTCTAATTCCGGAAGAGCTCTGCTCTATGTTCTATTGAAAGCTGTCCAAAAGGAGTTTTTTTGCTTCCTCGTCGTACATAGATCCTTGAATGTAGTAGGGATCTAGTAGCTCACTTGGTTGGCTACTTGAACTCTGGTGAGGGTTCGAATCCTCACGTTGTAATCCTCTCCCCATTTCCCCTCCTACCCCCTATGTAATAAAACAATTTTTTTAAAAAAAGATCCTTGAATGTAGGAAATCAGATATCAGATTTATTGGGGCCTGAAAGAAGGATGTCTAGTTACAGCTACAAATATTCATATTGGGAATTTTGTCCTACTTGTCTTTTGTCCTTTATTTGGATGCTTCTGAAGAATATATATGCTCTTTGTACTATTTTCAAGTATGATTATTTCTAATCTTGTCTAATCTGGTATGACCACATATCCATCTTAACATATGCATTTCTCGATATTCATCTTGAGGATATGTTGTACCTTAGATATCCATCATTTACTCCCATATTACATTACTGGTCTTAAAAAAGTTCTACAGAAATTGCCTTCCATTTTGGTAGTTCTCGATGAATGGCATAACACTCCCAATACTACTCAGTACTCACTTATCCAAAAAAAAAAAATACTCTAGTACAACTTCTTTATTCCAACTGTCCTATTTTAATATTTTGTCTTAAATCTTCATCTATCGTATTATTCTCTTAGAACATCAAATCTAGACATCAGAACTCTTATTTTGTGGAGTCTTCTTTCTAGTTTGAGCTTTGGTCGACGCCCTTGCTAGTTTCGTCCACTGGCACAGTATTTTCTGCAAATGGCTACACACGAAACACCATCTTGTATACTGTTAGTTACCTCATCTATAGTTAGGGTAAACACATACATACTTTATGCAAATTCCTGGTGTAAACCAACGGTTATAGGAAACTTCTTTGCATCCTTCCGCTGTTTTCACACTTGTGATGTTTCTCCACAATATCATTTTGACATTTGTATATTTGATCCTTGATCCTTCTCCAATACTCACCAATACATTATTTGGCACCCTATAATAAGCTTTCTTGAGGTTAACAAATATCATGTGCAGATCATTCTTTCCCTCCCTATAAATTCCCATTATTCTTCTTAGTCATAAATGCTCTTGTTAAATTGAAAATCATCCTTTCCATGTTATAAATGCAAATCAAATTGCTATCTGCTTCCAATAAAATTCCTAATTGCGCTGGATCCCTGTTGTGGGAATAAGTATGTTCCTGAAGAGCTGTTTTATTGGCACTTTCGGTATTGCAATCTCCTCTTACTTTTTAACTTCTTAAGCCAATAGTTTTACATTTTATTTTCTTCATGCAAAACTGTGGTTATCGATTGAGTAATTAGTGTTTGTTGAAGCATCATCCTAAAGTTGGTTGCTTAACCATATCGAGAGATAGCAGTACATTCGACTTTGGCTGGCTACTCTATCACCTGTCTGTTCATCAGAAGGATTTGATAGAATTAATCATCTTTCCGATAGTTAAATAATATTTATACCTTAACGAATTAGTTTTCATATAGAGCCTGACTGCTTATATAGCATAGCTTCTATCTTGATTCTGTCTTGTTATCATGGTTATGTTTAACTTCTTTTCCTTAATGTTTTATCTGATATCTTGATGTGTATCCCTGATGTCAAGTATAGTGCACGGGAAACATCATACTAACCTGCTGTTTCTGTATCATTCTTTTTTTATCTTGTCTGACAAAACAATTGGACTTGGATTGATATTGTATTTTGCAGGTACTTCACCGCCCTACAAAAGGAACTTGAACCATATGATTGCATTCTCTATGAGATGGTAGCCAGCAGAGAGAGTTTGGAGAGTAGAAGAAGTGCTATTTCTAGAAAGAAACTAAAAAGTTCAAGATCACGAGGATTTAATATAATTGGATTCATCCAACGACAGATGGCTAGATTTCTCACCCTTGACTTCCAACTAGATTGTCTTGACTATGAGGGAGAGAATTGGTACCATGCGGATCTTGATTTTGAAACATTCAAGTTACTCCAGGTACTCTATGTGATAACTTTGCTGCCAAGTCTGTTACTTGTTAAACGAATTGCTGATTGTTCAGGATGTTCATACACTAATAGCCTCTCTCTCACTTACCTTTGTTGATCTTTTTGAGATATTTCACGTCCATTTTGAGCACATGACAGTTGATTTATATGTATATGTTTCTGGTAGGGATTGAAAGTTGCTTTATGTGTATGTACCTATGGTGCGTGTATGAATCTATATTTTGTAATTTTGTATGTCAGACCAACATTCTAGTTTTTTCTTCTTAAATGTGCCATTTTTCTCTTTCTTTTGTCAGTTTTTTTCTAGTGCAAGTATTTATCAATTCTCTGCCCACATGACCTGAAGATCTCACCATGTTATATATAAACCTTTCAGCTTGAAAGAGGCGAGAGTTTCTTCACGTTTGCCAGAGATATGACAATTAGATCAACAAAAGCCCTTGTGCAACCTACAATCCCAGAAGATCTTGGCCCTTGGAGATCCAAACTCCTATGGGCTTCTCGGGTGCTGCCGATGCCTCTTGTTGGACTTCTTATCATTGGAGGTGTTTGCACGGATGTGAAAAGCCAACCATCTGAATATCCTGAACTAGAAGCCTTGTCCAGACTTGATTTTGGTGCTGCAATGAAGGTCTTCCTGGCAAAGCGACTAACATCAGAGTAAGTTCTTTTGGGCAGTCCATTGAGTTTTGGGTTGCATCTGGTTGGAATAGTTTATTGTTCTCTCTTCTTTATTGATTGAGAATCAGAAATTAGATAAAGTTGCTGCCATGTGACCAGGAGGTCACAGGTTCAAGCCGTGGAAACAACCTCTTGCAGAAATGCAAGGTAAGCGTATAATAGACCCTTGTGGTCCAGCCCTTCCCCGGACCCTGCGCATAGTGGGAGCTTAGTGCACCGGGCTGCCCTTTAATCAGAAATGAGATAAAGAAAGCACCTCCATGAAAAAAACAAAAAGAAGATGCAATGGGCCCCTTTTAAGGAATACCCTCCCTCCAAAGCACATGTAATTCATGAATGCAAGCTCAAATCCTACAGTCTATAGGTTTTTGCATCGACAGAAAGGATAATTCTTCAGATAATCGTCTTTGCTCGATGCTAATTTATGTTTATCTTTTCTTTCTATGTACTGTGTTTATGTCTGCACGGTCAGGTGTCTATTGAATGATTACAATTTTTTTATTGTTTCTTGATGTCTTCAATTGAGATCAAAGCTTCTTTTATTTGTGCTGGGTACTCCCTCTTTTCATTTACAAAGTAGTTACGTCTTCCTGTTGTACATGTAGATTCACACAGGTCACAGCTGATGTAGAGGCGAAATCTGTCATCATTGGAGAGAGAAACAAAGCTGCATTAGAAGCACTTCAAAGAGCTATGAACGAGGGTCATAATAAGATTGCTATCCTTTATGGTGGTGGGCACATGCCGGATTTGGGACGGAGGCTGCGAGAAGAGTTTGACCTTGTCCCTTCTGAGGTACAGTGGATAACTGCCTGGTCCATCACGAACCGCAACCTAGCAACTAGTTCATTCCCTTTCTTGAAACAAATGGCAGAAATCTCAGGTTGGCCTCTAAATCGATATCAGACTTTAGCCCTGCTAATTTTTTCTTCTGTTCTTGCATTGGATCTTTGGTTTTGGGAACTCTTCTTTGGTACTACAGCTAATTGGATTTCCCAAGTTGCATCAGACATTTCTCAATATGTTCATATGCACAATTGATGTAATTAAATTCATTGAAACAATTGGGTCAAAAAAGCCTAGTGTATATATTTCAAGATTCTATAGATATATTTGAGAACAGTACTTTTCTCTTGGACTCTTGCTTTGATGGTTATTTATCACTCGAAAAATATGGTTACATATGGAACTAGGATTTGTTCATTTTGTGTCCTAGTCTCCTAGACCTTCGCAAAATTGCTACCATTTGAGAACTAAGCTCACCAGGTAAACCAATTAACACTAGTTTGGACAAATGATCGAAATAAATTGAATGGCATCATTTGTTTTTTCCCCTTTTTGGTTTCCTTGGTTTTCGGTATCCACCGTGGGGCCTACTAATCTGGATTTGCGACTGAAAGTCCCACATATGGATAAAGAGCCCTCTATAAATGTATTGCATTCTCATGTCTAGAACCAAATACCTATGGTTATGATTGTACAAGAATCCTTCAAGTTGTCCAATCCAGCATCTTTGTATGCTAAAATCTTTCCCTATGAGCATATCCTAAGTAGATTTTCAGCTCTAAACAGTAAACTTTTATGTTGCTTGGCATCTATAGCCTATATCTGTACAGCAACTGTAGATACAGTCATGGCTACGTAGAGCAATTGTCTCGTAGTTTTCATTTTATATGTGTCTCAACTGTATTCTGTTCTTTGTTAATTATAGCTATATTCATAGCTTTATTTAGGTAGTTGCGATAAAGAGATTCTGGTGATTGTTCCAATGCCGCTATTGCCCTCCCCCAAAAGAGGGAAAAAAAAGAAAGAAGCCCACCTACATGGTAGAGAGGGACTCCGTCCAAACTAGGGCTGTCCAGTGGGTCGGATCGACCCGATCACGGCCCGGCCTGATACCTGCCCCGATCCCTCCCAAAAAAAACACTGTATGAGTTCGAACTCGGGACGGGACCTGGGATCGTCCCGCTCGTTCCGACCCGCCCCAACCTGACCCATCCGTCCACCCTCTTTGCAAAAATAACTGTTGCAACAACGGTCAAATTTTGATTTTGGCCGTTGTGCAACGACTATAACGGCCATTTTTTGCACCCCCCATAAAACCCCCTACCCCTTAATATTTATTTTTAACCCCTAAGTTAATATATTTATACTTTAACCCTAATTTTCAACTATAAATACCTCATTTTCCTCTTTATTTTTATCACAAATCTTCCTATCATCTCTCTAATCTCTCAATTTATCTCTCTACAATTCTACATTGCCTACTATATTATATATTTTTTTGCTCATTTATATCAAAGTTAAAAAATTGGGAGTGAAGTTGGCAACTAGCTTGAGTATTATCCATCGAGTAAAGTTTCAATTTTCAACCTCGATTACACGTCGACGTTACGTCGGCGCTTGGTACCTTCGTTCCTTCTTTAAATTATTATTGTTACTTAATTTTTTATTATCGCACTTAATTTCATTTACTTTAATTATTTATTTGCATAATTATAATGAAACACTTTTGACGTATGATTAAGGGTAAGGGTAAGGATGCTTCTTCTAGTAGGGGTAACAAGGATAATGGTACTTCTTCTAGTAATCATATTCATAGTCCCGATGATTTGATTGATTTCACTTATATAGATGAAATTGTTTTTTTTAATGATATACCATTAGCTGATGACGTATATTCTGCATCTGAACCAGACTTTAATTTAGACGATAATGTAGATGACACACTCAGTAGTGCACCTCAACCTCTCAGCCTCAAACTGAAACTGGAATGCCTCATATTGCCCCTAGTATGAGTCGAGGCCCCACATAACAAAAATTAAAAGCAGCTGCATGAGATTTTTTTGATAGGGACCAAGAGAATCGAGTAGTTAGATATAAAATTTGTAAAAATGTTTATAAATTTAAAATCTGAAAAGGTCAAGGTGGAACGGGGGGTTTATTGAGACATGTACAAGGCAATCATACAACTGGTGGAATCAATACCAGGATAAAAAATCGGGTGTGTCAATGCCATCTGAGTCGGGACAAGGTTCACATAGTGTCCCCGACCAAGTACAAAGTCAAATTAACCTGACGACGGGCGGAATTTTTGGTCCTAAGTATGATAAAAACAAATATAGGGAAAATATGACAAAATTAGTTGCGGTGGAGGGTTTGCCTTTTTCATTTCCTTCATCTCCTGGTTTTATTCATTACATTCGAGAAACGTATAGTCCTGCTTTTAATGATTTTCCTAGATCAACTGTTAAAAATGATGTTTTAAAATTTGCAAGTGAATATCAACAATATTTACGTTATGCATTGTATCATTTTAATGGCAAAGTGGCTATCACTTCTGACATAGGCCGTAGTACTAACAATAATGATTATTTAACGATAACATGTCATTGGATAGATCAAAATTGGTCTATAAAAAATATATTTTAGCATATAGATATATTGATGATAGGCACACCGAAAATTTTATTGCACAAAATATTAATGAAATTTGTGATTATTATGGAATAATTGATAAAATTATGACTATTACATTAGATAATGCTACTTCTAATGATTATGCTATAAGACTTTTAAAAGTTCGATTAACTCCAAGTTTTCCTGATCATTTTTATATAAGATGTGCGTGTCATATTTATAACTTAGTTGTAAATGATGGCCTAAAACTTTTTGAAAATATTTTTGATAAAATACAATTTGCTATAAACTTTATTTTTAAAGGTAATAAAATACAAAGATGCAAAGAGTATAAAAAAAGTTGTCACTATTTCAAATATGTTATTTTATATAGCTCTAATATTTTTGTTACTTAATGAATATATGAAAATACAAACTTATAAGGCATCTATTGAAAAAATGTTTAAAAAATATATTTTTCGTATTCCCATTATTTATATTATTGGTGTTGTATTAAATTTGAGTATTAAAGTAGACGGTTGTAAAACACTTGTAGAAACGATTTATGATTGTATAGAAGTACTTCCAACAGACCCAACTGAAAAATCAACTCACAAACCAACTAAGGAAGACGTTACATCTAGTATACACATTGAATGCAAACAAGTATATATGTATTACCAACAACAAAGTGCAAATAATCAACTGGCTTCTGTACCATCTTCTACTACTTCGCTGCAACCTTACAAAAAATATGCGGTTTCTACTCCTAGTATTCAAGGCCTTAGAAATAAAATGTTTAGTGGTTCAACTTCTTCACAAGTTAGCGAATTTGATGTTTATGTTTTGCAGGGTGTTGTACCGTATGAATTAATTGTCAATGATGAAGGACATGAAGACTTGCTGAAATACTAGAGGCAGAATGAGAAGACATTTTCGACACTAGCAAAGATGGCCCGAGATGTGTTGAACATTCAAGCGTCATTAATAGCGTCTGAAAGCGCTTTTTCTGCGGGAAGATTTCAAATAGGAGAGCACAAACATTCATGGGCGGGAGACACATTGGAGATTGCAGTTCTATTCAGAGATTGGATTCGAGGCAACAGGAAGCGATGTCGAACAATTTGACCAACAAATTCTAATTCCAATAGAAGATCCTCAAAACATTGTGAAGAAATTCGAAAAAGTATGGTTCCGGAAAGGTTGTCCCTCGGTTTGCTTTCCTTCGAAAAAAGGGCGATGATGAGACTGATAATAAAATCACATATGAGAAACCAGCATGCGTTGGCGAGGCAACTGGATTGACTGACGAGTCATTAGTTCGCAGCCACGACATGAATGGAATTTCTTTTATTTTAAAAAAAATAAGTCAGCCTTCCATAACTAAAACTTCTATTGTTTTATACAAATTCGAAGGTTTTTACTATCATTTATTTATTTCTAACTATCTTTTTTTTTTACACCTTGCGAGGAATACCTAAACAACATGGGATAGCAAAGTGAAATTCTACAGAGACAAAAAGGAACAAGATTACCGGATTTGTGCCCAAGGCCCAAGAAATGACACTGCCGTCGCCGTACTCAGTACCTTTTCAATTTATTTTAATCCTGCCTTCCTTTATTTTGTATTGTAAATTTAATTACTCTGTTTGTGTGATTGTTAGAATACTTAGAATAATTAGGCATTGAATTGATAGATTAATAGGGTAGTTTAAAATTGGAAACTCATTGCTAGTTTATTTACTTTAGGCTCATGTAGTTTTAAAATTGGAATCCGCCATGAGTTTATTTATTTTAGGCGCGTCATGCATGTTTAAAACTTTCAAAACAATTTGATCGCCTCTTACTCGAATTATTAATCATATAATAAGGTTTCGTTTTTTATTATTCAATTTGCAACTTAAATAACTTTCATAAAAAATCATTTCTTTGCATTACATATAATTTGCAACTTAATAAGTATTTTATAAATAATGCTATGCAAATGCATATTTTATCAAAAATCAATTTTCTAAGTATTTTATAAATAAAGCCACGCAAATGCATACTTTTATCCAAAATCAAGTTTACATGTATTCATAAACAATGCCATACAAAATGCATACTTGTACAAATGCATCCTTTCATTAAATACTTGCAACATCATTTTAACTTTATATTTTTAAACATGCATTTTCTTAGTACAATAATTAATCTGAGTTTGACCGGATAACCGCAAGTTAGCGGATCTTAAAGGGTGCCTAACCCGTTCCCTTTAGGATAATAAAGAACTCTTACCTAGAATCTCATAATTTTGCAGACCAGTAATCGGAGTTCACATTGCAGCATTTAGTTAGCATTTAGGTGCCCTAATTCACCTTAAAATAATTAGGTGGCGACTCCTCAACAACTTTAATCAATCCAGAGGGAATCGACCCATCACGCCGCGAGCCGTCGTAAAAAACGGGTGCGACATACATAATTTTTCATAATAGAAAACCTATTCCTATTCTAATCCCAAAATCCTATTCTAGTAGTACAACAATCCTACAATTATGGTAAGTGTACAATACTAAGTAATACAAATATTTTACACTAATTATTATGCTAAAATCGGCCCAAAGACACGTGATATACACTATGTATGACAAGTGTATATCACGGGTATATATACTTTTATCACACCTCTGCAGTCATAGTGGGCGGTCTCCGTACGCTGAGACTGTCCCTAAAATCTTCAAAAAGGACCGAGAGAAGACATTTGGTAAAGATGTCTGCAATTTGATACCTGGAAGGGACATGATAGACGCGTACTTGTCCACGAGCTACCTTTTTACGAACAAAATGGATATCTATCTCTATATGTTTGGTGCGCTGGTGCTGAACCAGATTACCAGAAAGGTAGATGTCACTAACATTATCACAATACACCAAGGTAGCTTTCTGAATATGAGAATGAAGCTCCAACAGAAGATTGCGTAACCAACAGGATTCAGAGACCACATTGGCTACCCCTCTATACTCGGCTTCTGCACTAGAGTGTGATAAAGTCGACTGACGCGTTGCAGACCATGAGACCAAGTTAGTATCAAGAAACATACAATAGCCAGAGGTAGAACGTCTGGTGTCTGGACAGCCACCCCAATCAGCATCTATATACGAGACAAGTGTAGACGTCGACGAAGGATATAAATGTAAGTCATAGTCAAGTGTCCCCTGGATGTATCGAATACCGCACTTGAGTGTATTCATATGTTCAACCCTGGGATCATGCATAAACAAGCACACATATTGTACGACATACGTAATATCTGGTCTTGTGAAAGTAAGATACTGAAGGCCCCCTGCAAGACTGCGATATCGGGTCGGATCCTCATACGGGGAGCTAGCCGCAACCCCTAGCTTGCGTTTAGTATCAACTGGAGTGGAAGTGGACTTACATGATGACATGCCAGCTCACTCAATGATCTCAGCTGCATACTTCCGTTGTGACAAGAACAACCCACCTGCATGACGTGTGACAACAATCCCCAAAAAGTAACTCAAGGCCCCCAAGTCTTTCATAACAAACTAGAACTGAGCATTGTCATGATAGACTGACATAATGCATCAGAAGAGGCAGTCAGGATAATATCATCCTCATATAATAGTATATAAGCCAAGGAAGAACCACGACGATATATGAATAATGAATTATCAGACCTGCTGTGAGAGAACCCAATAGTTGAAACATAGTCTGCAAACCTCTTATACCAAACCCGTGGGGACTGCTTAAGCCCATAGAAGGACTTCTTCAACAAACAGACATGATGAGGATATTTGGGATCCCGAAATCCCAAGGGCTGATGCATATAAAATGTCTCATTGAGATCACCATGTAAGAAAATATTATTCACATCTAACTGATGAATAGGCCATGCTTTCGAAAGAGCCAAGCTGATCACAGTGCGAATGGTAGCCGGCTTGACCACCAGACTAAACGTCTCCCCACAATCAACACCAACCTGCTGAGTCTTACCACTACCTACAAGATGAGCCTTATGTCTCGCAAAAGAACCGTCAGAATTGTCCTTATGAGCAAAAATCTACATAGACCGAATAATATTAACATCAGATGGACGGGGCACCAACTCCCATGTCTTATTATCAATAAGAGCATTATGTTCGTCGGTGATAGAAATTTTCCAATTCGGGTCATTTAACGCAAACACATGGTTACGGGGTAGATGGGATTTAAGAACATTAGAATTTAAATTAAGATGTCTTTTTGGTTTTAAAATATCCCGTTGACTACGAGTGACCGGTTTATGACTCGGGGCTGAATTGGGCAGATTTTGGAAATTATCAGGACTTGTGACGGACTGGCCAGCAGGTAGTGGGCCTGCTGGCCCAGCACGGTAACTGGAACCGAAATTGGAAACATGAATTGGGCCAGCACTAGACCCGGTAACAGAAATAGGAATCGGGCCGTAATCGGGCAGATAGATGGCCCGATTCTTTGGACCCGAGCTAATAGATAGCGATGTTACGAGAGGACCAACGGGCAGTGGGCCCGCTGGGGGATTTTAGGTATGGGACAGTTCCGATAAATGGTGGATAATAAATGGGGAGACACCGTAGTCCAAAAAATTATACGAACTAGGCACGGGACTACTCACTTTAGAAAACGGAAATTGGAACTCATCAAAAATAACATGGCGACTAATGATGATTTTATTTGACGATAAATCAAAGCATTTGTAACCACGATGATTAGACGGATAACCCAAAAACACACAAGGGGTAGACCGAGCCTGAAGTTTGTTAACTGTGGTGGACGGAAATAGTGGATAACACAAGCACTCACAGACCCTAAGATGGGAATACGAAAGAGTCTTATTATATAAGATATGAAGAGGGGAGGAATACGTCAAGCCTTTGATAGAAAATATGTCAAGGAGATATGTAACCATTTGTAGAGCATGATGCAGAAAGAAGGGGGTACGAAAGCATGAATCAATAAAGTTTGGACAATGTTATTAATGGTACGAATTTTGCGTTCGACTTTCCCATTTTGTGAAAACGTATAAGGACAAGAAATACGAAAATTGATCACATTATTAGCACAAAACTCCCGAAACACCCCATTATCATATTCTTTGTCATTATCACATTGAATATTTTTTATTTTCGTTCGAATTTGGTTCTATGAGTTATTTGGTAGGAGAAATAGGATGTGATTGAATTATAGTCCCATGAAATTAAAATTAATTACATGTTTGATTGGTGGGATAACTCTTGTGTATTCCATCACATCTAATCTGTATGGAATATAAGGTGGGATAAGTTATAACACATAAAGGATGTGATAATTTGTCTAACCTTATTCCATCCAATCTCATCTTAATGATAATTTGTCTAACCTTATTCCATCCAATCTCATCTTAATGAGATAAGTAACTTATCCCTCCTACAATATGGTAGATTGTAGTGGAGTATTAAATTTCGGATGGGCGTTTCTATCGAAAATCTGGAATTTTCGATAAGCAAATTTTCAAATATGGAAGTCTAATAGAAAATTTCTGTTATTAAGCAGTAGATTTAATTATTATTTTTATAATGTTATCAATTAATATTTATCATAAATTTATATGTGAGTACCTCATAAGTAACTTAATTGTGTAATTACATGCATAGAACTTAAATTTATTTTTGTATGTTTTTACAATTTTTGGAACTTATGATAGTAAATATTTCCTATAACGGGGATTGACACCAAATCAATTAACTTATCATGATTAAGTAATTTTAAAAAGTAAAAAATTAGAACTAATTAACTATGATTAAAAAGTTTATATATAAATACATATCATGTATTTATTACTTTGATGTAAACAGTCGGTACGTGTAAATTTTTACCCTTGAGTGGTTAAATATTGAGGTAAATACAGTACTCTACAAGATGAACAGTTCCTTGCTGAGGCAGTAAACTGCTGAGCAACAGGACATACGCATGGTGACAAAGATTCCAATAGGGAAGTTTAATTTATTTATTACTAACATATAAGAGCACCGAAAAGATGACAAATTACCTTTGTCTTCCCATCTTGATCTCACATTTCAAAATGATTTAAGTGTATGTAAAGATATTTTATATTATCAGTGATTTATACATAAGATAGCAGGTTAACTTTTATTTTTAATTTATTAATTAGATTGCCAATTCATGATTCTTACTGTATAATTTGAATTTATGTTTTGATAGTGTAAAGAATTTTTAGATAGTTGACTTATAATAACGGGTTAACTCTTTATATCAAGCCTGATATGATAATTTAAAATGTTGAGAAACAATAACTTGCAATAACTGATTAGATTACAATAATATAGTATAAGAGATTTTTTACATTGCCTATATATATAAGTTAAACTCATACAAATTTATTCGTAATTATCTTATGATTGCCATGACTCAAGTCCATGATACATATTGTCTTCTTTGGTCCAACATATCTCACAGACTCGTCTCTTTTTCTACGCCATCACCGAGTCCATAAGCGTGCATATCATGAGCGTGCATATCATGTGAACTTGTATTATACCTTATAAAACTATTCACTTTTCTCTATCATTTCGATGTGGGATTCGCCTAAAATATTTTTAATACATTCCTGCTTAATTAGAAGCTTGCCAACTCAAAAGTAGTGGCCTGCTGGACCACCAGCGAACTGGCCATGGGCCTACTGGCCTTGGGCCAACTTCCAGTGGCCCGCAGCTTCATATCCATAATCAGGCCATTGACACAATAATTGGGCCACCGATCCAGGCCCAATTTCCGGTAACGATCCGCGATCAGGCCCGATTTGGCCAAAGAAGTCTCGCCCAGTTGGGCCTTGGCCAGCCCCAGGCCTGCTTGGGCCTCGGCCACAGCAGGCCTTTGCGGCTGAGGGGCCCATTTCCATCCCTTCCCCGACAGATATTGAAGCCGCAATGCACACATTGGAATTAACTCCTCCGGATCCAAATTGGTACATGGATACAGGTGCCACAACCCATATGACATCCGATTCAGGTACTCTCTCGTCTTATTCCAATTTGAGCAACTCTCGTGGCATAAGTTGATAATGGTAATACTATTCCAATTTGTGGTTATGGTCATAAAACTGTCTCCCCCCCCCCCATCCACCTCTTGTTTTGAAAAATACCCTTCATGCCCTAAATTGATTAAAAAATTGGTGTTTGTCTGTAAATTCACCACTGATAATTCCGTTTCAATTGAATTTGATCCGTTTGGTTTTTCTGTGAAGGATTTCAAGACGGGGATTCCCCTCATGAGGTGTGATAGTAGGGGAGCTCTTTATCCTATCATGCCCAGTTCCGATTTCTCGAGTCAAGCCTTGCCATCAACCTTTGAAGCTCTTGCTCCTTCCTTATGGCATGCTCGTCTAGGTCATCAGGTGTCTTCTATTTTGTCTTCCTTAGAGAAAAATAAATTTATTTCGTGTAAGGGTCGTAGTACTCCGATTTGTCAATCTTGTTCTTTAGGGAAACTTGTTAAGTTACCATTTGTAGACTCTAATTCTTATACTTCAATGTCATTTGATATTATTCATAGCGATTTATGGACATCTCCTATTCTCAGTTCTTTGGGTCATCGATACTATGTTCTATTTTTGTATGATTATTCTAAGTTTTTATGGACTTTTCCAATAGCAAAAAAATCTCAAGTTTTTCCATCTTCCTACAATTTAGAGCATTCATTAGAACCCAATTTGAACAGAAAATAAAAAAATATTCAATGTGATAATGGAAAAGAATATGATAATGGGGTGTTTAGGAAGTTTTGTGCTAATAATGGGATCAATTTTCATTTTTCGTGCCCATATACGTCTTCACAAAATGGGAAAGTCGAACGCAAAATTCGTACCATTAATAACATTGTCCGAACTTTATTGCTTTATGCTTCCGTACCCTCGCCTTTTTGGCATCATGCTCTACAAATGGCTACATATATTCTTAACATCCTTTCGTCCAAAGGTTTGACATATTTGTCCCCTCTTCAAATTTTATATTATAAGACTTCTTCGTATTTACATCTTAGAGTCTTTGGGTGCTTGTGTTATCCACTGTTTCCATCCACCACAATTAACAAACTTCAGGCCCGTTCTACCTCTTGTGTGTTTTGGGGTTATCCGTCAAATCATCGTGGTTACAAATATTTTGATTTATCTTCAAATAAAATCATCATTAGTCGCCATGTTATTTTTTATGAATCCCAATTCTCATTTGCCAAACTGAGTAGTCCCGTGCTAAGTTCGTATAATTTTTTGGATGACGGTATATCACCGTATATTATTCACCACTTTTCGGACGTGTCCCGCACCTCAAATCCACCAATGGCCCATCGCCACGGCCCACGCCTGAAATTATTGTTCCCGTGAATCGACTAGTAACGAAATCGGGCCACTTCCCAGCCCGATGAACGCCACTGCTCCAAAGAGCGGTATCCAGTTTAGTTCAGGCACCAATTTCCAGTGTTGGTCCAGCGGGCCCACTGATCGATGGGCGGTCCGTCACGTGTCTCGCTAATTCCCAAAATCCGCCTAATTCTTCTCCGAATCATGGACCGGTCACTCGTAGTCAACGAGGTATTTTTAAACCAAAAAGGTATTTTAATTTACATTCTAATGTTCTTAAATCACCCTTACCCCGTAATCCTGTGTCTGCTTTAAATGACCCTAATTGGAAAATTGCTATGACCGACGAATATAATGCTCTTATTGATAATAAGACGTGGGAGTAGGTGCCCCGTCCCTCTGGTATTAATATTATCAAGTGTATGTGGAATTTTGCTCATAATGATAATTTAGACGGTTCGTTTGCACGGCATAAGGCTCGGCTTGTGGGTGATGGTAAGACTCAACAGGTTGATATGAATTGTGGGGAGACGTTTAGTCCGGTGGTCAAACCGGCTACCATTCGCACTGTACTCATCTTGGCTCTATCGAAAGCATGGCCCATCCATCAGTTGGATGTGAAGAATGATTTCTTACATGGTGATCTCAAGGAAACAATGTACATGCATCAGCCGTTGTGGTTTAGGGACCCTAAACTAAGATGCTGATAAAGGTAATTATAAGGGGAGATTTTCTATAAAAAAAAAAAGGAAAAAGAAAATAAAAATTATATGCACGAATTTAATAGGATATATCTATTATTATAATTCTATTTTTCACGTTATCGGCCATATCAAACTTACTAGAGAAGAGTTTAACTTCTATATAGTAACGGCGTAAAAAGATATTTACACAATCAAAATATATATTTTAAAGATAATTGTCGGTAACTCTAGTTAATATGTGTTCTATCCCAATTTATGAGACACTTTTCGCTTTTTGAGATTCAAATTATATGCAGTTTGATCAACATTTTAAAATGCATTTTTTCATCATCATATTGACATGACAAGAATTACAACTTATAGCATTTTTGTATAGTTTTTGAATATCTAAATTTTAATATCAGTAAATTGAGTTGATCTGATCCAATTTAGCTTTAAAAATTTGTCAACTAACTCTCGAGAAATGAAAAATAACACATAAATTGAGACGGAAGGAGTAACATTGATTTAATATCTAGAATAAATGATAGATAATATGTTATAACAGGTTATATTATATCAATGGTATTAAAAAATTATTACGCTATCAATTATATAACTTAAGTCATATCGAGAAGTACATGTCGTTATATGTCAATTTACACAAAACACTTTTGTTTCTTTTTTCTTTTTTCTTTTTTAATGGAAAAAAGGGCAGCTCGGTGCATTAAGCTCCCGATATGCTCGGAGTCTGGAAAAGGATCGGATCAAAGAATCTGGTGTACGCAGTCTTACCTTGCATTTCTGTCAGAGGGTAATAGTGGACATATTTTTCCATAAAAATACAAATGAAAAGGAAGACACAATGGAATTAGAAATACTGTGGTGAAATACTTTCACAACTTCAGAGAGAATGATACCAAAATCATAAACTGAATAAAAAAATAAAGATTTGCAGACTGATAACCTGCAAAATTTTAACTGTATAACCTTGTTTCTGACCTATTGAACGCAATGTAACATTATACATAGATATAGGACCAATGGACACATTTGGAATATAGATTTTGTAGTCTGGTTTTTAGGGTCCCCCTTTTTTTTTTTAAAGCTCTGTTAACATTTTATATATAACATTCCTTTTTGAGTAATTTCATGCAGGCTATATTAAAAAATTCAAACAGAAAAAAGGATACAAATGGAAGAATTAAAGGTTTGATTATTTTTTTAATTTTTGCATTAATTAGTGGGGTAACATTTTGGGGCTTGAAATGCTGAAAAATGGCAGAAAAAGTACATGGGCTATGAAGGCCTTTTTATAGTAGGGTTAGGATTTTTGGTGAGTTGATGAGCCTAGATATGGTCTATATTTGTAAACCAGATTTACCAGCCCAAATCTGAATATATCTTTGCATCTGTTTGAAACTGTAACATTGATTTTAGATCCTTTTGTTTTTTTTTCAACTAGGGGTGTGTTTGGTATGAAGGAAAATGTTTTTCCTATTCAAAAAACAAATGTATATAATCTAGACAAACATTATTGGAGTAGAGAGAGGTAGAGGTGGGGGACTATGAGTTGGGGGTGGGGTAGTGGAGTTGTGTTTGGAGGCGGGGAGAAGACAATTAGTGTGTAGTGTCACTTGTGAAATTTATTTTTTCTGTTTTATGTCATTTTTCTTATTATAAAAAATTAATTTTCCTACAAAAAAATATTTTCTAAACATGTTGACCAACCAAATACACCCTAGATCCTCTTGGTTTAGTGAGGGAAGAAAGGTAGTAATAGTGTGGGTTCTCCAATTTTGAGTTGTAATTGAATAATAATAACTGTCAAGAAACTTGAAGCTTTGAAATTAATCTTGAAGTTTATTTATAGAATTTCAAATTCCATGATGTAATTTAAATATTGAAGAGGCAGAGTCCAGATCCTCTCCTTTCTCGACCAGACAAGGAGATATGAATTTCAGTTAGGCGGGCGGGTCAGGGCTTGGCCCTGTGTTCTCCAGGGTAGGAGGCTTTCAATCTGATGATTTGACTCGATTAGCTAATATCAGAGTAGCATGGTTTTAGCGGAAGTTAAAAATAATAATCTACTTTTGTCATTTTAATTGACATAGACCCTAGTTCTCTAGTAAAATTCAAGTAATGTCCTTTTGATTTCACCTGTTTCAGTCCGTGCTTTTTAAACGTCTTCGACACAAAATAAGAAACGATCTCTCAAACGTATAAATGGTGGACCGATTGACTATTAGATTTGGCTATTTTTCAATTGAAGAAATTGAAAAGTGGTTATTTTATTCAAAAGAAAGGCAATTTAGGGATTTGGTGAAAGAGTTGAACTCATTCCATTCTTAATCGAAGATTGTATGTTAGAATCTTCCAACTCAAGAATTTTTCTCATTAGGGGACCAAGCCGGCTCGAATGCGAATTAAAGGTGTTGAGGTTTTGATATTCATATGTAAATCTAGAATTTAAATTTGATGAATTTAACGAAATAAAACAAATAAAGCCAATGCTTTACAAATGACTAACAATCACATTGAACTTCTAAGAAACCACCTTTCATCATTTTATACATAGACGCAAGACCAATTTGCAAGATTCGTAGCGTTATCGAATTGATCAGGTTCTTGTCTCATGCGTTAATTTGATGATTAATACTTTTAAATAATAACTTAGACCAGTTTGTAAGATTCATAGCGTTATCGAACTGATTAGGTTTTTGTCTCATGTGTTAATTTGATGATTAATATTTTTAAATAATATCTTACTAATTACTGTGACTTATTTTTATGTAGTTTTTAAATACGCGCATTTTATTTCAAAATATTTGAAAAATATGTGCTAGTAGCGGCAAAGACAAGAATCCTAATATGCCTAAAGAGTTTGTTTTTATCATATTTCCATGGGGAGTCAATTGAACCCTTCAACACACTTTACCTCAGCTATTGTATATTAAAATTCTCATAGAAAATTACGTAGTTTCACTCTTCTATTGGGCCTTTAGGAGGCTGTCTACAACCTAACGTAAACTCTGGGCCGTGAAAGTTGCCCAAGAATGGCCAATTTAAACTGACTATTGGACCTTAATCCTTTTCATTGGCCTAATGTAAAAGGCCAGGAAAGGAAATTAAAGTAAAGTAAAGTAAAGTAAAGTCTGCTATTAGTAAGTGTTGATAATCTGGTAAAATTTCAAGGTATTTTAACAGCACACATTATAAGTAGTTACAAATAAGCTTTAATAATCAGGTAGCATTTGTGAACAATTGAATTGTTCAGTAAAATCTTTCAAGGTAATTCAACAACATATGTTTTAAACGATTAAGTCCACGAAAATCCAGTAAGATTCAAGGCAACTCTGTTTGCTGAGTTTGAGCACGCGAATGCAAGAAGAAGTTGAAGGATTTTAATCTTCATTTATTTTATCATACCTAAAACGGCCATTTCTGCACAATTATCGAACGGACCTCAAAATGTGAAGAGTAGAGTGGAATTAGGTTATTTGTGCAAATCATTCTCCCTCGCTGTCCTACTTGTAAAATCCATGACCAGGCCTTCCAAGAGGTGGGCCATTGGGAGGTTGCTGCAGCCTAATGTAAACTCTGGGCCTATAATGTAGCCCAAGAGTATCCAATTTAAAATGACTATTGGACCTTAATCCTTTTTGCATTGGCCCAATTTAAAAGAGCAGTGAATAAAGTAAATTCGCTAATAAGGAAAACTGTGCATTAGTTGAATTCTAAAATCAGCACACATCATATTGATCTCTATTGCTCCCCAAACGATTATGTCTCGATTTCCATTGGTCGATTTGCTATCCGGAACAAACTTTAGTCCAAGTAATCTGAATCAGATTCTTGAAATTAATTATTCGTATTGTGATAGTCTAGCGTAGTCCTACTTACGCTTACAAACTGGTAGTTGTAGTAATATTATTGTAGGCTCGCTTAGCCTAGTATACTGGTAGGCACAATATTGCATTATAGTCCCTTGACGTTTGATTTATGATGCTATGTGTATTTTGTTTGTCTTATTTACTTGCATTAGTTATTGCTTTTTTTTTTTTTTAGAATTCATTATCATGACTTACTCACTTTGTTTGTCGTACTTTGCTTGAGCTTGTGCCTTGTCTTGAGCCGAGGGTCTCTCGAAAACAGCCGCTCTACTTACCAAGGTAGAAGTAAGGTATGTGTACACTGTACCCTCACCAAACCCCACATTGTGGGATTTCACTGAGTATGTTGTTGTATTGTGAGTTCATTTCTCCTATTATTTACAATAAATCTTTCATTTTCTTTCTTTTTTTTAGAGGTATCTAATGCCCCAAGCAAATAGGTCAAAAGTTGTTGATAACCTGATTGCATTTGTTAAGAGCAAGATCATTGAGACAACATATGTAGTTTATTTAAGAAGTGATTGACAAATATATGTTAATTTAAAATAAAATATAGGGACAAAATAGCTAAAGTAGGTATGATTTGAGTATCAAATAAGGAAAGCTAGTGGAGAGTAAAGAGTGGAGCAAATGTAATTAATTAGGATTAGTAGATTAATCTTTGCTAAAATATGTCCTAGGTGTACGTGGATCATCATTAACCACTAATTAAAAAACTAATTTAACCTAAGTAAGCGGTATTACGAAAAGCCTAGCACATGGTTCCATTTAGCGACACGTATCACTTACCATATTGTATCTTTGTTAATACTTTTGTCCCCATACCACAATTTTAAGAGTATATTCTAGCAACTCAATTTTTTTCTGTGGGGCAATTTCAAACTTGTAAAGTCCTCGCTCGTTAAAATTTATTAATTAATATATTATTACGTGCATTTATCATTTTACCATGTAAACTAATGTGGTAAGTGTGCATGAATAACTTTGCGATACGAACCACAATGATAGTCATTTACATTGGCTGATTTGTGCAAATTAATAGGATTTACAAGCGCCATTTTTTAAATTCTGATCTTGTTGAAAAAACTAATGAATAGTAACCAATTCGCTAGAACATTGAGAAATTTTTTTATTTGATATTGGACAAAACTTGCCTTAACAATATGTTGTGGTGATCGTCGGCATCTTCAGCCAAATCCTGACAAATAGTCAAATCTTTTCAGCATTTATAGCTAAAATCCTAGCAATAAGTGTAGAGATATGGATCTTGGGGTTGAGTTAAGCCCAAGATTCCTTCTTTACATGATATCAGAGCCAGACTCATTTCAATTATTTGTTCACCGATGTTGGGGACCCCAAATTATATTGTCCTCGCTCCAGTTAATGAGGTCTGGGCGTATGAGAGAGTGTTAAGAGTCCCACATCGGAAATGAAATGGCAACATGGACTCCTTATATGGACTTGGACAATACTCACCCTACAAGCTGGCTTTTGGGTTGAGTTATACTCAAGATTCATTCTTTACAATAAGATCATCATAACTTGTTATGTAGTTGATCCAAATCAACTCTAAATCATTTTAAATTTGGTATTCAGCCTTCTAATATCAGTCCGAATAATGTTCAATTGTTAGACTCAACTTAAAACTCCAAAATTAATAGATTCACTTTGTCATCGTAAATAATCAAGCTCAATAAAACCAGTAATAATGTTTTTCAATTTTTTTTCAATCAAGCAATCAAAAAATCATAAATAAGCAATAAATATTTAATTTTCTAAAACACTTATTGGAGAAAGAAGAAGAAGGGCAAGAAGGAACTTCGGCAAATATCTAAAATTGCTACAATTTTAATAACGTGAACAAAGATTAAATGGATAACCTTTGGTGAATAATTCATGAGTTTGAGCCGAGGAAGCAGTCATTAATATTTACATTATGCGAGGCAATTGTGGAGCCTAAATTTTTATTAAGGAGATTCAAGAATATAAAAAAATAAATACACGAAGAAATCAAGGGGTTCATATATATATATATATATATATAAGACTGAGCCAGGGATTGAACCAGCACAGAATGTTGTTTATACCCTAAGGATCAATATCATAGAACACTTTACTAGTAGATGGTCAGATGATTATGAAAATATCAGGACCTTACTCCAGAATTTAAGATGTAAAACCCTCACCTCTTTTAGATGGTATAAGGATGTCTTCCTTAGCAGGGTTATGGAACTACCAGAATGTAATAGTTCCCACTGGAAATCTAAGTTTATAGATCGGTTACCTGCCCTTTTTGCAGAAAGAGTTAGAAAAATTCTAAGGAAAGGAGGTCTTACTATCAATTATGATATTTGTACCTATGGCAACCTAATAGGAACTTGCATTCAAGAAGGGTTAGCTCTATGCAATAAGATTAAGCTAAACCAGCAGATTAAAAACCAGAACCTCAATGAAAGACAATAATTGGGTGAGTTATGTGGACAATTTGGGATGGAAATACCCAAGGATAAGATGTCTTATAGACGTAAAGCTAGAAATCAGGAAAGTTTCCAAAAATGGAAAACAAAGCGCCTGGAGAAACGGGGAAGAAGAAATAAAGAGTTTAAGACTCGCAAGAATTTCATGAGTTCTAAAGATCCGAAAGCATGTTGGAAATGTGGTAGAACAGGCCACTATTATAAGGATTGCAAGGTTAATGAAAAGATTAAAGCCCTTAACATTGGAGATGATCTTAAGGAATCTCTTTCAAAGCTATTGCTTAACTCGGAACCAGAGGACTCAGGTTTTGAAACTGACGGAGCAAAAGATTCCTCCTCAGATGAGGAAATTCGAGTTCTTAATAAAGAATATTATATTCCTTCAGAAGAAGAATGCCAACCATGTCAAATAGGACAGCCTTGAGCAAGCAGAATAAGGAGGACGATGAGTTTTATAATATCTTTGCTTAATTCCAGGACTTGAATATTAGTGTTCTCAAAGGTGATAACCTGATTGAGTTATTAAAATTAGTCAAGGATCCAAATATGAGATCACAAATTATAGATCAAATTCAGGAGACTCCGGAACCTTCACAAGGAAGGAAGGCTATACAGAGATCTAGTGCCTATTCTATGTCTGAATTAAAGAAACAAATGAGGGAGAAACAAGGTGCTACTAGCACTCCCAGAGATTTAGTAAAAGAGATTAATAATCTCAAACAAGAAATATTTGCTCTAAAAATGAGCAATGAGATTCTAGATGCCCGAATTACCAATATTGAAGGTAAATGAAAAGAGAAGATTATAGATTCAACAACAGTAGATGATATATCCGACTTAGATAATCTTCTGATGACAGGAGCCACTGCCGAAACAGGGAACTTCCTACAAACCCTGGAATTAATTATTTCTCAAAAGTTTTATATCAAAATTAGTCTTTAGATTGATTATAATTTCAAAAAAGATTTTACTGCTCTTGTTGATAGCGGGACAGACGTAAATTGTATACAAGAAGGCCTTATTCCTTCTACTTATTTTCATAAAACAACTCATAGTGTTAGATCTGCTAATGGCCAGAAATTACAGATCACTTTTAAATTACCAAAAGCTTATATCTGCAATAATAAAACTTGTATAGCAGAAAGTTTTATTTTGGTTAAAGATATTTCTAGCCAAATTATTTTGGGTACTCCTTTTATACAAAAACTTTTCCCAATTACAAAAATTGATAAAGAAGGGATCACATGAACCTTTGACGGAAAACCGATTACTTTCCAGTTTATAACTGAACCCTTCTCTAGAATTTTAAATGAGCTCAACTATTATTTGCTTCATAAAAGCCAGCAAATCAGTTTTTTAAAACAAGAGATTTATATTTCCAATATTCAAGAATTATTGGGAAATCCCAAACTTTGGCAAAAAATTGATTTTATACAAAATCAGTTTTCTATACAGGTTTGCAGTGATCTTCCAAATGCTTTTTGGGATAGGAAAAAACGTATTGTCTCCCTTCCTTATGAGGATGATTTTAAAGAGGGTAATATCCCCACTAAAGTAAGGCCTTGCCAGATGAATTCTGAATATCTGGAATTATGCAAAAAAGAAATTGCTTCTTTATTACAGAAAGGTTTAATAAAGCCTTCAAAATCTCCATGGTCCTATACATCATTTTGTGTCAATAAACATGCTGAAGAAGAAAGGGGAGTTCCTAGACTTGTGATAAATTATAAACCGCTTAATAAAGCCCTGAAATGGATCAGATATCCAATCCCCAATAAAAAAATTTACTGGATAGACTTAATAGCGCTATCATATTTTCTAAATTTGATTTAAAATCTGGTTATTGACAGATTCAAATTAAAGAGGCAGATAGGTACAAAACTGCTTTTAATGTACCTATGGGACAATACGAATGGAATGCTATGCCATTCGGATTTAAAAATGCCCCTTCTGAATTTCAAAATATTATGAATGATATTTTTATGCCTTATAGCAATTTTACTATCGTATATATAGATGATATTTTGGTATTTTCTAATAATATTGAGACCCATTTTAAGCATCTTGATTTATTCAAAAAAATCATTATTCAAAATGGTTTAGTCATATCAAAACCCAAAATGACCCTTTTCCAAACTACGGTAAGATTTTTAGGTTATAACATTGAAAAGGGAAAAATCATTCCTATTAATAGAAGTATTGAATTCGCTTCGAAATTTCCGAATATTATAACAGACAAGACTCAGCTCCAAAGATTCTTGGGCAGCTTAAATTATATCAGTCATTTTATAAAGGATTTAGCAAAAGATACACCCATTTTATATGAAAGGCTGAGAAAAGTTCCTACACATTGGACAGAGAATCATACTCAAGCTGTCAAAAGAATTAAGGTTAAGGTTCCTAACCTTCCTTGTCTTACTCTTGCTAATCCTATTTGGCAGAAGATTATAGAAATAGATGCCTCCGATATTGGTTATGGAGGTATACTGAAACAATACTCTCCAGTTAATAAACAAGAGTATTTGATACAATTCTACTCTGGCAAATGAAATCCTAGCCAAAAGAATTATTCTACAGTTGCAAAAGAAATTCTAACAATTGTAAAAAGTGTCTTGAAATTTCAAGGGGATTTATACAATCAAAAGTTTATTATAAATATTGATTGTCAGTGTGCAAAATTTATGTTTAATAAAGATTGCAAGCATGATGTTTCTAAACAGATGTTTGCTAGATGGCAAGCTTTATTAGCATCATTTGATTTTGAGATTCATTATAAAAAATGAGCAGATAATAGTCTGCCCGATTTCTTGACCAGAGAATATTTAAATTCATAAGCTAATGATCTTTTCATATAGGATGATGTGGCCTAACTGGATAGGCGACGACTCAAATTATAGAGGATGCGGCGGAAGAGGAAGGGGAACTGGACGTGGTAATACTATTGTCCAACAAGGTAACAAAAAGCTTATAGCACAAGCAGGGACTTCATCCCTTGATAAGGAAAGTCCATATATCAACAGTTCATGGATTTCATAAAATCCAGAGGAGAAGATAATAACCCTCAGCCTTCATCACAGCCATCATACGCTGAAATTGCTCATGACGAGCAAGATGATAATGAAGGTTATGAAAAACATGATAAAAAAGATGTCATACTCATTCTCGATAATAAAGATTTGCAATGGAAAGAAGAGCCATGGAAGTTCATGGAAAGATATCTAGAAGCGGGGTCATATCCCATCTTGACTTATAAGTCAATGATGCATTATGAGACTATTCTCACTACCACGGGATCAGCTGAAATTCAACACTATTTCCCTATGCATACTAAAAAGGTTTATAACTTCTTCAAAATTATTATAAAAAAGATTTTTACTCCAGAAGATTGGGGATTTAGTACGTCAAAATAAAGTGAATATTTCCATCCTGAACAAAGGATTCAGGTTAAATTTAATTATTGGGATTATATAGAAAGTTTTTATAAAACTTTTTATATGAAAATCTAAACAGAAAACATTCTTGGTTTATAAAAATATATTCTCATGTTTATAAACAGGACATACCAAATTGGTTTTGGCATTGGTGGATTACATATGGTCCATCTGTTAATATCCTGCCACAGGCGTCTAAAGGTTTATATACCAACTGGGTTGATGTCTCTCCAAAGATCATAAAATTAGGAGAGCAAAATATTGTTATAGATGTCATTGCTAATATGAATTTTTTCATAGAATTTTCCATTCCATGGATTATGAGATGGTCAGTAGAAGTGGGTTATACCCCGGAACAAATTCCTTGTCTACAACGAACCTATTATAACAGGTTCTGAAAAAAACTGTTGCAAAAGATCAATGAAGGGATCTTAAATGGACAAGAACTTATAGATCAGATTACCTCAGATGTGGAAGGTTATACCAAATTAAAGGAAGAACAGCCTAAGTCGGAAGCTAATAGCCCATTCCAGCATATTGCCAGGAAAATCCAACTTAAAAAAGGAGTAATATCAAAAGCAGAAATTATATCGTCATATATGGCAGAAGTAAAGAAAGATTTAATGAAAAATCTGGATGAGAAATTTCCCTCAGATACTTCTATAGCATCAGTTCATACAGATGAGGAAGATGTTCAAGACTCCCAAGACCTATATGATGTTGATTTCGATATTCATGAATATCTCTCAAAGTTTCAAGAAAACATGGAGGCATCCTCCAGCTCGGGCAAAAATAAGGAGAAAGAGAAAGCATAATACAAAAAAAGCAACTGGTGGACCCATCATAAAAAGCCACCGGACAAATAGAATCTACTTTAATAAAGTAGATCAATTATTGTACTTTAGTAGGGCCCATGAGTTTTGGCCGGTATTACTTTTTACTTTTTATCTTTTAGGTTTGTCGGCCACCTGTTAGGCCACTATTTACCTTTTAGTTGTCGGCCACTATTTACTTTTTAATTGTCGGCCACTAGGCAGCAATATTTGTTAAGAATCCCTTATAAAAGGATTCAGAAGTAAGGAAGAGAGGCAGGCTTTCGCCAACCACTCTCTCTTCGCTCTGTAAAAATTCTCTTAAATAAAAGCTTAAGTTTTGCTATACATCCTCTCCGATACTGAGCAAAACCTCTTCATCTTAGGTAATTTAAATTTTTTGTATTTTAATTTTATTTTTTATTTATTTTTTATATCCAGGATTAGCCCATGATTGGCTAAATCCTTGGTGTTGAACCTATATTGCACTAGTCTACTTGAAATCATGGTACTAATGCTATTATATAGCTAATGATTCATGTGAGAAGGTACTAAGGTTGGGCAGAGAACAGTCTAGGCGGAATGTCTGAAACTCAGGTTGATGATCCTGTTGTAACCCGCTGAGCCATGGTGGCGTTAGGGTGTTTTGGATCTGTTCTGAGCTAAGACGACCCTGCAAGACTGTTTATACCCGTAAATCACGCCTAAAATAGTGCTTCTCTGTGGGATCCACTGCGCATTTTGGTATATATATATATATATTTAATCTTATTATACAATGCAATTTTTCACCAAAGAAGATTGTCTATATCACACTCATTAAGGAGCAACTCTTTTCCGAATCATTCTATACGGGATGCTTTGTGTACCGATCTGCCCTTTTATCTAGGGGTGGGCAAAAAATTTAGAGAACCGAAAAAATCGAACCGAACCGGCTGCTCGGTTGGGTTTTTATTCATTTTAAAAAAACTGATTTTTTGAAAAATCGAACCAAATCAGAATTTAGTGATTCGGTTCGGTTTTTAAATTTTGGATACGAACCGAACCTAATTAAATATGTAATTAATCTTATTCTTTATTTTAGGCTACTATTATCTCTTGAATCATAGCCATTGAAGCCAATCTATGAAGCTTTTCTGAAAGTCGAATGCGGCATGAACTTGATTAACATATCACAGAAGCATTGACATAAAATGTAGGGAGAGAAAGTAATTGTAAATTGGTAAAACTTTAAATGGTCATCACTGCGCTCGGATGTCCGTTTTACACGATTTTTTTTATTTTGCGTATTTTTTCGAGACGGGGCCGGCGCAGTCAATTTTTAGAAAAATGTCAGTTCTCCCAATCAATTTGTGTTTTCCCCCAAATCAGTTTCTAATTTTCTTTTATTTTAGTAAATATCTCACGATACACAATAGATTTCAACGTCGAAATTTTATAATAGTGTAGGTGTGAATGTCAATTTCAATTTTGGAAATTCTATATTTTTTTAAAAAAAAATTCTGACTCGACCCGCCCCGGCCCACTAGAAAAACGATATAATCCGATACGTTCAGCGATATAAACCGAACATATCATTTTTTTTTAAAGTTGAATTCAATTTTTTTTTTTTAAAAATAATTTTTATTTGATTCATATTTTTCGGATAAAAATCGATATACGTTCATCGCTACTTTTATCAACTAAGTAAATCTCAAATTTACATTTAGACCATATCATCAATATACTATTCATTCAAAGGGCGGGGTCCTCCATTTAACAATCCACTAGAGAGCTAGTTGACTCAACTAGATTACAACACGTGGCCCTTCCAATTAGGGCCATCCCACGTGGCGTATGAGCATCTGATTGGGCCAACCCATACCCAAAAAGAGATAAAAGACGAGATGCTTTTGTCCATATTTTGGGCCCCGCTTTCCAATTAGGGCCATCCCACGTGACTATCGCTTCCACTGTTGGGACCATGTGATCCGCATTCTGATTAATATATTAGCAGTATTAGATTCTCTATTTACTCCTTTTGTCTAAATATTTAACTGATTTTTAAATAAAAATCTTAAAATATCCTTCTAAAGAAGATAAGTATGCTAATGGACGACATATCGGACAATAATATACCTATTATAATTTTATAAGTGAAATTTAAAAAGTATAACGTGTACGCAGATTTTATCTTTATTTTAAAAGATAAAAATATTATTTCTGATGAAATAAATCATATCAAAGTAGGTATAGCATCATATGAGTTGAAATTAAAAAATATACCATTAAAGTTATGTTGCAGTTAAAAAACTACCGTCACACATTTTTATAACGACCTTATTTATCTGAATATTCTATTGATTACTATAATAAAATATTATAATAGAAAATATATAATATTATATAACATAAGAAATCAATTCCAAAAATAATTTGATCATTATAAAAAATGTTATTATATAGGATGACTATTATAGTGATGTCCGGATATATATACTTTGCCCCCAGATCTTAATAACACATCTTACCTTTGGGACTTATATTATATATAAAAAAAAAATTATAAGGAGAGATAATTAAAAGGTACATGAAATATCACTATCCATTAAAAAAATTATTTTTTATTTGATATTTGATTTGAGATGTAATTAATTAGTGTCGAAAAGTTCCACTTAGAAGGAAAAACGTTACTTATTACAGGTGATTACATGTTTTATGACCCCGTTTGTACATGGTTTGAAATCATGATATGAAATTAGTGATTTGAAATCATGATATCAAATTAGTGATTTAAAATTATGATGATTTAAAGTTGAAGTTTTTTTTTGGACATACAATTTGAGTTTCCCAAGTTGTATTTTTTCTCATTGACAACCCCCCCCCCCCCACACACACACACAAGTTGTGAAAACCATTAAAACTTTTCGAATTCTCATAAAATCTTACCAAATGAGCAAATCATAATTCATAACAAAATTAATACGCTACTAGAAAGGCTTTCTAAAAGAATAACATGAATTGATCGAACTTTAGTTCAATAAAAAGGAAAAATGAATATTTTTCGGTGAAAATGATTCTAACCAAAAATACAGTTAGTGATTCATATTCAAGGGTTTAAAGACAAGTAGGTTGTATTCAATCCGGAGACCCTCTTAAACGGGTCCGGAGTTGCTGGCTAAGTTACTGGTATGCAAGATTAACGTGTAAGTAAATACGATAATAAACAAGTAAGATGAATAAAATGAGTTAGATCTAAGAATGAGCTATGAATCAAACAAGAGTCGAAACTGAGAATGCTATATTAGCTTAAGAGACATCTGATTTACAAGTGTGAGCTTAGAGAGAATACAATGTGTCTTCCTTTTCTTCTAAGTCTTGCATATATAGGACAAAACATAGACAATTATGACCTCAGAAAGTTATGGCGACATGAGCATACTGACGTCATTGTGCCCACGCGGGCTGCGACACTCTGATCTAGGAAGGCTGATGTGATGAAAGTTAATGGGAGTGGAGGACAGTTGTGAAGATCCTTTGGGGCCAATAAGGTATCTGAAACTATCAATCTTCTTGAATACGCTAAACGCCTCCGGATGTATTTCTACCAAATATAGATAGTCCCCCACTTTTCGGGACCCTTGAACTCATGGGACCGGGAAGTGAAAGAGTGTGTGTTCTTTTTCTAAAAACCTTTTCGCTGGAACCGAAACGTCACATCCCTTCTTTCTATCAGACGTTTTGTCAGACAATCATTAAATGCGCCCAGTCACCCATTCAATGGCACTCCTTATGAGACATCGATTTGACATTCGCTGATAAGGCACGCCTCTTTGAGTTCCAAGAGTAATGATTACTCTCTCGGTTATATAACCGGCAAACTCGACCACTTTTTATCACTTTCATCTCCATCTTTCCTTTTTCTAGCAATATAGCAGTTTCAGTTCTCTGTCCCTTCAATTTCTATCCTCAAAATGTCTACTTCCCCCTCGTCTTCTTCTGGTACCTCTGATGGTCTGACCCTCGCCAGAATGAAGGCAGAACTAGATGTAACCCATCGTCGGCCATTATACTTCGGTGTCACCCAGGCCATTGATCCGGGCTCTCCAGCATCCGACATTATTCCCTCTAACTTTAATTTTGAGAAGGACTTCCGTTTAAACCTTTGCTACGAGTCCGTGGAGGATATGACTTTGTTGATTGATAACTCTGTCATTCCCCAGGTCTGCATCGGCTGCGGATGGGGCTATGATGTTGATGCTTTTCCTTCCCCACTTAATGCAAGTATTACTCAGCACATCACTGGGATGTTGCTTATTTACACCTACATTTTTACCATCAGATTCAATTTCCCGATCCATTGGGTGATTGAATCTTTTTGTCGTCGCTATGGCGTCTGTCCGGGGCAGTTGGCCCTAAGACATGGAGAATAGTGTGCTACTTGTAGCATTTGGATGATCTCGCCCACATTCCGTTCTCTTTGGATCATCTGATCCATCTCTATTCACATTGGGTGCTCGGGTCGGGGGGTAATTAATTTAGCTTGTTGGAGCTCTAGGGCCCTCATAAAAAATGTTGAGGATGATCACGACCGAGAATGGTGTGATCGGTTTGTGATGATTCCTACTCACCGCCTTCAAGGCACCAATTTTGGACCTCTGCCGAAGCATTGCAACAACGCTTGTAAGTAATCTTCCTGTATTCTCTCTTATTTCTCCTGGTCTTTTTCTGACTACCTTATCTTTCATTTATATAGCTTCCCCTATTATTCCCGAGCCCTTACCAGACATCTTTGACTAGGTGATGAGTCTGCTCTGTGCCTTTCATGGCACTGAGCGAACGTGGAGAGTCATTTCCGCCAATAAGGGGAAGGGCAAAATTCATGATAAGTCTTTCTTCTTTTAGCGACTCTTTATTTTCACTGATCGCATGTTAATGTGTAGCCCTGACTTTCCTTCATACTCTTTTTCTCGAATGTCTCTCCATCCGAGGGGGCTCAGCCAAGAAGGTGTCTTCCCAAGAGGAGGATCGAGTAGGCATTGCTAAGGTTACCGAGAGGCTAGGGAAAGCAGGAAGCGAGGGCTTTCGGGTGATGCTGGGTCATCTACCTCCAGGATTGGCTCACGTGTGAGGACACGCTGTCGCTTCAACGAGCCTGAGAGGAAGGGTGTGCCTAAGGTGGTCCTCGTGGAGGATGATGGAGAATGTATCGCAGCATCCGGGGATGCGGGCGTCCCCTCAACCAAGGCCATTAGGGAGCCAAGAGTCAATGAAGGACAACTGGAGAGAGCGAAAGATGGAGATTCGGGAGCAGGCCATTCGGTTCATCCACTACCTACTGCTAGCTCTGACCCCGGCCTAAAAGCTTTCTTGGCCCACCTTACAGACATTTTCCTTCAGGTAACTTTAGTAATTTCTATCATAACCTTTACTTCCAGCGTGAGTGCATAAACTGAATTCATGCTGTGTAACTTTCTCTCAGGGGCATGCTGCCATTTCCTCCACCATCGAGCTTTTTAAGAGCATGCCTTTGTCTTACCAGAGTGTAGAGAGGTTGGCGAAGGAGAACCGGCAATTTCGGGAAGAGGTTGCCAAGCTTCAGGCTGAGCACAAAGATCTCCTGGAATGGAGGACCACTCTAGAGAGCAGGTTGCAAGAGGCCAAGAAGGTGTTGGTAGATAGAGAGGAGACTTTCCGAACAATAACCCAGGCTCGCCAATTAATGGGAAAGATGGTGGTCCAGGCTGAGCTTAATTGTGATGTTACTCGTGCACGGATGCAGGCGTTTGTAGCTTCTCGTGCCTGCCTTTAAGCCCCGAACCAACGACTGACACTTTGCCATGCAGTTGAGCGGCATAGGGCCACCTTACTTAGGGACTATGTCCTCCAGACCCAATTCGAGTTCCTACAAAGGGTCAATGTTGGAGTATCCCTCGGCCCTCGTGGATGCAGAGGTGGACATAGGGGAGGCTGAGGCTGATATGGACGACCTGCATAAAACAACGCTCCCTCCTCCGATGCGTCTGTCGGCTCTTTCAATGGTGAGGGTGCTCCCTCCCGACTTAACTTTGTATGTCTTCAGCCTCTACTCGGAGGCCTTCTGCGTCAATGATCAGCAACAATCCTGGTGGTTTGTGCCAGTTTTTTTAGCTCATATGAATCTATAGGGGCATGTATGTCCTTTTTTTTAATGACAATATTTTTTGAAGTGTGTATGTGTGCCCTATGATGAATATTTTGTTTTTTGTAGTTGTGTTGGCCTGTGCGCCATCTGATGGATATTCCGGGGCCTTTGTACCCTATGTCGTTTCTTATAATTGAGCCTTCGTTCTCTGGTTTGCTGGATCTTCGGGGCCTCTATGCCCCTCTTAATGTTCTTTTATGAGTGCTTCGCGCTCTTTTTTGTATAAATGACAATTATTTGCTTGCCTTTTATTTTGCCTTTCTTTATGCTTTGACATGCGCTTTCTCTTTTGCAACAATTGTGATCACGTAATGCCCTATTGACTTTTTAATTTGCACCTAACGCTGCGTTTATCTACTAGAACTATGCTAATATTCGAGCGTTTGTTGTTTAAGTTAAGATTTGACGACTGGTGCACGCTTATGTAATTTTGCATTTTGTGTTTGAGGTCATCTTGACTTAACCCAATCCGAGAATGTCATATCCGAGAATAAATTTTACGGGGCTGTATGGCTTCCGAGTTCAGTTTGTCCTGAACATTTTTTTAATACACAACTCAAACAAAGAATACGTGAAGGCTTCTTTATTTCATTCTTTCAAATTTATAGAGGACGGTCGTCATGTAAGTACATGATTCCTTTTTGGGGTATTTATAAGATTTATAAAAGAAAGAGACCGAGCAAGTTCAGTGACTGTCAGCAGTCTCCCCCCGTGACTCGAGTGCGAGATCCTCTTGTGGCTATACTACTCTGCCTCCCCCTCCATGACTGGAGTGCGAGGTCCTCTTGTAGTTATACTACTCTGCCCCCTAAACTCGAGTACGAGGTCCTGAGGGATCGAGTTTCGGGGTGTTACACTCTAATCTTGAAGTGTTTTTTGAGTTGTTACCTTATTAAAAACCTTGCTAGGAAAACTCGATCGGGACAAAACCTCGGCCAAAAAAAAGAGTGTGACACGTGTTTGTCTCCTCTGGGGGGCTTCCGATTTTGTAAGTAGTCTCTGTCAAGAAAAGAGATAATTAACCAAAAATGAATATTCTTGTGAAGACAAAACATACCTGTGTTTTTTCAAAGGTAGAATCTCTTCAGGTGGCTAACGTTCCATCTATTCTTTAGTTCCTTTCAGGAATCGTCCTCAATCTGGTACGCTCATTTTCCGGTGATTTCTGTGATTCGATATTATCTTTCCCTATTTTCCTACAGCTTACCCACGTTCGACTTCCCTATCGCAAGAGTGACGTTTTGGAGGATACAATCCCCGACTTTAAAATGCCTCAGATTCATCTTTCTGTTGAAGTACCTTTCTACTCTCCATTTTTGCGTTGCCAAACATATGAAAGTCAACTTCCTGCGTTCCTCCAATAACTCTATCCCTATTATCATGGCTTCTTTGGTAGCTTCCTTAGTGGTTTGGGTGTAACAGAAGTTGAGTTCTCCCACTTCCACCGGTATCAAGGCCTCAGCTCCGTAGACTGGGGAGAAAGGGGATTCCCCCGTGCTTGTCTTGGCTGTAGTTTTGTAAGCCCACAATACCCCTGGAAGTTTTTCCTACCATTTGCCCTTTGATCTTTCCAACCTCTTCTTGATGCTTTGAATGATTGTTTTGTTAGTTGACTCTGCTTGTCCATTTGCACATGGGTGATATGGCGACGAAGTGACCCTTTTGATGTTCAACCCCTTTAAGAACTCAGTGACCTTATTTCCCATAAACTGTTGGCCGTTGTCATTTTGGTATTCGAAACCGGCAAATGATATATTCCCAGATGAAGTCTATGACTTGTCTTTCATGAATCCTTTTATACATTTTAGCGTCCACCCACTTTGAAAAATAATCAGTTAAGATCAACAGGAGCCTCACGTGCCCCATAACTTCATGCAGCAGGCCTACTATATTCATTACCCACTTTATGAAGGGCCATGGAACCACTACTAAGTGGAGAGGTTCAGCGGGTTAATGTATTATCGGAGAATGCTGCTGACATTTCTCGCATTTCAGGACATAAGCCTTTGGGTCATTTTCCATCTGAGTCCAGTAATAACCAGCACCCATTATTTATTTTACTAACGAATCATACCCGACGTGATTTCCATAATTTCCCTTGTGCATCTCCCACATCACCTATTCGGCCTCTGCTGGCCCTTAGCATTTAGCTAAGGGCTTGAGGTAGGATCTTATGTACAACTCTCCTTCATGCATGCAATACCTGGCCGCTTTGGTTCTCAACGCTCGAGCTTCCTTACTATCTTCCGGGAGAGTCCTTGTCTGTAGATAATTGATATTATCATTTCGCCAGTCCCAAGTGAGGCTGGCAGAATTTACCTTGTGCAAGCCAGAATTTATGATGGAGCATATGAGATGGACTATGGACTCTGACTCTCCCTTAGTTGCCCTGGATGACGAGCCTAGGTCAATGCGTCAGCTTTGAAGTTCATCTCTCACGGGATTTGCACCACCTTCCACTTTTGAAATTGAGCTAACAGAACAGCGACCCTACTAAAGTATTCATGTATTCTACTATCTTTGGCCTCGTATTTACCCAATCTCTGATTAACAATCAACTGTGAGTCACTTTTGAGCATAATATTTTCGGCTCTGACTCCCTAAGCTAATTTCAAGCCTGCAATTAAGGCCTCACACTCGGCCTCATTTTTAGTCAAACAAACATATTTAATAGATTTCTTGATTGTGACCCCTAAGGGGGCGACAAGGACAATCCCTAGCCCGATGCCTTTCATGCTCGTGGCTCCGTCCGTATACATGACCCATTCCCCGGATGCGTCTTCGGTTTTGTGAACTGCTTCCATATGAGCCCGAGGTATCATGGTCGGACTATAATCAGCCACGAAGTCGGTTAAGGCTTGAGACTTAATAGCGGTCTGGGGTTGATAGGTGATATCGTACCAAAAGATTTCGATCGACCAACTTGCCAGCCTGCCCGAGAGTTTGGGTTTGTGCAATATATCCCTTAAATGGAAAGTGGTGACTACACATATATGATGACATTGAAAATACGACCTCAGTTTATGAGACGCAACTACCAGGGACAAAGCCAGTTTCTGAAGGTGAGTGTATATCGGGCTTTAGCCTCTGTTAAGGCCTTACTGGTATAATAAATAGGAGACTGCGTTTATTTTTTCACCTGAACGAGCACAACACTTACAGTGGTTTCAGATAGATCGAGGTAAATCAACAATGTAACAGTGGTTCCCCTTCATCCATTTTTGCAAAGGGATGGTTTGTCAGGTATTTCTTCAAGTCCTTTAGTGCTTGATGGTATCCGGAGTCCACTGAAAGTCTTTCTTTTTCTTCAACATGCTGAAGAATTTTTGACATCACTCGGATGACCTGGATATGAACCTTCTTAAGGCTGTTATTCTCCCAGTCAATCATTACACCTCACGAGCATTGTTAAGTACCTCTGGTATTTTCTCTATTTCCCAGATATGATCCGGGTTGACTTTAATGCTCTTGTTGGATACCACAAAGTCCATGAACTTTCCAGAACCTACTCCGAAAGCGCACCTTTCAGGATCCAGCTTGAATTTGTACTCCCGGAGGATCTCAAACACTTCCTGCAATTGTCTAGCATGTTCCTCTATTTCCAGGGACTTAACGATTATGTCATCTAAGTAAATCTCCACATTCTGACCCAACTGATGGCGGAACATCCGCTGGGTTAGTTGGTGGAAAGTGGTCCCTGTATTTTTCAATCAGAATAGCATAACAGTATAATAATAAGTTTTGTGTTCCGTTATGAGTAAAGTATTTTCCTGGACCGACGGGTCTAACCGTGTCTGCACAAACTTTGTGGATACATCCAGTAAGCTGAACAACTCATGCCTAGTCGACAACACGATCTAGACGAGGCATAAGGTATGAGCTCCTCAGGCAGACTTTGTTTAAGTTCTTAAAATCTAAAAATATTTAAAAGGTTTCAGGTTTTTAGAAAGTACCACCACATTTACCAGCCAGTATGGGTATTTTACCTCTCGGACCGCTCCTAACTAGATGAGTTGGGCTACTTCTTCTTTGATGAATTGGCTTCGTTCTGCTGACACCAAACGTCTCTTTTGCTTAATGGGGTGACAGTCCGGGTTTATGTTTAACTTGTGGAGTGCCAATTCTGAGGGCACACCTAAGATGTCTAATATCAACCAAGTGAATCTACTAATATTATTATTAAAAAATGCAATCAATTTTTTTATACCAGCCTATGGCGCAGGTGCAACTTACTAAGGACATGACCTTAGATAGGGGGTTGTGGAGGACGCAGATTAGGGTAGAAGGGTAGTAGGTAGTCGAGCGTAGTCCTACGTACTCTTACAAACTAGTAGTGTAGTGTTGTTATTGTAGGCCCATTTCGCCTATCATACTAATAGGCAGTATTACTTTATAGTTCCTCGTAGTTTGATTTCTGCTGCTATGTGTTCTTTAGTGTATTTTGTTTATCTAATGTACTTGTGGTAGTTACTACTTCTTTTTTCAGAATGTGCTATCTAAGCTTATTCGCTTTTCATACCATCATTTTCATATTACTTTAAATTTCTTATTCGGATATGACTGTTTCTCTTGTCTTGTCTTGTCTTGTCTTGCCTTGCCTTGTTGTGCTTGCCTTGCTTATGCTTATGCTTATACTTTATCTTGAGCCGAGGGTCACTCAGAAATATCTGTTCTACCTACCAAGTTAGAGGTAAGGTCTGGGTACACTCTATCCTCCCCAGACCCCATGTTGTGGGATTTCACTGGATATGTTGTTGTAATCAAAATTTTCCTAAACCCGGGGTTAGTCCCGAGCCCAGGTATACCTGCTCCCTGAGCCTGTTTGGTCGATAATAGGTAAGCTTAATATATTTTGTTGTGAATCTTCCCACATCCGATTCTTCTAGTGCCATGAAGCCCCGAGGTATCCGATTTGCCTAATCATCCGGGCAAAGAGCTTCCACTGGTTCCTGCTTTTGTTTGACTTTGGGGTTACCTCAGAATCATGCTTCTATAATTGCTAGTTCTCATTTTCGATCGAGTCATCTTGACTGTCGACCAGAATGATTTCTGCCACGTCAGTTTTATCGTCTTCTTGTACTTCAGCTACTCCCCAAGACATCGAGAATTTTATCACATGATAGAAGGTAGATGAGACTGCCCTCATAGAATGCAACCACGACCTCCCAATTATCAGATTATATGGTATTTCTCCCTCAAAGACATCGAACTAAGTTTTCAGCAATACCCCTTGCACGTGTATTTTCAGCTCGATCTGCCCACGGGTTATTTTGCTAGACAGGTTTAAACTGATCAACACTTTCATTACTGAAGTCATTTGCCCGGTTAGTTGCATCTCCTTGATCACACGGAGTTGAACAATATTTACGGCGCTACCTGGGTCAATAAGTGCACGCTTAATGTTAAATTGAATTATTGGGATAGAAATTACCAAAGCATCGGTTATACGGGCTCTCGATGTTTCTCTTTCCACTTTGCTAAAGATGATAGGGTCTTCGAGTTCATACCTCATCCTTTTTTTGGATACGGATGACCCCTCGTGATGTTGCGTCTGGGATACTACTCCCACCATTATTCCTTCAGCGATCATATTTATCGTTTCCTGCTGAGTTGAGCGTTCCTGCGAAGTCTAGTCCCTTTTTCCTTGGCATACTTAGGCCAGTTACTAAAGAGTTCTTTCAAATTCTCCCTTCTCAGCAGGTCTGCTACTTCTTACCTTAAGTGTTTGCTATCCTCCGTTGAATGACCTAGGATCCCGTGGAATTCACACCAAAGCTCTATGTCAGCGCCCCGCTTATTTGGGTTGGATCAAACTATTATCTGGAATTAGACTTCTTTCATATTTTTCATAGCCATGACCAGATCCACGACTTCTATATTAAACTTGTAGGAGGCCACGCTCGGCGGCCTTGAGTCATTCGCGAACTTCTTCTGTGACTCTTCCTTTATCTTCTGGGTTGACCTTGATCATACCTTGGTTTTTTCGATCGACCTTTATGCCTAGGGAATGATAGAGTTGAATAAGGTTTGTACCATTCTCCCAGGTCCTTTTGACTTTATGGGGGACATTACGAGATCTCCCATGTTGTCTCCCTCTGATTTTGACCCTATGGTCAACCTCTATCCTCATTTTGGCGGTGTATCTATTGTTAAATTCTTTCCAGAACTTGGCCAGGGACTCCTTTAAGCTTTCTTTTAATTTTCTTGATACATCTAAACAATCGACGTTCACGACGTCAGTGAATGCTGCATCATCCCAATCTTTAGAGATCGCATGCTACAACATCCTTTCCCGTTGAAAGCACTCCACAGAGTTGTAGAGTAACTCATCCTTCATTTTTTTTACGGTAAAGATATCCTCATTGTAGGTTTCGACCCTTCAGGCCCCAGCATGGGGCTTAACGAATGCATCTGCAAGAGCAATAAAAGAATCAATACAATTTTCAAGTAAGATAGTATACCAAGAGAGTGCTCCCTTTGTGAGCGTTTGGCTGAACTTTTTCAGCATAACATATTCGATTTGGTGCTGCTGGAGGTCATGCCTGGTGATCGCGGCCTCAAAAGTCATGATGTGTTCGTCTAGGTCTGTCGTGCTATCATAGTTGGGTATGTCGGGCATTCTAAACTTCTTCGAGATGGGCTCCGGAGCCACTTTTTCCTTGTAGGGTATCTTTATGTACTTTCTCACCCCAACCCCCTATAGTATCGGAGGGCCCCCTGGTATCTGGCTCATTGAGCTCCTTTTCTAACTCTGCGAGTCTCGCTAGTCCATCTCCGACATTGCAGGCATTCCATTATGGTGTTGTTTGCTGCCAAGGCTGTGGCTAGTGCGATTTTCGAGGGCGTGCCCTCTTCTCTGAACATCCTCTCTACCTTGGAGTGTGGGTGTCATTTTCTTTTCTAGGGGTACCGCTAGTTGGGTCGCGCCTCATGGGTTTCCGTTGAATGAACATCTTCATCTATAGATTCATTTATTTTCGGGGGGCTATTATTTCCTCCAATTTTTTCTGTGATGTTTTGGCCTGGTATGCCATGTCCTGATGCTCGATGGACACCTGTTTCTTTCCAAGTTCCTTCGATTCGTGAGCCGTACTCTCTTCACCAAACATGTTCTAAGTGCAACATTTTTTGTTTAGGGTTTTTTCAAGAAGATCATCTACTGATCGAGATAATTCCACAACTGTCTATCCCCACAGATGGCGCCAAACTATTTTTCGGTGAAAATGATTCTAACAAAAAATATAGTTAGAGATTTATATTCAATGGTTTAAAGATGTAGGTTGTATTAATCCAATCAAAATAATCTACCGCCTTAATGAAATTAGTATAATAGTAACAAGACAGCTGAAGAGAGGATGACGTAGACAAGAATCAACTTCTTCCTAGTGAGGTTTTGATGCTTGCCAGGCTTTCATGGGAGCGTAGGTAAAGATCTCACTTTCTTACTTTTTTCAAACACTAGTTGGTTGGATAGGCAGCTTTCAGTCCTTACTCTCTCTGCTAATTGAAATAAAATGTAGTGGCAAAACCAGATAGTCCATTTCCTCTCTTTTCTCACTCCTCAAGAAAGATGGCTAGAAACTTCCTATTAGTTTGCTCTCAGTTCTGGGGGCTTGAACTTGGCTCAGTCCAGCACACATCATGGTACCGATGAGAATCAGGAATTGGAAAAGACTACTCTAGAATGTTTGTTGTATTTCTACAGGGGGAGCCCAACCCCGCTAAAGCGATCCGGATACCCTCTTAAACGGGTCCAGAGTTGTTGGCTAAGTTACTGGTATGCGAGATTAACGTGCAAGTAAAATGCTATAATAAATAAGTAAGATGAATAAAATGAGTTAGATCTAAAAATGAGCTATGAATCAAACAAGAGTCGAAGCTGAGAATGATGTATTAGCTTGAGAGAGATTTGGTTTACAAGTGTAAGCTTAGAGAGAATACAGTGTCTTCCTTCTCTTCTAAGTCTTGCATATATAGGACAAAACTTAGACTATTATGACCCCAGAAAGTTGTGGCGACGTGAGCATACTGACGTCATTGTGCCCACGCGCGCCGCGACACTCTGATCTAGGAAGACTGATGTGACGGAAGTTGTTGAGAGTGGAGGACACTTGTGAAGATCCTTTGGGGCCGTTGAGGTCTCCAATACTATCGATCTTCTTGAATACGCTAAATGCCTCCGGATGCATTTCTACCTAATACAATGAACTTGAGTTGTAGTGTAACTATTTTTTTAATATAATCCTCCCACGTGGTATGGATAATCTCTTAATATACTACCAACTTACCGATATTTTAATATTCGATAAAATGGATGATAAACATGATAAGTAACTATATCTACCAACTTATGGATATTTTTTTATAAAATATAAACTTATGTGTCAAGTTTTACATTTAAAAAAATTTAAAATCATGATTTGGAATTCCAAATCACACCTTTTTGGATGATTTGGAATTTCATATCATAATATGAAATTGAAATTTTATTCAAATTATATAAACAAACAGTGATTTAAAATTAAATTATAAAATTATGATATAAAAATACATGGTAAAACTCCTACTAAATAAAAAACTTCAATTCCGAATGGAGTATCACAATCTTTACTCTTTACAGTCTTTAGTAATATAAAGCCATTAGGATTACGTGTCAAAAGGTTGATGAAAAAGAGTTTGGAAGGAGAAGTAAAATGATCATCTACCAAAGAGAGCTTAGTGTTTACTGTGGAAGTGTCACGCATAGTGCACGTGAGAAGAGGCAGTGGGAAACAGGCTAGCTCAGATGGACAACATAAGATTGTGTCTTAAGCGACATTAATGTGAGGATGAGGTGTGCACACTGTAAAGTAAGGGTGGCCAGTGGGCCGGGTCTGGCGGGGTCGGGGTCGGGGCGGGACGGGAGAAGGGGTCGGGGTCGGCGGGCTCTGGCGGGGTCGGGTCTGGCGGGACTGGAGCAAGTCCCGTCCCGATCCCGTCGGACTAGGGTCGGGGCGGGGTCGGGTCGGGGTCGGGCTCGGGGCGGGATACGGCGGGTTTTCATTTTTTTTTTAAAAAAAAAAAACATATGTATAAAAAAAACTCAATAAATAAAATAAGATAGTGTAATAAAAACATCTCAAAGCTGTTTTTGTGCCTCTTATATTATTTAATAGACATATGATTTTTTTGTAATACAAATACAATTGTCTAAAATCTAAATTGCAACTTTGTGGTGTTGTCCAAAAGTTACAAATTACATAATAAAATTACAATTAAAAAAATTACATTCTCAAAAAAACCTGTTCTAATTGCTTGATGATTTCATGTGGTTCTTCGGTTGGAATTGGTATTTGTTGGTCAAATTGATCCACGTCGCTTCCACTACCTTCGATTAAGATTTCGTTGTAGTTTTCATAATCTTCTTCGTTGATCTCCGGTTGACCGCACCTTCTCCGCTCCGCTCGTAGCCAATCTCTGAATAATACTGCAATTTCCAAGCTGTCTCCGGCTAATGAGTGTCTGTGGTCTCCTATTTGATATCCGTCACAGAAAAAGCGCTTCAGACGCAGCTGACGACGCTAGAATGTTCAAAACATCTCGAGCCATCAATGAAAGTGTCGGAAAGGTCTTCTCATTCCCTCCAAAGATTTCAAAGAAGTCTTCATGTCCATCTTCATTGATAACTTCTTGATACTGCATGCAGAACCTGCAAAACAAAAATATCCAACTCGCTAATTTGGTTAGTAGTAGAGGTACGACCGCACATTCTATTTCTGAGGCTTTCAATACTAGCCGCAGAAACATCATGTCTTTTGTGAGGTTGTATTGAAGATGAAGAAGATGGTATGGAAGCTGGTAAGTTACTTAGCATTTTCTTGTTGATAAAATTTATATATATTTTTGCATTGGTGTTCTACGCTAGACAATACTTCTTCTTTAGTTTGTTCAATAGGTGGTGGGTGATTTAGATTTTTGGGACTTGGAGGTGGTAGTACTTCTATACAATCGTAAATAGTTTCAATTAGTGATTTAGTACCGTCTATTTTAATAGTCGAATTTAATACAACACCAATAATATAAATAGTGGAAATAGAAATAAAATATTTTTTTATTTTGAGAAACATTTTTTAATAGCTGCCTTATAAGTTGGTTTATCCATATATTCATTAAGCAGTAAAATATTAGAGCTATATAAAACAACATAGTTGAAATAGTAGGATAATATTTACCGAAAAATTCTTTTGTTGCTTGAAAAAATTTCTCTAAAAATACTACAAGTTCGGAAATTTTTCCCCAATCGCTATCTACAACCTTATCAATTGGATTTTGATTACGAGAATTAAAAAATAAAGTTATAGATTTTCTATAGTCATAAGCAACAAGTAGTTGCTCGTATAAAGAATTCCACCTAGTGGATACTTCTTGTGGAATTTTTCTAAAAGGTAGTCCACAATCATGACAAATTTTTTTATATTCTTTTCTACGTTGTACTTTATTACTTTTAAAAATAAAGTTTATAGCAAATTGTATTTTACTAAGAATGTCTTCAAAAAGTGATAGACCATCCTTTACAATTAAGTTATATACATGGCACGCACATTTTATATGAAAATGGTCTGGAAAAGACGGAGTTAAACTATTTTTTAAAATTGTAATTGCGTAATTGTTATTAGAAGCGTTATCTAATGTAATAGTCATAATTTTATTGGTAATTTCGTAATAATCGCACACTTGATAAATATTTTCTGCAATAAAAGTACCAGTGTGCCTATCATCTATATATCTATACGCTAAAATACGTTTTTGCATAGACCATTTATAATCTATCCAATGACAAGTTACAGTTAAATAATCATGGCCGTTAGTACTACGACCTATATCAGACGTGATGGATACTTTGCCATTAAAATGATATAATGAAAAACGTAAATATTGTTGATATTCATGCGCGAATTTAAATACATCTCTCTTAACAGTTGATCTAGGAAAACCGTTAAAAGCAGGATTATATATATCTCTAATGTAATGAATAAAACCGGGAGATGAAGGAAATGAAAAAGGCAAACCCTCCACATCAACTAATTTTGATATTGCTTCCCTATCTCTATGTTTATTGTATTTAGAGCCTACAATTCCCCCCGTCATAGGGTTAATTTGACCACATGCTTGGTCCAGACGATGTCGATATGTGAACCTTGTCCCGATGGAGCGGGCGTTTGCGCACCCGGTTTTGAAGCCTGGTATTGGGCAAACCTAGCTGGATGAGCACTTACTACATGTCTAATTAAACCTCCCGTCCCACCGTGACCTTTTCCAGTTTTAAATTTTAAAACATTTTTACAAATTTTACATATGGCTACTTGATTCTCTATGTCCCTATCAAAAAATGTCCATGCATCTGATTTTAATGGTCGTTTTGCTGGACCTCGTCTCATACTAGGGGGAATAGGAGGTATTTCAGTTGAAGGTGCACTAGTGGGTGTGTTGTCATCAACATTAGTGGGTATATCATCTAGATCATCGTCTAAATTAAAGTCTTCTTGAGTTCCAGAAAATAGCTCCTGGTCTAAATCTAATGGTATTGTAGGAAAATATTGAGTATCAACAAAATCATCCTGTGTAGGAATAAGATGACTAGAAGAAGTACCTTTGCCCTGGTTGCCCCTACTAGAAGAAGCACCCTTACCCTTACCCTTAAACATACATTTTAATCCTTCCATTTTAATTATGATAATAAATAAATAAATAAATAATTAAAGACAATAAAATTAAGTGATATAAACTAAATAAACAGACAATAATAATTTAATGAATGAACGAATGTACCAAACGTCGACGTAACGTCGACGTGTAATCGAGAGGTTGAAAATTGAAACTTTGCTCGATGGAAGATCCTCAAGCTAGTTGCCAACTTCACTACCAATTCCCAAATGAATAAATAAAATTGAATATTTAGCAAACAATGTAGACTTGTAGAGAGATATATTGAGAAATTAGAGAGATTGTAGGAAGATTTGTGAGAAAGATGAAGAGAAAATGAGTTATTTATAGTTGAAAAATTGGGTTAAAGTGTAAATATAATAACTTATGGGTTAAAAATAAATATTAAGGGGTTGGGGGTTGGGGGAGGGGGGGCTCGAGTCTCGCGGGCCTGGGGCGGGCTCGGGTCTCGCGGGACGAGACATCGTCCCGTCCCGAGTTGGAGTCCCGCCCCCGTAATTTTTTTTTTTTTTTTTTTTTTGACGGTCAAGGACCGGGCGGCGGCTCAGGGGCTCGGGTCGGGTCGGGCCTGTCCCCACCGCCACCCTACTGTAAAGTGAGAAAATAAAATCATTGCCGAGGATGCAACAAAAACACTGATTCTATGAATTAACAAATCTAATTTAGTAAAATTATAATATACATAGAATATATGCTAACAAGGAAAATAAAAAGAAATAGGGGTTGATATGTATGAGTAGGGTGTATTTGACTTATTAGATTGAACATATATGTAATGCATTAATATATCAATGGATAAAAGGGTAGTCTAAACATAAGGTACAAAAAATTCAATTTTCGGATATCCAAAAATCTGAAGTTTCAAATCCGATCCAAAATCCAAAAAATTTAAAAGTTAAATTTGAAACCCAATTCAGAATCTGAAAATTATAAAATATAAGTTTAAAATGTTCGAATTTTAATTCAAATTTCAGATTTATCCAAATTATGCACACCCCTAGTACTTATTTTTTTATCCTTAATCAGAAATTTAGTGTTAGAATATGAAAATATCGCCTTGGTTCGTACCGGTTTATGTTCTAAAATAGAACTTTTCTATGAAAATTCAGATCGAGTCCCCAAGTGAAAATCGAACATAAAAAAATTATTTCTTCAATTTTAATTTATGTGAAAGTGTTTGACTGAACATGAAATTTAAAAAAAATGAAATAAAGACTTTTTAAACTTATCGTCCGAAATAAGTTATAGATTTTTCTGTCAGATCCTTCTTGCGCTTCGGATGTAAAGAATTTGATCGATAATTTAGAAAATATAAAAAATAATAAATTATTTTACTGAGATTAATAAATATAAAGAGTGTCATTCTTTTTAGAATCGTTAAAAAAAAGAGTGTCAGTGAAACGAAGAAACGTCTAAATAGAAATCATCTTTGGTACCCCCAGGGGCACAGGCGAGTTGGTAAGTGGCAAGGTGATTGGGGTATAACCACTCCGACGTCGCGGGTTCGAATCCGTGTGGTGACAGTCTTTGCTGAAATATTACAAGGGTTGTTGCTGGGTTCGTGTCCCGTTGGTTTTCTCCCTTGCAGGGCTGCCACTCGCGCATATATCTCGATTTACATCCCACCTAACCAAAGGACCTCTGGTACAAGTGGGGGGTTTCGCCTTCGAGACTTTACCCTTCACAAAGAAATCATCTTTGGTAGTGAATATTTTATTTTTCAAAATAAAAATTTCCTGACACAAATTTAAATTAACCAAATCTTGAGGTGAATATGGAAAATCAGATGAAAAAACAAAAGGACAAAATCAAAGGGGGAGATCACATGCAAGTGGGGATATTGGCTCATTTTATTTTTAATTGAATTTGTAGCCAATGGGTGAGAGTAGGGATGGCAACGGATAGGATCTGGATCGGATCCTACTAGATCCAGATCCAAATCCGTTTTTTATACCTGAATCCAAATTCGAATCCAGATCCGTCGGGTCCATAAAATCATATTCAAATCCGGATCCATGGATTGGATCTGGATCCACATGTAAAAAAATTTGCCTTGCTAAGATTGTAACCTTGCTAAGAATTTTTTTTTTGAACTGACAAACGATTTTTACTTAGCTAACAGTTTACTGTGTTTCAATTTTGAAATGTTCATATGAGATATTTTGTTCGTTGTCTCGTTTTGATTGTAAGCTATTAATTGAAAATGTTGGACAATGACAATAGTTGTGGAAAATGCTGACTAGTATTTTCACAATGCAGAACTTGCATGTGCTTGAAATCTTCACAAATGAAGTGAATATAATTTTAACTACTTGTCTATGGAGATGTTAGTCATTCACTGATATAACATTGATTTTATTATCGAAGTTACCTCTTTATTTTTTGGTTTTTGAGTTAACGCGGGGATAAATTAAACTTGTTTTGAGAATTAAACTTGCAAGGATGTGCTTAACAATTTTAAGAAAATACTTATAAAATTACATTCTAGGTTATGAATATATTTAATAAAAAATGGATCAACGGGTCGGATCTGGACCGGATACGGATCTCAAATACAAGATCCAGATCCAGATCCGATCCGTCAGAAATGAATCCGGGTCCGACCTGGATCCGTCGGGTCCAAATTTTGAAGATTCATATCCAATAAAATGGATCTGGATCCATCGAATCCGGACCGAGTCCAGGATCCACTTTCATCTCTAGGTGAGAGCCTTGGCAATTGCTATCATTGTATGGAACAGAGTCGGCACTTTTATTGCATACGGCTAATCCTTATTGGATGAGTTGTGCTGGTGGCTCTGTTGCTACCTGAGCCACCACCCACCCACCCAACCCCTCCTTATCATTTTTGTTTATTATTTTTTTGGTGTCATTTTATGTGATCGTATCTTTAAGTTTGAGAATTTATCAAAAATAATCTCTAATTCATAAAAGAGAAAATCTAAGTATATTTTCTTCTCCGATATCTCTGAACCTCATTTATAAAATTATATTGTGTATATTATTCTTGTTATTATATTTGATTAAATATAAAATTTTAAAAAGAAAGAAAGAATTTTGAGTTTGTAATTTAAAATAGCTCGTATATATGTGTGTGCTCGTAAAATTATGTTATTAAAATTTAGAAAATAAATATTTGAAGGTAAATTATCTTTAAATATAAAAATACATATTTTAATTTGAAATATACTAAAATTAAAAACGTATCTCATAAAATGGGATAAACATAAAATGGGATAAAGAGAATAATTTTATCATTGAAAATAATAGCCCCGAAGGATACCGTGTAATACAGATACTCCTTCATTTTCAGTTTATTAGGGACGCTACTTTTTAAAATTTGTTCAGAGAAAGATGAATTTTTTTATACTTGAAAACACTGCAGTATAAAATTTCCATTTTGCTTTATAGGCATGATTTTATCCCCACAAATCTCATAATATACTTAAGATAGAGTCCTAAAAATTCTTTTTTTTTCTTCTTAAATTTAATGCTTAGTTAGTTCACATAAAATAAAATGAAGAGGCTGTTGGTAAATGCATTGTTAAGGGAGAAAGATATGCATTAGAATATGCTTTATCCCACACCATTAACATCGAAAACAATAAAACATTTCATAAACGACCAAGTATTTCTATTTATAATTCTTGCTAATCATTAAAAAGAGAAATTCACACAGAATTATGCTAAAAGTAGCAAAATTTTCAAGCATAGCTACAAAAATGAACCTGTATTCCCTAGCTAATTTTTATTAGTTCTGTAGAAGTTAAAGTTAACTAGGAGGTCTCACTTTTCATACATGTTTTTGTAGAATAAATATCGAACGTCAAAAATTATAATTGTCGAACATTGTCTAGTTTTTCTTCGGAGTATTGTTATCATTACTCTCTTATTTTCTTATTCTGGGATATTTATTATTATCCGTTGTTTTCATTGCTTCAGTTATCACAAGGTAGAGTAAAATATGCATGCACGCCATCTTTATATCCACTTATGAGATTATATTGAGTATGTTATTAAAAAAAATTATAATAAAATAATAAGTACCTCTCTATCCTATCAAAAGTCTCGTATTCAAATCATGTAAATAAAATCATCTTTAATTATGAATATTTTATATAAAAGTAAAATTTCTAGACACATTCAAATTAATCAAACTAGTTCGGATGAAAACACAAAAGGAGGACAAAACCAATGGGGGAGATCACATGCAAGTGGGGACAATGGCTCATTTTTAATTGAACTTGTGCCAAATGCGTGAGAGCCTTGGCAATTGCCATCACTGTATGGAACAGAGTAGTATTGGATGAGCTGTGCTGGTGGCCCTCTTGCCACCTGAGCCACCACCCACCCCACCCTCCTTATCATTTTTTTCTATTATTGATCGTATCTGATTAAGTATCTTTTAAACCGAGGATCTATTAAAAATAATTTGTTGGTATATCGTAAAGCAGTACGGAAAGTAAATAAATATTACAAGTGTTCGAAAGGATAAACAAATAGGTAATGTTCAGAACTGCCGCAAGCTTGTTGAGTCTTGAATCTTGATAACCTGAAATCAAGAAACAACTAAATCTGGATGGTTACAACTGTGTGCTGAGTCGAGTGATTGCACTCTGTCCTTAAGATAAGATTGCCCCGTATATATGCTTTTACGTTAACGGACAATAGTCTCCCAAGATAAAACAACACTTTAATCTCAACACTACAAAGCAAATAAGTTGAGTCTGACGAAGAAAACAAATACGAATCGACTTGCTGAAGAAATGGAAAAGGAAGGAAGAGTTTCTGTTTTCGTCCAACGTTTTTGGACTGACTTTCTCTTCTGTTTTGTCTCTGTGTATATAGTGTGTCTCTGTTGTGTATATCTTGTGTATATGTATGTCTTTCCTCACTATTTTTCGTGACTATATGTACCACTATTTTTCGTCACTGTATATGCTATTTTTCTGTCTGTATGTGCAACACAATTGAGCCAAAAGGCATCAATATATAGCATGGAGGAGGGACTCATCAACTGCCACAAACAGGGCTGTTAATGGCATTAGTGAGGGCTGTTAATGGCAGGTTTAAGGCCATTAATGTGGCAGGTTTAAGGCCATTAGTGAGGCTGTTCATGGCCATTGAAGGAGGGCTGATTATGGAGGAGTTAATCAGCCAAGTAATGGCTGATTAATGCCCAAAAAATCAACTCCAACGGTAGGCAGAGACTTCCGTCGTTCCAAATTCAACTTTCCAAAAACTCTAGGGACCAAACTGTAAATATTAAGCAATTTGGGGTCCCAAAAAATAATATCCCGTGGACCGAGACCGGACGGGCGGCGGCGGCGGCGGCGCGCGTGTGGGCTTAGCCTTGAACTCAAGCACATCTAGGTCCTCCCTCCTTTAAACACATGTAATATCCCTTGGGGTCCCAAACCCTTAACCACTTTAGAGACTTATAAAGAGAGCAATTCTTTCATTTCCCACCGATGTGGTAGATTTGTCACACACCATATTTTCATGCCTCAAACACCTTACTTCGTGGACCAATATCTCTTTCATTTCTCAACGAAATTTGACGATTCTTGACCCTATGGTAATCTACTCACTTAGTAGATTATGCATGTGAGAAGAGACAAAGCCTCCAACATGCGGAACACTAGTGTTTAATTCATTAAATATGGGTGGACGCACCTCCCCGTCAAAGGCAAATTTCCAACATAATTTTGTTTATCTCATTTGTGATTTAAAATAACTCGCATGTATATAAAAATAAAATTATGTTATTTGAATTTAAAAATAATTATTTAAGTTAAATTATCTTCAAAAATAAAAATATGTTATTTTTGGGGTCTATTAAAAAAATGTAGTCACATAAAATTGGTCAAAGAGATTAATTTTTATCATTGAAAAGGGTAGCCCCGAAGGATATGAGGAATACTCCTTCATTTTTAGTTTATTAAGGACCTTATGTTTTTCTAAAAAAAAATTCAAAAAATAATGATATATTTTTATACTTGATAACACTTTACTTGATAAAAAGTCTTAAAGTTTTTTTTCTTTTAAATTTAATTCTTAGTAAAATGCATTTACCATAAAATGAAATGGAGGGACGGTTGTAAACGCACTGTTATGGGGGAATAATATGCATTAGAATATGCTTTATCCCACCATTACCATCTAAATAAATAAAACATTTCATAAACGACAAAGTATTTCTATTAATAAACTTGCTAATCATTAAAAAGAGAACTTCACACAGAATTATGCTAAAATTAGCAAAATTATCAAGCATAGCTACAAAAATGAACCTGTATTCCTTAGCTAATTCTTTTATTAGTCCTATAGTTAAAGTTAACTAGGAGGTCACACTTTTCAGATACAGATTTTTGTAGAATAGACATAAATAGAAGGGAAACTATAAAAATGAATAAAAATAATATAGGTCACATAATAATTAAATCTTGTGACTCTAAGCTAAAATCCACCACCTAATAAAGAAAATGGATAAGGCGGTGGACTAGCTTCCTCCGTCGCCACCGTTCCTCCTCCTCCGCCGTAGTCATAGCCGGAAAAGTTATCCATAGGCGGCGCTGCGAAACCGCCGCCACTCTCGGACGAGCCCGACGACAATGAACTAGACATAGTAGGACAACTCCTATAAGCCTCATTGTTTATCATTGACCGATGACCAACTACAACTCTTCTCTGACTCATCCACCCCGCCGTGGACGGCGTTTCCGACGACGGCGAAGACTTACAAAACGCACCCTTATTGAAATTTGCATCGGGTGAGTGAATAGATGAAATTGTCCTTGGTTCATAAGTCATCATGGGCCGACTGTTATGTGTCAATTGTCCCTCATCGATTAAAGTTGATCTATAAAACTGACCTCTTAGCCAAGTTGCGGACCGCATTTCGGACGATAGCGAAGACCGACAGAACGCATCCTTATCGAAATTTGCGTCGGGTGAGTGAAATGATGATATTGCCCTTACTGCCTCTTCGCTCTTCACTGAAGAGAAACTAGTAGAATTCGATATCATAAGTCTCCTTTTTTTCTCGGAATTCATTAACCTCATCCTTTTCCATCTCTCTTTCTCCATCAATATTCTTGGTAAAATCTCATGATCATCAACAACTTTACTCAAAAAAGCCATCATTTGTTGTGGCCTTTTCTCTGTAGCTTCTAATCTTCTAGTCATATTTGCAACTTCATGTTCTAATGTTTTTTGTTCTTGGTTTAATCTAGAAATTTCGGTTAAAATCTCTTCGTCTTCTCTCTCATCTTGCTTTTGATATGAATTTCTACTGTGTTTTTTCCTCACTATGTTCTTCAACAAATGTGTTTGCCCTCTTAAAAACCATTCATTTGCAAATTCCCATTTATCTGGATCCACTTTTCTGAATCCCTGATTCATTCATCATCAATAAACTCAAATCAATATCAATATTTTGTAGCTAAATGAGTAAATAAACAAAAGCATTTCATCTTTAAGAGCTTAATTTTTTAGATGAACGTGATAATCATTATGAAAAACAACATTTATTGAGCATATTATCAATAGGTTCAACTGAATCCAGTATTTTCAAGATAGAATTATATATATATATATATATATTAGATTCAGAACTTATAATTATGAAAGTAGAATAAGTTTTTTAAATTTTGAGATTTAACACATTAAGCTAGCGTTTGATCGTTGATTTTGGACGATCAGATTTTAAAAATTTATCTTCAAATATCTATATAGTCATGAAATTTGATCAAATTTTGAAAATTCATCTTTAAAAAATTTTCAAGTTCCAAATCATTTTTTGGAGAAATTTCACTTCCATTCATGAAACTTCAATTTTTTTTCAAGTAAAACGCATGTCCAAACATAACTTCAAGTTTCAAAAATTACAACTTCAAAATTTAAATTTTCGAGTGTCAACTTTAAAATCCATAGCCAAACGGGATATAAGTTTAATCTCTGAATCTGGGTGTAATAGAATTAGACATGATAAGACATGTTGACTTGATAATTGTTTGAACTTTTTAGGTAACATAATCTAAAAATTTAAACAGTAGCACATAATTAATGCTTGATAAATAGGAATATATATATATATATATACACACACTTACATAAGTGTTGAGCTGACGAACAAAGCTGGAAAAGTTGTTGTGCTTGAAGTAAACAGGCAAAATTCGTTGAGAAAAATCCAAAGGGTCAACAACTATGAAGCTATTATTGGCTGTTCCCCAAGCTATGAGTCCATCAATCTTTGGATTGTTCACCATTTGATATGTTTTCATCACGAAGGGCGGAATAATATTGTTATTGTTAGCCTCCATCCCATATATATAGCTCCTTCCGGCGTTTTCACGAGGCGGAGCTTGACGGCGTTGGGCGGAGCTTCACGGTTGTGGCAGTGGCTGTTGTTGTAGAGGGTATACAATGGTAAATGATATGGTTTTACAGAGGACTTTTGAGTAGGGTGTATATTAATATTATGGCTGAACACATATGAGGGTTCTTTATCTTGGTAGAATGTTTTATTTAGACACTTAAATTAAAATTTAAGGTTTTACCTAGTAGTGGAGCTAAGTGGTTGGAAGGGGATTCATTTATGAAAAATATATTATATATAAGGTTAAAATTATGTATTTTTTTGTATATATAGTAAATGTTTGTATTACTTGAGTAAGACGGGTTTTTTTTTAAACAGTCTCTCTATCTCCACTAGGTAGGGATAAAATCTGCTTAGATTATATCTTTCTCAAATTCCACCTATGAGAATACACAAGGTATATTATTATTGTTATTGTTGTTGTATATAGTAAATGTTTGACTCACTTTGATTTGATTTATTCGTGCGTTTACTTTTTTTATTTTTGAAACACACTTAATAAAATTTTTGGTTTTACCGTTGGTTGTATTTTGAACACTTGATGAGTTAAATATATCAGGTAAAGAATTTTTCACATTAATAAAAGTACATAACTTAATATTAAATTAAAAGGGTGTGAAATGATATAAATACTATTCTTCTTAACCAAGATTATGGATTCGAATTCGGAACTATTCTTGGTATTGTGAGATTTTACCTCCTAGGACCTTTACGACTTCAAATTAATAGGATCTCAAAACTATAATAACCTACTTTGTAATCTCGTAGATAAGGTTTGAAGAATGTAGAATATATGCATACCTTATTTCTACGAGGTAGAGATAAAGGGATTTTCGAAACTCAACTAACCCATGTTAAATTAGTTTGAAAAAAAATATATACAAAAGTAAAACAATGGAAAATAATAGGACCTCAAAACGAATATGAGATATCTTATGGGAATTAAAATCCAAAATGTTGAAAGAAAGCAAAGCAAAGGAAGCATGCCCAAGGTGGAGGTCATTTAGAGGGCTTAGATATTTAATTGTTGGAGAGATGGGACCACAATAGACAATTTTAAAATTCCATTGGTCCACGTCATGACCTTGCCGCTTAGATATTTTCGATGCATTCACACGCGTGAGCTATAGAGCGTGGAATTTTGACTTGAGGCTCTTTTGTGGTCCCCCACAATCAATGCCACGTTCCGAATCAGGAGAGGATGGTGCCAAAAAATGCTATGCTGGAAATTTTAATCTTAGCCGTTAAATTTAGACAACACTCCGAAAAATGAGCTCCATGATAATTTTGTTTAATATTTACTCTACTGTATTTCATGGAAAATTCAATTGCCAAACGTTAATTTCACATTTTAATGTACTCAATTTCATTTCGTATGACTCTAGTTTCTAATTCTAATTAAGATAGTAATATTTTTTATCATAAAAATATTTTAACTTTAATTAACTTTTTCTTTATTCTTTTATTGTATTATTGCATGTTGTTTCTTTTAATTCAGTTTCCGTATTATTTATTATTGTTACTGTTCTCTTTTCCTTTATTATTAGCATGTCTTCTTTAGTACTGTATTTCCTTTCCATACTTGATTTTGATATGCTTTACTTGAGCTGAGGGTCTATCGGGATTAATCTCTCTACCTTCACAAGGTAGGAGTAAATTTGCGTATACAACACCTTCCACAAAACCCACTTGTAGTTATATTGGGGATGTTATTGTTGTATTAATATCATACTTTTTATTTTTGTAGTCACATTAATTCATAATATGACTAAAATTACAAGTTCTAAAAGTTAAGAGATTTATAAGACATATCACAAGTTCACGTGATACGTATGTTTTAAAACTCCGTGTTATCAGACCTTGAGGGACAAAATTGCAGGTGTATTGAGCATAAGTGGACAATTCGTACAATGAGCTTAGATAGTAACTATTACTTCCTATTTCCCAATTTATGTGGCACAATTTCCTTTTTTGTCTGTCAAAAAAAGAATGTCACCTTTTTATATTTAGAAATAATTTAGCTTTATGAAATAATTTACAACCACACATTTATATAAGACTTACTTTGGATCACACATTCAAAAGTCTTTTTTTCTTTCTTAAACTCCGCGTCAAGTCAAATGATGCCACATAAATTGGGACAAAGGGAGTATATTATGGTGGGACAAACCTTAGTGAAGACACTAAAAAACTAGGAGGGGGGAGTGTACGTAATGCCTGTGAGGGAGGCCGGATCAATGGAGACGGTTGAATAGAAGGACTGGCAGACTTTTAGGTTGGTAAGTTTTCGAAGAAGGGGTGCATGTTATAGGGTCTTTTAATTAAAGCTAATTTTTGAGTTTTTTTATTTGAGCATAGGTGACTCGATTTTTTTATTGGGTAAGCCCCCAAATTTTCTAACACAAAGCTCCTACCCCCCACCCCCTCATTTTTCTTCGCCTCCTACATGCGTCATACTTCGCCACCCATCTACCGCCTCCTCTGCCACCATCTCTTTGCCTCCTCCTTCGTCTCCTCCACACCCCCTCTGCCTGCACCTTCTACAGTAAATTCAACAATTGTTTATTGTTATAACTTCAATAGTACTATCGATAGTTGTTACAACAACTCAACAAATCTAAGTTGCTGCAATAAATTCTCTAATTGTTGTAATAATTTTATCGAAATTGTTGATACAAAATTTGATAGTTGTTGCAAACAACTATCAAGTTATTACAACAACTTACCAAAATTGTGGGAAGTAAGATGAAAGTACATAGCTTTATGATGCATAACATAATTTTATATGATATGTGCGTTTTTGAGCCTGAGGGATAAATCATTTAACAATATGTGTCACGAACTTGATAAAGTGTCTCAATTTCTGTGTATCTCATTCAACACATATTCACCAAGAAAAAGAAAACCCAAAGATCACTCCTGATCTTGTACCCCAAAACTTTCTCCTATAATCTCTCCCAAAACTCTCTCCTATAATCTCTCTTACATAAAAATAGAACTAATTACACATTACAATAATTACATAATATTATTTCCTAATACCCCCCTCAAGTTGGAGCGTGAAGGTCTCGAACACCCAACTTGCGTATAAAAATTCGAACTGTGATCGTCCCAGAGCTTTAGTAAAAATGTCTGCCAATTGCTGCTTCATATGCACATACGAAGGAACAATTAAGCCATCTGTAATTGCATTTCACACAAAATGACAGTCGGCCTCATTATGTTTTGTCCACTCATGAAAAACAGGATTCTGTGCTATATATAACGCAGACTGACTATCACAATAGAGTCTCATTCCTTTCTCGTGTTGGACGCCCAACTCCCAAGCAACTGTTTGAGCCACTTCAGTTCGTAGGTAATAGATGCCATGAATCTATATTTCGCCTCTGCTGATGAACGTGAAACAGTTGGTTGCTTCTTGGTTTTCCAAGAAACAGGGGAATAACCAAGTAAAACAAACCAACCACTCAATGATCGCCTCGTCAATAGATAACTTGCCCAATCAGAATCACACCAACCTTCCAATTCGCTGTCAGCACGTAATAATATCCCTTTGGCCAAGATTCTTTTTCAAGTAGCGAACAACTCGTAATGCTGCTTCCCAATGCTCTTTTCGGGGCTGTTGCATAAACTGGGAGAGAATATGAACTGAATATGCCAAATCAGGACGCGTAACTCCCAAATAAATCAATCGCCCAACTAATCGACGATATTGCTCATGATCATCAAGTAATCGTCCGGCTGTCAATGCCAAACGATGGTTTTGCTCCATAGGGAATTCAGCAGGTTTAGCACTTAGTAAACATGTCTCCGAAATAATGTCCAATGCATATTTCCTCTGACAAATGAAAATGCCTTCCAAACTGCGAGCAACTTCTAGCATGAGGAAATAATTCAATACCCCCAAATCTTTCATCTTGAAGCATTTCCCAAGATAGTCTTTAAATATCGCCAAGGCCACTGTATCATTGCTGGAAATAATCATATCATCCACATATACAAGCACATTAATCTGAATTGTTCCCTTTGTCAAGGTGAATAAAGAATAATCTGAATATGATTGTTGAAAACCATAATTCTGCAATGCCGTTGCAAGTTTGGAAAACTAACACCTATGAGCTTGTTTTAAACCATATAATGACTTCTTCATCCTGCACACCAAACTAGACTGATTTTTCTCGAATCCTGGAGGAATTTTCATGTAGACCTCTTTAGCTAAATCACCATGCATGAAAGCATTATATATATCCATCTAATGAATTTCCCACTTCTTTACTACCGCGATTGCAATGAAAATAAGAACTGTCACCATTTTTGCAACTGGAGCAAAAGTCTCATTGTAGTCAATACCTTCTATCTGATGATAACTAAATATGATAAGCATTGCCTTCAATTTTTGTAAATTCCCTCTTTCATCATGCTATTCAGTATATACCAATTTACTTCCTAGAGCTTTCTTCCGGGGAGGTAATTTTTGCAAGACCCAAGTGCCTTGATCTTCCAAAGCCCGTATTTCTTCGGCCATAGCCTTTCTCCAACCTTCATGCTTTACAACTAAATTTTTAGGGGGATTGCCTGCGGTTTCTGCTGCTATATATTTTCTATGGTTATCAGAAAATCTATCACAAGATACAAAGTATGAAATAGGATAAGGAGTACATGAGGAAGTTGGTGAAGAAGATGAGTTTGCGGAATGACTTTTCTTTTTCACAATGGTATGAGTCACAAAGTCACGGTAGCGAGAATTAGTTAATTTTGAACGTTTACCTCGTCCCAGTTCTGTCGTTGTCTACGCAAGAGTACACCACCTGTAGGTGCGGCTAGCTGTTGCATCTCACTAGTGGTAGATTGGTGCTATTTTACTTCCTCATTTTCAGCAGCAACCGACACTAAACCCCCTTCATGTTCTTGCCCATCATCACCCCTCATGGCCTGCGCCACGGTGTCCTCCACGACAGCAGGTAGAGCATCATGACAAGCCATCCATTCTCCACACACCAAGTCATCCTCATAAAAGGATTGAGTACCCATGATATGACTAGACACATTATTGGATGCACAACACTAGGTTTAGACAATGGAAACATATTTTCAAAAAATTTAACGTCCCTAGAAACAAATATCTCTTGTGTTTCTAAATCATATAACCTCCATCACTTTTTAGCAAATGGGTATCCCAAGAAAATACACTTACGACTTCTACAAGCAAATTTGTCACCTTGACGTTTTTTATTATGAGCATAACACAAACAACCCAAAACACGAATGACTTTCTTTACCAAATAAACATTCATATGGTGTTTTATAATTAAGGACACTGGAAGGTGTGTGATTTATTAAGTAACAAGCCACCATCACACACTCCCCTTAAAATCGAATAGGCAGATGACCTTGTAAACGCAAAGCACGTGCCACATTTAAGATATGCTGATGTTTAAGCTAGGGCTGGCCAGTGGGCCGGGATCGGGTCCGTCGGGTCGGGTCGGGACCGGCGGGATCAAGACAGGCGGGATTCGCCGCCGTCCCGTCCCGTCTGAATCGGGTCGGGTCGGGTTTTTTATTTTTATTTTTATTTTTTTTGTACTTAATTTAAAAAATAATATATATATAAAAAACTCAATGATTAAACAAGATAGTGTAATAAAAACATCAAAAGTTTTTTTTGTGTCTCTTATATTATTTAATAGACATAATTTTTTTTTGTAATACAAATACAATTGTCAAAATTGCAACTTTGTGGTGTTGTTCAAAAGTTGCAAATTACATAGTAAAATTGCAATTAAAAAAATTACATTTTGAAAAAAACATGTTCTAGTTTCTTGATAATTTCCAGTGGTTCTTCGGTTGGAATTGCTATTTGTTGGTCAAATTGCTCTACGTCGCTTCCACCACATTCGGATAAGATTTTGTTGTAGTTTTCGTCTTCTTCTTCGTTAATCTCCGGTTGACCGCACCTTCTCTGCTCCGCTCGTATCCAATCTCTGAATAATACTACAATCTCCAAGCTGTCTCCGACTAATGAGTGTCTGTGCTCTCCTATTTGATATCTGCCGGCAGAAAAATCACTTTCAGACGCCGTTGATGACGCTTGAATGTTCAAAACATCTCGGGCCATCATTGAAAGTGTCGAAAAGGTCTTCTCATTCCCCCTCCAATATTTCAGCAAGTCTTCACGTCCTTCTTCATTGAGAACTGCTTGGTACGGTACAGAACCCTGCAAAACAAAAATATCAAACTCGCTAATTTGGTTAGTAACGGTACAACCGCACATTCTATTTCTGAGGCTTTCAATACTAGCCGCAGAAAAAACATGTCTTTTGTGAGGTTGTGTTGAAGAAGAAGAAGATGGTATGGAAGCCGGTAGGTTGCTAGCACTTTCTTGTTGGTAAAACCTATATACTTTTTTGCATTCGTCTTCTACGCTAGACAACACTTCTTCTTTAGTTTGTTCAATAGGCTATGGGCGATTTGGATTTTTGGGACTTGGAGGTGGTAGTACTGCTATACAATCGTAAATAGTTTCAATACGTGATTTAGTACCGTCTATTTTAATAGTCGAATTTAATACAACACCAATAATATAAATAGTGGAAATAGAAATAAAATATTTTTTTATTTTGATAAACATTTTTTAATAGTTGCCTTATAAGTTGGTTTATCCATATATTCATTAAGCAGTAAAATATTAGAGCTATATAAAACAACATAGTTGAAATAGTAGGATAATATTTACCGAAAAATTCTTTTGTTGCTTGAAAAAATTTCTCTAAAAATACTACAAGTTCGGAAATTTTTCCCCAATCGCTATCTACAACCTTATCAATTGGATTTTGATTACGAGAATTAAAAAATAAAGTTATAGATTTTCTATAGTCATAAGCAACAAGTAGTTGTTCGTATAAAGAATTTCATCTAGTGGATACTGTCGCGCCCTATTTTGACCTGCTTGGGTCAAAGCGGAGCACAGACGTATGGGGGTGATTCCTGGGTAAAAAGGGTTGAGGAGTCGCCACCTAATTATTTTTATGGTGAATTAGGACACCTAAATATTAAACTAAGTGCTGCAATGTAAAACTCCAATTTTAAGGTCTGTGAAACTAACGAGATTCTAGGTAAGGGTTCTTTATTATCCTAAAGGGAAGGGGTTAGGCATCCTTTAAGATCCGCTAACTTGCGGTTATCCGGTCAAACTCAATTTAATTATTGCTAAAAAAATACATGTTTTACAAGTAAAAAAAAAAGATGTTTGCAAATATGATGCATTTTATACAAGTAAATATGATGCATTTTATACAAATACGTATTTAGATGACATAAAAAGAAAGATACATGTAAAGTTTTTAGAAAACATACATTTGTGACAATAAATTCTTTATAATGCCAAAGAAGCGAATCTTTCAAAAATCAACAAGTTGCAAAAAAATAATAATAATAAAAGATAAACTTATTTGTACAATTAATTGAAGCAAATAAAGATGACAAGAGTTGTTTTAAAAATCTTGAATAAGCGTGACGAGCCTAAAATAAATAAACTAGCGAAGGATTTCTAAGTTTGCGAGCTTACAAATAAATAAGCTTGCGACGGGTTTCAAATCTTTAACTAACCTATGAATAAATCCTAAGTTTGCCTATTCTAAGCATTTCAATAGTTACATACGTGCGATAAATAATATTACAATACAAAGCGGGATAAAGCTGAATTAAAGAAAGAAATAAAATAAATAAACTCCGAGGAATAATTGCCTTTATTTACTTTAATCCTCGCAAGTCGCCAAGAACAAACGGTTAGAAACAGTTAAATACAAATAACTTCATATCCGTATTCAAAACAGGTGAATGTTTTGATCGCGGAGGGCCTCAGACTTAAATTTTGAAAAGAACATTCCAATCACGTCGTGGTCGCAAACATATGACCAATGTAGTTTATTTTTGATTGCCTCGCCTACTAAACGCGCTTTCGGTCTCTCGGGTGAAATAGAAAAGATCACTATAATCACGTCGTGGCTGCGAATATATAACTTGTTGGTTATTTTAGTCACCTTGCCTACTAAACATGTTGATCTCGGATAAAAGGTTTAAGTCTTCATCATTGCCCGAAGTTATATTTCCGCCTTTGCAACCGTAGGCCTCAAAATCGACGGTATTTTTCATCGGCCGGTAGTATCGTGTTCAAATCAAGAAAAAATGAAACAAAGAATAAGATGGCGAGTGAGCATGAAAAACAGAGGCGTAAAAACAAATTCAAAATGACGCGGTGTCTAGTTTAAAACAAGAAACAAAGAGAACAAATATTTGAATGTCAAACAGTTGAACTAAATAGAAAGCAATGTTTGAAAAATGCGAAGTAAACCGAGAACAAAGAACGGAAAATGCGGCCTCGAATTCAATTTCGCTTACTTTAATGCGATATTAATTAAAACAAGAAATAAAGGCCAAAGAAACGAGCAAAGGAGCGATTTAAAATATCCGACCCGAGTTTCGAAATTCGAAATTCAAATCGGTCGCCTGACCCGGTCGATGATTCATACCCGAAATCGATTTCAAGATCAGCCAGATAACCAACAACAAGAATATGAAATGCAAGAATTCTGAAAATGTTGCCAAAACCGGGTCGACCCGACCCGGATCAGCGATCCAAACTTGAAATCAGATTTCAGCACCAATTTCAGATAACCAAGAACAAGAATATGAAATGCAAGAATTCTGAAAATGTTGCCCAAACCGGGTCGACCCGACCCGGATCAGCGATCCAAACTTGAAATCATATTTCAACACCAATTTCAGATAACCAAGAACAAGAATATGAAATGCAAGAATTCTGAAAATGTTGCCCAAACCGGTCGATCTGACCAGTCGATGTTGACCGACCGAATTGGAGTTTCAACCCTAATCAAACAATTTCGTCAATTTCAGATAACCAAAGATAACAACAAGAAGAATGTAGGAAAATTGGAAAAATCTAAACCGTCGATCTGACCGGTCGATGACCGACCCGAATTGTGTGTTCAACCCAAGTCAAATAATTTCATCAATTTCAGATAACCAATGATAACAAACAAAGAATGTAAGAAAATTGAAAATCTAAACCGGTCGACCGACCAAATCGATGATCCGAACCAAATCTTACACCAAATTCAGATAACCAACATACATAAACATGAAATGCAAGAATTTGAAAATGTTACGAACTGGTCGACCCGACCCGAAATCAGTGAAAAAATCAGAGAAATCAAAGGGGATGACAAACCTTTTCGGACTTGATTCTTGGAACAACAACGAAGCCAAATACTCTCAAATCAAGAACACAACAAAATATGTATGTATATATTGAATAATCTTCCGAAAATCCTTCCGAAAGTCTATTTTTTCTTCCTCCAAAATCCCCTCTAAATGAAGAACAATCATGGGGTATTTATAGGTGGATTCCCCCCCCCCCCAAAAAAATCGAGTTTGAAATTCAAAATAAAGGTAAAAATCGCGGATTTGAGGGGCATGGGTCGCGGATTTTGTGGGTATGGGTCGAAGGGTTTGGTGGTGTCAGCGCAACAGAGGGGGGTTGGTGGCGGCAGGGGTGAGGTGACCGGCGACGTGGGGTCGCCAGATAAAGTGGGTCGCATGATCGGGTTTGTTTTGGGGGGAGGGGTTTGAGATTTTTTTTTTTGTTTTTGGTTTTTTGTTTGGTTTTTCTGATTTTAGGGGATTAAAAGAGGGGAAGATGGGTCGGGTTTTGGGCTGTGGGTGGGCCGGTTCGGTTGGGCTTGGGAATTGGGGATTTGGGCTGGTCCAATTGGAAGGGTGAAGTTTATTTTGGGATTGGGCTTGTGGGAATTTAATTTGGGGTTGGGCTTGGTAGGTTGGATAGAATATTTTGGGTAGAAATTAGTTTTGGGTTAGAAAATAAAAAATGGGTTATGGATTTAAAAATATATAAGAGGGGTTTAATATTAAAAATATGTGTTTATATATATATATGTATATATATTTTTGTTTTGTAAAAGATGTGAATTATTTAAAATAACGTAACGATGTGAAAAAATAAAATATAATATTTGCGAAATGTTTAATGCTTAATAAAAGGGGAATGCGGTGCAATTTTGCGAGAATAAAATAACATAGAATTTTCGGATAACTTATGATTATTATAAAAATGCAAACGATATAAAATATGCGAATAATAATAATAATAATACGAAGATATACACATGTATGCCTATATTTTAAAATTATTTTGAAAGTGCCAAAATATTAAAAATTACGAATAAAATCATAAAAGATGGGACAAAATTGGGTGTCAACAGATACTTCTTCTGGAATTTTTCTATAAGGTAGTTGGCAATCGTGACAAGTTTTTTATATTCTTTTCTTCGTTGTATTCTATTATTTTGAAAAATAAAGTTTATAGCAAATTGTATTTTACTAAGAATGTCTTCAAAAAGTGATAGACCGTCTTTTACAACTAAATTATATATATGACACACACATTTTATATGAAAATGATATGGAAAAGATGGAGTTAAACTATTTTTTAAAATTGTAATAGCGTAATTGTTAGAAGAAGCGTTATCTAATGTAATAGTCATAATTTTATTAGTTATTCCGTAATAATAACACACTTGATAAATATTTTCTACAATAAAAGTACCAGTGTGCCTATCATCTATATATCTATACGCCAAGATACGTTTTTGCATAGACCATTTATAATTTATCCAATGACAGGTTACCGTTAAATAATCATAGCCGTTAGCACTACGGCCTATATCAGACGTGATAACCACTTTGTTATTAAAATGATATAATGAATAACGTAAATACTGTTGATATTCATGTGCAAATTTAAATACATCTCTCTTAACAACTGATCTAGGAAAACCGTTAAAAGCATGATTATACATATATCTAATGTAATGAATAAAACTGGGAGATGACGAAAATGAAAAAGGCAAACCCTCCACATCAACTAATTTTGCTATTGCTTCCCTATCTCTACGTTTATCGTATTTAGGGCCTACAATTCCCCCAGTCATAGGGTTAATTTGACCATGTACTTGGTCCGGAACAGTATCTGAACCTTGTCCCGATGGAGCGGACGTTTACGCACCCGATTTTGAAGCCTCGTATTGGGCATACCTAGTTGGATGAGCCCTTGCTACGTGTCTCATTAAACCCCCCGTCCCACCGTGACCTTTTTCAGTTTTAAATTTTAAAACATATTTACAAAATTTACATCTAGCTACTTGATTCTCTACGTCCCTATAAAAAAATGTCAATGCATATGATTTTAATAGTCGTTTTGCTGGACCTCATCTCATACTAGGGGGATTAGGAGGTATTTCAGTTGAAGGTGCACTAATGAGTGTGTTGTCATCTACATTAGTGAGTGTATCATCTAGATCATCGTTTAAATTAAAGTCTTCTTGAGTTCCAGAAAATAGCTCCTCATCTAAATCTAATGGTATTGTAAGAAAATGTTCAGTATCAACAAAATTATCCTGTGTACGAATAGGATTTTGTCTAGAAATAGGATGACTAGAAGAAGTACCCTTGCCCTTGTTGCCCCTACTAGAAGAAGCATGACCCCTACACGTAAGCATACGTTAAAATCCTTCCATTATAAATTTATAATTATACTAATAAATAATTAAAGTAAATGAAATTAAGTGCGCTAAATAAAATAAACAGACAATAATAATTTAATGAAGGAACGAATGTACCAAACGCCGACGTAACGTCAACGTGTAATCGAGAGGTTGAAAATTGAAACTTTGCTCGATGAAAGATCCTCAAGCTAGTTGCCAACTTCACTCCCAAATAAATAAATAAAATTGAATATTTAGTAGACAATGTTGACTTGTAGAGAGATAAATTGAGAGATTCTAGGAAGATTTGTGAGAAAGATGAAGAGAAAATGAGGTATTTATAGTTGAAAAATTGGGTTAAAGTGTAAATATAATAACTTATGGGTTAAAAATAAATATTATGGGGGTAGGGGGAGGTAAAAAATGGCTGTTGCACAACGGTCAAAATGTAAAATGATCGTTTGGGCAATGTTTGTTTTTGCAAAGGGGGCTTCGGGCGGGATCGGGGGCGGGACCGGGATCGGGTCGGGCCTGACGGGATTGGGGCGGGCCGGGCCGGGATTCGAGTCCCGATACCGTAATTTTTTTTTAAAAGTCGGGTTCGGGGCGGGACCGGGGCGGTGTCGGGCCGGGACCGGGGCGATGTCGGGGTGGGACCGGACCGGGATCGGGCCGACCCGACCCACTGGCCAGCCATAGTTTAAGCTCAACACGACCATTTTGTTGCGGAGTCCCAACACAAGAGGTTTAAAAAATAATGTCATGTTTCTCAAAATATTCAGTTAAGCATGTAAACTCAATTCCATTATCATTTCTAACACGCTTAATATGCTGATTAAATTGCCTTTCGACCAATGCAACAAAATCCAGAAACATGATGCCAACTTCCAATTTATTGTAAAGTAAATAAACCCAAACTGTCATGAGAAATCATCCACAATAGTTAAAAAATACGAAGCCCCACAGGAGGAACGGGTCCGATAGGGTCCCCACAAATCACAATGAATAAGTTCAAAAATCCTACTAGCACGACTACTACTAATAGGAAAACTATCCCGAGGTTGCTTTGCACGGAAACATACATCACAACCATTTTATTCAAACCACTAAATTGACTCATAAACGGAAACTTCCGAAGAACCTTCTCCGATGGATGCCCCAAACGCTTGTGCCATAACTTCATGGACCCACCACCATCAACAGATAGGACCTTGGCATGTGGAATACCACGGAAAAAGAAAAGCCCATCCTTGCGCTCACCCACTCCAATCAACCTCCTCGTCACTTGGTCCTGTATAACACACAAAGTATCAGTGATCTGAACAATACATTTATGCTCATCTAAGAGTTGAGTCACAAACATCAAATTACAATCTAAATTCGGGACAAATAACATATTATTAAGTCTCAAATTTCCCGATAACACCACACTTCCCTCATGTATGACGGTGGCAGACCGTCCATCTGATAATCCCACTGAGCAATGACTAATTGTCTTTAGATTGATTAATGATTTTAATGTACATGTGACATGATTTTAAAACTTCAGAATAATAACTATTTTTCTAATTATAGTCTATGTGGTGATTCTTTTCAATATTTTGAGTATAATAATGTTGCTCCTCAACCTCTAAAAACCCTACGTTCAAATGTGAATCACTTATGTCCACGATACTATAAACAATCAAGTATAATATCCACTATACTGCAAACAATTAAGTATAGGATTAAGCAATATATACAGAAAATGTAAATATTTTTGTAATTAATTTATAATTAACACAATATATATGTAATCAATTTATAATTAACTTGCCAGAACATATATATTAGCTACCATTTTCCCAGACAACCAACTAACTGAAATTTATAATAAAAATTTATATGTAATTAGTTTATAATTAACACAATTAAGTAGATATTTTCTTATACGATCAATATGTACAACTTAAATTCTTGACTATAAACGAGACAAATTTGATAGGTCGTTGTTGAAAAGAGTTTGAGGATTTAGCAAACTTTATCTTGAACACTATCATTTGATTAGTTTAGTCCATAGTAAGATTAGCTAATTGGTAATACAAAATCCATATCTTCCTCTATATTTGTTGGAATAGTCATTAATAATTAAGACTATTTTGGCAAGAATAAAATAATCATTATCAATGGCCCTACATATAGTGCACTTTTGATGTCTTTTCTGTTGGTTGCACCTGAAAATCTTTAAGAAAAAGTTACCTTTTGAACAACGTAACTCAATCTATTTTTTTTTTTGGTTTTCCACCTAGTATTTGTATTCGCGTTCGAGTCTGACTATATTCAGATTCGCTTTGGGTAGAGTTCATTTTTGGGGGAAGATCTTCCTACCAAAAAAATTTTTCTCACTCAGAGCTCGAATCCGAAATCTCTAATTAAAAAAGAAGTAGTTTCACTGCACCACATCCTTCGGTAACGTAAGTCAATCTATATCTATTTCCCAACCAATTTAAGTGTGAAAAAATTATGTGTATTGTCAAACTTTATATCCAACTAAGATTTGGTTCAATGTATGAATCTCAAACAATATATGAACCTATTAATTACTAACGACATGCTAACTCCAAAAATCAAGTCCTAATCAAGAAATAGTAATGTTGGCGTCGATTTAATTACTTTATGATCTAGTCACCTTGTTATTTTGCAAATGTTAGAAACCTTAATTTCTGTGCTTTCTTCTTAGTTGGAATTAGTTGTTTAATTAGAAAGAGATCTTATGATTAAGCTGTTGGAACTAAATTCAGAGGATCTAGTTCCTTTTTTTTTGGTACCCTTTAGGTTCCACGTTTGATGAATAACTCATTAGCAACACTTTCCTAAAAAGGTAAGTTGCCCTTTAGAGGTGTTAAAAGGATGGATTGAACTGAATTTGAACGGGTTAAAATAGCTTGAGCTGATAAATGAACAAGTCATTAACCTGATTAATGACTGCTTTGACTGAGATGAATTGTGCCAAGATGAGCTAAACAATAGGTCATATCACCACCCAACATATAAAAACATTTTGACAAGGTTTCTCATGGATCAATTTGAGCTATATGTTCAGCCCAAATCCGCTTAACTTTTAGACAAGTTGAATTTGACGGTCAAAATGGATTGAGTGAATGAATGAGCAAGTCTTAACTATTTGACTTAGCAAACTTTGACCCGTCCAATTAAATCTAATCCTTCTATTTAACACCGATAAAACTCATATATGAAAATTGAAGTGCCTGATGACGTATGCCTGGTATGAATTACAGCAGAATATACTTGTTGCATCCTTGAAATTGTCTATACAAATTGTACAATAGCAGTTATAAAGTTACATCAGATCCACATATCATTAAGGGACATGAGTCAACCAGAAAAAATGTTCCTCATTCAAACTCCTATACCCTTACTATGTCGAATATTTATTTATTCTGTAGGCAGTATCTAAATTTTTTTTCTTTCAAGTATCTAAAATGAATATGTTCCTCTTTTACTAGAAACTCTAGGGTTTTTAAAACATTAATCAATCTTGAGTTAATGGAGAGAGAGGTCATGCTATCCCTATAGTCTAACACCAATTTTTTTTTTTTTTTTGGATTGGATCGGAGTAACAATTTTATTAAGGTATTTAGTAGTTGCAACTCCAAACCTGTATCACTAGATATTATTTGAGTAGTCGTGTGGACATGAGTTGATTGAATTTGAAAAAATAAATAAATAATAGTTAAAGTTGAAGTTGGAAGACATATTTGAAAAGTTTCGACTAAAGGTATTCCTCTTTATCTTTCATCTCTAATTCTTCATTCGTCCCAATTTATATGACATATTTTCTTTTAATCTATCATAATTTAACTTTAAAATTCTTACAAGTAATTTATAACAATACAAAAATATCTATGGTTTAATTAGACCATAAGTTTAAAAAGTTTTTTTTGTTGAAATTTAGACTTACGGTTAATTAATTACAGGCTTACAGACTGGACATGACCTAAGTGGTGGATCAAATAAAAGACATGATATTAATTTATTGTTTAGATATGGGGATAAGCAAGACCCAATAAATATTGGCCTATGATGGATTGATACTCTCTATAAATAGAGGTCGACCCCCTTTTCCCAGCTATTAGAGAAACCCTAGCATATTTTATTCTTGAAATATGTGTGATAACAATTGACGTTCCATCAGTCGAGTTCTCCGACCGAAAGAGCATGATAAGTAGCGGATTGTGAAAGTTGGTATCAAGCTTAATTACTGATTGTTATTTATCGTATCAACGGAGTTTAAAGGTACATTTGTTTGACCAGCTAACTCCGAGTTTCCTTTGCGTCGCGTTCTTCATAGAAGTCGTCGGGTTTACTAGAAAGTCTGAATTCTATGATAGAGAACGCTGTAATAATAATTGTCTATGAGAGACTTTTTTAAATATTGTAAAAGAAAGAGCCCGCTGATAGAGATGGGCAACGATCAAGATTATGTTAATAATGGTGTTTTGATCACTGATGTGATAGAACATGCATGAAATTTTCTTATATTTCATTTTTTCTTAAAATTTATGCATGGTTAAAATATTATCACATAAATCGAGACAGAGAGAGCTAGTACTTCTTTTTATAGAGAAGTTTTCAAAGATCAATAATACACGATACACAATTTGAAGGATAATAAACCCGTCTCTCTATCATCTCTACTACTGATGAACATACCCAAAAAAATCTATATAGGAAAGAAATAATGAAATTGGGCAAGATGAAAGTGGGATTGGAATCTTTGATGGTAGAGTAGTTTTTTTCTTATTATATACAAAAGGTATAGTAGGCATTGGTTGAAGTGTCCTTCAATTCGTCCACACCAATTAACACTATTTTGTTTGTTCGTAACTCATTGTACTTATCAATGGTCAAAATGCCTCTTCTATTATTTTCCTTTAAAGAATTGTGTCTTTTTTTTCCTCTAACAAAATGAGCCAGAGGAGAAAGACATCTGTCTTCACTTGGTGGAAATTGTATTTGGCCACATGCTATTTTTGCAATGTCCCCATCTTTAAGCACTTTGTATAACTTTTAGTCACCTACAAAATTGAACTAGCTAGGGCTGCTTAATTAACTCTACTATATAGATGGTAGTGTTTCAGCCACACGCCTTAATATAACTGTCTTTTTTTGTTCTATTTCAGTTTAAAACATTAAAGAGAATTAAAGATTTCAGATTCAAATTCTTTAGAATAGATAAAATCATTGTAAGATGTGCTCGATTATCAAAACGGATACCGAACTCATAATAAAAAATAAAAAAACAAAATAAAGAATACAATCACTAGTAAAGGCGGCAAATAAATGGATCAGGTTAAATTTGGAAGGGTCAAATAGCTCAATCGATTTGTTCGAAGTTTGTTTGAGATAAAACGGATTAGATCAAGATAAATCATAACAAGTGATAACTCAAGTTACACTATTTTGACGCAATATCACTAATTTGATGTGTCTTTTCGAATTTAACCCATTACGTTAAGTCAATGAGTGAGTTATCGTAATTTAACCCGTTTAAACTTAGACCGATTACTAAAAGTTAGCTAATTTTGCCTTCTCTAATTACTAATAACTGAAAATTCCCATAGCAGGAACTGAAATTACAGCCAATCATTTAGATACAGAGTTTAAACGAAAAAGATGTAATTGCAGCCTAATAAGAGTAGCCTAAATGAGTTCATTAATGAAATAAATAATTCCTTGATTATTATTATTAATGAATGAGTATATATACAATTTACGATTTCTATAATATGAAAAAATCATATTCCTATTCTACTCCCAAAACTCTATTCTATTTGTACAATAATTCTACAATTATGGTAAGTGTACAATGCTAATTATATACAAAAATTACCAAAACTAGCTCAAAACCGTGATATACTAGGCAAGTATATCACAGACGAATATTGTCCAAATTGCTTTGTGTTTCCGTGATATACACGGTATACACAAGGCATTGTATATGCCGTGTATATCACGGTATACTTTCACACCCCGTAGTCATAGCAGGTGGTTGTCGTACGCTGAGACTGACCCTAAAATCTTCAAACAGAACCGAGGGAAGACCCTTAGTAAAGATGTCGGCAATTTAGTACCTAGAAGGGACATGTAAGACGCGTACTTGTCCATGAGCTACATTTTCTCGAAAGAAGTGGATATCCATCTCGATATGTTTAGTGCGTTGATGTTGAACAGGATTACCAGAAAGATAGACGACACTAATATTATCACAATAAACCAGGGTAGCTTTCTGAATGGGACAATGCAGCTCTAGAAGAAGATTATGTAACCAACATGATTCAGATACCATATTGGCTACTCCTCGATACTCGGCATCTGCACTGGAGAGTGATAATATAGACTGGCGGTTTGCAGACCATGAGACCAAGTTATCACCAAGAAACATGAAATAAGCGGACGTGGAGCGTCTGGTATCTGGACAGCCACCCCAATCAACATCTGTATACGAGACAAATGTAGACGTCGATGATGGATATAAATGTAAGCCATAGTTAAATCTTCCCTGGATGTATCGAATAATGCGTTTGAGCGCATTCATGTGCTCAACCATAGAATCATGCATAAACAAACACACCTACTATACGACATAAGTAATATCCGATCTTGTGAAAGTAAGATACTGAAGTGCGCCAGCAAGACTCCGATTGTGGGTGGGATCTTCGTAAGGTGAGCCAGCCGCAACACCTAGCTTGGGCTTAGTATCAACTGGAGTGGAAGTAGACTTACACGAGGACATACCAGCTCGCTCAATGATCTCAGCGGCATACTTCTGTTGTGATAAGATTAACCCACCTGCATGATGAGTGACAACAATCCCCAAGAAGTAACTCAAGGGTCCCAAGTCTTTCATAGCAAACTTGTAACTGAGCAGTGTCATGATAGACTTGTGCAACACATCAGAAGAGGCAATCAAGATAATATCATCCACATATAACATAATATAAGTAAGGGAAGTACCACGACGATATATGAACAATGATTTATCAGACCTGCTGTAAGAAAACCCATTAGACAATACATAGTCTGCAAATCTCTTATACCAAGCCCGTGGGGCCTACTTAAGCCCATACAAGGACTTCTTCAATAAACAGACATGATGTGGATATTAGGGGTCTCGAAAACCAAAGGGATGATGCATGTAAACTGTCTCTTTAATATCACCGTGTAAGAAAGCATTCTTCACATCCAACTGATGTATGAGCCATGCCTTTGAAAGAGCCAGACTGAGAACAGTGCGAATGGTAACCGGTTTGACCATCAGACTAAATGTCTCACCACAATCCATGCCAACCTACTGAGTTTTACCATCACCTACAAGATGAGCCTTATGTCACGTAAAAGAACCATCAGAATTATCTTTATGAGTAAAAATCCACATACATCGAATAATATTAACACCAGAAGGATAGGGAACCAAATCCCACGTCTTATTATCAATAAGAGCATCATATTCGTCGTTCATAGCCAATTTCCAATTCGGGTCATTTAAGGCAGACAGTTGGTTATGGGGTAGGGGGAATTTAAGAACATTAGAATTAAAATAAAAATGTCTTTTTGGTTTAAAAATACCCCGTTAACTACGAGTGACCGGTCTGTGACTCGGGGGAGAATTGGGTGGATTTTGGAAAAAATTCGAATGGGTGACAGATTGGCGGCGAGCCCGGTCGTCTTGTCCCAACACTAGAAAGCGATTTGGGATAGAAGCGAGGGGCGGTGGGTGGACCACCGAACAAGATCTGAGATTGGTACTGGGCCGAGTGTCTGGCCCACTGGAAAGATGTGATGAAATAATAGGTCCAGCGGGCCCGCTGGTGGATTGTGGGTGCGGGACAAGTCCGATAAATGGCGGATAATATATGGGGAGATCTCATCATCTAAAAAATTATACGAACTAAGCCCGGGACTACTTACTTTACCAAACGGAAAATGGGTTTCATAAAAAATAACATGGCGACTAATATGATTTTATTAGATGATAAATCAAAACATTTCTAACCACGATGATTGGATGGATAACCCAAAAACACACAAGCGGTATAACGGGCTTGAAGTTTGTTAATTGTAGTTGACGAAAATAGTGGATAACATAAGCACCCAAAGACCCTAAGATGTGAATATGAAAGATTCTTATTATAGAGGACATTAAGAGGTGATGAATATGTCAATCCTTTGTTAGGAAGTATGTTAAGAAGATAAGTAGTCATTTGTAGAGCATGATGCCAAAAGGAAGAGGGTACGGAAGCATGGACCAATAAAGTTCGGACAATATTATTAATGGTACGAATTTTTCATTCGGCTTTCCCATTTTGTAAGGACGTATGAGGACAAGAGAAACGAAAAACTATGTCATTAGTAGCACAAAAATCCCGAAACAACCCATTATCATATTCTTTGCCATTATCACATTGAATATTTTTTATATCTCGTTTGAATTGAGTACAGATGAATGCTCTAAATTTTAAGAATGTGGAAGAAACTTGTGATTTTTTCGCTAACGGAAAGGTCCATAAAAAATTAGAATAATCATCCAAAAATAGAACATAATAACGATGGACACAGAACTGAGAACGGGAGAGGTCCATAAATCGCTATGAATAATATCAAAAGACATCAAAGTACGAGAAGTAGAGGCTACAAATGGTAATCTAACATGTTTTTCTAAAGGTCATGAATGACAAATTGGAGTACTACGCGTACCCTTACAAGAAATAAAATTATTTTTATGCAAAGAAGAAACAATGGACGACCCAGGGTGAACCAAACGTGCATGCCATAAGGAAGGAGCTAGAGCTGCAAAAGTAGATGACAAGGCTTGACTGGAGACACTGGATGCGGGCGTGATAGGATAAAGATATCCCCTACTATTACATCTCATGAGAGGTATCCCTATCTTGAAATCCTTCACAGAAAATCCAAAAGGATCAAAATTAACATAAACCCAATTATCAATGGTGAATTTACGGACATAAACAAATTTTTTTATTAAGTTAGGGGCATAAATGGCATTTTTCAAGACAAGAGGCGGATGGGGGGGGGGGGGGGGAGACAAAGTTGTATGACTGTAACCACGAATTGGAATTGAGTTGCCATTACCAACAATTATGTCATGATTTTTGCTCAAATTGAAATAAGATGAGAGAGTACCTTGGTCGGACGTCATGTGAGAAGTGGCGATGGTGTCCATGTTCGCGTTTGGAGGATTTAATCCTAGTGTATGCATGGCGTCTTCAATATCTGTCGGAGTCGGGATCGGATTATGGCCCGTAGCATGGTAAGCCTGCGGGGGCCGAGGCCCAAGCAGGAATCCTTGCTGTCCAGGCCCATCAGTGTTCTGAAACCTACTGGACTGTGAAAAATTGGGCGTGAAAGGCTGCTGAGAGGCCCACTGCCCGGGGTACGCTGAAGCTGGAAAATAAGGGTTGTTGGGCCACTGCCCACTGGCCCATGGCTGGGACCAGTTGGGCTGCGGTCCACTGCCATCGTGTCGAGGCCCGCCTCCACTATTTTGGCAACCCCCACTATTGCCGGTACTACCACGATTGCCACCGTGATTTTTGCTATTATTTTTTCGATTCTTCTTGCCTCCACCGTGAGTAGGGTTTTGGCCTGAATTAGCAACAAAACCTTGAGAATTATCGGATGATGTCATTATCACCACGGGACTAGCGCCGATAGCCGCCTTTTTGGTCAAGCTGGCTTCTTCTAACGTTAGCATTGAACGGGCTTGATAAAAATGTGGAAGTAGTTTACTTTGACGGAGGAGGGTCCCAACGCCATTATATGCCTCAGATAGGCCTGCAACAATTTGTAGAACAAGACGATTATTGGTAACAGGAGCTCCGACGTTACGGAGTTGGTCCGCTAATTCCTTGAGCCATTTACAATAAGCTAAAACCTTCGGAAAATCTTCCATGCTGACTTGAAAAAATTCCTGCTCAAGGGTGATAGTACGAGAATGTTGGTTATCCTGGAATATATCACGCAATCTATTCCAGGTAGCCATAGCCGTAGTGTTTGGTTCAATGATCGTCTGTAAGATGTCGATAGAAATAGTGGAGTAAATCCACTGAAAGACGGTAGCATCAAGAGTAATCCATAAATGAGAATTCTCAGCTGGAAGAGGGATAGTGGGAGGAATTATGTGATGGAGGACTTGATGAGAGATTGCGTGAATTTTGAACAATTTTGCCGACGTCGCATATTAGACATTTTCTATCTCAAGAATAATAGGGATGTTGTTCTTGATGTTAGAAACAGTAAAGGCATGATGAAATTGGTTCTTTGACGTCGACATAACGAAAGACCAAAGGGATTGGGAAGAAAATTTAGGAAGAGATGAGGTAAAATTGGCACGAAATCTGAGAGGGGGCACGGATTTTGAGGCAGGCTCGGTTGAGAAGGGTGGTCGGAACCGAGAGCAAAGTGGGGAGAGTAGAAGAAGTATTTTAGTCATAGACTTCTGATACCATGAAAGAAATAATCCCTTGATTATTTTCATTAATGAATGAGTATATATACAATTTACAACTTCCATAATATGGAAAATCCTATTCCTATTCTACTCCCAAAACCCTATTCTATTTGTACAATAATTCTATAATTATGGTAAGTGTACAATGCTAATTATATACAAAAACCTATTATCAAAACTATCTCAAAACTGTGCTATACTAGGCAGGTATATCACAGACGAATATTGTCTAAATTACTTTGTGTTTTCGTGATATACACGGTATACACAAGGCATTGTATATGCCGTGTATACCGTGTATATCACGGTATACACAAGGCATTGTATATGCCGTGTATACCGTGTATATCACGGTATACTTTCACTTAATTTACTATTAGTGCATCTTAATTAATATTCTCTTCACCAGAAAAAAAAATAAAAAGAATGCCCATCTCTTTATAGTATTTTGGTAGTGTAGTATTTAAACTATACATATTAGTTAGGAGACTTATTGGTTTTTCCATAGCGGAAGCGAAGATGCAGTAACCACGACTCGTGTTACCGATCGTTAATCCTCATAAAATGGATGAACTCCATTTATCGACAACCTAGATATCCTTTACGGGATGCATACCATTTTACTCTATTGTAAATCCTAGTCGTCAACTAATTAATGTGAAATATCCTCTAGTTTTTTACCCATAATGGTGTATTATACATTCTAGATAAGGTTTAGGGGGAAGACAAGCTAATGAGATAATGATCTAATTAACACCCCCTTATGGGTGGACCGGACTAATAGCACTTTTCAACATGTAGAATAAAAATTAGATCAATTTAAACTTAATTTATTTGATATTTTCCCACATTTTGCTAATTTAATCATCTGAAAATATGTATGTGGGGAATATGGGGAACAAAAAGTATCGATCTGGACGTGAAGATTGATTGTTGACAATAAACATCGTCCTAGCTATGCAACAAGTGCCAAAGGGTTATTGGAATGATCGAAATCACATAAATGTCATGATGTTGAAGTGGTAGTTGTAAACTGTTGGAAAATATTATTGGGTCGTCCACTCAAAAGGACTGTTAGATGGCCTATAAGCCATTAAATTTCTTCAATGTTAAATGCTAGAGCTAGCCTATATAAACATCATTATGATGTGTTTAAGAAAGATTAATTCATCGTATAGAGACGACTAGGATTTACACTATTTTTGGATCGGAAGGAATATCTAAATTGTGGACAAAGGGGATCCATCCGCTTTATGAGAATTTTCAATGACAAGTGATACGAGTCGTGATTGCTGGAGACCCGCTTCCACTGAAGAAAAACTCACATTGAAAGAAATAATCCCTTGATTATTTTCATTAATTGAAATACTATATATACAAGTTACATATTTCCATAATAAGAGAATCCTATTCCCAAAACCTTATTCTACTTGGATACTAACTATACATTTATGGTAATACAATTATTATAGTTACAAATTTGGTGAAATACAATAATTATAGTTAAAATTTTATCATATTAAAAATACATATAAATAATTTATGCAAAATCTGATAAGCTATATCTTTTTAAAATCAAAAACTTACGAACTTAAAATTTTTGATCACGTCTCATTAAAAATAATCGTTGATGATCGCCCTAAATGAAAAAATAAGTAAACTGAAAAAATGAGACAAATAAGGTTTACCATCACGTCCCATTAAAGATAGTCGTTGACGATCGTCCAAAATGAAAAATATTAGTAAACTTAAAAATAAGATAAATAATCTATTATAACACGTTAAAATACTTGATAAAATAATGTTACACTAATATAAGAAAGATACATTTTTGATGTTGGAATTGCGAAGGTGCATGTGATGAGGTGGACCAAAACAAGACTAGGATAGAGGCAACAGATATCTCTATTATTCATGGTAAATCGGACCCTCGTTTTTCTGATATCTATGAACTATGAAGCAGAGTTGAAGAAAACAAAAGCATAAAAAAGAGAAATATGTGGGGTTTCTTTTGACTTCTTAGAAAAGGACGACTTCGGTTGGTCTCGATTAGAGATGGCAGTGGATCCTGGACTCGATCCGGATTTAGATCCATTTTATAGGATATGAATCTTCAAAATTTGGATTCAACGGATCCGGATCGGACCCGAATCTGTTTCTGACGGAGCGGATCTGGATCAGACCCGGATCCGTTTTTGACGGATCGGATCTGGATAGGACCCGGATCCATTTTTGACGGATCGGATCTGGATCTTATATTTGAGATCCGTATCCGGTCCAGATCCGACCCGTGAATCCATTTTTTTATTAAATATACTCATAACCTAGAATGTAATTTATAAGTATTTTCTTAAAATTGCTAAGCACATCCTTGCAAGTTTAATTCTCAGAACAAGTTTAATTTATCTCCGCGTTAACTCAAAAACCAAAAAATAAAGAGATAACTTCGATAATAAAATCAATGTTATATTAGTGGATGACTAACATCTCCATAGACAAGTAGTTAAAATTATATCCACTTCATTTGTGAAGATTCCAAACACATGCAAGTTCTGTATTGTGGAAATACTACTCAGCATTTTCCACAACTATTGTCATTGTCCAACATTTTCAATTAATAGCTCACAATCAAAACGAGACAACGAACAAAATATCTCATATGAACATTTCAAAATTGAAACACAGTAAACTGTTAGCTAAGTAAAAATCGTTTGTCAGTTCAAAAAAAAGTATCTTAGCAAGGTTACATTCTTAGCAAGATAATTTTTTTTACATGTGGGTCCAGATCCGATCCGTGGACCCGGTGGATCCGATGAATCCGAATTTGAATATAATTTTTTATGGACCCGATGGATCTGGATCCGAATCTGGATCCAGGCATAAAAAACGTATCTGAATCTGAATCTAGTAGGATTCGATCCAGATCCGATCCGTTGCCATCCCTAGTCTCGATGAACCCAATGTATCAAAGTAGATTAATTAGAAACTTCCATGAACGAATATCCAAAAAATTACACCAAATGGTCTTGAATTTTCGACAAGTTTGTTCCATGGGAAAATTTATCTAGGGACAAATTTGAGATATGAATTTTATGAGATTAAATTCATAATATTAACACTTGCATCAAATTTATTAATTCAAAATCTGTTATTTATACTCTTTTAAATGAATTTTATAACATATATAAATAGCCTAAGTCAAAATTTATGGATTCAAAGTTCAAACTTGCAATCATTGAATGTTTCCAATAACATCTTGTAAATCACCTATTAATTTTCAACGTTTGCAAGTTTGAACCCATAAATTTTTGAACTCATAAGTTTGATCAAGATCCAATAACATCTACTAATATCGTGCAAAAAGGGACAAAGCTAAGTATATAGATTTCCATTTTGACGAGGCCATTTAAATTGTGCATGCTTTTAATTTTTTTTTTTTTGCATGTGTATCACTTCAAGATAACTTTAGACATATTGTGTCTTAAGTTAGTTTTGACAAACTCTAACTTCAAACATTGTAGGACAATATTAAACTTTAGACACAATATTTAAAGTTTCATATGGGAGACATATGTGATTGAAATTTAAAATTTTTTGCATAAACTTTAGTCATATATTGTTGAAGTCTCAATCATCTATGGTTTAATTTAAAGCAAAAATAACTAAAATTCAATACTTTTTTTGTCTAAACTTTAGGCAGAAATGCATGAACTGTAGGGATTTTGTTGGGTGGTTGTACGTAGCGGATATTGGAAACTTGTTTCAAACCCAACAAACGTAAAACTGTTTGACTATAGGATAATTTTAAAATGGTAAACATAAGACTTGAATGGTACTATACATGTTTACAATATCTGGAATCTTTATCATTTGTGGGTGCGCACGCGAATGCCCTTTCGATTGCAAGCTCCAAGCTTCAATGTATTCCTCCTTTGAAAAGCTAGGAAATCCGGCAGAGGTTCGAGAGAGTGTTTTGATTCTGAGTCTCTAAGACTTAGAATAATGATATGAAAATAAAGTGTAATGAATAATGAAGTGTATGTCTGTATTTATAGGTGAAAAATTAGGTCAAATTGGATTAAGGTTTGTCCTTCGGCCTGACCCAAAATTTGAGGTGGATTAGGTCACCACGCCGGCAGTGTTGTTGCCCAGCTAGTGGGCTCCGCGACCCTGTGGCTCTGTGCCCCTACGGTGTGGGCCCCACGGAGTTGATGTGGCCCTCCACCGCCTCGTTTTATTTTTCAGCACATTCTTAATTAAATTCAAAATCCAATTTTGACTTAATTAAGATAATCATCATTCATTTAAAATATCTCGATTCTAAATCGAATATTTAATACTCTCTCAATACACTCTCAATACATCCTTAGATCGAAAAGACAATCGACATAGTGTGACCCTACATGCCTTCACATATCGACATTAATCAAATTAAGGTCTACGCGAAACTCCTAGACGACGCCGCAAGACGAACTTAATATGTGAAGTACGTTTACACGAATCCAGTAAACTTAACCTCTATGTGGTAAGATAAAATCCCTTCATTCACGACACACTCGATCAAGCTTAGGATTTTCCAAGTGTCTACCCAAAATGGCTTGATCATTATATCTCATATATATTAGTTGACAACTAGACCATATTCTAAATATATCTATTGCGTTGGCCAACGACTTAGTCAACCTAATATCACTGAGAATCTGAGTGTTCTATCGAATATACATTCGAGGAATGAATCATAATCTTGGCTCAACTACCACCTTTAATCCACATCGTAATGTACCCAATACAAGCCGTATCTCAACCTATAAGGCATTTGAGCTTAGGACAAGATCAAAGTATATTACTTTGTAGACAAGGTGCGCATTGACCTCAAGTCTAAGGACTCCTATCTCCCACACACTGATCATACTTTAGACAAGTATAACAAAAAATATATCAACAGGGTATACCAATACTTCCAAAGTATCCATGTATCCATCACGAGTAGACATTACTCGTAGCAGGTGAGACATACTACATCCTCTAAGGATGTGATGCAGACCACATGTCGACCTATCACATATCATCGATATCCCATTCTTGATGATCATTAGTCGAAGCTATTTTAAGAGTTACGCTATAATATTAATATCTCACATTATTAATAACAACGTAACCTCTAGGGATGCATATTATAGAATATTATAAATAATCAACTAATAATTCAATAATTGCAGATGCCAAAATATTAATCTCCATTAATAATAATACGAACGTGTATAAAGTGCATTTGTCCCAATACAGATTATTTTTAGGACATACATATACTTTCATGAACTCCACTAATATATAAGTTCAGACATTTTGTCTAAAATTTAATTTTTTCAAGTGTAACTTCAAATACCATATTTTAAAATAGATAAATATGCCATTTATTTTTTTAAAAAAAACACACAAATTGAATAGCGATGTCAAATCAGATTGCCTCTCAAATATGTACACAACAATGCCGCCCATTTCTATTCGGAAATCGGAATTGTCAAAACGAGTTGATCCAACCTAACCTAGCTGTCTAGCCCAATCCAACGGGCTAAAATAATAGTACAAGCCAACTCAACGCTTCTATTTGAAATGATCTAGAAAATGCTAGCCCAGTCCAGCACTAAGCGACCAGTAGGTTAGTTTTTTTTAAAACTTACAGAAATAACTATATTTTGTAGGCTTTTAACCAATTATAATTATTTTTTTTCATAATTACAGTTTGTAGCTGAATTTTAAATATTTTTGCATGTATTTCAGTGTATCTAAATACACCATTCTAAAATACAATCAATCAAAATACAAATATATTTTTACATGTTTCGCGTATATTTGATGTATTCAACTACATAGCCAGCTAAATACATATGTATATATACCAGTCAAATAACACATACAGTCAAATATAGAGTCGTTAAAATGGGCTTCCCCCTTGAGGCCAACCCAACCCAGTCCACTACTGAGGTAGGGTTGGGTTAAATGTTTTAAGCCCATTTAAAGTTGAGGCTTATAACCCAGGCCCAGTCAACCCGTGGCCCTTGAGGCTTGATCGAGGCCGGCCCATGGGCCAAAAGACTATTTAATTTGAAGTATAAATTTAAAAAAAATGTAAAAAGAAGTAAAATTAGGAATAGTGATTAACGAGTAAGTCTTGGTATCTTACACAATACTTTACTCATTTAACCTTAAATCCCTAATATAACTTCTAATCACTAAGTATAAAAGTTGCATTCACCGTGAAGATGTCCAAACACTTGTTGCTACTCGAAATTGGTTGCACGACTTTACTCAAATTCAAAGTGGTAATATTTTAAGTGAATTTAATATTACTAATTTTTAAAATAAAGATTTGATAATGTTTAACTAATTAAATTTGCATATGAATGTAGACGAAGCTGAAGATGTCAATTAAGATAATTTTAGGCAGAAATGCATGAACTCCACTCATATGTAACTTCTTGTATAAAATTTAATTTTATCAAACTTAACTTCATATACCATATGTCTAAAGTGGATATATATGCAAAAAAAATTAAAAGACGAAAATAAATTACATGACGACGTCAAAACAATTACCCCGTCAAACATTCGCACAACAATGCCCACCCATTTCTATTCGGAATTGTTGGAACGAGTTGATCTAACCTAAGCTGGCCGGCCAAGTAATTGCACGGTGTGCTTTTCAAATGGAATGGTCTTTAATATTTCCCCTTCAAATGGGTTGGTTTTTAATTTTTGTCCTTCAAAATTGAACTTACGTAAATAACTTATGCCTATATAGGCACATAAATTCAATCTTGAAGGGAAAAAAACAAAGACCAGCTCATTTGAAGGGAAAAAAACAAATGCATATGTTCCTAACCTTTTACATTCGTTTGGGATGTTCAATAGTTAATATATGTACATAATTATTATATTCTCAATTAGAGATTGAAATTTACGCAACAACCTACAATTATAGAATTCTTACATCAAACTTCAAATATTTACATTCTCAATTAATTTTAAATGTATATGTTTCTTAAATTTTAATTCTTAATCGGTATGTACTAGTTGTGAATTTATTAGTCTTTTCTAATTTTTAATTTATAAAATATAAAAATCAATTAAGATTTGTTTGTGTTTATAGCATAAAAAGTATAGAAAAATAATTGTTTGCATGCTTTTATTTATAACAGCTAAATGAGATCTAATTATCAAATGCCAATATACATACATAACACCTCACTATAGCAGTCATGAAAATTTCGGATAAATATTGTCATTATAGAGAGGTTTGACTATAGATGACATTGTATATATTAGATATGTATTAGCTTGATGTAAAAAAGTGAAAGCAATTAGTTTTTACCGTTTATTACTCCTTCCGTCTTAAATTGTATGTGGTTTTTTTGTTTTACATGCTCGTTAAAAAATATTAATCCGAAGGAGTATTTGCCTTACTTTATCTTATTTATGTCTAAATTATACTTTCTCTCTATTAAATGTTATTTTATTTATGTGCATTTCCGTTAATAATAAAATTCTACCAAGGATAAAATAGAAAAAGATATGCCCTAAGTTTCTAAAATAATAAATAATGTTAAACAACTATTTTTAATAACTATGATAAATACCCCCTCCATCTTAAAAAGAATGACTTATTTTTATTTTTAATCCATAAAAAAGAGACATATTTTCTTATTTGACAATAATTTAACTTTAAAATTTATCTTTTACACAAAACGAGATGATCTATAACCACACTAATATCTTTGACTTATTTTAGACTGTAAGATTAAAAAATATTTCTTTATTTCTTAAAATTATTACCAAATAAAATTACATCAAATAAATAGAGACGGGGAGAATAATTTGAAACGGAGGGAATAGATTGGTTTTGGATAAGGGTCATTAAATTGTCTCTATTTGTTACTAGCAGATTGGCAGGACATGGCAACAGTAGATGAGTATGGGCCTGTTGGCCCATTCCTCTATTGCCTTCATTGAAAGAGATCCATTAACGACACGATTAGGGGTGTCAAAATTAGCCCAAATCCAAATGACCCTCCCAATTCGCCTAAGATTTCATGGGTTTGGGCAAGAATGATTTTGATGATGGGTTGGTTTGGGTTAGCCCAAGTGGACCCATCGTAAATCAACAACCCAAATGATGATGCTCAAACTTGACCCACGAAAATGTTCAATCTTAACGATTAGAGCTCCATTCTAAATTAAGATTTTTGTTTATAAATAATTATTTTAAAAAATATTTTATTATTTCGGAACAATAAAAATACACCAATGCACCCCAACCACCCACCACACTATCCATTCACCCTACCCCTCCCCTACATCAACCCCCACCCAAGCACTGAACCACCCTCACATCTCTGCCCCTACATTGCCTACTCCACCCCACCCCTACCTCCCTACCATCCCTACACATCTATACCGCACCTACCCCCACCTCCGCCCCTACCCCCACTCCCACTTGCCCCTACCCTATTCTCAAATTTCTATTTCATATATTTTTATTTTTATAAATAATTTATAAAAAATCTAAAAAAATTTCCCGCCCTATCCCCCTCCACCCCCGATCCCATCCTCAAATTTCTATTTCATATTTTTTTGTTACTTTTATAAAAAAATTATTAAAAATATATTTTTTTCTTACCTCCCCTACCCCTCCACCCCACCCCATGGCCTACCCTACTCCCATCCTCAAATTTCCATTTCATATTCTTTTTACTTTTATAAAAAAAATGAATTTTTTTCTTACCTCCTACCCCCCTCCACCCCATACTCAAATTTCTATTTCATATTATTTTATTTTTATAAAAAAATTAATAAAAATATGAAATTTTTTCTTCCCCCAACCTCCCTACCCTCCCACATCACCTCTGAAGTTTTATTTTATATATTTCTTTTACTTATATATAAAATTTTATTAAAAAATGAGAAATTTCGTACCCCATCACCCAACCCTCACTACCCCCCACCCTACCCCTAAATTTTTTATTTTATATATTTATTTTACTTTTATAAACTTTTTATAAAAAGTGAGAAAAATTTGCTTACCCCATCCCTACCCCACCCGAAATTTTGACTTTATATATATCTATTTTACTTATACAAAAATTTTATAAAAAATGAGAATTTTTTCTTACCCCACTACCCAGCCCCCTCTCACCCCCTCACTATCCCCTGTCTCCCCACCCATTATTTTATATATTTATTTTGCTTTTATAATAAATAATTTTTTTTAAAAAATATTATTCTTATTTTAAAATAAAGATATGAAAAAAATCAAATATCATAAAAAATAAATTAATATCATAAAAGGTAAATTTGAAATTTGTAAAAGTAATGGGTCAAGTTGAGCAAGTTGGGTTATGACTATCATTTAACCCATCTTGACCCGCCCATCTTAGTTCATGTAAGCTTTAGACGGGTCGGACATTGACCCATTTGTTAATTTAGCCCATCTTAACCTGTTCAACTTCAACCCAAACGGCCCATCTGACACCCCTAGTCACGACCATCTAGGCAGGAAATGGTCCAGATAAGGACCTTGTGATCATTTCTGTCCTTTCTTGCTGATTTACTTATTGCAATCTGCTGAGACTGGGTTTGCCCGTTTGAATATGTCGAATTTTGTGATTACGGTAAATGAAACATTTATTTGTTAATTTTAAACGTGTAGCGTAATTAAATATGGATTTACCTAAGTCGATTCAAAAAAATTAGGTCATGGGTGAGCATTAGAGATCAAGTTTCCATCTGACTATTCCTGCTCCCATCCCTCACACATGCTTAAAAGTTAAATATGACAATTAAAGAGTGAATAATATAAAATGAGGATCCAATATCGAGTAAATCAGAAATTTGAATGAGTCTAATTCTAATGCCATGATAAAAATGACGTTAATCCTCATTCAACCTCAAAAATTAATTATCAGGTGAATACTGCTCAATACCATATAAGGTAATCAATTTACATCAAAGTTTGATGTAGAACTCAACACAACACGAGATTGAATACTTTATAACGAGTGACATTAACGACTAGAGATCTAAACCTCTATTTATTCCTATATCATAAGTTTATAATATCATTTTATATCATCGCCTTATCTAAAATTTAAAGGGAGTGAAATTGTGTATTGTAGAGATTGTAAATGTGTTGGTACGAACACCTCTAGTTGCTCGGATTAATTATTTTTGTAATAGCAAACAAGAGATCTATACAGAGTCATATCCATTCACACAAATTGTAAATGGTTATGTACTTACGTTTACCCATTTTCGCCCTCTTTGATAATTAAATATGTGCATCCAGACTAAAAAAAATTTGGGATGCTAAAATTAAATAATTTGAACAACAAACATAGAAAAGTGTGTTTTTTTTGGCCGACGAAACAATATGTGTACATAAAATTGTAAAAATAACGTTTACTAGTCACTTTTCATTTTGTCTTTCAAAATAGTCATTAATATAAAGTTTTACATTTTACAAGCAAAACTTACCCATGAGTTTTCAACATTTTTTCCTTAAATGACCTAGAAATATAATAGCTTGAACGATTTAAGATCTTTGCACCTAAATAAATCGAGACACTCACAGAAATAAAATGCAAAACTTATAGAATCGTAGCCTTCTAATGATATTATTCAGAAATTTCACTTGGAATTTAAAATTTCAAAACTGTGACTTTTTTTTTTTTTATATATAGAGGTCGAAAAATAGTTATTTAGATATTCACCCTATAAAATTAGAGATAGAAGCCCAGAAAGTTCGTGGGGACGGCACGTTTCACTTGACCTTTATAAATAAACCACTTGACCTAATTAATCACTTTCCAGCCTCACATAATCATACTTGCTTTGAAGATAAATATAAACTCCAATTATTGTCCTATAAATACTAAGCTCTTGACATCTGTCTTTCTTAAACCAGAGAGCCATTATTTCTTTTGTCTGCTACCTTTTTTTTTTTCTTCCATAGATATAAAAAATAAAATTAATGGCTTCACAAAAAGTTATCACTGTCTCTACTACTTCCGATAGCACCACCGGAGATTCACTGCCGGCGAACTGTCCGAAAGGACAGTGCTTGTGCTCGCCGACGACCCATAGAGGATCTTTCAGGTATATATTGTATATAAGAATGTTAATTCGCTTCAAATTTATCAGTTTATAGAAGGCTTTCTCTGTTTCAATATATGTAAAATGAAGTTTTTTTATATTTATAAACATGTGGGTTTTTATTATACTTATAAGTTGTTCCAATTAATGTATAGAGTATAGACACTTACTTAGTTATATACGTGTTTGGTAAGTCAAAAGTACTAATAAGTGTCACCGTTATCTCTAACTTATGGAGTATAATTTTATCTTTAATATTTTCTCTAACTTGGTAATATTTCTCATAAAACAAACTTAACTTTTAATAATCTCTTTATTTTATTTTCGTCATTCGTTCTTTTTTTAATTTACATATTTTGTAAAAAAACTTTAAGGACATTCGTTTACTATAATAAATAAAGTATCTATTAATATTTTTTTGCTAAATACATGAATTATTTATTATTAGTTTCGACACTTCTATCTATAAAATTAGTTTCAAACATTTCATTATTGGGATCTAATTCTTGCGAGAAAGTGATTTTATTACACCTAAATTCTCTTCTTGTGTTTTTCTATTCTTACTTTTTTTTTTCTTATTAGATTCCTAATTAACATGAGTTACAACAAATTTGTAATATTCAGGTGCAGGTATCACCGTGGCTCTCCTTCTGGTGAGACAACAAGTGCGTGGTTCAAGAGATCAAAATCCATACCTGTTAATAAGCACAGTAACTTGTCCTCAATTTCTCCCAAATCAGCTGAATCTACTCAATTAGAAGTTTAATTTGTACTTCTCCTATCTATATGTTTTACTTGATAAATGGAAAAGTACCTGGTCTCTTTTTTTCTCTTGAATATGCACAGTGCAGACTATGATAATGCAAGGAACTAATTTTGCTTCTCTCCACTGATTACTTCCTATTATTATTATTAGAGACGCGGGGTCAGAATTTAAAATTTATGAACTCTAAATTTGGTGTTCAATTTATAATTCATTTTAGTTATTGGATTGAAATAGATTATTTATACATAATAATATTAATATAAGTCTAAGCAACAAAATATTGCTAAATAATTTGTATTTTCCCCCTGAAATGCTAAGTGGCTATTTCCCATAGTATGTCGGTGAAAAAACTTAAAGAGTCGTGTTTTCTAAAAAAAAAAATAGGATGTTTTTTCAGCGTTTCAATGAAAACTTTTTTTCCATCATGCGCTTTTCTAGTAAGCTGGTTCGTGAGAATAAGATGGAAAATTATGTTTTATAGCAAAAATTTCTACTGAATATTAGTATTTGAACACGTACTTAATATTATAACTTGGTTCTAAGACTTATAAGTTACGAGCTTAATTTAGGTTATGTTACAACATACGAGTTCAATTTAGGTTATGTGTTACAACATTTAAAGTAATAAGGTCGAGTATATTCGTGATAAGTAGGCATTTGAATATAATTTGGTTGAGATTTGAAAAAAGTCGTACTTCAATTAAATTGAAAAAGGGTACCTGGAAGTTAAACAAGTTCATGATCTTTTCTTTAATGTGATTATATTTTCATAGCTCTTCACTTATTGTAATAGAAGGTGGGTTACAACAATTGCAGGGAACGGTAAGTAAGTAAATATTACAAATGCTAGAATGGATAAACTACTCAAGATTATAACAAATTGGAAATAAGAACGATTACAAACTCCTTGTGATTTGTTGAGACGAGTGATGACACTCTGTCTTTAAGACAAGATTGCCCCGTATATATCATTTTACGTTGTCGGGCAAAAGTCTCCCAAGATACAACAACTTAACAAATGAGCAAAGGCAACTCAAGTGTTACTCTTGAAGAACTTTGCATATAGAAAACTTGCTAGAGAGGAAGAAGAAGATTTCAGAAAATTTCTAAGTGTTGAATAATTGAGCCAAATGCCTCAATTTATAGTGTAAAGAAATGACCCCTCAACTAGCCAACTAATGACCTTCAATAGCCATGTAATGACACTTATTGAAGGGTTACATTTAGCCAAATAATGGCTGAATTCATGTGCCAAATAATGGAGATTCAATGCTCCAAAACCAACCCAAAAGTCAGAACTTTTCATCTTTCCGTCGCAGCATTTTGCCTCCGAAGCGCCGCGACTCTGCGAATTAGGGCCGCGTAGCCTCGGCTCCAGTAGCCCAATCACCATTTAGGGCTGCGACGCTGCCATGGGGGCGCCGCGGCGCTACGGCTCCGACGGTGTTGCGTCGCGGCCCTTCACGGTGATTTCCGACTCGTTTCATCTTACACTTCGTATACTTCTTCCTTCGTTTACCAACGTGGAATACTTGTCATTTGGCCAATAACCGCCCATCATTCTATGTCTCAAACGTATTACTTACGTACCAATATCTCTTTCACTAATGAAATTTGCGATACTTGGCACTAAGTGTGCACATGTGTGGAAACGACGTTTTCCGACGTGCGAGGTCCCAATTGTTCGAGTCATAAATAATGGGATAAACTTAATTCCACATTAGTAAATTTCCAACAATCCCCTCTTAAAAGAGATTTTGGCGCACTCACATGGTGCCTTTTCCGACAATCTTTCAGCAAACCGATTTTGCATCAGGAGAGGTAGCTTCAGCTTTGAACCTTCCATAGTTGAATACCATCAGACTTACTTACTGCGCGATGAACGTGAAGTCTTGAACTGTCAGTGTTTAGTGTAATCCAAGTCAACGGTACCAACACAATAATTTTCCTTACTCTATTCTTCGTAAAGTTTTGTCCGTTGTGGCCGTGGACACTTCTTGATTTCTTAAGTGCATTCATTTGAGGCGTCCTGTCCTCGCACTTAAATATGTGGTCTCCTACAAGGTATCCTGCTATACCCCACTTTACAAGTGTTAGGAACCATTAAAATTTCCCCCAAACCAAACCTCAACTGTTGAGGATCATTAAAGGTTTTGAAAACTTAACCTTTACCCACACTGCATATAACACTTAATGTCTATCGCGGGAACAACTTTGGATTGATGTTTCTTTATAGAAATCACTATCTGAAGTGCTCATGTTTCCACCGAAGCGCTCAACTGAACCTTTACATCTTACTTTTCTCATTGAACCTAATTCCTGGGATCTCCAGTCAGTAAGGTTAGGTTACCACCGTATTGGTCCTTATAGTTTGGGTTTTAAGCCCATTCCCTTAGACAGGCAGATCATCTGATCTTTGGGTAAGCCTTTTGTCAGTGGGTCCGTTATGTTATCCTTTGATTTTATGTAATCAATGGATATTATACCCGTGATGATCAGGTGCCTAACGGTCTTATGTCTCTGTCGAATATGACGAGACTTGTTGTTGTACATAGAACTATGTGCCCTTCCTAGAGGCGACTGGCTGTCGCAGTGGATCATTACAGAAGGTACAGATTTGTCCCAACAAAGAACATCCTCTAAGAAGTCGTGAAGCCACTCAGCTTCTTCTCCTGCTTTGTCTAAAGCGATAAACTCTGATTCCATCGTGGGTCGGGCGATGCAAGTTTACTTAGAGGATTTCCAAGACACAGCCCCACCACCAATTGTAAATATATACCCACTGGTGGACTTGGTGTTCTGTATATCAGATATCCAATTTGCATCATTGTACCTCTCTAGTACAAATGCATATCTCGAATAATGCAACCCGTAAGTTAGCGTGTATTTCAGGTATTGTAGTACCCGATTCAACGCCTTCCAATGATCATTACTCGGATTACAGGTAAACCTAGCTAACTTGTTGACTGCATAAGCAATATCAGGTCGGGTGCAGTTTGTTATGTACATTAAACTCCCAATCACCTGTGCATATTGCTCTTGGCATACGGGTGCACTACAATTTTTATTAAGCTTTTGATTTCTATCCAGTGGTGACTTCATAGGCGAACTGTCAATATCTCAAACTTTCTCAACACAGCCTCGATGTAGTGAGACTGAGATAAGACCAGTCTGTCAGACGTCTTAGAGATCTTTATCCCTAAGATGACATTTGTGATACCCATATACTTCATGTCGAAGCATTGTTTCAACATGTTTTTAGTCTTTAGGATAAAGCAAGGACTGCTCCCTGTGATCAACATGCCATCTACGTACATGCATATCATGATGAACGAGTCAGAGTTACCTTTCGTGTAGACACATTTGTCATATTCATTAATGGAGAAACCCTTCGATAGTAGAGTACTATCAATTTTTTTGTTCCATTGCTTCGGGGCCTGTTTCAGCCCGTACAGAGATTTGACAAGTCGACAGACTTTCTTCTCTTGCCGTGGAACCACATACCCCTCGGGTTGTTCCATATAATATTCTTCTTCTAAATCACCATTTAGGAAGGTTGTCTTGACGTATATTTGATGTATCTCAAGGTCACGCAACGCTGCGATCGCAATGAATACTCGTATGGACGTCATCCTAGATATCGGGAAGTATGTGTCAAAATAGTCAAGGCCTTCCTTCTGCTGATAACCCTTGACTACCAACCTGGCCTTGTACTTATCTATAGACCCATCTGCTTTATACTTCAGTTTGAGTATCCATTTACAACCCAACAGTTTATTTTCCGGAGGAAGATCAACCAACTCCCAAGTATGGTTTAGCAGGATGGAGTCTATTTCACTCTCAATAGCTTCTTTCCAGAATGGTGCCTCTGGAGTTGACAATGCTTCAACAATTGTCCTTGATTCGTCATAAACCATATAAGCTACAAAGTCAGGACCGAATGATTTATCCTTCCTGGCCCTTTTACTTCGCCTCGGTTCCATCTCTGGAGTCTCCAAGTTCTGAGAATCTGGAACACTAGATTTCGAATATATTCAGTCACTTTAAAGTCCACTAGATCTGAACCATCCTGATCCGAGCAGTCAACGACTCTTAGTTCCCAGGAGCTTTGTTCATAACTTCGTTTGCGAGAGATTATGTCTTTTTCCTTTTTAGGAAAAGCATCCTAAAAAAATTGAGCATTCCTTGATTCCATTATTGTACCCCCATAGATATCTGGAATATCTAACTTATGCACTAAGAAGCGATAAGAACTATTGTTATTTGCATATCCGATGAAAATGCAATCTACAGTCTTAGGTCCAATCTTGACCTGCTTTGACTTGGGTACTTTGACCTTTGCCAAACAACCTCATACCTTTAAATATTTATAGGTGAGTTTCTTTTCCTTTCATGATTCATATAGAGTTTTGTCCTTACCCTTATGTGGGACTCTATTAAGAATTGTATTAGCGGTAAGGATGGCTTCTCCCCACCTGTTTTGGGGAAGACCGAAATTTATGAGCAAGGCATTCATCATCTCATTCAACGTGCGTTTTTTGCGTTCAACAACACCGTTCGACTGAGGTGAGTATGGAGCCGTCATTTGATGAACAATGCCCGATTCGGCACAATATTCCTCAAATGGCACTACGTATTCTCCCCCTCTATCGCTACGAATGGATTTAATCTGCATGCTTAGTTGGTTTCAACTTCTGCTTTGTAACGTCGGAACGCTTCAAAGGCTTCTTCTTTACTTTTCAACATGTAAAGGTAACAATACCTTGTGCTATCATCAATGAATGTCACAAAGTACTTGTTCCCCCTAGTTTGTTCAAACTTCAAATCATATATATCTTTGTGAATAAGTTCTAGAGGAGCGGTATTCCTTTTGACGGATCGAAAAGGAATCTTTGTGAGTTTTTCCTCTACGCACACCTCACACTTATGTTGAAGGTTTACGTCGATAGACGGCAACAACTCCAACTTCACCAATCTTTGGATGGACTTGTAGTTAACATGTCCTAATATATGATGCCATAAATTAGAAGACTCAAGCAAGTAAGAAGAAACTTCAATTTATTGCTTAGACACATTATAGACATGGCGTTAACTTTGAAGAGGCCTTCACAGGCGAAGCCACTTCCCTCAAAAGTTCCATTCTTGGTGATTACAAATTTATCGGACTCAAATACTAGCCTCAAACCAGCATTAACCAATAAATGACATGAAATTAAATTTCTCCTAATCTCAAGGACATGCATCACCTCCTTCAGAGTGAGCTCCTTTCCAGAAGTCATCTTCAGAAATACATTTCCTACCCCCAGCACGTCAGAGGAAGCGTTGTTACCCATTAACAGCTTCTTGTCTATAACTGGTGTATATGTGGAGAAGACATCTCTATTGGAATAGATGTGTCTGCTAACACGTGTGCCCAGTAACACTTGTGTCCATCCACCATTGCATGAGATTCTCAACAAGGTTTTCTTCAAGCACCACTGCCGAGAACTCCTCAATCATATCGTCAAGAAGCGTGTCTTTGACAACGTTAGCTTGTGCCTTGCCTTTGGCCTTGACCTTATCTTATTTCTTAGTCTTGAGCTTGCGACAATCCTTGATCATGTGACCAGGTTTCCCAAAGTGGTGACAGTTCCCCTTGAACTTCTCCGCCGCCAGGGTCTTGCCGTCTTTCTGGAAGTTGCACTTCTTTCTTGGGTTCCCTTTGACTCAATGGGTTGTTTTCCCCTAGGAAAGGCCTTCTTATTATCTTCCTAAATCTGAAGTTTGATAATAAGTTCCTCAAAGGTCATTTCCTTTGTCTTGAGTTTTAAGTAACTCATAAACTCATTCCACGAGGGAGGTAACTTCTCAATTAGTGATGTAACAAAAAACTGCTCATTTGGTTTCATACCTTCTAAATTCATGTGATGTAGAATCATTTGGAATTCCTGGACTTGGGACATCACAGTTTTGCTATCCACCATTTGAAATTTTAGGAATTTCCCAACGATGAATTTCTTCGTACCAGCATCTTGTGCGTTGTATTTCTTTTGCAGTTTTTCCCATAACTTTTTGGCGGTGCCTACGGTGCAATACACCATGTAGAGTGGGTCTGACAGATAGTTTAAAATATAGTTCTTACACATGAAATCACTATGACTCCATGTATCAAGAACTATCTTCATGCCATTAACGACATGGATACCTTGGCCCTCTTCAGCCGTTTCATTAGGCTGAGGGTCCACTTCATCTCCAGCTTGTAGAGGGTCTTCTGTTAGGAAACGAGCCATTCCCATAACAGTCAGATAAAACAACATTTTCTGCTGCCATCTCTTGAAGTTTGAGCCAATGAACTTTTCTGGGCGTTCATGGTGGAATCCAGATGGTGGAGGAACTGTAACGTTCCCTTGAGCAACAAGAAACGCGTTGGGTGTGTCTTGAGCAGCAGTGAAGGCATTGGATGTGCCTTGAGCAGTAGTGGGGAAGGCAGAGGGGTTGCCTTGAGTAACATCAATAATATCAGAAACGAGTTGTTCTCTTCCAGTCATCTTTCTAAGCACTTACAACAATCTTGTCTTAAAATTGTGGGTTACAACAATTGCAGGAAATGAGAAGTAAGTAAATATTACAAAAACTAGAAAGGATGAACTACTCAAGTTTACAACAAACTGGAAATAAGAACGATTACAAACTTCTTATGATTTGCTGAGACGAGTGATGACACTCTGTCTTTAAGACAAGATTGCCCCGTATATATCCTTTTACGTTGTCAGGCAATAGTCTCCCAAAATACAACAACAACTTAACAAATGAGCAAAGGAAACTCAAGTGTTACTCTTGAAGAACTTTGCATATAGAAAACTTGCTAGAGAGGAAGAAGAAGATTTCAGAAAATTTCTAAGTGTTGAACAATTGAGTCAAATGCCTCAATTTATAGTGTAAAGGAATGACCCCTCAACTATCCAACTAATGACCTTCAATAGCCATGTAATGACACTTATTGAGGGGTTACATTCAACCAAATAATGGCTGAATTCATGTGCCAAATAATAGATATTCAATGCTCCAAAACCAACCCAAAAGTCAGAACTTTCCATCTTCCTGTCGCAGCATTCTGCCTCCGAAGCGCAGTGACTCTGTGAATTAGCGTCGCGGAGCCTTGGGTCCAGTAGCCCAACCACCGTTTAGCGCCGCGGCGCTGCCATGGGGGCGCCGCGGTGCTCCGGCTCCGACAGTGTTGCGCCGCGGCCCTTCACGGCGATTTCCGACTCGTTTCATCTTACACTTCGTACATTTCTTCCTTCGTTTACCAACGTGGAATACTTGTCATTTGGCTAATAATCGTCCATCATTTTATGTCTCAAACGTATTACTTACGTACCAATATCTCTTTCACTAATGAAATTTGTGATACTTGGCACTACGTGTGCACGTGTGTGGAAACAACGTTTTCGACGTGCGGAGCCCAAATTGTTCGAGTCATAAATAATGGGATAAACTTAATTCCACATTAGTAAATTTTCAACATAGGCATTGCTTACTCATCACTTATCAATTATCATAGATCAGAATAATGGATAAGATTGTTAAGAGTCCCACATTGAAAATGAAATGAGAACATGGACTCCTTATAAGGACTTAGAAAATCCTCACCCTACAAGCTAGCTTTTGGGATTGATTTAGGCCCAAAATCCATTCTTTACATGGTATCAGAGCCAGATCCATTCCAATTCTATGTCCACTGATGTTGGGTCCCCAAATTATGTCATCCACACTCCAGTTAACGGGGTTTGTGCATGCGGGGGAGTATTAAGAGTCTCACATCGAAAATGAAATAGGAACATGGACTCCTTATATGGACTTGGACAATTTTCACCCTATAAGCTAACTTTTGAGGTTAAGTTAGGCCCAAGATCCGTTCTTTATCAAGATCAACAAGAATGTGCAACTACTGATAATATTGTTGTGTTTGTTGAAGTAATTTGATGTTTTCTTTATTACTGATATAATTATTTGACGAAAAGAATAGCGGATGTTGACTCCTCGAGTCAGTATTTTACTTTTCACAGGTGAAATAGTTACCTTTCTCAATTGTTTATTTTGTCATATATTTATTTGTTTAGCGTGTATCTTGCTATTTCTTTGCTATAGTTTTTTATATTTGTTTGAATTCTTTTACTATTTTTTTAAATTTTTTAAATTTTCTTTTTAAGTCGAAGGTCTTTCAGAAATCGTCTCTCTGCCCCACAACGACTGGATTGAAAACGACGGGGATACGATCTGCTACATCTTACCCTTTTCAAATTTCACTAATGAGATTACACTGATTATGTTGTTATAGTTGTGTATTATTTACTAGCTCTCAAATAGAGTTCGAAGATATGATGAAGTTGATTGTAAAGCTATTATCACGACGTTAATTATCCAGAGAGTATAAATTATGATAAATCTTTTAAATGTAGTTTTAAGTGTCTTGATCGTCTAAGTATATATGTTCCGAGCCATCAACACAATAACATTATTATTATTATTATTATTATTATTATTATTATTATTATTATTATTATTATTATTATTATTATTATTAGTGTGGGGTAGAGTGGGTGAGAAATGACATCAATTCTAGACCAACTGAATAGAACTTTGGGAGATATTATAGCACGGGGCCAATTAATAAAAGACGTGGGAATCTATGTTTTCATTAACTATCACGCAATTGGAAGGAGGGGAATATATTTCAAATTATCTACATTGTTCAAGTGGATAATGGAACAATTATATTTTTTGTGATGGATTTCTAATACTCTATAGGGAGATGATCAAATTCGTTTGGTGGATATCATATTTTAGTAAATAAAAGGAAGAAAAAAGAGAAATTTAAAATTGAAAGGAAAACGAAGTTCGTCACTTGATAGATATCCTACTATAAGATGCTCCATTTCTTGATAATGACTTTAGGGAAGAAAAGTTGGGCACCAAAGAAGAAAAAGATGTGCATCCAAATAATCCACCAACTAAATAAATAGTATCTCTTATAAGGGTGTTGATTAATTTTCTTTTTTTGAGTTTGGATTGTTTGAAATAATCATAATAAAATACAAGAAAAAGATTTTATTAGTTTGATTTGAAAATTAAGCAAATTATAAAACAACAAACTAACCTATGTAAAACGGTTTTGAGTTGGGAAAATTGTGTTAATGATTCAGAGTTTAGCCCAAATTGACATTTTCATTTGACCCAAGCAAACATTGGATGGATTATAGTCTAACTCATTTATTAATTCAACTCATTTTAACCTTCACCTAATGCGATTAAGTGCACCACAAACCTCTTTTATGCCTATTATTTAAAACATAGCCAGTATTTATAATGTATTTAAAAAATATAACTACAACTTGAAATGAGCAAGAGAGATTCACTTCTTGTTCTGAAGTACAATTCTTGTAGCTCAAATTACTTCAGGTCACCATCCTAAAACACATTTTCGATTAGTTGAAGGTTAAGTGTGATTAATTACTCAAATATAACCAGGACCATAATCATAATTTATTGCTAAACCAAAAATACTATCATTTCATAAAAGTATATCTACTAAATGATCTCACTGATATTTATTCGAGCCGAGGGTCTTATCGAAATAGTCTATCTACTTGTCAAAGAATAAAGAATAAGGTCTCTGTACACTTTATTTTTACGTGGGATTACATGAGGTATGTTATTGTTATTGTATACTATAATCTCCAAATATCACCTCAAAGATAAGATCTTCTAGAAGAGGAATTACTTTTGCAAAAGGATATCCGAGAATCGTATATCCTAGTAATTAAGCTGATGACACTTATTGGAGAATTGAGTCAGCTATTATGAGTCTGTTTTTTGTTGTCATGCCGGAGTGGAGAGGAAATTGATTCCGATGAGAAAAGCACAACTAAAGCATGGCAGAATCGCTATAGTTGCTAAGGTTCTTTTGTATGTCAATGATACTTAAGTTTTTTATTCCAATATACATTAATAGAGTAATTGTTCTTACACATGTTAATATATATTAGAGAGAAGATTTAAATATATATATAATCAGTGACAAATTCAGAATTTCAAGAAGATGGATGATGCATCACTACTAACACTAAAGAAAACTTAATTTAGCTATGAGCTTCGTCGCTAATCCGTCACTAAATTGCTCATTACTAACAATTTTTTTATAATTCATTGCTAGTCCGTCACTAAATAGGATTAGTGACGGATTTTACTGTTTAGCTACAGAATTTGTTCGGCGCTAATTTTTATTTTTTTAGAATGACAAGAAAGGGGCGGGTTACATACTTGAGATATTCCCGAATTCGTGATTCCGCCATATTCTTTTTTTGAAAAGGTTTATAGTTTACACACCGAAGGTAGTAATATTTCCCCCTATTATGTTGCTTAGGAATTAATTAGATGTAATCTTGTTGGAAATTTGTCTTTGATGGGGAGGTGTGTCCACCCATATTTAATGAATTAAATACTAGTGTTCCGCATGTTGGAGGCTTTGTCTCTTCACACATGCATAATCTACTAAGTGAGTAGATGATTGTAGGGCCAAGAATCGTCAAATTTCGTTGAGAAATGAAAGAGATATTGGTCCACGAAGTAAGGTGTTTGAGGCATGAAAATATGGTGTGAGATAAATCTACCACATCGGTGGGAAAAGGAAGAATTGCTCTCTTTATAAGTCTCATAATTGGTTAAGGGTTTGGGACCCCAAGGGGTAACCCATGTGTTTAAAGGAGGGAGAACCTAGATGTGCTTGGGTTCAAGGCTAAGCCCACACGCGCGTCGCCGCCCGTCCGGTCTCGGGCTCGGGTCACAGGTCGTGGGTCGTCAGCCCTCCTTCAATGACCATTAACATCCATGTTTCAGGAGTCCCTCCCTCATGCTATATATTGATGCAAGTCGTTTCATATTTATTTTCTTCGTTAGAATCAACCTATTTGCTTTGTAGTGTTATTTTATCTTGGGAGACTATTGCAACGTAAACGACTCAACAACTTTGCGGCAGTTCTGAATATTGACTATTCGTTTATTCTTTCGATTCAAACACTTGTAATATTTATTTACTTTCCGTACTGCTTTACAATATTCAACAAATCTTCTATATCTTCTAATGAGAATATAAGAAAAGAACAAAATATTTACATTATATATGATCAAAAGGCCCCCTCGAAAGGGAATGCTACTCTACTAATAGAATTTAATTTCTTTTGATTTTCTAGTTGATGAGAGTTACTTCGGAAATAAAAAAGTAAAGTCAAATTTCTCTGGTATCCGATATTTATATTGGAGCTCCACTAATTTGAATTTTTGGACAACACTCTCAATATGATTTTTTCATTTTCAGGACTCGCAAATCGATTGAGATTTATTATTAAGGTGAACCATCTCACCCCAACTCATATTGGTCGAAGTTAAAAGCTTTTATTCTTTTTGAAGTTTTCATTTTATCTATGCAAGGATTGTGTCTTCATGCGAACAAAGTGACGTTAGGACTGTTTTAAGCTGACTTTTTTGGGTAAACAAACAGAAAGGGAGAAGACAAAAAGAAGACGGATGATGATGCTTTTCTAAGTCGGATTTTACTAGAGGACATGCACAGGATTGAAATTCCCAAGACTACTCCTCCACTGCCTTAATACCTTTTTCATGTTTAAAAGATGTGAATATATAGTATCTCAAATAAGAAATTAAACATATTGTCGGGTTGTGTTGAGTTAGATATGGTTGAAAAAAAGATAAAGTGGGGTTATTGATGGATGAAGGTTTGAGTTGAATTTAATTATTGAATTTTTTTAGAGTAATGTTAGATGGTTGAATATTAAAGTTTGAAGTTATTTAAAGTTGATTTGAATAGATTTTGAAGTAAAATCATGTTGGTAAAATTTCTAAGCAAGTCATGGTGATCCGGCGGGACTCTCAAGTAATTTATTTCAAAGTTATGACATAATTTCTACTAATTTCCTAGTGATCTAGCAGAACTTGTGGCAAGGTAAGTTTTTTATCAGAAACTTTTAGTGATCCATAGGTTTTGTGAATAGTGTATTTCAAAGTTAGGACTTGTGGGAAGACACATCTTTGCTCCAATCCATTTGAATTTCTGGTGATCTATCAGGACGTTCATTCAAATTTTAATTCGCAAGTTGCTTTTGTTAAATTTATATTCAACGAGGTCAAATCTCAAATACAACACAAAAGTGCCATAATCAAGTGTGCCATGGATGTATCGTATAATGCGTTTGAGCGCATTCATATGTTCAATCCGTGGATCATGCATAAACAAACACATTTGTTGAACTGCATAAGTAATATCTGGCCTTGTGAATGTAAGGTACTGAAGTGCCCCTGCAAGACTGCGATAGTGGGTGAAATCCTCGAACTTAGTGCCAGATGTAGCACTCAGCTTCGGGTTAGTATCGACCGGAGTAGAAGTAGATTTACACGATGAAATATCGGCTCTTTCAATGATCTCAGCGGCATACTTCCTTTGTGATAAATATAGACCACCTGAATGACGAGTGACATCAATCCCCAAGAAATAACTCAAGGGCCCCAAGTCTTTCATAGCAAATTCAAAACTGAGAAATGTCATGATAGACTTGCGCAGATCATCAGACGAAGCAGTCAATATAATATCATCGACATTAAACAAAATGTATACCAGAGAAGTACCACGCCAATATATAAAGAGAAAATGATCAGACCGACTGTGAGAAAAAAACCAATAGAAGATACATAATCTGCAAACCTTTTATACCAAGCCCGTGGGGCCTGCTTAAGTCCATACAAGGACTTCTTCAGCAAAAAGATATGATGATGATGATTGGGATCTCGAAAACCCAATGGCTGATGCATATAAACTATCTCCTTAAGATCACCGTGTAAAAATGCACTATTCACATTCAACTGATGAATGGCCATGCTTTTGATAGAGCCAAACTGAGAATAGTATGAATAGTAGCTGGTTTGACCATCGGACTAAAAGTTTCGCCATAATCCACGTCAACCTATTGAGTTTTACCATCACCTACAAGACGAGCCTTATGCTTCTCAAAAGAACCGTCAGAATTTTCTTTATGAGTAAAAATCCACGTAGACCGAATACTATTAACACCAGAAGGACGGGGCACCAACTCCCACGTCTTATTTTTAATAAGAGCATTATATTTATCGGTCATAGCCAATTTCCAATTTGGGTCATTTAATGCGGACACAAGGTTACATGGGAGGGCAGATTTAAGGATATTAGAATTGAGATTAAAATGTCGTTTTGGTTTAAAATACCCCTTTGAATAGGAGTAACGAGCCTTTGACTAGAGGAGGAATTGGATGAATTTTGCGCCTACTGGCCCAACAACTGAAACAGGAACAGTAACATGCTCGGGATTGGGCTGAAACACTGGAACAATACCAAAAGCAGTATTGTACCATGTCATCGGCCCACTGGGCAGAACAGTGGTTGTGATAGACTATGGGCCTCCTAGCGTATTTTGGTCACGAGACAAGTCAGAAAAATAGTGGATAATATATGGTGAGACCTCATCATCTAAAAAATTATACGAACTCGGCACGAGACTATTCATTTTAGCAAAAGGAAATTGGATTTCATCAAAAATAATATGGTAACTAATTATGATTTTATTAGATGATAAATCAAAATATTTGTAACCACGATGATTAGATGGATAATCTAAAAACACACAAGCGGTAGAACGTGCCTGAAGTTTGTTAATTATAGTTGATGGAAAAAGTGGATAGCATAAACACCCAAAGACTCTAAGATGAGAATACGAATGATCCTTATTATAGATAACTTTAAGGGGAGATTTGGATGCTAATCCTTTGGTAGGAAGTACGTTAAGGAGGTAAGTAACCATTTGTAGTGCATGATGCCAAAAAGAAGGGGGTACAGAAACATAGGCTAATAAATTTTGGACAATATTATTGATGGTACGAATTTTTCGTTCGGCTTTCCCATTTTGTGAGGACGTATGAGGACAAGAAAAATGAAAAACTATGTCATTAGCATCACAACATTCCCGAAACAATCCATTATCATATTCCTTGCCATTATCATATTGAATGCTTTTAATTTCCCGTTCGAATTGGGTACAGATGAATGCTCTAAATTTTAAAAATGTGGAAAAAAACATGAGACTTTTTCGATAAAGGAAAGGTCCACAAAAAATTAAAATAATCATCCAAAATAGGACATAATAACGATGGCTCACATAACTTAACACGGGGGATGTCCATAAATCACTATGAATAATGTCAAATGACATCAAAGAACTAGAATTAGAGGCTACAAATGGTAATCTAACATGTTTCCCTAATGTACAAGAAGGACAAAATGGAGTACGACGCGTGCCCTTACAAGAAATAAATTATTTTTATGCAACTATGAAATAATAGACGATCCCGAGTGACCCAAACGTGCATGCTACAAGGAAGGAGCAAGGGCGACAAAATTAGATGACATGACTTGACTCGCGGAAGTAGTGGTATTTGTGATAGGATAAAGCTCTCCCCTACTATTTCATCTCATTATAGGTATCCCCGTTTTGAAATACTTCACTAAAAACCTAAAGGGATCAAAATTAACAGAAAACCAATTATCAGTGGTGAATTTTCGGACAGACACCAAATTTTTAATCAAGTTAGGGGCATGAAGGATATTATTCAAAACTAGAGGTGGATGTGGGAAAGATAAAATTGAATGTCTATAACCGCGAATTGGAATTGAATTGTCATTACCAACAATAATACCATAATTTTTGCTCAAATTTACATAAGACGAGAGAGTACCTTGGTCAGACGTCATGTGAGAAGTGGCTCCGGTGTCCATATACCAATTCACGTTCGGAGGATTTAATCCAAGCATGTGCATTGCAACCTCAATATTTGTCGGAGTTAGTATGGGCCCCACTGCCTGGAACGCATGCGGAGGCCGAGGCCTAAGCAAACCTGCTTGCGGCCCCGAACCAAAAGTGAATCTGCTGCCAGTATTCGAACCCGAGAAATTGGGCCTGGCCTATTTGAATCAGGCCAGGCTTGATTACGGGTAAATTTGGGAGAAAAATAGGGATTGTTGGGCCAATGTCCACTGGACCAGTTCTACGTCTAGGGGGCCCACGACTGGAACCAGTTAGCCTGCGGCCCACTACCCCAAGGCCCACTGCCACCATTGTTTCGACCATCTCTGTTACCACGACGATTGCCATCGCGATTTTTGTCATTATTTTTACGATTTTGACCTTTTTTGCCACCACCGTTGTTGCGGTGGTGGCCAGAATTCTCGGAGAATGAGTGAGGGTCGTTTGACGTGTTCATCATGGTGACGATATTGGCACCTATAGCCGCATTTTTAGCTAAGCCGGTTTCTTCTAACGTGAGCATGGAACGAACCTGATAAAAGGGTGGTAGAGGGTTACATTGATGAAGTAGTGTGCCAACGCCGTTATAGGCATCAGACAGACATGCAACTATTTGGAGAACAAGACGATCATTGGTAACTGGCACACCAACGTTGCGGAGTTGGTCTGCCAGTTCCTTCAGCCTTTTACAATAGACCGAAATGTTAGGAAAATCTACCATGTGGACATGTGAAAATTCCTGCTCGTGGGTGACAGCACGGGAATTCTTGTTATCTTGGAATATATCACGCACCATATTCCAAGTTTCCATTGCCATAATGTCGGGCTCAATAATCGTTTGTAGGAGGTCGGTAGAAATAGTGGAATAAATCCACTGGAGAATGGTAGCATCAAGTGTCGTACATAACGTAGGATTTTCCTCGGGGTTAGGCACCTCCTCTGTGACAGGTTTCGAGGGAATTATGTGATGGAGGACTTAATGCGAGCGTTCGTGAATTTTGAAGAATTCCGCCCACGTCGCGTATTGGACGTTTTCCATCTCAAGAACAATAGGGATGTGGTTCCTGATGTTGGAAATTATAAGGGCTGGATGAAATAGGTTCTTTGACGTAGACATAATGAAAGAACAAGGGGAGAAATAGGGAATTTGTGCACTTCCTCCTTGTTATGAAAGAAATAAATAAGAGGGAAAATAACACGGATAGTAAAGCGGGCCTTACAGAACAATTTACATTTGGGTCTTTGGAGCAATAATGGGCCTTAATGGTTAATTATGGGCCCTTCGTTAGGACAATTGCAAAGCCCTTTCTCTCACTTTCAGGGCCTTCGGGTACCGGCCCATTATTCTTAAACATGCTTAAACATAATATATCATCAACTTTTCTCTTCTTCTTGGTAGTAATAGTGAGGTTAGCCACTTTTTAGTTTTGTAATTTAAAAATAGTCAATATAATGGGATTTTACTTATAAAGTTGAAAATTTTATTAGTCATTATTTTTTAATTATAGGAACTGGAAAGTGATTACAAAGAGGATCGGGAATGGAGGACAATGATAAAATAACCTACACCTATTGCATGTATGGCTTCAATCGATATTATTAGACTATAAGCATTCCGATATTTCTCAATTCGTAAAAAATTGGAACTCATAATCTCCCTCTAATTTTTACTACTCTTTGCCTTTCAATATATGTGAACCTATTTTACTAGTACGAAATTTAAAAAAGAAATATTTTTTTTAAAATTTGTGATCTTAAACATATAATAATATTTGTGTATATAAGTTTTCTGAAATTTATAATTTTTGTTAAACAGAGTAATATACCTGTGATATACACCCAATATACAACAGTGTATATCACATGCAAAGCAGTGGACTGGGCAGCAGTGGGCCTCGGCCAGTGGCCACATAATTGATGACAATACAATCTTGTATATATGGTATATATATTTGTAGTATATTGTAGTGTAAAGGTTACCTTAATTAGTGTTATACACTTACCATAATTGTATAGTTAGAATTATGGTAGAATAAGGATTTAGAAATAGAATAGGAATAGGATTCTCCTATTATGGAAATATGTAACTTGTATATATAGCCTTTCAATTAATGAAAATAATCAAGGAGATTATTTCTTTCATGGTATCAAGAGACTAGGTTTTACAAAAAAAAATTCTCTCCCAAATTTTTTGGACCATTCTCGGCCGAGAACCCCCCCTCGGGTTTCTCTCCCAAATTTTGTCTTCCGTTCTCAAAAACCTTTCTTAAATTTCCCCTCCTTCTTTGTTCTTTCAATATGTCTAAGAACAATTATCATCCTGCCCTCAGTGTTTCCAACATCAAGAACTGTATCCCTATTGTCCTTGAGATGGAAAACGTCCAATATGCGACGTGGGCGGAGTTGTTTAAAATTCACGCTCTCTCCTATCAAGTTCTTCATCACATCATTCCTCCCGCTAAACCTCTTCATGCGGAGGATCCTGAGTTATGGAATGCTCTTGATGCTACCGTTCTCCGGTGGATCTACGCTACTATTTCGGTTGACCTTCTACAGACGATTATTGAGCCGGATACCACGGTTATGGCTGCCTGGAATAGATTGCGTGACATATTCTAAGACAACCAACATTCACGTGTCGTCACACTCGAGCATGAATTCTCTTTAGTTCGAATGGATGAATTTCTGAATGTTTCTGCATATTGCAAGAAACTAAAGGAGTTGGCGGATCAACTCCGGAATGTTGGTGCACCGATAACTAATAATCGTCTCGTTCTACAGTTGGTTGCCGATCTTTCGGAGGCCTATAATGGTGTTGGAACTCTCCTTCGCCAAAGCAACCCTCTTCCCGACTTCTATCAAGCCCGCTCCATGCTTACTTTGGAAGAAACCGGTTTGGCTAAAAAGGCGGCTACCGGAGCAAGCCCCGTCGTCATGGTGGCGTTCTCTCCTAGTTCTTCGGGTTTTATTAATAATTCGGGCCAAAACCATAATCATGGTGGCGGCAAGAATAATCGCAAGAATAATAACAAAACCGCTGGGCAAATGCGCGGTTCCGGTGGTCGTGCGCGGCGAGCCCCATCCAGGGAACAAGGCCCACCACCCCTGGTCCCAAAGCTGGGCCCCATGGCAGCGGGGGCTGGGGCAATGGGCCGTGGGCGAGCCCTTCTACTCAGGCAAAGAATTTCACGGGGCTGGTCAGCATCAGCCTGAACACCCAAAGAAGCTGGTGTCCTACTAGCCAGTGGCCCAACAGCAGCAGCTCCAGCAGCTACGGCCCAGCTCCATCACGGACAGGAATTATTGGGCCTCGACCTCCGCAAGCCCATCATGCAACACGCCCCACTCAAATCGATATCGAGCCCGCGATGCACACGTTGGGGTTGACTCAACCGGACCCAAATTGGTATATGGACACCGGTGCCACTACTCACATGACTTCCGAATCAGGTACTCTCTCATCTTATTCCAATTTGAGCACCCCTCGGGGGATAATTATTGGTAATGACAGTTCTATTCCAATTCTAGGGTATGGTCAGAAAACGTTGTCTCCCCCCAATCCACCCCTTCTCTTGAAAAATACTTTACATGCTCCTAAATTGATTAAAAATTTAGTGTCTGTCCGAAAGTTCACTACTGACAATTCCGTTTCCGTTGAATTTGATCCTTTTGGTTTCTCTGTGAAGGATTTCAAGACGGGGAGTCATCTCATGAGGTGTGATAGTAGTGGGGATCTGTATCCTATCATGCCTGGTTTCAGTTCATTGAGTCAAGCCTTGCCATCAGCCTTTGCAGCCATCTCTCCTTCCATGTGGCATGCTCGTCTAGGTCATCCGGAATCTTCTATTTTATCAGTTTTAGATAAAAATAGCTTTATTTCTTGTAAGGGTATGAGTCGTACTCAATTTTGTCAGTCTTGCTCATTAGGGAAAATTATTAAGTTGCCATTTGTAGACTCCAATTCTCATACTTCAATGCCATTTGATATTATTCATAGCGACTTATGGACGTCTCATGTTCTTAGTTCATTGGGTCATCGATATTATGTTCTCTTTTTAGATGATTATTCTAGATTTTTGTGGACGTTTCCAATTGCGAATAAATTACAAGTATTTTCCGTCTTCATCAAATTTAGAGCGTTCATTCGTACTCAACTCGAGAGAGAAATAAAAAATATTCAATGTGATAATGGGAAAGAGTATGACAATAGGGAGTTTCGGGAATTCTGTGCTAATAATGGGATCAATTTTTGGTTTTCGTGTCCTCATACGTCTTCACAAAATGGGAAGGCCGAACGCAAAATTCGTTCCATAAATAACATTGTCCGAACTCTCTTAATTCATGCCTCCGTACCTCCATATTTTTGGCACCATGCTCTACAAATGGCCACATATCTTCTTAACATAATTCAGTCTGAAGATCTGACATATTCTTCCCCCCTCCAAATACGATATAATAAGAACCCTTCTTATTCTCATCTTCGGGTTTTTGGGTGCTTGTGTTTTCCGTTATTCCCATCCACCACAATTAACAAACTTCAGGCTCGGTCTACCCCATGTGTATTTTTGGGTTATCCGTCTAATCATCGTGGTTATAAATGCTTTGATTTATCCTAAAATAAAATCATAATTAATCGCCACATCCTTTTTTATGAAACCCAATTTCCTTTTGCGAAAGTTCAGACTCCCGAGCCTCGGTCGTATAATTTTTTGGATGAACAAATATCCCCGTATATTATTCGGAATTTTTCGGACATCTCCCGCACCCAAAATCCGCCAGCGGGCCCACTGCCCGCTGGACCCACAGTACCGCCAGTAGCAGCAGCTCCAGTTACTGGATCAGTCCCAGCAATTGGGCCAGTCCAGCCCAATTCTGGAACTGGTCCAGTTGATGATTCAGTTTTCCGATTTGGGCCAGCAGGCCCACTGCCTGCTGGCCAGTCCGTCCCGACCCCAGAAAATTCCCAAAATTCCCTCAATTCTTCCTCGAGTCATAGACCGGTCACTCGTAGTCAGCGGGGCATATTTACACCTAAAAGACATTTTAATTTACATTCTGATGTCTCTAAATCTCCCTTGCCCCGCAATCATGTGTCCGTATTAAATGACCCTTTGGAAAATTTCTATGACTGATGAATATAATGCTCTTATTGATAATAAGACGTGGGAGTTGGTGCCCCGTTCATATGGTATTAATGTTATCAGGTCTATGTGGATTTTAGCTCATAAGGAGAATTCAGATGGGTTATTTGCTCGACATAAGGCGCGACTTGTGGGTGATGGTAAGACTCAGCAGGTTGGGATTGATTGTGGTGGGATATTTAGTCCGGTGGTCAAACCGGCTACCATTCGCACTGTGCTTAGCTTGGCTCTTTCAAAGACTTGGTCAATTCATCAGTTGGATGTTAAGAATGCTTTCCTACATGGTGATCTCAAGGAAGCAGTCTATATGCATCAGCCGTTGGGTTTCAGGGATCCAAACCGTCCTCATCATGTATGTTTGTTGAAGAAGTCCTTATATGGGCTTAAGCAGTCTCCAAGGGCCTGGTACACGAGGTTTGCTGACTTTGTTTCAACTATTGGGTTCACTCACAGCAGGTCAGATAATTCCTTGTTCATCTACCGCCGTGGTTCGTCCTTGACCTACATTCTGTTGTATATGGATGATATCATCTTGACTGCCTCTTCCGATGCCTTGCACCAATCTATCATGACCATGCTAAGTTCTGAGTTTCCTATGAAAGACTTAGGGCCTTTGAGTTATTTTTTGGGGATTGCCGTCAAGCGTCATTCAAGAGGATTGTTTTTGTCTCAACGAAAGTATGCTGCTGAGATCATAGAGAGGGCTGGGATGTCATCCTGTAAGTCCACTTCCACACCAGTTGATGCAAACCCCAAGCTGAGTGCCACAGCAGGTGCACCATACGAGGACCCGACCCGCTATCGCAGTCTTGCAAGGGCCCTCCAGTATCTTACCTTTAGCAGATCGGATATTACGTATGCAGTTCAGCAGGTGTGTTTATTCATGCATGATCCCAGAGTTGAGCACATGAATGCAATCAAACGCATCATTCGGTATATTCAGGGGACACTGGACTATGGGTTGCACTTGTACCCTTCATCTACATCCACACTTGTCTCTTACACGGATGCTGATTGGGGCGGTTGTCCCGACACCAGACGGTCGACTTCTAGCTACTGTATGTTCCTTGGCAACAACTTGGTCTCCTGGTCGGCAAAGCGTCAGGCAACTCTATCACGCTCAAGTGCAGAGGCAGAATATCGAGGGGTAGCGAATGTGGTCTCTGAATCATGTTGGCTACGTAATTTGCTGTTGGAGCTTCACTGTCCTATTCAGAAGGCAACCTTGGTATATTACGATAACATTAGTGCCATCTACCTTTTAGGTAACCCAGTTCAACACCAACGCACTAAGCATATCGAAATGGACATTCACTTTGTCAGTGAAAAGGTTGCAAAGGGTCACGTTCGCGTATGCCATGTCCCGTCTCGTTATCAAATTTCAGACATCTTTACAAAGGGTCTACCAGCGGTTCTCTTTGAAGATTTTAGGGACAGTCTCAGCGTTCGAAAATCGCCCGCTATGACTGTGGGGGTGTGTTAAACAGAGTAATATACCTATGATATATACCAATATACATCAGTGTATATCACAGGCAAAGCAGTGGACTGGGCAGTAGTGGGCCTCGGCCAGTGGCCACAGAATTGATGACAATACAATCTTGTATATATGGTATATATATTTGTAGTATATTGTAGTGTAAAGGTTACCTTAATTAGTGTTATACACTTACCATAATTGTATAGTTAGAATTATGGTAGAATAAGGATTTAGAAATAGAATAGGAATAGGATTCTCCTATTATGAAAATATGTAACTTGTATATATAGCATTTCAATTAATGAAAATAATCAAAGGAATTATTTCTTTCTATTTTAAATATGTTATTATATTTATATGCCTATAAAATAGAAAGTTTAATAATTTGTATTCAATTCAGAAATTGAGTCATTCTTTTTTATACGGAATAAAAACAAAATATGTTCATATAAATTGAAGGAGGTACTAATTGACCCATATCCATTCAACTCGTACCACATATCCTAAAATTCACGTTTTAAGTGTTTGTTTTGCTCAAAAGACTTGATTGAGAAAATTGTAAAGAACTATACTTACACGTGTTTGGACTATTAGTATTTTTAGTTGAATTCAGAGTCCTAAATAACCTTTTCAAGGTACTGTGAAGAAAATTGCAAGTTTTAAAAAGAAAATGGGAATCTCAATCTATGTTACACATTATAATTTATATTACTTGTAAATGTGAAAACATCAAAAAGGGAGAAAGCATCCGGTGCCGCGCATTCTCTCTCATTCTCATTTTATTTGGAATCATGAGTTACCAGCTCTTGAGGATCTAGAGATAGACCTCTGGATCTCGCTGGTGCCACCTAAACGGTAGGTAGGCGGCGGATGTGTGACGTTTGGAGTTGTCGTTCGTGCACCTGTCCCCAATGAAAGAATGAGTGATATGTTCCCCTGCGAATCATGGCCTTACCACTCGGTCCCCGATGGCCAGCGACTGGGTAAATTCTTTTAACCCTAGTCAGTAGACTGACCTTTCCTTGGCGATTGGATCCGTGAGTTCAATCAAATTGGATGTGGTATTGTATTTAATAGAAATGACAGCTTTTAGGCGTGATCTATCTCTCTGCTTTTCATAGACAAGATGCGGAAAAAAGAAATGAATAGCTCAAGTCATGATCAGTCTTTGTCAAAGAAGAATCTGCTAGCGGAGTTACTGTTTCAAGGGAGGTTGTTCCCAGGTTCATTAGTTGGTGCGAGAGGCAAATAAGCTCTTTCAAGGAGATCATTTGATATACGATTCAGAAATGCTGAATCTCAGAGACCATGCAATCACGTTGATACAGATACTTTCCAAAAAGTAGGGGGTATTAGCGAATTGACAAATCAGTTAACAAAACAGGTACAACAACACATGGACAATCTACTTAAGAGTTTAGGCGCCTACTGCTTTTTACACAAATTGAGCCATAATGATTTGCTTTAGTTTATTATATACTACGAGTTTCTTCATCAGATATGGTTTTCTAAAATTGTAGCTTGTCATCGTTGACCAAAGCTATTTATTAATAATCTTTTACAATGTGTTAGTCTACATGCTAAAATTAAGAAAAAGAATGAAAATGAGAAAATTTATGTCGTTACACGAGTGCTTTTTTATTAAGGATTTAATTTATATGTACTAGTTATATAATTTTTCTTACAATCATTATATTCTAATATATAGTTAATTTTTGTATGTGACTGGATAGTATCAAAACTTTTACACTATTGATGTAAAAGTTAAATTCTTTCATTTTTTTTTCATTCGGTATCAGGTAATCGTATTGGAGCCTGACTAATTCAAATTCATACCGCGTAGGGCTCATTCGGGGGAAACGCTTCAATTATATTTTTTTCCATACACAGAGATCGAATTGAAATATCTAATTAAGAGAGGAGCAGTCACATCCTTTGATGGTAAATTGGAGCAGTCACATCCTTTGATGGTAAATTTTTCATTAGTTACATGCAAGAGAAGATACTGATAGAGAATATAACATGCACGAAATATGGATGACGAAGTTGTTCTAGAATTCGTGTAGCCGTGTTTTACTTTAATAGTTCCTCTATATATGCTGAAAACGTACGTAGAAAGGTACCCAATGAATTCTCAAAAATAAAAATCAAGATGCCAATTTCATTGAAAGTTCTTTTATTTTTTTTCAATCTTCTTCTCCTTTATTATTCACGTGTCTAAACGCACTCAAGAATAGAGAAATTAAAACGAAGCTCTTTTAAGGGTGTGTTTGGTTATATATATACGAAGAAAAATGTTTTCTTGAAAAACAATGATATCTTACTTATTTAGGAAAACACTATAAGAGTGGAATGGGTGGGTGAGTGGGGAGGATACCATGAATTTGGAATATCACTTATGAAATTTATTTTCTCTACTTCCACTAGGAAAGTCACTTTCCTCATTAAGTAACTTATTTTCCTACAGAAAATATTTTGACCAACAACAACGTACCCATTGTAATCCACAAGTGGGGTCTGGAGAGGGTATAGTGTATGCAGACCTTACCCCTATCATGAGAGATAGAGAGATTGTTTCCGATCCTCGGCTCAAAAAATATTTTGACCAACCGAATATGAAAAAAATTGAAAACATTTTCCTTCGTACCGAACACACCCTAGAGCTAAAAAAAAAAACAACGTAAAAGATGTTAGGTAAAGAAAAGGATGATTGCGGTCCCCCGGGCATAGCTTGATGGCAAAGAAGGGGAACTTAAAATCCAGCTGAAGGCCTGCAGCGTGAGTTCGAACCCTGGTGGAAGCAATTTGCTCTCTTCTGGGGTAGGACCTTGTAGGTGATATTAGTTGTTCTGTTTTCAAACCCTGGTCATTCAGGCACCTCCCGCGATTTACTGGTAGTAGTGCTGAGGGACCGAAACTACTATCTTTAGGAATAGTCTAGCATAAACCGGGAAGGTGAATATCAAAAAAAAAGAAAAGGATGATTGCGTGGATGGGGTATAGAAATGACCCAATAATATAATATTAGTAAGCCAAACATTGAATATGACCTAAACGGGGACAAGAAAATACGAGGTTTCATTTTCAGCATGCGCAAATTAGTAGATGCAAAGCAAGTTCTACACAAGAAGAAAGAAAAAATCAATAAATTTTTGTATAGGCCATCAAGCGCAAAGAATTTTTACACGATCAAATCATACCTATATTATAACAGCCAACAAGGTAACATGTTTAGGATATTCTAGAGAAGTTAACCTATAGATAATTTTTACATAAATTAATAATATAAAAAAAATTATTTATACGGATGATGTATATAATAATTTAATAATATGCAGTCATCAGAAAAGTATTTTAGAAAAGTCATCAAGTCCATGCAAATTTGGCGACTAAAAAAGCTGACCAATATATTATAACTAGATGGCCCATGCCCGTGCAAAACACGTGCATTTTGCTACCATCGTGATACCAATGAGATGCAAATAAAGAAAACATCATTAAACTAAATATCAACAAAATACGCTTCGTAATATAGTTATATTACATTCGTTTGTGGAACAAAGTTATACAGTGAGTTTGTTACAAAGACAAAACAGTGAAATTGTAGGTGGCCCAACATCTGTATGAGATATGTTACAATGACTTGGAATCTATTGTAGTTTATACCAAATTCAACGGATGAGGTTGATAACAGAAGTACGTTGTTCCACGATAAATCTCTTTCATGACCTGAAAATAAAATTGAAGAGGACAAATCCAGACAGGAAATAATTTTGTTGCAAAATATATGATCCAAAAAGATAATATCAGACGATCCGCGACCGGACGGGCGGCGCGCGTGTGGGCTTATCCTCGAACCGAAGCACATCTAGATCCTCCCTCCTTTAAACACATGGGATACCCCTTGGGGTCCCAAACCCCAAGCCAACTTTGATACTTATTAACTAAACAAATCTTTCTTCCCCATCGATGAGGGAGGATTGCTCTTTAACACATTTTTCCATGCTTCAAATACCTCACTTCATAGACCAATATCTCTTTCATTTCTCAACGAAATTTGACGATCCTTAGCCCTACGGTCATCTACTAACTTAGTAGATTATGCACGTGTGAAGAACTGAAGGTTCCAACATGCGAAACACTAGTGTTTAAGTCATTAAAGATGGTTAGACGCAACTCCCGCCAAAGACAAATTTCCAATATAATTAAGTATGAAGTTCTTTGGCATGTGGTAGTTACTATGAATTAAGAATTTTAAAGGGGGGAAAGAAAAATAATTCAGTCCCCCATAAATAACCAAAATAAATGAACTAATTTACTGCTGGGGCATGGGCTAAGTTGAACCAGGAGCAGAACTCTAAAGTTGTTGGGAACCATAATGATCACTTGAACTCGTACTGAAAAGTAAAAGAGGGACAGCCAGGTACACTAAGTTCATGCTATGCGCCGGATTCTAGAAAGGGCTGAAGCACAAGAGTCTGTCGTACTCAAAAGTACAAAATAGAAAATTTGGACTTCATTCTAAAAGTTGTATGGTGCATACTATAAATGAAATGTCTAAATCTAAACAAGTTCACATTCTGAAAATCGATTCAGGTAAATGAGAATTATTTCAAAAATCTAATGTAAGTATAAAGAAATGCTCTCTCCTCCTATTATTAAAGTTCCACCTTCTCTTCCGTTGATACAAAAATACTGTCCAAATTCTTTCAATGAAATTAAATGTCTATAAATTGTATATAAGAAATGTCTTCACCGTCTATCACCATCTATCTACGCCACAATTTCGAGTGATTTACTCAAGAATAAGCCTGATTTCACGGCTATGGAAGCTTGGGAACGTTTACGTGACATATTCCAAGACAATAAGAATTCCAGAGTCGTCACACTTGAGCAGGAATTCTCCACCACTGATATGACGGATTTTTCCAATGAGTCTGTATACTGTCAACGGCTCATGGTTCTGTCAGACCAACTCAAGAACGTCGGGGCACCGGTTATTAACAATCGGCTCATGTTAAAAATGGTTGCCGGCCTCATTGACGCATCTAGTGGAGTAGGTATGCTCATCCGCCAAAGCAATCCTCTTCCACCACTCTACCAAGCTCGGTCTATGCTCATCCTCGAAGAAGCGGGTTTTGCCAAGAAGACAACCACCGTGTCAAATTTTGCCTTGGTTGCCGCTCCGTCCGATGAGAGTTCGTCACAATTTGAAAATTTGCCGCCAAATCGTGGCCAGAAGGGCCAAAACAGCGGTAACAGGAGCAAAAATCACGGCAGTGGCCGCTGTGGTGGAAAAGGCAGCGGCAACTTCCGCGAAGGAGGTGGCGGAAGTGGAGGCAGGGGCGGCGGCTAGCAGCCAACCCAGTGGGTAGTGGGTCGGTACTGTGGCCCTGGGTCGTGCCTCCCTGCCCATTTCCCACTGGAAATTGGGTTAGGCCAACAGCTCCGACGCAACGGACCAACCAACATGCCCAATCAACGGCTGGAACCTTGGGCCAATACTGAGCCAGTGGAAGTAGGCTCACTCGGTAGTGGCGACCCCGACAAATATCGAGGTCGCGGTGCACACTCTTGGGCTTACTCCACCCTACGCAAATTGGTACATGGACACTGGTGCAACGTCTCATATGACGTTCTCACAAGGTAATCTCTCGTCCTATTTTAATATGAGCAATAATCGTGGTATAATTGTCGAAAATGGTCATTCAATTCCAATTCGTAGTTATGGTACTACAAACTTGTCTCCCCCGAACCCACCGTGAAGGATTTTCAGACGGGGATGCATCTAATGAGATGTGATAGTCGGGGAGAGCTTTATCCAATCACCACAACCAACACATCAAGCCAATTTACCATCCACATTTGCAGCTTTAGCTCCTTCTTTATGGCATGAACATTTGCGTCATCTGGGAGCACCTGTTTTTTCTTCCCTTAAACAAAATAAATTTATTGAGTGTACTAGAACTCGTAATTCTCATGTTTGTCATTCTTGTTCTCTTGGAAAACATGTTAAGTTACCTTTTGTTGCTTTTAATTCTTGTATTGTTATGCCCCTTGATATTATTTATAGTGATATTTGGACATCTCCTGCTTTGAGCTCTTCGGGCCATATATATTATCTTCTTTTGTTGGATGATTACTCTAATTTTTTGTGGACGTTTCCTTTGTCTAAAAAGTCATAAGTTTTTCCACATTTCTATCATTTAGAGCATACATCCACACTCAATTTGAACGGGACATTAAAAATATTCAGTGTGATAATGATAGAGAATTTGATAATGGACCATTTTGGGATTTTTTCAAAATTAATGATTTGTCGTTTCATCTCCAGTGTCCACATACATCATCTCAAAATGAAAAGGCAGAAATAAAATTTTGAACCATTAACAACATTGTTCGAACCTTACTTGCCCATGCTTCTCTACCACCATCATTTTGGCATCATGCGTTACAAATGACAACCTATCTTTCGAACATACTTCCGAGCAAACAAGTAGCCTACCAATCCCACTCAAAATTTTATACCTAAGAGACCCATCATATTTCATTTACGTGTTTTCGGGTGCTTATTCTATCCTCTCTTTCCTTCTACTACCATCAATAAACTTTAACCCCGGTCTACTCTGTCTTTTTTTTTGGGATATCCGTCAAATCATCGTGGTTACAAATGTTACGACTTATCCTCTCATAAAATCATCGTAAGTCGTCACGTAAGTTTTGATGAAACAAATTCCCCTTTTGCCACATTACATTATTCTGGGCCTCCTACCTATGAATTTCTTGATGATAGCATACCCCCGAATTTGATCCATAAATTAGCCTTCCAAACAGACCCAATGTTTCCGCTGTGTCTCAGCCCAACGTCAGACTCGAGAAGCCCATCGTCTGTTGGCCCACTTCCCGGTAGTCCAGTCAGTGCCAGCCCACTACCGGGCAGTCCGTTATTCTTGTCTAGTCCAAATCCTGTTCTGCCACAACAACCTGTCACTCGTAGTCAACACGGGAGTTTTAAGCCAAACAAAAATAAGGTCTTCACACCTATGTTGCTAAGTCACCGTTGCCCCGTAATCCTGTGTCTGCCCTTAATGACCAAAATTGGAAAATGGCTATGGATGATGAATCTAATGCTCTTATTAATAATAGGATGTGGGATTTGGTGCCCTGTCCCTCTGATGTTAATGTGATTCGGTCTATGTGGATTTTTAGTCATAAAGAAAAATTTGATGGTACATTTGAGAGGCATAAAGCCTGTCTTGTAGGTGATGGGAAGACTCAACAGGTTAGTGTGGATTGCGGTGAGACTTTCAGTCATGTGGTCAAACCGGCAACTATCAGAACGATCCTCAGTCTGGCTCTTTCGAAAGCATGACCGCTTCATCAGCTTGATGTCAAAAATGTCTTCCTGTATGAAGACCTCAATAAAATAGTGTACATGTATCAGCCCTTGGGGTACAACAGTAGTAATTACTACAAGTACAAGAGTAGTAATTTTATAGTTATCAATAAAATAGTGTACATGCCTTCCTGCATGGAGATCGCAATGACGTAAACGGAAGTCTAACATGATTTCCAAGATGACAAGAGTAGTAATTTTAGGTAAGGTTCCCTTTATTACATTGAATTAAATTGCGGTTTCTAAAAAAAAAAAAATATGAGCTTCGGGATGTCCAAGTCTACTATGCCACGCTGAGGAGGAGATTGAAGCTAGAGATGTGGGAGGGTTGATAGAGGTCTCCCACACTATTGCATCTCGTAAGAAGTCTTCTTGTATGTAGGTCCTTTACAGAAAAACCAAACAGGTCAAAATCAATAGATACGAAATTATCAGTGTCAAATTTTCAAATAGAGATTAGATTCTTGATAATGTTAGGGGCATATAAGACGTGTTTAAGGGAGAAATGAGATGCGGTGGTGGAGTTTGTGTATGACCAAACCCTTGAATTGGAATTTGATAATCATTTTCGACCATAATAAATTGAGGAGTATTTAAATTGCGCATGTGAGGAAGATTACCGGAGTTGTGAGTGAGGTGAGACGTGGTACCCGTGTCCATATACCAAGCATCATCGGGCTGCTGAAGATTTAATGTGCTGAAAGCCTGGCCCAAATTTGTCAGAGTGAGGCCGGAAGTAAATTGCTGGGTTACGAAAAAATGGGCATGATGGCTGGGGCCCGTCGGGTGCGACGTTGGGTGGGCTCCCAGGATGTTGGGCTGTTGTTGTTGCCACTATTGTAATTGGGCTGCGGCTGCTGGAAAACTTCTGGCCCAGTTCCCGTATAACTGCCAGGGCCAGGCGGCCCACTGTGTCGGGTTCTGGACCTGCTATGGCTGGCTGGAATTATTGGCTCGTCTCCCTCGGCCTTTACCTTTGCCTGCTCGGCCACCTCCGCGGCCTCTGCCTCCGCTGCCACCGCGGTTGTTCTGCGGCAGGTGGTGGTCGAAGTGTGGTGGTTGGCCGATGGTTGTGGTAGTTGGCTTGGAGGCGTCAACCACCAATGCCTTGGGGTTGTGTTCATCTTGTTTTGCTCGCCTCGTCTCGTCTAATAGCAATTGGGATCGCACTTTGTTGAAACTCGGTAGGGGATCGGCCTGTTGGATCATCGTTGCAAGTGTCTGGTATTCACCTTTCGGTAAACCATTAATCAATTGCATAACCATTTTCGTGTCAGAAATTTGAGTACCCACGTTAGATAATTAGTAGGTAAGCAATTTTAATTGTTTGCACTAGTCGACCATATTTGCAAAATTTTCAAGACGGGTGGTATTGAATTGCTACTCGAGATACATGTCACATGTATGTTTGTTGTTTTAAAAAAATTCTTCCAACCGTGTCCATACTCTTGAGCCGAAGCTCGGTCTTCATAATAGTATGAAGTAGATCATTGGAGATAGTGCCATAGATTCCACTGCTTGACGATAGCGTCAATCCGTTTCCATGTCGTGTCGTCGACGTCGAGTGAGCGGGGAAAGTTTGTATTAATGTGGTCAAGCACGTTGTAGCACATGCATGAATTTGGAAAAGCTCAACCCACGACACATATTGTCCATCCTCTTGATCAAGAATCAACGGGATGAAGTTCTTGATATTGGTTACGGCGAAAGCCGGATGAAAGGTGTTGGGGTTGGAAAAGGGAGGATGATTTGTGACGTTAGGTGTTGATGAGGAGGAAGCAAGAGAAGCTATGTGGCCGCGCGTGACGCAATGAGGGCTGCCGGAAAGTAGGTGAGAAAAAAGGGGGGTTTCGGGATGTATACGAGCTGTATATGGGGCAGTATCAGCCGTATACGAGGTGTATATCGTCTTATGGATGATGTATAAAGGTTGTATACGAGTAGTATATAGCGGCAGAGAGGGTATATCGGTCGTATACAGGGTGTATATCGGCTGTTTACAGTAGTATTTGGCGTCACAAACAAAGAAAGAAGGGGGGGGGGGGGCGAATAGGGTTTATGATTTTTGGCTCTGGATACCATACCATGTAGAATAGTGTAAATCTCCTTGACTGGAGTCCTTTCATTAATACAATATATATATGCTATATAATTGTAATTCTAATAGAATAAGGATCTCTACTTTACATAATTACACTCAAATATTAATTACAGAATATTGTAGAATATAATCTGAATATATTATCAAGCAAAAAACAGCCAGAGATTGTGCTAGATAGGAAGATTACACATGATTACTCACGGAACACCAATCCTAGTGGACGTAGATCCTAAGCAGACAATATCTAACCTTATACTACATTATTCAATATACATTGATTTCTTGACAATATCTAACCTTATACTACATTATTCAATATACATTGATTTCTTACCCTTGGACTCAGATGAATAAAATAAACTCATTTTGTGTTAGCAGAATTGGATTCATGTACTTAACATTGCTGGAGTAATTCTTAGAAAAAACAGAAAGTTGGGTTTCGAGTAATTTTTTCAAAAAATAATTATTCTCTTAAACTACGTGATAACAAGTCTTAGCTTACAAATGAATACCAATTATAATAGTGCAAAATAAGTAAATCTACATTCTGGAATAAAGACTTTTCAGAAACAGTAGTGCAATTAGCCATTCCAAAATTAATTATTAAATTCGTAAGCCGCCTATGAGTCAAACAATTGCAAAATCAACTTTGTGAAGCTTCCACCCAACTATAGCTTTTTCTTCTTTCATTTCCTAGAAATTTCACACGCATCATTAGACTCGGTATATAAACTAATCAAATACCTTCTTTTTTCTCCAACTATTTCTCTCTCTGAATTTCTCTTAAATTTTCATTCAAATAGTCCACTTTTTCTTTTTAAATTTTTGGGTAAAATACAAAAAAAAAAATCTGAATTTGAAGATGAATTCAGTGAGAGTGATGAACCTCTCAACTGTGGTTATTGGTTTCATATTGATGGCACTTGTTGAGTTTGGTTTTGGACAAGGCATGGCTCCTTCTTCTGCCCCTCCTCCTTCCAATGACGGTAAGTCACCATTTGGCGAAATCCGTTAAATAGGATTAGTAGCGAATTTTTATTATTTAGAGATTAGAATTGATCCGTGGCTAATTCCTATTTTTTATAGTATGCAACTTACAGAATTCTCAAATTAACTTATATGGGTACCTCTCCGTGAAAATTAGGGTACTATAATCTTGAAATTAAGTTAGATTATCTGCTATAATAATAAACTTGATTTGATAATGTACGAATTAATTGTACTTTTTGTATATACATATTAAGCTTTATCTATAATATCTGAAACAATAACCTAGAAAATTAGTCAATTTACATGATATCATAGGCGATTCAGAATTTGAGATTTACAGGTTCTGAATTTCAGGACAGGACACCAATTGAATTCAAAATTTGAAATTTATAGATTCTGTATTTCAGGACATGACACCAATTGAATTCAGATGAATTATTTATACATATTAAGTGAACTTCTTAACATAAATACAGTGGTATGGGCAAAAGCTATTGGATTCAACTTTTGCCCGAGCAGTAATAAATTCAGCTACTCTGAAATTGTAAAATTCTTTTACGCTGTTTATAAGTTAGAGCCCTATTATTCTTTATCGTTTCATATTATTCCTTCTGGAGATTTTCCATAAATACACTTTAAATGAAATTAAATTGATTTGATAAATTTCTTGCAGGCACAGCGATTGATCAAGGGATTGCTTATGTTCTTCTACTTGTCGCCCTCGCGATTACGTACTTGGCCCATTAGTGAACTCTCATGGAGTATTTTATTTTTAGCTAATTGATTTTTTCATTCTTGATGTATTTTTCTCCTGTTACTCAGAAGTCAGAACGATGAAATTTCAAAGTTTTGTGCTTAATTGAAATAAGAAAAGGATACTAATTACTCCATCTGTGATGCAATTCTTTTTCGTACGTCATTACTATTTATTGTACCGAATCTGTTCCGCCTTTTTGAACCACCAAACGTCTAGTCAAAAAATTAGAAAGGTCCCCCGAGCATAGCTGAATATCAAAGGAGGGGAACTTAAAATTCAGCTGGAGGCTTGCAGTATGGGTTCGAATCTTATAAGTGATATCAGTTGTTCTATTTTCAAACCTTGGTCATTCAGGCACATCCCGTGATCTACTGATAGTAGTGTTGAGGGACCGGGACTACCATCTCCAGGAATAGTATAACATAAGCTCAGAAGCTGAATATCAAAAATAAAATAATTAGAAAGAAGAAATCGAACATTCAATTAGAACTTAGAAGCACTATAGAGTTCTATATATGAAATAAAAAAAACACAAATGAAATTTTACAGAACTGTTCATATCCAATGCACCCTTTAAAATAATTTTGGAGCAGATGAAATAGAATAAATTGAGACAATATTTTATAAATACATAATTATTTAGAATGTCGTGTATCCGTGTTGTTATTGTAAAGAATAGGGTCCTAGTACTGGATACAACTACGTGTGTCGTCTATTGTATATCGGATACATCAATAGTTGGTGCCCAAATTCGGTAGTTTGGTTAGGACTCTACTTGTTGGTTGCTGCTATATAGCCCTGCTATGTATTATATATTTATTGTATGTGTTCCCTACAATGTGCAACAAAACGATTATTTTATGGTATCAAGAGCCATAGTGATCTAACAGTCATCCTTTGTTTAATCCCTATGTATATTTGGCTTCTTCCCGATATTGCATCGTAGTACCAAACATGACGAAAGACGCAGGCTCTTCAAGCAATACTGTGATTTCATACTCTTCCACACCAAATCTTGCTCATCAACTGCCCGTTAAACTTACTTCGTCAAATTTCATGATAAATGATGTGTATACCCGTGATATACACTTACCATAAGTGGTGTATATCACGGGCTTGGTACTGATTTGGACCGTGATATACACTTAATATACTTAAGTGTATATCACGGTTTTGGCTGAATAATTAGTGTAAAATAATTATATTAATTAGTATTGTACACTTACCATACGTATATGATTCTTGTACTACTATAATAGAGTTTTGGGATTAGAATAGGAATAAGATTTTCTATTAAGGAAATTGTAAATTGTATATATTCTCTTTCATTAATGAAAATAATCAAGAGATTATTTCTTTCATGGTATCAGAAGTCTAGGACTAAATTGCTTCCGCTCTTCTCCACAATTTATCTCGGGATTCGTGCCCCTTCTCGCCCGAAACTACATCATTTTCCGTGCCCCTTCCTCAGATTTCGTGTTAAATTTTACCGCCCCTCTTCCCAAATTTTATTCCCAATCCCTTTGTTCTTTCGTTATGTCTAAGAATATGTTTCATCCTGCCCTTACTGTTTCTAACATCAAGAACAACGATGGAAAACGTCCAATATGTGACGTGTGCAAAATTATTTAAAATTCACGCTATCTCCCATCAAGTCCTCCATCACATAATTCCTCCCGCTACCCCTATTCCCGCGAAGGATCCTCAGTTATGGATTACTCTTGATGCTACCGTTCTTCAGTGAATTTATTCCACTATTTCTACCGACCTTTTACAGACGATCATTGAGCCGGACACTACGTCTATGACTACCTGGAATAGATTGCGTAATATATTCCAAGATAACCAACATTCACGTGTTGTCACCCTTGAGCAGGAGTTCTCCCAAGTCAACATGGAAGATTTTCCGAACGTTTCTGCATATTGCAAAAGGCTTAAGGAGTTGGCAGACCAACTCCGTAACGTTGGCGCACCTGTGACCAATAATCGTCTGGTTTTACAAATGGTTGCTGGCCTTTCTGAGGCCTATAATGGCATTGGGACTCTCATGCGTCAAGGTAATCCACTTCCCCCTTTTATCAAGCCCGCTCGATGCTCACCTTAGAAGAAGTCTGCTTGGCAAAAAAGGCAGCTACCAACACCAGTTCCGTGGCAATGATGACTTCGTCCAATAATTTTCATGATTTTATTAATAATTTGGGCCAAAATCGCAACAACGGTGGCGACAAGAAATGTCAAAACCGTAAAACTAATGGCAAGAATCGAGACGGCAACAATGGTGGCAGCGGAACAGTGGTGGTGGTGGCGGCGGCCCTCGGGGCAGTAGACAACATCATCAAAATTGGGCCCAATAATGGGTCCTTATGCAGTGGAATTTGGCCAGTCTGTATTGGCCATACAATGGCTATTTTCCAGTCCTTTACCCGGGAAACTGGGCCCAGTTTTCACAACAGCCCATGCCTAGTTTATCGGGTCCATTCTCGAAAAACATGCATTTTTCTAGGCCGGAGCAGCAGGTCGGGGTGCTTGGGCTTCGGCCTCCGCAGGCATTTCAGGCAGTAGGTCTCACACCAACTCCGACAGATATTGAGGCCGCGATGCATACGCTTGGATTAAATCCCCCAGATCCGAATTGGTATATGGACAACGGCGCCACGTCACACATGACGCCTGACAAAGGTACTCTCTCATCTTATTCCAATTTGAGCAACAATCGTGGCATAATTGTTGGTAATGGAAAATCAATTCGAATTCATGGTTATGGTCATAAAACGTTGTCTATTCCACATCCCCCTCTTGTCTTGAAAAATACCCTTCATGCTCCTAAATTAATTAAAAATTTGGTGTATGGATGTAAATTCACCACTGATAATTCCGTTTATATTGTTTTTTATCCTTTTGGATTTTCTGTCAAGGATTTCAAGATGGGGATTCCTCTCATTAGATGTGATAGTAGGGGAGATCTTTATCCTATCACACTCATATCCGGTCTCTCGAGTCAAGGCTTGCTATCTACTTTTGAAGCTCTTGCTCCTTCCTTGTGGCATGCACGTCTAGGTCATCCGGGGTCGTCAATTTTGTCTTCTTTAGATAAAAAAAAATTATTTCTTGTAAGGGTACGCGTAGGACTCCAATTTGTCAATCTTGTTCTTTAGAAAAAATTGTTAGATTGCCGTTTGTAGACTCTAATTCTCGTACTTTAATGCCATTTGATATTATTCATAGCGATTTATGGACATCTCCTATTATCAGTTCTTTGGGCCATCATTATTATGTTCTTTTTTGGATGATTATTCTAATTTTTATGGACTTTTCCGGTAGCGAAAAAATCTCACATTTTCCCACCTTTTTAAAATTTAAAGCTTTCATCCGTACCCAATTCGAACGGAAAATTAAGAATATTCAATGTGATAATGACAAAGAATATGATAATGGGGTGTTTCGGGATTTTTATAGTAATAATGATATCAATTTTCGTTTCTCTTTTCCTCATACGTCCTCTCAAAATGGAAAAGCCGAACGTAAAATTCGTACCATTAATAATATTGTCCGTACTTTATTGGTCCATTCTTCCGCACCTCCATCCTTTTGGCATCATGCTCTACAAATGACTACTTATCTCCTTAACATTCTTCATACCAATGGTTTGGCATATTCTTCCCCCCTTCAAATATTATATAATAAGACTCATTCACATCATAGGGTCTTTGGGTGCTTATGTTATCCACTCTTTCCGTCCACCACAATGAACAAACTTCAGGCCCGGTCTACCCATTGTGTATTTTTGGGTTATCCGTCTAATCATCGTGGTTACAAATGTTTTGATTTATCGTCTAACAAAATCATCATTAGTCGCCATGTTATTTTTGATAATTCAGAATTTCCATTTGCTAAAGTGAGTAGTCCCGTGCCTAGTTCGTATAATTTTTTAGAATGATGATGTCTCCCCATATATTATTCACCATTTTTTGGACATGTCCCGCACCCCAATTCTGCCAGCTGGCCCACTGCCCGCTGGTTCTCTTGTACCATCACAAATCACCGAGGTGGGTCCAAAGAATCGGGCCGCCTATCCACCGCTTTTGCTTCGCCTCTGCTGCCGAATGTGTCCAGCTTCGTGTTGGGCCAAGAGCCCACCGTCACCGGGCTTCGTCCTGGCCCCTTGTCATGATACATGATATTTCCCAAAATTCACCCAATTCTCCCCCGAGTCATAGGCCGGTCACTCGTAGTCAACGGGGTATTTTTAAACCAAAAATATATTTTAATCTAAATTCTAATGTTCTTAAATCACCACTACCCTGAAATCCTGTGTCTACTTTAAATGACCCGAATTAGAAAATTGCTATGACCGACGAATATAATGCTCTTATTGATAATAAGTCATGGGAGTTGGTGCCCCGTCCATCTAGTGTTAATATTATTCGGTCTATGTGGATTTTTGCTCATAAAGACAATTCTGACGGTTCTTTTGCGAGGCATAAAGCTCGTCTTGTAGATGATGGTAAGACTCAGCAGGTTGGTGTAGATTGTGGTGATACATTTAGTCTGTTGGTCAAGCCAGCTACCATTCGCACTCTGCTTAGCTTGACTCTTTCGAAAGCATGGCTCATTCATCAGTTAGATGTGAATAATGTTTTCTTACATGGTGATCTTAAGGAGACAGTCTATATGCATGAGCCCTTAGGGTTTAGGGACCCCAAATATCCTCACCATGTCTGTTTACTGAAGAAGTTCTTGTATCGGCTTAAGAAGTCCCCACGGGCTTGGTATAAGAGGTTTACGGACTATGTTTCGACTATTGGGTTTTCTTACAGCAGGTCTGATAATTCATTGTTCATATATCGTCGTGGTTCTTCCCTGACTTATATACTGTTATATGTGGATGATATTATCTTGACTGCCTCTTCTGATGCATTACGCCAGTCTATCATGACAATGCTCAGGTCTGAGTTTGCTATAAAAGACTTAGGGCCCTTGAGTTACTTTTTGGGGATTGTTGTCACACGTCATGCAAACAGGTTGTTCTTGTCACAACGGAAGTATGCAGCTGAGATCATTGAGCGAGCTGGTATGTCATCATGTAAGTCCACTTCCACTCCAGTTGATACTAAACCCAAACTAGGGGCTGCGGCTGGCTCCCCGTATGAGGATCCGACCCGATATCGCAGTTTTGCAGGGGCCCTTCAGTAACTTACTTTCATGAGACCAGATATTACGTATGTCGTACAGAAGGTGTGCTTGTTTATGCATGATCCCAAGGTTGAAAATATGAATACGCTCAAATGCGTTATTCAATACATCTAGGGGACACTTGACTTTGGCTTACATTTATATCCTTTATCGACGTCTACACTTGTTTCATATACAGATGCTGATTGGGGTGGTTGTCCAGATACCAAACTCTCTACGTCTGGCTATTGTATGTTTCTTGGTAATAACTTGGTCTCCTGATCTGCAAAGCGTCAGTCGACTTTGTCCCGCTCTAGTGCAGAGACCGAGTATCGAGGGGTAGCCAATGTCGTCTCTGAATCCTGTTGGTTACGTAATCTTATTTTAGAGCTTCATTGTCCTATTCAGAAAGCTACCTTGGTTTATTATGATAATGTTAGTGTCATCTACCTTTTTGGTAATCCGATTCAGCACACCAGCGCACTAAAACATATTGAGCTGGATATCCACTTTGTTCGCGAAAAGGTAGCTCGTGGACAATTACGTGTTTGTCATGTCCCTTCCAGATATCAAATTGCAGACATATTTACCAAAGGTCTTCCCTCGGTCCTTTTTGAAGATTTTAGAGACAGTCTCAGTGTACGAAGACCGCCCGATATGACTATGGGGGTATGATAAATGATGTGTATACCCGTGATATACACTTACCATAAGTAGTGTATATCACGGGTTTGGTACTGATTTGGACCGTGATATACACTTACCATACTTAAGTGTATATCACAGTTTTGGCTGAATAATTAGTGTAAAATAATTGTATTAATTAGTATTGTACACTTACCATAAGTATAAGATTCTTATACTACTAGAATAGTGTTTTGAGATTAGAATAGGAATAGGATTTTCCTATTAAGAAAATTGTAAATTAGATATATTTTCTTTATTAATGAAAATAATCAAAAGATTATTTCTTTCATTTCATGTCATGAAAAACTCAATTTCTTTCCATGGTGTATGGTTGTGGTCTTAACCATCATATTGATGGTAGCGAACCAACACCAATAAAATATTTGGATGATAAACCATCTAATCCAGCAAATAAATCTTGGGTTCGTCAAGATCAACTCGTTTTGAGTTGGATTGTTGCTTTGGGTACAGAAAGTGTTTTACCTCAGTTGGTTGGAGCAGAAACTGCTCGTGCAGCCAGGATAAACTCGTGGCAGCATATGCATCGGGGTCAAAGCCACAAGTTCGTGAATTAAAGACACAATTACATACTTTGCGCCTGGATAATACCACCATAGAGATATGTTTAAGGAGCTACGACAATTGCAGTTAAGCTTGCTGCTTTGCAACATCCAGTCAATAATGATGATGTCGTTGAGTTTGTACTTGCGGATCTAGACCCTGCCTATCGGACGTTCACAAGAGCTATTGAATTTCGTCAAGAAGACATTTCGTTTGATGCGCTTTATGGAGTGTTGTTGAATGAACAAAGACAGTTAAAAAATGATGAGACCCTTACTGTTATATAGCCTACTGCTCATTACACTCAGAGCTCATTTCTCACCCACCCGATGTCGAGGTAGAGGTAATGGCGGTGGTGGTGGTCGTGGATGCACTGGTGGTCAAGGATATACCCAGCAATCTCCAAATCATAATTACTCGAACTCTACTGTTACACAAGCACAATATGAAACTTCCGGGATTATTTGTCACAATTGTGAAGGCAAAGGCCAAATTCCACGAGTCTGCCTTTCACCCAAGTCTAATAATGGTCCTAGTGTAGGGTTTTGTTGGGTTCAAAACACATAAGTAAGGCACACCGGAAGTTTAAAATTTTGTTCTTACTTACCCCAACAAATTCTTCTGGTATGATTATATGACAATCAAAACCTGTAACGTAAAACTAGAACACTTGCAGGTTATAAAATTTGGAGTCTTTACTTAGGGATTACACGCGACTGTCCCTTCGACTGCAAGCACTATGCTATGGTGTATTCCTCTGTCAAGAAAGCCAGAAACTCTCGGCAGAGGTTTGAGAGAGTTTTATTCTAGACTCTAAGTCTAGAATTGATTATCAGAATTAGTGTAATTCTTGTATGTTAATAACTATGGTTTAGTGTTGTATTTATAGTTGTAATTAGGTTAGAAAATGTTTTAGGGTTGGGCTTAAACCTGGCCCAAAACCAGAGATACAGTGGGCTAGTCCGACTGGGCTCACTTCCTGGTCGGCGTCGCGGCGCCCTACGTAAAATCCGTTTTTGTTTTCATTTAATATATATATATTCAGCACATTAAATCCAAAATCCAATTTTGATTTAATTGAATAATTTCTATCTAATAGAAATTATCCCATAGTTATTATCAATTTAAATATCTCGGTTCCAAATTGAATATTTAATATTCTCTCAATACACCCTTTGATCGAAAAGACAATCGACATAGTGTGACCCTATGGGCCTTCACATATCGACAATAATCCAATTAAGGTCCATACGGAACTCCTAGACTATGCCGTATGACGAACTCAATATGTGAAGTACGTTTACATGAATCTAGCAAACATAACCTTTATATGAGATGATAAATTCCTTTCATTCGCAATACACTCGATCAAGCTTGGAATTTGTCATGTGTCTATCCAAATGGCTTGATCACTTTATCTCATCCATATTAGTCGATAACTAGACCATATTCTAAATATGTCTCTTGCATTGGCCAATGACTTGGTCGACCTAATATCATTGAGAAGCTGAGAGTTCTCTCGAATATACATTCGAGGAATGAATCCTAATCTTGGCTCAACTGCCACCTTTAATCCACATCGTAATGTACCCAATACAAGTTGTATCTCAACATATAAGGCATTTGAGCTTAGGACAGGATCAAAGTATATTACTTTGTAGACAATGTGCGCATTGACCTCAAGTCTAAGGACTTCTATCTCCCACATGTTGATCATACTTTAGACAAGTATAACAAATAGTATATCAGCAGGGTATACCAATACTTTCCAAAAGTATCCATGTGTATCACTAGTAATCATTACTAGTAGCAGGTGAGACATACTATATTCTCTAAGAATTTGATGCAAACCACATGTCAACTTATAACATATCATCGATATCCCATTCTCGATGATCATTAGTCGAAGCTATTTTAGAATTACGCTCTATCATCAATATCTCACTCTATTAATGACAACGTAAGCTCAAGGAATGCACATTAATGAATATTTACAAACAATCAAATAATAATTCAATAATCGCAAATGCCATAAATATTAATCTTATTAATAATATGAATGTGTTCAAGTACATTTGTCCCTAATAATGATTGTCTCTAGGACATACATACTTTCAATCTCCCACTTGGCCTAAAGCCAATCTCCGATGTATCTAATACCCATGTTTTCAAAATGACCATTATGCTTAACTAAGTTTAATGGTTTAGTAAACGGGTCAACTAGATTATCATCTGTGGGAACATAGTCTAATCTTATTTCTTCAGTTTTCACCATATCCCTGAGTATGTGGTATTTCCTCGGTATATGCTTGTTTCTGTTTGTTGATCTTGGTTCCTTGGCTTGCGCACTCGCACCAATGTTGTCACAATAAATCGTCATTGGACAAGTGGAACTTGGAACAACCCCTAGTTCCTTCAGGAACTCGGATATCGTGACATCTTCTTTACCAGCTTCCGATCCAGCAATGTACTCGGCTTCAGTTGTCGAATAAGCAATTATAGCTTGCTTGGAACTTTTCCAACTCACTATTCCGCCATTGAAAATGAAGGCATATCCAGATTGAGATTTAAAGTCATCAAGATCTGTCTGGAAGCTAGCATCAGTGTACCCAGTACATACTAGCTTCTCTTGTCAACCATAGACTAAAAAATATTCTTTAGTTCGTCTAAGATACTTAAGAATACTCTTGACTGCTTTCTAGTGTTCTTCCCCAAGATTCTGCTGGAATTTTCAAGTCATACTAACTGCATAAGCCACATATGGCCTCGTACAGGTCATGACATACATGATAGATCCTATAGATGAAGCATATGAGATTTGTTTCATGCGTTCAAGTTCTGGAACAATAGAAGGACTATCCTTCTTTGATAACTTGATGCCTTGACCCATAGGAAAACTTCCCTTCTTGGAGTTTTCCATAGAGAATCGTCTTAGCACTTTGTCTATGTATATGGACTGTGACAGCCCCAACAATCTATTAGGTCTATCTCTATAGATCCTAATTCCAAGAATGTAGCAGGCTTCATCCAAGTCCTTCATCATGAAGGTGTTCGATAATCATTTCTTGACTGATTGCATGAGAGACTTATTATCTCCGATTATTAATATTATAACGCCCCATATTTTCGGGTAGCGGTTGAACTCATAACGTAGGTGAGTAGACCCGGACCCGGGAAAATTTTCGTTGTACTTGTGTAAATTAATAAGTAGATCGTTAAATAAAAGGGCGTGATCCCGAAATAATTTTGGGATTTAGTAAGTGTGACGACGGAGTTTAATAATAATTGTGTATCCCCGAAGAGAGAATAGACTGGTATTTTATTACGGGAAGTATGATATTGACATAAGAGGATTTTAGTAATCGTGGGGAGTTAAATAATTGGAGATCGGAAATTTAATTGTGTGTATAATTAATTAATTGTGGATTTAATTAATTAGGGATGGGACAATTTATAGTGGGATTTGGTACGTGTGTTCTTATAATCAATTTGGGGGTGTCTAAGCCCTAAATCGACCGATCGATATCAGCACCCATAAGCCCTTCTATTCTCCATTCATTCATTTCTTCAATTCCATTTCTTTAACCATCATCGTCATCAAGAATCTGTGAGGAATTAATGGTCACATTTCTAGCGGATAGAGGAAGTCTCGGTTGATGGGTTTTCTGAGAAGTTGCGGTCGAAATTAGGGGTTTTCGGGAGCTTCCATATAACCAAAACGAGGGAGAATTCTTGGTATTCTGGGTTTAAAATTCCAGTAGAACCGAACCATTAACAAGCTTAGGAACTCAGGAGCTTTACAAGAACCTCGAGTACGAAAGGATTCTGGCGCGAATTAATTTTTGGTTCTATTTCTATTTGTCGGAATCCGGTGCAAACGTAAGGTTTTCCGGCGATTCTCGTCACAGCGTCTAACATAGGTAATCTTCTTTGTTCTTGAATTTTATTCAATATCAGAAGTCGTTTCTTGTTATTAGTTCTAATGCCGATTGTCGAAAATGCGAATTTGGGTTGGGTGTTTTTGGGACTGCAGTTACTGAGAGTTGCTGGAAATTGCATGTGAAATTGTTGTACTATTTTGAAGATTGTAGTAGTATAAGAAGAATGATTAAGGGGACTGGATGTTTCTCTTTATGTTTAGATTTCTATATAGAAGGAATATAGGTTCTACGCGTTCAAGGTGTTCGCTAGAATGTTCCACTGAATCTGCTTTTAGTATGTTGAGTCGATTATGATTTAAAACATCCGTATGATGTAGATAAGCATTCATAGGGGCTTACAAGGACCCGCAGAACTTTGATAAATTCGGCAACAAGGTTGAAGTTCTAAAACGAGGCGTACTCTAATATTGAGTTGATTAGTTCGTCTAAGAGGTATGTGAAACCCTTACTTCTTTCTTTTGGCATGATTTAATTAAAGTACGGCGGATGTACTTGATTCTTATACAGTTTAATTCCTAAAGAGGATTGTTATGAGAAGTGCCTATGATTTTTCAGCAAAGAGTTTATTATGACATGTTATAATGATTTTATTGAGAGTCAAATGATAATTTTTACTTGCATATGGTTACTCATGAAATTTACTCGTGCTAAGTGTTACTACTTCACCTCACCGAGTCCCCGGGCCGGGTTATGTCCGTGCACAACCTTGCATTTTTCACCGAGTCCCTCACTAGAGGGTCGGGTTACGTAGGATGGATTCATAGATGAGATATGACTTTACCGAGTCCCAGCATGGGCCGGGTTACGATATGACTTCACCGAGTCCCAGTATGGGCCGGGTTATGATATGATTCCACCGAGTCCCGCACTAGTGGGCCGGATTACGTTACAGATATATATATATATATATATATATATATATATATGGACATGCACTCATGTTTTCTTGACTTGACTCTCATTTTTATAAGGCACATCTGACTTTTATGGTTTATGGCACTGTTGGATTTGGATCCTGATTTTTATACTGATCTCCTGTTTTCTGTTGGCTACTTATGATCTCTTTTACATCTTCATGTTTTACATACTCAGTACATTATTTCGTACTGACCTCCTTTCCTCGGGAGGAGGGGGGCTGCGTTTCATGCCCGCAGGTACATGTTTTCAGTTTGGTGAACCTCAGGCCTAGGTTCCTACTCAACAGGTTGGGAAGCTCCTTCGATCCAGGGCTTTGTCATTTTGGTACCGAACCTCTTTTAGACTTATGTTTGTATTTAGGGGCACGACGGGGCCTTGTCCCGTCATATGTCGTTGTTCTTCTTATAGAGGTCTGTAGACAGTGGTGGGTTGTACGTATGTAAGGGTTATGACTCTGTTTTGGTCAGTCATGTTATTGTATCATGTGCTAGGGTGTTCCCATGTATATACATTACTATCTGATGGCAGCCTTGTCGGCTTGCTTGTTATGTTATATTGGCTAGTTGTGACTCCTCAGGAGACAGGTACATTCTTGGGTAAAGGCGGCCTTGTCGGCTTGCCTACCTTGGCATATGTTGTTATTGCAGCGTTATGCTGCCGGATTTCAGACTCATTAAGGGTTAGTTGGATTATGTGTGACAGGTTAGTATAATATGACGTCATTAGGGTGGTTAGTCGAGGCTCGTCGGGTCGGGTCGTGACAAATATGTCATCTACATATATAACAATGAAGACAATACTCCTTTCATAGCCTTACTATAGACGCAGGAATCTTCTTTGCTTCTAACAAAGTCAAACGATTTGACAGCTTTGTCAAAGAAAATATTCCAACTCCTTGAGGCTTGGTTAAGTCCATAAATGGACTTCTGTAGCTTGCATACTACTTTGGGCTAAGTCTTGGATGTAAAACCCTCAAGTTGTATCATATATACCTCCTCAATTAGGTTACCATTGAGGAAAGCAGTTTTAACATCTATTTGCCAAATGTCATAATCATAGTATGCGGCTATTGTAAGCAAAATTCGAATGGACTTAATTTTCGCAACAGGTGAAAATGTTTCATCATAATCGACCCCAGGTCGTTGATTATAACATTTAGCCACCAATCTCGCCTTATAAGTCTGTACCTTTCCATATGCATCAATCTTCTTCTTGAAGACCCATTTGCATCCTATGGGTCTAACCTCTGTTGACAAATCAACCAAGTTCCAAACTTGATTGATGTACATCGAGTCCATCTCAGATTTCATGGCTTCTTGTCATCTCTGCGAATCAATTTCTAACATAGCTTCGTTGTAGGTTGTATCATCATCAGGAATATCTATCTCATTGTGTGTTTCAACGAGGAGATTAAGTCTTTCAGGCGAACGATGAGTCCTAGTGGTCTTACGGAGTTGATTATTCTGCGTTTCAGTGTTTATTGCATTCTGATTGTGAGAAGGTCTTTGTGTGCTGCACAATCCATCACCTTGAGAGCTTTCAGGAATACCATTTTTATGTATTTCCTGAATGGAATGATCTACAACCATTGTATCATCTTCCATTGGCTGTGTATGAGAGCCTTGCATTTCTGCACTATCTCTCACAGCACTACCACTTGCTAAAGGGCGTACTCTAAGTACCCAATCTTCACCAAATACTCCCACTGAATCCTTGTCTATGTCTTTTGACAAGAGTTCAACTTTTGTGTTATCTTGTGGTTCTTGAATTTTTTTCAAGTTCTATCTTATTGCAGCTCCGTTCCTTGTAGGCATAGTCTTCTTCAAGGAAAGTTGAATATCTGGAAATAATGACCTTATGTTCTTCAGGAAGATATAAATAGTATCCCTTAGTTTCCTTTGGATACCCCACAAAATAATATTTCTCACTTTTAGATTCCAACTTGTTAGTAAACATCTTCTTTACATATGCAGGGCACCCCCAAGGTCGCATGTATTTAAGTGCTGGCTTCTTGCCATTCCATATCTCATATGGAGTTTTCTCTACTGACTTTGAAGGAACCCTGTTCAGAATATAAATTGAGTTTTGCAATGCATAGCTCCAAAGGTATGATGGTAAAGCTGAGAAACTCATCATGGATCTAACCATATCTAATAGGGTTCGATTTCTCCTTTCAGCAACACCATTCATCTGTGGGGTTCCAGGAGGTGTCCATTGTGATTGGACTCCATGAAGCTTCAAATAATCCAGAAATTTTTTACTTAAGTATTCACTTCCTCGATCTGATTGAAGTGTCTTGATACTTATTTCAAGTTGCTTCTCTACTTCTAACTTGTGCTCCTTGAATTTCTCAAAGGCTTCAGACTTATGTTTCATAAGATACACATGCCCAAACCTTGTGAAATCGTCTGTAAAAGTGATGAAGTAAGGAAAGCCTCCCTTAGCTTGAGTTGAAAATGGCCCACATACATCAGTATGGACCAACTCAAGTACCTCTTTGGCTCGCACCCCTTTCCCAGAAAGTGTCTTGTTGGTCATATTTCCTTTCAAGCAAGATTCACAGTTACCATAGGACTTCAAGTCAAATGGTTCCAGGTAGTCTAACTTTCTTAATCTTATTATTCTTGATTCATTGATGTGACCAAGTCTACAGTGCCATAAGTAGGTGGGGTTTCTTGGATTACTTATCTTAGCTCGTTTATTTTGCACATTAAAAATTTCACGACTACAGTTTAAAATATACAATCCATCCACAAGCGGAGCATTTCCACAAACAAAACCATTAAAAGACAGTACATAACTGTCATTGGCAATAAATGAAGAAAACCTCTCAATGACTAACATTGGGATAGAAATGATATTCCTCGTTAATGAGGGGAAATAACAATTATTTAGTTCTAAACAAAAGCTTGAAGGTAAACCTAGTCTATAAGTTCCCACGCGTTTAGCATCTACTCGTGCTCAATTCCCAACGCTCATGTCTACCTCCCAAGGTCCAACCTTTCTGTTGTTAATTAGGCCCTGCACATTACTACAATTGTGTGAGCCACAAGCGGTATCTAATACCCAGCAGTGGGAGTTACTTATAGACATATTTATTTCAATGACAAATATACCTTGTCCAGTAGAGGTAGAAACACCTAGTGCTTTGCCTCCTCTTGGAGCTGTGTAGTCTTTCTTTAGAACATGCGTTGACACTTGTCCCCCTTCGTTCATCTTACATTTGAAAGGGTCTCTCAACAGTTCATACTCTATTGTTTGAGACTATGTTTCATAGAGACTCTTCAAGTGTTCTAGCATTTCGTTGGGGCACATGTTTTCATGTTGCCTATGTAACTTCATAGTCATGGAATACAACATTACACATTTTTCAAACGTAGTATCGTTCAAATAGTTCTGATAAGACACCTTGTCAAACAGGGCATACTCATCAGTGTTTTCAGCAGGGACTGTGGGGAATATTGTGTCTAACACATACTCAATTCTTTCTAGTCTTAACATCAATCGCATATTTCTTAACCAGACAGGATAATTTGATCTAGTCAACTTTTTTGTCTCGGCCAACATTTTCAGTGATAAATTCGACATTTTATACAACTGCAGAAACAAATAGACTTGAAATTAAACTCTAATATAATTTCTATTGAACACATTCGTTAACTAATTAACATGACCTTTAGTTTAATTAGCTCCTACTATTTTAACATACTCTTCTACCCCATGGAAGAATACAGACTCATATCAAATATGGTCATAATGGGCCATGATCCAGGATCATGCTATATCCGCATTTGCTGTGGCTGATAACTTCAACAGCACAACCTGGTAGGTCTCTAAACTAATTACAAACAATTTGTAACTCATATTTGACCGAATGTTCTAAACAATCGATCTGCGTCCCTCGGCTTGTCCGACACTGTGGCGCCAAGACAGCCTAGAAAGTCAACCACGTTATGCGACTGCAATTATGTATCTAAGTGAGTTTTGCCTTATAGAGCAAACACTGTGGTGTAAATACTCATGAAGGTTTATCACCCACTTCTACATTTAACATGCATCTATGAAAGAGTCTGAGTCCTCGGAGACTTAAAGCAAATTCTGTGGCATAAATACTCATCTCGTCGAAAAGGATTTTGCACTACAATCAATTATAACGGACGACGCGTTCATTTCAAATGAGACTTGTATTAAAATTTTAGGGAACATTTTAATTCAGGGTTTTAACCAAGACCAACTATATTATGCTATATCAAATATAACACCTTAATTATCATGCAAAGTCTATTAAACACTTATTGGGCATGCCCAAGCATGATATTAAGCGGTTTAAACACATATTGGGTGCCGCCTACCCAGACTATTATTTGCGGACACTACTCTAGTAATCTAAATGACAATCATTTAGCACATAAATAGTATACTTATCAAATATATTGTATAATAATAATTATGGGTTAAACATTCTGGAAAAATAATGTTTTTTTCGGACCGATGGGGCCGCGACGCCAGTGAGGCAGAAACTAAATTTCTGCTTCTGCAATCCATTAGAGGCGACGGTCCACCATGGGGCCGCGGCGCTTGCAAGGCAGAAACCTTGGGCTTGCATTAGGGCCGTGACGCTCCACCATGGGGTCGCTGTACCTAATGTCCAGAAAGTCCGGAACTTAAAAACGAAACATTAGGGTCACGACGCTCCACGATGAAGCCGCGGCGCCGCCTTAAAAACCCTAGCAAGCGTCGCGACGCCCTACCATAGGGCCGCGACGCCGACGTCCTGACAAAACGTTTCTGTGTCGATTTTCTAAAATCGTTCGAGCCCTAAATCCAATTTAGGGATCAAATCACAAACCCTTTATCATCACCCACCATTATCAATAACGAACATATCGACCATCATCCGTTCTTACCCGTTCTTTGCCGTGCACCGTGCAATGAGCCGGACAACACACTTTTGGCTTAGTTCGAGTTAGAGCGGAATGACTTCCTCGAGTTAGCATAAGAGATAATTTAGGGTGATATCAAAAGGTTAACATTCGGTCAAGACATGTAGGATTTCAAGAAGCCTCGTTTTAATACAATTTTATGTTTAACCCATATTATTATATTATTCAATTGTTATATAACCATTGAACCAGCCTGAGCTCTTGATACCACTGTAAGGTTTTGTTGGGTTCAAAACACATAAGTAAGGCACATCGGAAGTTTAAAATTTTGTTCTTACTTACCCCAACAAATTCTTCTGGTATGATTATATGACAATCAAAACCTGTAACGTAAAATTAGAACACTTACAGGTTATAAAATCTGGAGTCTTTACTTAGGGATTACACGCGATTGTCCCTTCGACTGCAAGCACTATGCTATGGTGTATTCCTATGTCAAGAAAGCCAGAAAATCTCGACAGAGGTTTGAGAGAGTTTTATCATAGACTCTAAGTCTATAATTGATTATGAGAATTAGTGTAATTCTTGTGTTAATAACTATGGTTTAGTGCTGTATTTATAGTTGTAATTAGGTTAGAAAATGTTTTAGGGTTGGGCTTAAACCTGGCCCAAAACCCGAGATACAGTGGGCCAGTCCGACTGGGCTCACTGCCGGGTCGGTGCCGCGGCGCCCTACGTAAAATCCGTTTCCATTTTCATTTAATATATATATATATATTCAGCACATTAAATTCAAAATCCAATTTTGATTTAATTAAATAATTTCCATCTAATAGAAATTATCCCATAGTTATTATCAATTTAAATATCTCGGTTTCAAATCGAATATTTAATATTCTCTCAATACACCCTTAGATCGAAAAGACAATCGACATAGTGTGACCCTATAGGCCTTCACATATCGACAATAATCCAATTAAGGTCCATACGGAACTCCTAGACTGTGCCGTATGACGAACTCAATATGTGAAGTACGTTTACATGAATCCAGCAAACATAACCTTTATGTGAGATAATAAATTCCTTTCATTCGCGACACACTCGATCAAGCTTAGGATTTTCCATGTGTCTATCCAAATGGCTTGATCACTTTATCTCATCTATATTAATCGACAACTAGACCATATTCTGAATATGTCTCTTGCATTGGCCAATGACTTGATCGACCTAATATCACTGAGAAGTTGAGTGTTCTCTCGAATATACATTCGAGGAATGAATCCTAATCTTGGCTCAACTGCCACCTTTAATCCACATCGTAATGTACCCAATACAAGCCGTATCTCAACCTATAAGACATTTGAGCTTAGGACAGGATCAAAATATATTACTTTGTAGACAAGGTGCGCATTGACCTCAAGTCTAAGGACTTCTATCTCCCACATGCTGATCATATTGTAGACAAGTATAACAAATAGTATATCAGCAGGGTATACCAATACTTTCCAAAAGTATCCATGTGTATCAGTAGTAATCATTACTAGTAGCAGGTGAGACATACTACATTCTCTAAGAATGTGATGCAGACCACATGTCAACTTATAACATATCATCGATATCTCATTCTCGATGATCATTAGTCGAAGCTATTTTAGAGTTACGCTCTATCATCAATATCTCACTCTATTAATAACAACGTAAGCTCAAGGGATGCACATTAATGAATATTTACAAACAATCAAATAATAATTCAATAATCGCAAATGCCATAAATATTAATCTTATTAATAATACGAATGTGTTCAAGTACATTTGTCCCTAATAATGATTGTATGTAGGACATACATACTTTTACCTAGAGTTACTAAGCTCTCGTTAGCCATAGATTAACTTGAAGAAATGAGATCTATTGCCCAAAATTTTAGTTTTTGAAGTTGTGATTTTTGAAACTTGAAGTTGTATTCGGACATGTATTTTATTTGAAAAAATTATAATTTTATGAGTGAAAGTGAAATATTTCTCTTGACAGGTTTTTATAACTTAAAAATATTTTGAAGTTAAATTTTCAAAATCCATGACCAAAAGCTAGCTAATTCTAAGGATACTAGACAGATCTGCTCATTTCTATATTAAAGGCTAATGTAATGTAGCACAAAACCCAATTTTACTGTGAAAGAAAATGTCCAATGACAACTTTTCATTTAAATGTAATTATATGACTGGGATTGTAGCCAGGGGTTGGACTTTGTGTTCTAAAAGTTGTCTGATTTTAAATTTTTGTCTTTGCTTAATAATTTTTTTTTAATAAAATGATCTTTAACTTGAAAAAATTCATAGGGAAGAACTTTTGTTGTCTATCAAATATAAATTATAGTTTTTACCTACAGGATATAATTTGTGATCAATTGCGCATATTCACTATTTTAAAACATTTTTAACTTCTGCCTTATAGACAAAACTAATTTATGTCTATAATTTATATATGTGCGCAACAAAAGCTTTGCATAGCTAATTTTCTGAAGTCGTAGACTATGTTTTTAAAATTGTTTAATGAGGTCAAAAAATCAAGATCACTCTTTACGGAGGTCATTTGCTAACTAAGTGTCTTACTTTCCTTTTTGGTCTGTCAGAAAAAAGTGTCTCTTTTTAAATTTAGTAAGTTTGACAATTCAAACATTTTAAATGACAAGCTTATAACCATAAGATTCAAATAACATTTTGCTACTTTGCACATATTTAATTTAAGACCACAAGATTCAAAAGTCTCCCTTTATTTCTTAAAATTTTGTGTCAAGGCATAATTTGTGATCAATTGAGCAGGTTCACTATCAACGAAAAATGTTTACAAAGTGAAAACTTTTAAGGATTTTTAATTATCTAACTAACTTTTAGCTTTACCTGATTTTGACTTAAAAATATTTAACTTGGAAATATTTTTGAAATTTATTAAATACATACACGATAAGAATTTACCCGCATTGAATATTCAATAGATACATATCATATGTTTGCATATATATATAAAAGGGCAGCCCGATGCACAAACTCCCGCTATGTGCAGGATCCGGGAAGGGCCAGACCACATGGGTCTATTATACACGGTCTTACTTTGCATTTCTGCAAGAGGCTGTTTCCACGGCTTGAACCCGTGACCTCCAAGTCACGTGACAACAACTTTACCAGTTACATATCATATGTTTGCATATATATATATATATATATATAACTTATTAGTCAATAAGTTATTTATCTCATTAAAATTCTTAATCTTGATAAATTAATATGATTTAATATCAATATTGGATACCAATAAAACACAAAACAAAAAGTGGTCATGAAGAAAAATAGTAATCCGTCAACGAGTTAAGTCAATAAAATCAACTTTGTGAATCTTCTTTGCCTTTTCAATTAAAATATTCCACACAATTATAACTTGTTTCTGTGTGCGCTAGAAATTTCACACGCATAGTTAAACTTTATTATATATACTCAGCAAATACTCTCTTCTTTCAACATCCATTTTCCCCGTTATCTTTAAACCCCCTTTCTCTTCTCTAAATATCTCTTAAATTTGAACTTTTCACTTATTTTTAGCTTCTGGTTTAAATTACAAATCTGTTTCTGAATTTAAAGATAAATTCAGTTAAATTGATGAATTTTTCGTTTATAATTATTGGATTCATGTTGTTGGCACTCGTTGAATTAAGTTTTGGACAAGGCATGGCTCCTTCTTCTGCACCTCCTCCTTCTAATTACGATAAATAACTCTCCTCTCCTTCAAGTTAGATATAAAATTCGTACTTTATTTGTCATTAAATAGTCTGTAGCTGATTGTTGACATGATATTTTGATAATTCGTCGATAACAGAAACGCATTCTTAATTTGAAGTTTATGGATTTCTACATCGATCACAAGTTAATATACTATAATGATAATTATATTCAAAGTCAAATATTTATAGATTCACTAACCAAAAACTGAAATTAGCTACCAAATTTATCGCTAATCTATCGCTATATTGCTTGTAGCTAACATAATTTTTTGATAATCTGTTTCTAATCTGTCACTAAAATTTAGCGACAAATTATGTTGTTTAGCCACAGAATTACCAGTTGCTAATTCTTAATTTTTAGTTGTAAACATTTAGTGGATTTCTTAATGCTAATACAATAGTTGTGTAAAAGCTACTGGGTTATATCACACTGTGAATCTGCTCATGGTCGCCAATTCGTTATTAATTGTATTAGTGACATAAATTGTCGACCCTAAATGTAACTTCATGTCTGATCAGTTAAACTTATATAGACGACATTGTAAGAATTTTGAAATCTAACTCATGTACTTTTTCATGAAAAGTGGAGTTATGTGATTTTGAAATTAAGACTGGTAAATTGACCCAACAAATAAACATGACCTGATAATATAAAAATTCATTCTATTAGTGATGCATATATATAAGTTAAACTTTATCGGAATAATAACCTAGAAAATAAAACAATTCATATAGTATATAACATGTTAAATTACAGAGACAATGTAAAAAAATTTTACGCTATCTGTAAGTTGGAATCCTATTCTTACTTATTATTATATATTACTCCTTTTCTATTTTTTCATAATACATTTTATGGTAAATTGTTTTGACAAATTTGCTGTAGGCACTGTGATTGATCAAGGGATTGCATATGTTCTTCTACTTGTTGCCCTCGCAATTACGTACTTGGTCCATTAGTACACAGTTATGGACTATTGTTCTTTTAGCTAATTAATTTAATCATTCATAATATAATTTATGTATTTTTCTCCTGTTATTCAGAAAGGAGAAATTTCAGAGTTTTGTGATTAAGGAAACGTAATTTCCTTTTGCTGGGAAGGCTATGAAAAGATATTTTAAAAAGGTGTACGGCTTAATGCCCTTTAGAGTTTTTGGATTTAATTTTGGGTACAAAATTTTGCTTAGTAATAAGAACTTCCTTGGAATGCTTTTTGTGTATTTTTGAAGCTTAACTCTCTGTTGGAACGGTTGTTACATATTGTTTTATAATATATTGTATTGTATTATATTGTGTTATTTTATATCGTGATGGTTTTAATGAATACAATGTTGGATAGATTATATTGTTTTTCATTGTTATATAATGTAGGACCGTAGGTTGCGAAGTAGAGCTACTATAAAAATGTAGGATACGTGATAGAATAGGATTATTCGATAATAAGCAAAGACAAAATGAGAAAACAAAAAGTAACAAGTAACAACGCAATCACACCAAATCGATCGCTATACAAAATGGGACTTTAGAGAATAATGTAGTTCTAAATATAATCCAATATAACATATTTCTTAAATAAAGAGAATATAAACACAAATTTCAATCAATTAGAGGTTAAATGTGTTGATTCATATATCATAAGGATCAAACTTAAAATTTATCAAAAAACGGAAGAATCAATTTAAAAATGTTGTTAACTCTGAACTAAATCTTTTTTAATCATCAACATAGTTTAAGCACTATCAGGTGCTTAATAATTATGATAAAACATGCATATATACTCCTGAATTTCTCACAATCTCTTAATCTTTGAATTAAATAATGCCAACTATTTTGTTTACTTTGGTCAAACCGAGTGTTCCTTCTGGAACTAAAAGTCTAAGCCCATCTTTTTTGTCTAAAATCTCCTACCAAAATCATGCTAAATATTCCTATTTCCTACTAACTAGCTGCCATTTCGGACCTTTTCTCCTTAAACTCAAATTGTAATAAATAGCCACCATTTTCCCTAATGAATAGTACTCCAAAATCCACATAACTCCTAATTCTATACTACTCAACTTTCTTGTTGTTCATCACAATGGATGTTAAGAATTGGTACAGAAGTTTTAGCACAAGAAGCAGAAGTGTTCGATATAATCATGATGATATTGAAGGAGTGAAAGAATCGTTTTCTAAAACTAGAGGTACCAAAAGTTCCATTTGGAAAGTTTTGTGGAAGAAGTTGTCAAAAGAGAAGAAGGAAAAGCATAAGGGATTAAGACTCGAGTGTTCTAGGTCTGTGCATGTACATGTTCCTCATTATGATGAATACACTTACTCACAGAATTTTGACGATGGCTTCAGCTGGGATGAACCAGATCATTTCTTCAAATCATTCTCGGTTCGTTATGCTGATCCATCTAAACTGATTTTGTAAGTGATGAAAAATCAAGTAGGGACAGTTATGGATCGACTTGGTACGCGGTTTTGAAAGATTATGATTCAACATTTGGCTAAAAATTATTTACTTTTTTGCGGATTGATTCAACGTTTGGTCAGACCCTGCATTGTGGGATTTCACTGGGTATGTTATTGTTGTTGTTTGGCCATGAAAATTTTAAATCAACTTAAGTTGTATTTCAAATTTGGAAAACAACGTATAACTTACTTTCCAACTCATTTTCACTTTTTAAATTTGAATTTAAGTATATTTAAGCATGAAAAGTAATTCAAATATTCTTTGTAAAAAAATAAAAACAAACTCTCACCTTCTGGTATATATATAGTAGATATACATAGATATAAATTATAAAGTCTAAGCCCTTTTTCTTTATCTAATACTAAAAGGATGCAAAATATTCCTATTTCGTAGTAGCATAGCTGCCATTTTGGACCATTCTCCTTAAAATCAAATTATAATAAATAACCACTATTTCCCCTCAAATTAACAGTACTCCAAAACCCACATGACTTCTAATTCTGTTCTTTTCCACAACAATATCCAATTCTTGTTAACTCAATTTTCTTGCTGACCATCACAATGAATGTTAAGAATTGGTATAGAAGTTTTAGCACAAGAAGTAGGAGTATTCGATTGGGAGAAAATTATAATCATGATGATATGGAAGGGGTGAAAGAATCAATTTCTAAAATGGAGGTAGCAAATAATCCATTTGGGAAATTTTGTGGAAGAAGTTGTCAAAGGAGAAGAAGGAAAAGAAGAAGGGATTAAGACTCAAGTTTTCTAAATTTGTGCATGTGCAAGTTTCTCGTTACGATGAATACACTTACTCAAAGAATTTTGACAATGGCTTCAACAGGGATGAACTTGATCATTTTTTCAAATTATTCTCTGTTCGTTATGGTGATCCATCAAAACTAATCCTTTTAAAGTGATCAAGAGATATACATATGGTGATAATGCACAATGAATGCAAGAGCTTAGACTCTTAGTTTTCCTTAGGTATAGTAGTTTTTGTTCTTTAGCTCTTCTATTCTTGGAGCCTCTATGTGCATAGCTGTGAGTTTTATTGGAATTGGTTCATATTGTACCTTAATTGTGTATGTTAGGAATTTATTTCATTAATCACAATATATATATATATATATATATATATATATATATATATATATATATATATATATAGTTGTACAGAGGTTGAATCCTAATATAGTAAGAATTCTAACTTACCTTAATCGGTTGATTCCTAATACAATAAGAATCGTAAGTTACCTTAAATATACATCTATCATAATTACAATATATACTGTGAATATTCGCTAATACTCCCCCTCAGACGGAGCGGGAGGAGGCCGAACGCAAGGTTGGATCGAAAGTCGGTGAAGAGTTGTCTCGGTAGTCCCTTTGTGAAAATATCTGCATACTGATAGGAGGAAGGCACGTGTAATATTTTGACCTGACCAAGGGCGACCTTCTCTCGTACAAAGTGGATATTCATCTCAATATGCTTGGACCGCTGATGTTGGACCGGATTATGAGACATGTAGATGGTGGATATGTTGTCACAATAGACTATAGACGCCTTTCACAGTGGACACTGAAGCTCCAAAAGAAGATTTCGGAGCCAACAGAGCTCAGCAACGACATTAGCAACTCCTCGATACTCTGCTTCAACACTCGAATGGGATAGCGTGGCCTGCCGCTTGGCTGACCATGGAATAAAATTATCCCCAAGAAATACACAGTAGCCTGAGGTGGAGCGACGTGTGTCTGGGCATCCTGCCCAATCTGCATTCGTGAAAGAGAGCAACTTGTTTGGGGCAGAGGGGTAGAGATGTAGTTCAAAGTCCAGTGTGCCCTGAACGTATCTGATAATACGTTTGAGGGCGGCAAAATAGGACTCTCGAGGGTCGTGCATAAACAGACACACCTGCTGAACGGCATATGCAATATCAGGCCTAGTGAATGTAAGATATTGAAGGGCACCTGCAAGACTACGATATAGAGTGGGATCAGAAACTGGCGCACCGTCATTGGCACTGAGCTTGGATTTCGAGTCAACTGGAGTTGGCATAATTTTACAATTTGCCATCTTAGACCGATATATTATCTCTTCTGCATATTTACGCTGACACAAAAACATAGTAGCTGCAGATCTGGTCACTGATATACCCAAAAAATAACTCAGCTTGCCTAAGTCAGTCATGGCAAATTCAGTTTTGAGTAGAGCAATGATTTCATTTTTCAAACCATCGGATGAGGCAGTAAGAACAATGTCATCCACATATAAGAGCAAATAAGCAGTGATGCTACCTCGATGAAAAGTGAAGAGAGAGTTATCACACCTGCTACATATAAAATCGATCTGCAGAAGATACCTGGCAAAGCAATCATACCACGCGCAGGGTGTTTGTTTCAAGCCATACAATGACTTCTTGAGACGACATATAAACTGCGGGACTGCCGGATGAACAAAGCCAGGGGCTGATGCATGTATACAGTTTCTTTCAAATCTCCATGTAGAAATGCATTCTTGACATCAAGCTGATGAATCGGCCAATACATGCCCATAGCAATACTGAGAACAGTCCGTTTAGTGGCCGGTTTAACAACCGGACTGAATGTCTCTCCACAATCAATACCCTTTTGCTGATTAGTGTCATTGGCAACCAGTCTTGCCTTATACCGTTCCAAGTCACCACTGTCTCTGAACTTGTGACAAAATAGTCACATACACCGGATAACATTCACACCGTCTGGTCTAGGTACCAAATCCCAAGTATCCTGCTTGGTTAAAGCGTTAAACTCATCGCACATGGCCGCATTCCAATCCAGTTTTGCTAGTTTTGGATTTTTTGGAATGGTTGATAAGGTTTGTGTGAAGAGGTTGAAGTAAACCTTGGGTTTGAAGATCCCGTATTGTGCACGAGTCTCCATGTGATGGGTAGGTAGCAGTGGTATGTCTGGAATGGAAGTTTGTGGCGGCATAGGTCTTTGGTTACGAAGGCGATGGCAGTGCAGGTCAATAGGGGCCGTGGTAATCGCCGCTTCGGAGGGTGGTGGTTGGTCTCGGGTCGATGGTTGGTCGAGCAGTGGAGGGGTCGAGCAGTGGGGGGTTCGACCGAGAAAGAGGGTGTGTTTGGTTAGTGACGACACCGGACAGTGTGGGTGGCGTAGGCTTTGGAAGCGATCATGGCCAGGCGAAAGCTAGGAGATACATCGAATGGATTAGAGGAGACTCATCTAGAAATGTGTAATCCGTGGTTTGGAATTTTTGAAGGTTGGAAAATGGATAGTTCATCTCGTCGAATATGACGTGATGTGAGATGATGACCTTACGAGTGGTTATGGCATAGCACAAGTAACCCCGATAATTTGTTGAGAAACCGACGAATACACATGGTGTGGTGTGTAGGGCTAGTTTGTGAGATGCAGTAGAGGCCATATTGGGGTAGCATAGGCAAGGACAGTGTCTGTTGGGATTTGGGTTTGGGTTAAAGTCGTCTAGACAGGAGGGTATCTGATAGTGTGGTCGAGTTCTGGTAGATCTGGAGTCGGATCTGGTGACCGGACTATATGGGTGTGGACAATGTCGGAGCTAGTGGCGGTGACATGTATGGGTTGTGTATGGACTGGTCGATAAGGTGGTGGGTGGGTATTGGTCGGGAATGGGTGGTGTCTGTGTAGTTGTTGGGTATCAGTGGTGGTGGTTGATTAGAGTTCGACTGGTAAAGACGACGGGTTGTCGGTGACTGGTTGGACGGTGTAAGGTGACCAGAATGGTCTGACGGTGATGGTGAGGTGGTTGACGGGACAACTCGATGGAGTTCTGATCGTGTGGGGATTGGACAGAAGTAGACGGTGTGGTGGCTACTGCCGAAACGGTGGCAGCATGACCGAGGGCGAGGCAGAGAAGTGGTGGTACGTCAGACTCGTCTAGGAAGGTGTAATCCGTGTTTCAGAATTTTTGAATATTCGCATATGGGAAGATTCTTTCGTCAAACGTGACGTGATGGGAAACAATTATTTTTTCCTAAGACAAGTCATAGCACAAATAGCCCCTATGATTTGGCGGGAAATCTAAGAAGACACAGGAAGCGGTACGAGGTGCCAATTTATAGGGAGCAGTGGAGGCCAGATTCGGATAGCAAAGACAACCAAAAAATTGAAGGTGATCATAAGAGGAGATCCGGCGGTAAAGGATTTCGGTGGGGGTCTTATTATGAAGAGTTTTTGTATGTAAAATATTTAGAATGTATTCTACCATTTTGATTGCATAGACCCAAAATGAGTGAGGTAGATATGCATGAAAAAAAATTATATTATCCATGTTATTTATAGTTCGGATGATTTCGTTCGGCTTTTCCTTTTTGGGAGGAAGTGTGGGACACGAATATGGAAAAACCATGCCATTATTTTTACAAAAATTATGAAACGAAGAATTATTAAATTCACGACCATTATCACATTGAAAAGATTTAATGGCTTTTTTGAACTGTGTTTGTATATAGATACGGAATACAATAAACTTGGCAAACACTTCAGACTTAAATTTAAGAGGGTAGACCCAAATAAAGTGAGAAAAATCATCTAATAGAACAAGATAAAATTTATGACCCAGGGAGCTAGTAATGGGAGATGTCCATAAGTCTGCATGAAAAATGTCGAAGGGAGAAAATATAACACTTGAAGACGACCGAAAGGGAATGCGAACATGTTTTCCTAAAGGGCAAGAAAAACATTGTTGGGCAAGTGACCCATTATTACAGCGAATTAAATTGTTACTTCTAAGAAAATTAAAAACAGGGGCTCCTGGGTGTTCAAATCTATTGTGTCAAGTCGACTGAGAGATTGTCGTTAAAGCACTGGCATCAGATGTGGGTAGAAAAGGATAGAGGTCCCCATCACTATTGCACCTCATAAGGAGTTTGTCGGTACGTAGGTCCGTTACAGAAAAACCCAAAGGGGTCAAAATTGATTGATAAGGAATTATCGATGGCAAATTTTCTAACGGAGATTAGGTTCTTGATAATATTTGGGGAATAGATGATGTTATTCAGGGAGAAGTGGGGATAAGGCCAAACCCTTGAATTGGAATACGATAACCATTTTCGACCATAATGGATTTCAGAGTATTTAAATTGCGCAATTGAGTAAGATTACCAGAATTGTTGGTGAGGTGAGATGTGACACTTGTATACATATACCACGCGTTATCAGGCTGCCGAGGAGACAATGTGACAAAAGCATGGCCCGAATTAGACTGGGAAAGTCCTGGAGTGGACTATTGGGCTCCAAGACATTAGGCCTGATTGATGTGGCCCATTAGTCGTGTTCCCAGTCTGCTGGGCCGAAGCTGGTCTCCAGGGAATTAGACAGGATGGCTGTAGCTCGTTGAATGGACTGGGTCGTACAACTTTACTAGCGGAAAGTGGGCATGTTGATTGTGGCCCATCTGTTGTGTCCCCTGCCAGTTGGGTTGCTGCTGTAGCTGCATTGTGTGATAGGCCGCAGGTGCTGGACGCCTGTTGGAAGCCCAGATCCCAGCCTGAAACATGCTGCCACCATTGCGTCGCTTTCCACCGCCACAACTATGGTTATTTTCTGCCATGAAAGCTGTCGGAGAGGAGGTGAGATAGAATAAAATAGGCTCGTTCGAGACTCATTCTTGAAGAAACCCAAAAAATAAAGCGGGCAACGACTAATGCCAGCACAGCCGACGCCACCCTCGTCGCCATCGGCGACAACCATGCTGACCCGAGAGGCTCGGCTCTCACCCCATCACATAGGTAAGCCAATGATTCGACACGTGGCTCATGTTCCCGGAATAACAATAGAAGAAGAAATTCCGGGAACAACTGCAACAATAGTGGCAGCGACAAAAATAGTGGCAGCAGCGGCAGGAGACAGCCCCCGCCGGCTGGCAGCCACCAACAACGACAGCAACAATGGCAGCAGCCTCCTCCAAGGGCTGCCTACCCGCGCCATGGGTTGCGTGGCCCCCATCGATATGGGTTGATCCACTTTGCCCCTACCCAACGTCCTCTTGGGCCCAACCTACAGCCCGACATGCCAAGATCGGCATCTTTGGCGTACGTCCACAACAGGCATACAGTGCACAAGTTTCTCATCTTTCAACCTACGCACCGACGAATATTGAGACAGCTATGAACACGATGTCTCTCGATGTTCCTGACAATAGTTGGTACATGGACACTTGAGCCACATCTCATATGACAGCAGCCCAAGGTACTCTCTCGTCTTATTTTAGTATAAGCAATTTAAATCATAATATTATTATTAGTAGTGGACAATGCATTCCCATTCGAGGTTATAGACAATCATTTCTTTACCCACCACACCCCTGTTAGCCTTAAAAATGTCATCCATGCCCCGAAACTTATCAAAAATCTAATCTAGGTGTGTTGTTTCAGAACCGACAATAATGTTTCCCTTGAATTTGATCCTTTTGTTTTTTTTGTGAAGGACCTTATGACAGGGATGTGAATATTGAGATGTGATAGCACCGGGGGCCTTTATCCTATCACTACCTCCGGCAGCCATCCAACCTCCTCTCCATCAACCTTTGTAGCGATTTCGTCTCCTATATGGCATAATAGATTAGGACATCCGGGAGACTCTGTTTTACGCTCCCTTAGCAAAAATAAATTTATTGGTTACAAATATGTCCCTTCTCCTCCTGTTTGTGAATCTTGTATTTTTGGAAAACATGTCAAGTTGTCATTTTATTCTTCATCCACTTATACTTTAATGCCTTTTGATAGAATACACAATGATTTATAGACTTCTCCCATCTTAGGGACGGCCGGTCATCGATACTATATGTTGTTTTTAGATGATTATTCAAACTTCATATGGACATTTCCCATTAGTACTAAGTCCCAAGTCTATTCTATTTTTTCATTATTTAGCACTTTCATTAAGACACAAATTGAAAAGGATATTAAATGTTTCCAATGTGACAATGGGAGGGAATTCGATAATAATCAATTCAAACTTTTCTGTGCCAAACACGACCTTGTTTTTCATTTTTCCTGTCCTCACACCTCTCTACAAAATAGCAAAACCGAATGAAAAATTAGAATCATAAACAACTTAGTTCGTGCCCTCCTTTCTCACGCCTCTATCCCCTCTATTTTTGGCATTACGCTCTATCAATGGCAACATATCTCTTGAACATTCTCCCAAACAAGTCTCTCAAACACAAGTCTCTCACTCAAGTTCTCTATCTTCGGGATCCTTGCTATAAGGATTTACGAACTTTCGGATGTTTGTGCTACCCCCTCCATTCCTCCACATAAATCAACAAGTTGCAACATCGGTCATTCCCGTGAGTCTTTCTTGGTTACCCCTCAATCATCGAGGTTACAATTGTTATGACTTGTCAAGCCGAAAAATAATCATTCATCGGCATGTCATATTCGATGAGTCTCAATTCCCCTTTGCCAAACTCAATTCTCCATCCCTAAATTCTTATGAATTCCTAAATGATGGCCTAAATCCCTTTCTAATTCATCACTTGCAAAATTAGTCATCACCGACACCGACAGCCGTCCCCACCACTACCATCCCGAAGAGGGAAGTCCACCCAGCCCCACAATAGGAGCCTCAGAACAGCCTGTCACGGCTTTCGTTCTCGGTTGTCTCTCGGCCAGCCCCTATCTCCCCGATGCCACTGCCCTTTCTTGGCCCCACCCCCTACTCCCGATAATCCACATAGTCCCGCCTCCACTTCTCGGCCACCCCATCACAATCATGTCCAACCTCCCGAGGCACACCCACGGACAATGGAAACCCGTTCTATGCATGACATTTCCAAACCCAAACAGATATTTAACTTGTCCACTTCAGTTGCCCTTTCCCCTATTTCTCATAATCCGAAAGATGACTTGTCTGATCCTAATTGAAAAAATACAATGATTGACGAATGTAATGCTCTTATTGAAAATAAGATGTGGGATCTAGTACCTCGTCCTCCTGATGTTAATATTATTCGTTCTATGCGGATTTTTAAATATAAAAAGAAATCTGATGGTTCTTTTGAGAGGCACACGACACATCTTATAGGTGATGACAAGTCTCAACATGTGAGAGTGGATTGTGATGAAACTTTTAGCCCGGTGGTGAAACCAGCGACTATTTAGATTGTTCTCAGTATTGTTTTGTCCAAGTCTTGGCCTATTCATCATTTTGACGTCAAAATGCTTTCTTGCATGGAGACCTTCATGAAACAATATATATGCATCAACCTATGGGATTCAGGGATCCGATTCATCCAAATTATGTGTCTTTTAAAGAAATCACTTTATAGAATGAAATAGGCTCTTCGTGCATGGTACCAATGGTTTGCTGATTTTGTATCCTCTATCGGGTTTTCACATAGCAAATATGATAATTCACTGTTCATCTATAGAAAGGGTAATGGCATGGCATACATCCTACTATATATTGATGATATCATCCTCACCACATCTTCGGATGCACTTCGCCGATCCATTATGTCACTCCTTGCCTCTGAGTTTGCTATGAAGGATTTGGGCCCCCTAAGATATTTTTTGGGCATTGTTGTTACGAGACATGCATGTGGCTTATTTCTTTGTCAAATGAAGTACGTCGAAGAAATCCTTGATCGAGCAGGCATGACATCTTGCAAACTGATCCACACACATGTGGACACTAATTCCAAACTCATTGCTTTTTCGGGTTCTCTGTATGCCGACCCGACTCACTGTCGCAGTTTAGCAGGAGCGTTGCAGTATCTTACTTTCACGAGACCAGATATATCCTATGCCGTGCAACAAATATTCTTACATATGCACAGCCCGACGGATGAACATATGAATGCCCTTAAACGTGTTTTTACGATATGTACAAGGTACTCTTTATTTCGGCTTACACCTGTACAAGTCCTCACTCTCTGGTCTTACATATTATTTTGATGCTGACTGGGGTGGATGTCCTGACACTCGTCGATCCACGTCGGGTTATTGTGTGTTCCTCGGAGATAACTTTCTTTCTTAGTCTTCTAAAAGCCAACCTACTCTGTCTCGATCCGGTGCCGAAGCTGAGTACAGATGTGTAGCGAATGTTGTTTCTAAGTCTTGTTGGATACGCAACCTTCTATTTGAGCTTCATTGCCCACTCCATAAGGCTACAATGGTTTACTGTGATAATGTAAGTGCGATATATCTTTCCGGCAATCCCGTTCAACATTAGCGCACTAAACACATTGAAATGGATATTCACTTTGTATGTGAGAAAGTTGCTCGTGGATAAGTTCGTGTTCTTCATGTTCCTTCCTGATATCAGATTGCTGACATATTCACTAAAGGACTTCCGTGCATACTCTTTGATGACTTCCGAGCCAGTCTCATCGTACGAGACTCTCCCGCTTCAACTGTGGGGGTGTGATAGAATATTACCATATCTTGTAAATTACCATTGATAGAATATTAACATATATCTTTTATATTAGGTAAATTTATATTCCATTTGTAATTAGGAAGATTTAGTTACCTAGATTTTAATTATGTAACACTATATATATTATACACAATAATCAATGAAAGGTAAGGAACATATTCTTACGGGTTTTGAATCCTCACGCTTATATTAAAAGAAATTCAAGGTTTGTCTCATGGTATCCATGTAGAAAGAGATAAATTGAATAAGGTCATCCTCTATAGGAATGCATTATTAAACTCAAATTGAGGTTATCCGCTAAAAATACTATAAAACTATTTATAAATATCTTCACAATTAACTTGATATTATCAAAGATGATGAAAGTGTGAATGCAAAACCATTTCCATCGAAGAATTGTCTAAAATATAAACAAACTACTTCCCTTGCTAAAAAGAAAACAAATTGGCTTGTGTATTCGCGCTTGTGCTTGTGCATATTCATGTGGTCTTTCATTACCAAGAACCCTATTTTAATTTCATTTAAATATTTTGAAATGGCGAATCAACTTCAGAAGAATTCTAGATTAAATTTCTTTATTTAACTTTATTCTCTCTTCAATATGCTTTTGAATAAATTCCCACTTTTTGTCATTTAAATATGATTTGAAGGAGGATGTTTTTATTCATTTAAAGAGTTTATGTTTTATGTATTGATAATATATAAAATATTTATATATTAAGATAATTAATATATATATATATATATTGATATTCATTAATTAATAATTTGATAAAATAAATAATAAACATATTATCTTAAATTATAATTTAATAATATTAATATAAAATTATATTACCGATGTGTATAACACAAATCTTTATTCAATCAACAGCCAAAAAGGGGGGAATAGTTTGCTCTAAATATGAAGCAGATGTTTGACTTTTTTCCTATAAGATTGACCATGAACAAGAGTTATGTGAATGTTTTACTATTTGGAAGGTTAAGTAATTTTTTCTTTAATTATGGTTATCTTGAAAAAATTCAAATTTTATGAATTATGAACAATGTTAACTTATTGTTCTTGTCATGCAAGTTTTAAATATATATATATATATTTTTAAAATATGGAGACTCTCTACTTGAATATGTACGAATTAAATATTTTAACTGTTATACTTTAAATTTCTTCACACTAATTGGGATACAAGAATAATAGAATATTTGTCGTACTCTGCGACATAATATATATATATATATATATATATATATATATATATATATATATATATATATATATATATATATAGTGCAATATAAGTTGTAATAATTAAAGTAACTCAATCTAGGGAGCTTGATTTTTCTCTTTCTACGATCTCAGATGTCATTTTCATTTTCACATTTAGAGAAGTCTAAATAAAAGTACTTAATATCCTTTATGGGCAAGATTCATTCACGACTTAAAATAAAGTATCCTTGAATAGACTAAAGAAGCGGGAATGACTACATATAATCTTCATGGTAAAAAATTATCCGTATTATTTATATATATATATATATTTAACTATAATAAAGTAATAATAGTTTTATGTAATTATCAGATGTGTCATTTAGACACTTTTTGTTCACCCGATAACTTGGGTGAATTGCACATCAAAACAGGCACATGAATAGCCCAAAAACAAATTTTTTATTTTTTTATTTTTATTTCTTCTTCTTCATTCTTTTTCTCTACCATCACCAAGCTTACTCCTTTAATGGAGGTCGGATTTTCCGACTCAAATCTGTTACCATCACCATTGCTGCCATTTCCCACCACCACTACTGATACACTTAATAATCAATCTAACAAAATTTCATTTCAACTGTAAACGTGTACAAGTATAACACTACAATCACTACCAATGATTAGAATAGGATTCTAAATTAGGATTCCTCTTATATTGGGAATGAGATTCCTCTTGTATTAGAATTGTTTATTGTACACTATATATATTGATATTAATGAGAAAGACTCCCTAAGGGAGATAAATATCATCTCACATGGTATCAAGAGCCAAAACCCTACTATAAAAAAACAAATCCTCGCCGCCACCCCCCCCCCCACCTCTCGGCCGACGGCAACAATAACCTTTTTTTTTTCTCTTCCCAATTTCCATCACAATGGAGAATTTGGCTACTCCCACCTCTTCTGATGCTTCCGCTTCTCACTCAGTCGTCATCCAAACCATCTCCTCACCGTCTTTTCATCCGGCTCTCGCCGTTACCAACATCAAGAATTTTATCCCTATAATTTTTTATCAAGAAGATGACCAATATTGGTCATGGGTGGGACTATTTCGCATCCATGCATGTGTATATCATGTGCTTGATCATATAGACGACTATTTCCCTCGTCATCCCGATATAGACTACATCACATGGCGTCGCCTCGATGTTGTGGTCAAACAGTGGATATATGACACTATATCCAAGGACATACTATACACAATTATGAAAACGGGTGCCTCTACCCATGATCTATGGACACGTTTGGAAGAAATTTTTCAAGACAACAAGAACACTCGCGCCGTGTACTTGGAAGAACAGTTCAACACCACCCGTCTCGAAAACTTCTCTAATATGTCAGAATATTACAAGCAGCTGAAACTTGTGGCAGACCAATTGTCTAATGTTGGTACACCTGTGTCTGAAACTAAGATGGTGTTACAATTAGCTGCGGGACTCCCCAAGGGTGAATATGACACCCTAGCCACGATGATACAACAGGCTGACTCTCTATCAAGTTTCAACAAAGCACGCTCACAATTGTTATTAGAGGAAACCAGACGTGCAAAACAGGATGAGCATAACCAGAAGGCTTTAACAGTTGAACCGCCCGCACAACATCAGGCCACCGCAGGCCAACAGCCTCCGCCGGAAAATATCCAATCGCGGCAAAACCGTTGCGGTAGAGGTGGCAAGGGCCGCGACAGTGGGCGAGGCGGCACGGGCCGCGGGAAGGGACAAGGCCAGCAAACACATCAGTCCAGTAACACCATGGCATGGGCCGACCCAACGTCTGGTTACCCAAATCAGAATTGGGTCGCGGCTTCAGCATATCCTCCAGCACAATTCCCTTTTCAGCAACAAGGGCTACTGGGCCATGCTCTAGGTCCGCGCCCGCCCCTGTTCCAGCACCAACAAGCCCATGTTGTGCAGGCCCAGTTCCCACAGCAGCCCTTCAATCAAATCCCCATCGACTTGGGTCAGGCATTCAGCAGTATGAGTATGCAGCAGCCCGACGAAAATTGGTATATGGACTCCGGAGCCTCCTCTCACCTCACCCAGTCCGCAGGTAATCTTTCCCAAGTGTATCATTTAAAGTCTCCACAATTTATTACAGTTGACAATGGTCACCGTATTCCAATTCAGGGCTATGATCACACCCACACTCCGCCTCCTCACCCACCCTTCTCCCTAAATAACGTCCTGCTTTCCCAACACATCATCAAAAATTTAATATCCATTAGGAAATTTACTCGTAATAATTATGTGTCTGTTGATTTTGACCCCTTTGGTTTTACTGTGAAGGATCTACGTACGGGGATACCCCTTACGAGATGAAATAACACAGGAGATCTCTATCCATTCACATCCTCGTCAGCTGCTGGTTCCCGATCACACACTACCTTAGCTGCTCTATCTCCGTCAATTTGGCACAATAGGCTCGGACACCCAGGAGCTCCCGTCTTTAATTTTCTTAGAAGTAATAGTTTTATTCAATGTAATGGGAAACTTGCTCAGACCTGCATTTCTTGTCAATTAGGCAAATACGGTCGTCTTCCATTTAATTTCTCAGTTAGCGTTACGTTTTCTCCTTTTGATATTGTTCATGTTGATCTGTGGACTTCCCCTATTACTAGTTCCCTAGGTCATAAAATTATCTCGTGATATTGGATGACTACTCTCACTTTCTTTGGATCTACCCATTAAAATTTAAATCCGAAGTTTTTGCCAAATTTCTTAAATTTTGCACATTTATCAAAACGCAATTCGAACGCGCCATTAAATCTTTCCAATGTGACAATGGCCGTGAGTTTAACAACTCCGTGTTTCAAAAATTCTGCCACAATAATGGCATGGTCTTTCGATTTTCGTGTCCTCACACGTCCCCTCAAAATGGCAAAGACGGGCGTCTCATCCGTACTATAAATAACATGGTCCACACTTTTTTGTTTCATGCCTCCCTCCCTCTATTCTTTTGGGTTTATGTGGTCAAAATGGTAGAATACGTCCTTAATATTTAACCTACTAGTACCCTTCATAATATGACTCCAACCGAAATCTTACACCGTAGGGTTCCCTCCTATGATCACCTATGGATATTCGGTTGTCTATGTTTTCCTAATCTCTCTTCCACAGCCTCTCACAAATTAGCTCCCCACACCACTACGTGTGTCTTCTTAGGTTTCCCGTCAAACTATAGGGGCTATTTGTGCTATGAGTTATCCACTCATCAAATTCACGTCTCGTGTCACGTCACTTTTGACAAGACGCAATTCCCTTTTTCCAACATCAAAAAATTTCAAAAACCGGATTACGGATTTTTAAATGAATCAACTATCTCTCCTGTCCACCTTCGGGAACTGTGCCGTCACTTTCGGGAACTGTACCTCTATAACCACCATCGACCACCGTACATCGCTCACCGTCAGCATCCCTACCACCATTGACCTCCCCGTCACCGCCGCTAGCCACCCTTAGCACCACTCTGTCTCCAGGTTCCACCAACTCACCGATCACCGTCCCATTCACTGTGTCATCCCAACTGTCTCACCACCGTGCCGACCCCAGTCCGACCCTCAACCACCATCCAGCAAACCCAGCCACCGGTCCTACTACGCCACTGACATCATACCCGACACTACAACCCTCCTCCATTTCTGGCATACCGAGAATCCCCATAAATCATTACCACAGTTCACCGGCACCCACTCGACTTCAAACCCAAACACTACTAATGTTCCACACTATCCGACAGCCACCCTCGACCAAACCCCAGTCCCGACAATATAAAACATACCACACCTGAATCTGCCAACACACAGTCCACCCAACTAGTCGACCGATACCCTTACCCAACTAGCACCCACACACTGGATGGAAACCCGTGCCCAACACAGGATTTTCAAACCCAAAGTCCAATTTAACCTGTCCACCCAAATAATTTCACCTATTCCAAAAAGCCCTAAATTAGCCAAACTGGACCCAAATTGGAATGCGGCCATGTGTGAGGAGTTTAATGCATTAACGAAACAACATACTTGGGACTTGGTTCCTCGACCGGAGGGGGTGAATGTGATCTGTTGCATGTGGATTTTTCGACACAAGTTCAGAGATAGTGGTGACTTAGAAAGATACAAGGCAAGACTAGTGACAAATGGTACTAACCAGTAGGAGGGCATCGATTGCGGCGATACTTTCAGTCCGGTTGTCAAACCGGCCACCATTAGCATAGTTCTGAGCATTGCTATGGGTAAGAATTGGCTGATTTATCAGCTAGATATGAAAAATGTATTTCTTCATGGGGATTTACGAGAAATTGTATACATGCACCAGCCGTCTGGCTTTGTCCACCCAGCAGCCCCACAGTATGTGTGTCGTCTCCGTAAGTCACTCTATGGCTTAAAACAGGCCCCCATAGCATGGTATGATCGATTTGCATAGTTCATTAAACGCCTTGGGTTTACATGCAGCAGATGTGATACCTCTCTCTTTACTTTACATCGAGGTCATGATACTGTATATTTACTGTTATATGTGGATGACATTATTCTTACTGCCTCTACTGCTGTGTTGAAAGATGAGATCATTACACGGCTCAAGTCTGAATTTGCCATAATTGATTTGGGAAAGTTGAGCTATTTTTTGGGGATCTCAGTCACTAGATCTGCAGATTGTATGTTTCTTTGCCAGCGTAAGTATGTAGATGAGATCGTGCACAGGGCTAAGATGGACAATTGCAAAAAAAATGGCCACTCCAGTTGATTATAAATCCAAACTTAGTGCACTGGTCGGTACTCTAGTGACTGATCCTACTATGTATAGGAGTCTTGCAGACGCACTTCAATAGCTCACCTTCACCAAGCCTGACATTGCATATGTTGTCCAACATGTATGCTTGTTTATGCATGCCCACATGGAACCTTATTTTACTGCCCTCAAACGTATCATTCGATATGTTAAAGGCACACTGGACTATGGACTACACTTATACCCCTCCGCACCAAAATCGCTATTATCCTACACAGATGCAAATTGGGCAGACTGCCTAGACACCTGCCGCTCTACTTTCGGCTATTGTGTATTTTTGGGTGATAATCTCATCTCTTGGTCTGCCAAATGGCAAGCCACATTATCCCGTTCGAGTGCAGAAGCTGAGTATAGAAGAGTTGCTAATGTTGTTGCTGAGATCTGTTGGCTCCGAAACCTTCTCTTGGAGCTTTAGTGTCCTTTAAGAAAAGCGTCTCTGGTCTACTGTGATAACATATCCGCCATATATCTGTCTCACAATCCGATTCAGCATCAGCGAACCAAGAATGTTGAGATGGACATCCACTTTGTTCGTGAGAAGGTTGCTCTCAAGCATACTAAGGTATTGCACGTGCCTTCCTCATATCAATACGCGGATATTTTCACGAAGGGCCTCCCAAGACAACTGTTTCTTGACTTCAGATCCACTCTTAGTGTTAGGCCTCCTCTCGCTCCGACTGAGGGGGTGTGTAAACGTGTACAAGTATAACACTACAATCCCTACCCATAATTAGAATAAGATTCTAAACTAGGATTCCTCTTATAGTGGGAATGGGATTGCTCTTGTATTAGAATTGTATATTGTACACTATATGTATTGATATTAATGAGAAAGACTCCCTAAGGGAGATTAATATCATCTTACATCAACATTTGCTTAATTGGGATTCTTAAAAAATCAAATGGATAATTGATTTGTTCTTAAAAATAAGATTTCATGCGTTTTTCAAAGAAGTTGTATTTGGAATTTTTATGTTCAATAGATGATTTTCAAATAGAGTGAAATAATTTTGGAGAAAAGTGAATAATTCTCATGACCAAACGGGGCCTAATTCTTTTCGATTTCTGTTGATTTTGTTATCGTTTTATTGAAGTTAAAAATGGTGAGTGTTTGTAGATCCAGAAGCAGAAATGATAGTTCCATCGCCAAATACTCTAATGGCAACAAACATATTCGTGTGTGAGATTTGCAACAAAGGTTTTCAAAGAGACCAAAATTTATAGCTCCATAGAAGAGAGGAAGACGATCAGATCTGGGGGGGGGGGGTTTTCTGCTAAATAGATTTTTTTAATTGGTCAAAATCCTTTTTTGTAATTATTTAGGTGTGTGTATAATATCATTGGGTGGGAGGGTATTTTTTCTTTTCTTTTTTGAAATATTATTTTTTCTCAAAATGTATTTTTAATATTATTATTTGATCAAACGCCACATGTCCTAACTTTGTTTGTCATTTTACCACATCATCGGCGAGTATGTTACACACATTTTACACTTTTTGATTATTATGCAAAAAATGTCTAAGTCAAACCCTACCTCAAGTGTCTAAATGGAACAAAGGTACTTGAGGTGTTCAGGTAAAAAATTCGAACGACTACAAATGAACGTCGATGAGTTTGGCCTTTCTAGAAGGTAAAGTACCACACACTATCTTGAAAAATCTTTTTGGTGATAACATCAATATATACTGATAATCTTTTTGCACCTCTATATATTCATTAATAGCCCAAAAATCTCCATTGAGGTTATGAAAATACAAAATCTTTGTTTGGTTACATCAATATCACCATTTTAACCACTGATAATAAACGCATATGTAAAAGAAGCATTGCTTGTTCTATACCAATAAGTTGAATACCAAAGATAGCTTTCAATTTACATACTTAGAGGTATAATTTAATTTCATCATGCATATTTATATATAGTTTTTCGTCTTCTTTCATTTCAATACTTCTTTCTTCCATTATTCACGATCCTTTTTTTATATATCTAAATCAAATTTATGAAAATGACAAGGACGACCCATGACTTAATGTAAATGACAAGTTCCTTTTGGCAGTTGGCTAAAAATTAAAATATGTGTTACATATTTTGGAGTTTAGTACCACATTGTATTAAAATCTTATGGCCCTCAAATAGGCAATCAACCTCATTAAAAATAGCAAATTGTCTTTATTGACTAGCGGCCTAAGACCTTACATCTCTGGCTGCTAACGTGGTGTTTACTTCGACCATTTGAGAAACATAACGTATAAGAGTTGAAAAAAGAAAAAAAACAAGTAAACGTCAAAGGGGAGGAGCTAGAGAAACAGAAGGGGTCATTTGAACTTATTTTTTAATTAAAAAAATGACATTATATATATGAGGTAAATTTTCTTAATGTAAATATAGTAAATGATGAATATCTTCGGTGATAATTCTACCTCCATCACTACATCAAGAAAGAAAATATTTTAACAATTTTATATTTCTTATTGTTTGATCTTTTTTCTAGGAAAACTCTATGCCTAAATTTTGAAGCAAGAGTTTAAATTATATATATTTTTTAATTAGATTAGTTATAAGATTATTATATAATTTTTATGATCATTAATTGGTAGCCTAATAAATACAGTATCTCTGTTATTATAATATGTCAAATTATATTTATCATGCAAACTTTTTAAATTTTGAGTTATATACCTTGATAGTGTAATTTATTAATATAATTTAATCAGGTTTAATATATTATTATTTTATTTTTCATTTACTATATCCGGCTTGTGCTTATGTTTTTTCTTGAGCTGAGGGTCTTTCGGAAATGACCGCTTTACCTACTAAGGTAGAGATAAAGTATGCGTACACTCTACTCTCCCCAGACCTCACGTTGTAGATTTTACTGAATATGTTATTAATAATTTTAAAAATTATACTATCAAATTATTCAAAAAATATTTACAGATAACTTTCATAAAGAGATAATCTTGAAAATAAGGTATGAAAGTGATCGATCTAATAGTACAAAAAAACTAGGTAGTCAGTATGAGTCAAATAAATAAAATTAAAAACCATCAGAACATATAAAGGATAAAATTTAAAAGAAAAAAATTATACCATCTGCATACATTAGTTGACTTTAACTTATGTATGCCAATAATGCATATTTTTTCACACTATTGGGTCATATTAATACAATATTAATATCCAATAATAATAATATATTTAATATATACATAGGAGAGAGTGTATTCAGAGCTTCTTCTTATGTCTTATCTTTTGAACGTAGAAAGACTATTTCTGATAGATTCGATATTATTACAATTGTTAAAATTAGTTTTGTTTATCCAGAACTCGATCTTGGTATCAGTTCATAACGATCAAAGTCCAAGCGTGAGTCTATTAATGAAGTAACAACCTATTGTATGCAAATCTCACATTTTATAAATACAACAACAACATACAGTGAGATCCCACGATGTGGGGTCTAGGGAGGATAGAGTGTACACAGACCTTATCTCTATCTTGGTAAATAGAGAGGTTATTTCCGAAAGACCCTCAGCTCAAGAAAAAGCATAAGCACAAGCAGAGGAAAGAGAAACAGTCAGATCCAGACAAATTTTTTTAAGTAGTATGAAAACGAGAGTAACAAAATCGAATAAGCCATGATAAAGTATTCTGAAAAAAGAAGCAGTAACTAACGCAGGTAAATAAGATAACAAAGTACATGAAAGAATATACAACATCATAAATCAAAGGACATGGACTACGCCTACTAGTATGATAGGCTAAGCAGAACTACAATAATAACACTACAACTATCAATATGTAAGCGTAAGTAGGACTACGCTCAATTAACTATGATCCTTCTACCCTAATCTGTATCCTCCACAACCTTATATCTAAGGTCATGTCCTTAGTAAGTTGCACATGCGCCATATCCCGCCACAACTGTCGTCCATAGCCAACCTCTCACACCTCCGCACTGAGGCATTTGTGCTTCTTCTCTGCACAAGTCCGAACCATCTCAACCTCGCTTTCAGCATCTTATCCTACACCGATGCCACTCACACTCTGTCTAGGATATCATCATTTCTAATCATATCCCTCCTTGTATGCCCACACATCCATCTTAGCATCCTCATCTCCACAACTTTCATCTTTTAGATGTAGACCAACACTCCGCCCCATACAATATAGTCGGTCTAACCATCACCCTATAGAACTTGTCTTTAAGTTTTGGTGGCACATTTTTATCGCATAAGACTCCCAATGCGAGCCTCCATTTCACATTTTATAAATATATTAGTGAACCAAATTTAACGAAGCAACAACCAATTATATGCAAATCTCACATATTATAAATATTTAATTATAAATATCTTTTGAGTAATTTTTAATAATACTAAAAAAATAAATTATACTGTAGATTACTTAAATCCTTGGAACAAAATGTCACCTTATAAGTAATCTTTTCTTTAACCGCCTCCCACGAGAAAAAGGCCCACCAGATTTTTAGCCTATATATATGCACGTGCTGTTTTTCTTTCCACAGACCCATAAAACACAGCACAGCAACAGTAGCAGCAAACAACCAGTGAACATTTTCTGAAACAAATTAAAGAAAAAATGGTGCAATCGAACGGGAATTTAGAATCTCACTTCCAAATTCCAAAGATTAAGTTCACACAACTATTCATCAATGGCGAATTCGTTGATTCCGTTTCAGGTAAATTGATTATACCTTCTAATGTTTTTACTCTGTTTTTTCCTCTTGTCTGTTTGTTAAATTGTGTCAATGAATAAAATGATTTTCTCTTCTCTGTTTGTTTAATTGTGTGAATAAAATAAAATCAGCTTTATGTTTTGGGATTAAACGCCCCCGCCTTGCACTAATATCCCGTGGTCCGGAGAAGAGCCAAATCATAAGAATTTATTATAGACATTTCTGCAAGGGTGACTGTTTTCATAACTCGAACCCCTCCTAGTCACATGAATCAATTTTATCAATTACGTCAAAGCTCTACTTCAATGATTCTATACGATTGACTTTTAGAACACACTCTCTACGAGTTTCCCCTTTTCTCCTTCTCTGTCAATAGAAATGTTTACAGTTCTGTGTGTGCGTGTGTTTTTGTGTGTTTATGTGGAGTTTCTCTCTCTTCATTAATGGGCGAACTCGTTGATTTCGTTTCAAGTTTTTACTCAATTTCTTTTAATTTATTTACACGTCTCTTGATGAATATTAATTATTCATCAATTAACAGATTATTTGACCCATTTTATAATATATCTTGATTAAATATTTATATGTTATCTTTATTAATGATAAAAAATAAAAAAAAAATAAAAAATTTAAAATATAATGAATTCAAACTAAAAATCTTAAAAGATTGAACTTTAGATTCAGATAGATTGTAAATTTGAAATTCTTTCTTTTGTATTCTTTAATGACCAATAATTATATTTTTTAATAAATAATGAGAACTTGTCAATTTATATAATTTAAATTCTAAATTCGTCTCTAATTTTGTATGGGACTTTTTTTTCCCTATTGTGTGTGTGAAGTTTCTCTCTCTTCATCAATGGCGAATTCGTTAATCTCTTTACTGTGTTTTTGTCTGTGTTTGTTAAATTGTGTCAATGAATTAAATCAGCTATCTGTTTTTTCTCCTTGTGGTTCTGTCGTTCACTTGACCTCGTGCATAGCGGGAGCTTAGTGTATCGGGCTGCCCTTTTATCTGTTTTTCTCCTTCTCTGTAAATAGAAACGGTTACGGTTTATTTGTGCCTCGGGTTTATCTCTCTTTTTGATTTTTTTTGAGTGTTTGGATTTGGAAGATTTTTTTTTGTGTTGTTAGTGTTAAATATACACAATATACACACAATATATATGTGTATAATGTGTATATTGGTCTCCGCTTTGCTCTCCAAATTACTCTCGGGTTTGGCTGAATTGTACCATGTAATTTATGGTAAATATTTAGTATCCTAATTTAGGTAATGTTGTAATATAATTAGTATTGTATTACCATAAATGTATAGTTAGTATCCAAGTAGAATAAGGTTTTAGGAATAGAATAGGAACATGATTCTCCTATTATTGAAATATGTAACTTGTATATATAGTCTTTCAATTAATGAAAATAATCAAGGGAAATTATTTCTTTCATGGTATCAAGAGACTAGGTCTTGCTTCCGCCCTTGCTCTCACTTTTTGTGCCATTTCTCGGCCACAACCGTCTCCGTTTTCCATCCCCCTTCACCGGAATTCGTGATATTATTTACCTCCACTCTTCCCAAATTTCCACTCCTCCCCCTTTGCTCTTTCGTTATATCTAAGAAAAATTTTCATCCTGCCCTCATGGTTTCTAACATCAAGAACAACATCCCTATTGTTCTTGAGATGGAAAACGTCCAATATGCGACGTGGGCGAAATTATTTAAAATTCACGCTATCTCCCATCAAGTCATCCATCACAAAATTCCTCCCGCTGCACCTATTCCCGCGGAGGATCCTCAGTTATGGATTACTCTTGATGTTACCGTTCTCCATTTATTCCACTATTTCGGTTGACCTCTTACAGACGATCATTGAGTCGGACACTACGGCTATGGCTATCTGGAATAGATTGTGTGACATATTTCAAGATAACCAACATTCACGTGTTGTCACACTCGAGCAGGAATTCTCTCAAGTTCGCATTGGAAGAATTTCCAAACGTGTCTACATATTGCAAGAAACTCAATGAGTTGGCAGACCAACTCCGTAACGTTGGCGCACCTGTGACAAATAATCGTCTGGTTCTACAATTGGTTGCCGGCCTTTCTGAGGCCTATAATGGCGTTGGGACTCTCCTTCGTCAAAACAATCCACTTCCCGCCTTTTATCAAGCCCGCTCCATGCTTACCTTGGAAGAAGTCGGTTTGGCTAAAAAGGCGACTATCGGAGCAAGCCCTGTGGTCATGATGACGTCCTCCACAAATTCTTTGGGTTTTGTTGATAATTTGGGCCAAAATTGTGCTTATGGTGGCGGCAAAAATAATCGTAAGAATAATGGCAAAAACCGCGGGGGCAAACGCTGCGGTTCCGGTGGACAATAATCCGGCAGTGGGCCCCGTCCAGTCAATAGTGGGCCACCTCCCTGCTGCTCCCAACCGTGGGGCCCATGGCAGTGGGGCTGGGGCAGTGGGCCGTGGCCCAACAACCCCTATTTTCCAGGGCCTTCAAATGGGCAGTGGGTTGGATAGCCCCAATTCAGGCCCAACAATCAGGCTTCTTCCTCTCGATTCAGCACTAGGCCGGGGCAACATGGTGGACTTCTTAGGCCTCGGCCCACACAAGCATTATCGGTAGTGGGCCCCACACCGACTCACACCGACATTGAGGCCGCAATGCACACGCTTGGGTTGACGCAACCAGATCCGAATTGGTACATGGACACCGGCGCGACGACACACATGACTTCCGATCAAGGTACTCTCTCGTCTTATTCCAATTTGAGCAACCCTCGTGGTATAATTGTCGGTAATGGTAACTCTATTCCAATTCAGGGTTATGGTCATAAAACGTTGTCTCCCCCCAATCCACCCCTTATCTTGAAAAATACTTTACATGCTCCCAAATTGATTAAAAACTTAGTGTCTCTCCGCAAATTCACCACTGACAATTCCATTTCTATTGAATTTGATTCTTTTGGTTTCTCTGTGAAGGATTTCAAGACGAGGAGTCCTCTCATGAGGTGTGATAGTAGGGGAGATCTTTATCCTATCACACCCGGTGTCAGTCCAGTCTTGCCGTCAGCGTTTGTAGCCTTTGCTCCGTCCTTGTGGCATGCTCGGCTTGGTCATTCGGGATCTTCTATTTTGTCGTCATTACATAAAAATAATTTTATTTCATGTAAGGGTACGAATAGTACTCCAAATTGTCAGTCTTGTTCTTTAGAAAAAATTGTTAGGTTGCCATTTGTAGACTCAAATTCTCATACTTTAATGTCATTTGATATTATTCATAGCGACCTATGAACGTCTCTTGTTCTTAGTTCTTTGGGTCATCGGTATTATGTTCTTTTTTTATGATTATTCTAAATTTTTATGAACGTTTTCGATTGCGAATAAATCTCAAGTTTTTTCTGTCTTCTTAAAATTTAGAGCATTCATTAAGACCCAATTCGAACGAGAAATAAAAAATATTTGGTGTGATAATGGTAAAGAATATGACAATGGGGTGTTTCGGGAATTCTGTGCTAATAATGTGATCCATTTTCATTTTTCTTGTCCTCATACGTCTTCACAAAATGGGAAAGCCGAACGCAAAATTCATTCCATAAATAACATTGTCTGCACTCTGTTAATTCTTGCTTCCGTACCCTCATATTTTTGACATCATGCTCTTCAAATGACTACATATCTCCTTAAGATAATTCCTTCCAAAGGTCTGATATATTTTGTGTTGTTAGGACTTTACGTTTTGAGAGTTTGGTTGTTTTTTCTTTTTTTTTTATCTTGACTAAAATTCTACGGCGGCATAATACATGTGTTTTGGATCTAGATAGAGATTTGATATAAATACGGAATAAAAAGGACGTGTATTATGCTCCGATTATACGTGAGGTTCGGGAAAAGCGCGGATTACAAGATTTATTCTATGCAGTTTTTTTCTACATTTCTGTAAGAGTCGTTCCACAGCTCGAATGTGAGTAAATATATTTACGCTCTCTGACCAATTTATATGAAGGGGTGCGGAGTGTTGGTTCTCTATTGTAGTTTATAAAGCAGTACGAAAAGTAAATAACTATTACAAGTATTCGAAAGGATAAACAAATATTCAATATTCAGAAATTGAATCTTGTTGAACAAATAGGTCAATCTTCAAAACTGCCGCAAGCTTGTTGTGTTTTGAATCTTGATAACCTGAAATCAAGAAACAACTAAATTTGGATGGTTACAACGTTGTGTGTTGAGTCGAGTGATTGCCCTCTGTCCTTAAAACAAGATTGCCCCGTATATATGCTTTTACGTTAGTGGGCAATAGTCTCCCAAGATAAAACAACACTTTAATCTCAACGCTACAAAACCAATAGGTTGAGCCTGCCGAATAAAATAAATATGAATTGACTTGCTGAAGATATGGAAAAGGAAGGAAGATATTCTATCTTCTCTTCTGTTTTGTCTCTGTGTATATAGTGTCTCTGTTGTGTATATCTTGTATATATGTGAGGGTTTGATCACTGTTTTTCAGTCACGAAATGCACTGATTTTCGCCACTGGTTTGAGCAGTTTTTCGCCACTTTGTTTAGTCTTTGTGTTTTTCTCGCTTTTACGTGCTATATTGCTTTATGCATTTACATGCATTATTCTATCACGAATTGAGCCAAAAAATAGCTCAATATATAGCATGTAGGAGGGCAGCCCAACAACCACAAACAAGGCTGTAATGACCATTAAGTGAGGGCTGTTAATGGCATTAGAGAGGCTGATTTATGGTCATGAATGGGGCTGCTCAATTTCCCAAGTAATGGGTTATTAACGGAGGAGTTAATCAACCAAGTAATGGCTGGTTAACGCTCCAAAACGCAGTCCAACGGTAGGCAGAAAGTTCCGTCACTCCAAAATCAACTTTTCAGAAACTCTGGGGACCAAACTGTAAATATTAAGCAATTTGGGGTCCAAAAAGATAATATCAGAGAGTCCCCACAACCCACAGCCCGAGACCCGAGACCCGAGCCCGAGACCGGACGGGACGGGACGGGCGGGCGGCGGCGGCGCGCGTGTGGGCTTAGCCTTGAACCCAAACACATCTAGGTCCTCCCTCCTTTAAACACATGGGATACCCCTTGGGGTTCCAAACCCTTTACCACATTAGAGACTTATATAGAGAGCAATTCTTCCTATTCCCACTGATGTGGTAGATTTGTCCCACACCATATTTCCATGCCTCAAACACCTTACTTTGTGGACCAATATCTCTTTCATTTCTCAACGAAATTTGACGATTCTTGGCCCTCCGGTCATCTACTCACTTCATAGATCATGCATGTGCGAAGAGACAAAACCTCCAACATGCGGAACACTAGTGTTTAAGTCATCAAAGATGGGTGGACGCATCTCCCCGCCAAAGGCAAATTTCCAACAATCCTCTCTATGAAAGAGAGATTGTGGCGCACGCACAAGGTGCCTACTTTCAGCAATCTTTCAGCGAAAAGACATTCCATCAGGAGAGGTAGCTTCCGCTTTAAACCTTCCCTAGTTGAAACCATCGGACTTACTTACTGCGCGGTGAACGTGATGTCTTGAACCGTCATTGTTTAGTGTAAGCCAAGACAATGATAACAACACAATAACTCTTCTTATTCGTTTTCATTCTTACATTTTGTCCGTTGTGGTCGTGGACACACTTGGATTCTTAAGTGCGTTCATTTGAGGCGGCCATCCTCGCACTTAAATAGGTGATCTCCTACAAGATATCCTGCTATACCCCACTTCACAAGTGTTATGAATCATTAAAAGTTTCCCCAACCTTAACCTCAACCGTTTGAGGATTGTTTAAAGGTTTGGAAGCTTAACCTTTACCCACCGTGCAGGTAGCACTTTAATGTCTATCGCGGGAACATCTTTGGATTCATGTTTCCGTACAAAAATCATCATCCGAAGTGCTTCTTGCTTCCACCGAAGCGCTCAACTGAACCTTTTGCCGCTTAGTTTTTCCATTGAACCAAATTCTTGGGATCTCCAATCAGTATGGTTGGATTACCATCGCAAAGGTTCGTATTGTTTGGGTTTTAAGCCCATTCCCCTAGACAGGCAGAACACTTGATCTCCGGGTAGTCCCTTAGTTAGTAAATAAGGAAGTGACACCCGTGATGATCAACTGCCATACGGTCTTATGTCTCCGACAGATCCTGACAGATATGTCCAGACGCCGTCATCCGTGTTCTTCCTGAAGCCGACCGGCTAGCCACAGTGTATAACTGTTGAAGGCACGAGTTTCTCCCAATAAGAGACGTCCTCTAAGGAGTCATGAAGTTACTCAACTTCTTTCATGCTTTGTATAAAGCGATAAACTCCGATTCCATCATGAATCGGCCGATGCAAGTTTGCTTAGAGGATTTTTCAAGACCCACCATACACATTTACTTGTGTCTTTGGTGTTCTTCGGATCTGATGTCCAGTTTGCATCACTGTGTTCTCCCAGAACCGTTGGACATCCAGAATACTATAATCCGTAGATAAGCGAATAATTCAGATATCGTCATATCCAACTTAATGCCTTCTATTGATCATGTATTAAGATCATCAGTGAACCTTCGTTCAACTGATCTGTTTGTAGGACGATACCAGGTCGGTTGTAGTGTGTACAATACATTGAACTACACATGACCTGTGCATATCGCTCATTTTCTATAGGTGCACCATGATTCCAATCAGTTCTATGATTCATATCCATTGGTGGCTTCAACGAGGCCCATCAACTATCGACCAGTCCGTTAGATGTCTTAGAAATCCAATTCCTAAGATGTCATCTGTGATACCCATATCTTTCATATCGAGACTTTGTTTCAATATGACTTTTACTTTCAGACTGTTGATTCTACAACTGTTGGCTTTCTAACTTCAGAGTCAATGTTTCTGTGGTCAGATTCATTGTTTCTGTTTTATCTGAAACTTTCAGGACCAAAATGTAAACATTTCAGGGACCAAAATGAAAGTTCAGGAAGAAGCCCAACAGTTCAACAAACCAACTCTGATCCTCTTCTTCCAACTCTCCGGTTGGGAAGACTCTTTCAACATCCATGCCGTGCAAGACTGCAATGGCCCATGATGTTAAGGTACTCCCAGGGGAGCATATGTACAAGTAGCCGAGGCTTTGAACTCGTCAGTAGATCCATCTACTTTGTACTCACTTTTGAGTATCCTTTTTCACAACCCAAAGGTTCTTTTTCCGGAGGAAGATCAACCATCACGCAAGTATGGTTCTATATGAGGGAATATATTTCTCTCTTTGTAGCTTCTTTCCAAAGCAGTGCTTTTGGAGATGACAATTATTTGTTAATTGTCCATGGTTCATTCTCAACCATACAAGCTAGAAGGACTGGAACAAGTCTTTGTCCCCTTCTTTGCTCCGTCTCGGTTCAACATCTAGAATCCCCGAGTTCTGCAGATCTGGAATATTAAGTTCCGGATAGCCAGCAACTTTCGAGTCCTGTAGATACGGAACATCTCATTCCGGACAGTCAGGCCCTCGCGGGTTCTTGTTAACCTTGAGCAATTACTTCTTTTTCCTTTTCAAGGAAAGTTATCTTCAAAGAATTCAACATTCTTTGACACCAAGAGGTGATCAACACTACTGTTATTTGCAGATCCAGTGGATATGCAATCTACAGTCTTAGGTGCACCTTGACCTGTTTCAGTATTCCAGCTTTTACCAAGCCACCCCACATAATTTGGGCGTACGACTTTGCGCTTTGCTAACACCGTTGGACTGAGGTGAGAAATGAACAGTCGTTTAATGAACAATGCTTCACATTCTCCCCCTCTATCACTACGAATTTCGTAATCCATAGGCTTAGTTGGTTTCCAACTTCTGCTTTGTAGCGCTTATCCGCTTCAACAACTTCATCTTTGCTTTTCAACAAACAAAGGATTACATACTTTGTACCATCATCAATGAAGGTCACAAAGTACTTGTCTCCCCCCTCTATTTTGTATAAATTTTAAATCACCCAAGTAGGTGTGACTAAGTTCTAGAGGAGCGGTGCTTCTTTCGCTATTCCCTTGACGAAATTTGAAAAGGTGATTTTGCCTCTTCATCTACCTCACATTTATTTTGAGGGTTTATGTCGACAGAAGGCAACAATCTCAACATCGTTAACTTTTGAATGACTTGTTATTTAACGTGTCTTAATCTATGATGGCATAGATGCACGGATTACAAATATATCATTCATTTGGCTATAGACATATTGTACCATTCTTAGTTATTACAGACATGTTGGACTAGTCTCAAACCAGCTTGACCAACAACGTCCCTTAAACCAAGTTAGGAACATGTATCACATCTTTTTAGAGTGATCCCATTCCTTGAAGTCCTATTGAGGACAACCTCTCCAGCCCCTTTGATTTTAGAGGTGGCGTTGCTTCACATGAACAACCGCTTGCTCGTGGTTAGGGCGTAACCGGATCATATGTGATCGCGATACTCTGGCCACTCCAGTTGCTTTGGCAGACCGAGTGTCCAATTTCTTCACTGCCTTTCTTTAGGCCTTCAGATCATTTAAGACCTGGAAACTCTGGCCCACTATACTAGGTGTCCATTACTTTTCCTATGAAATGAATTCTGGCCCCACTCCAGTCGCCCGGAGGCTTTGTATGACTGAGTGTCCAATATCATCATATCAAAGGAATTTTGGCCCACTCCAGTCGCTCGGAGGCTTTTTATGACTGAGTGTCCAATATCATCCTATGAAGGATCTTCTGCCAAATAGTATGAGAGGCTCAACGTCTTTAGTTTTTAGTCTTCTTCCGTTATGATTGGTGCCCAGACAATTGTTGGCGCTTACTCAAGTGTGGTAACAGTTTTCGCACAGTCAGTGGATCTTTCTCCCTCGTATGTGCGAACATACTTTACACACTTTAATAATTACACTTAAAAGAACGGATCTTTTTAAGTCGTTTACAAAATTCAATCTTTAAACGGGAAAGAAGATGAGATTAAACTTCTTATTTTTAAAGCGTAAGGAATATAAATTATTTTCATATTCCTCCTTACTTTAATCCATTTTTAATCAGACATCATTTAATCTTTATTCTTGACAAGTAAGAAAAATTACTTATCCCAATTTCGGATTCTGGCCCACTTCAGTCACTTCATCAAACTGAGTGTCCATTTCCTTCTTACCATTATTCGAATCTTTTGTCTGGGACAGATATAGGCCTTCTGCTGCAAGATAGAACCATATCTTCAGCCTTTTCCTCTTGTCCCAGTTGACATCCTCAGGCTCTCGAGAGCGCTTGTTCCCACCAGTCTTGGTAGCGGTGACACCATGAACACGTTCATCATCATCACTCTCTTCTACCAGAAAACCATTGCCATATCCAGATTTGGTCACACAACTTTTGACCGACATCTTTCGAACACTAATAGTAATACAATACAATCTTGTTTTAAGTTGTTGGTTCTCTATTGTACTTTATAAATCAGTACGGGAAGTAAATAACTATTACACGTATTCGAAAGGATAAACAAATATTCAATATTCAGAAATTGAATCTTGTTGAACAAATAGGCCAATCTTCAAAACTGTCGCAAGCTTGTTGTGTCTTGAATCTTGATAACCTGAAATCAAGAAACAACTAAATCTGGATGGTTACAACGTTGTGTGTTGAGTCGAGTGATTGCCCTCTGTCCTTAAGACAAGATTACCCCGTATATATGCTTTTACGTTAGTGGGCAATAGTCTGCCAAGATAAAACAACACTTTAATCTCAACGCTACAAAGCCAATAGGTTGAGCCTGCCGAATAAAACAAATATGAATTGACTTGCTGAAGATATGAAAAATGAAGGAAGAGATTCTATCTTCTCTTCTGTTTTGTCTCTGTGTATATAGTATGTCTCTATTGTGTATATCTTGTGTATATGTGAGGGTTTGGTCACTGTTTTTCAGTCACGAAATGCACTGATTTTTGCCACTGGTTTGAGCAGTTTTTCGCCACTGTTTAGTGTTGTGTTTTCTGTTTTCTGTGCTATATTGCTGTCTGTTTCTGTCTGTTATTCTATCACGAATTGAGCAAAAAAATAGCTCAATATATAGCATGTAGGAGGGCAGCCCAACAACCACAAACAAGGCTGTAATGGCCATTAAGTGAGGGCTGTTAATGGCATTAGAGATGCTGATTTATGGGTGGTTTATGGTCATGAATGAGACTGCTCAATTGCCCAAGTAATGGGCTGTTAATGGAGTAGTTAATCAGCCAAGTAATGGCTGGTTAATGCTCCAAAACGCAGTCCAACGGTAGGCAAAAAGTTTTCTGCATTCCGTCACTCCAAAATCAACTTTTCAGAAACTCTGGGGACCAAACTGTAAATATTAAGCAATTTGGGATCCAAAAGGATAATATCAGAAAGTCCCCGTGACCCGTGGCCCGACGGGACGGGCGGGCGGCGGCGGCGCACGTGTGGGCTTAGCCTTGAACCCAAGCACATCTAAGTCCTCCCTCCTTTAAACACATGGGATACCCCTTTACCACATTATAGACTTATATAGAGAGCAATTCTTCCTATTCCCACCGATGTGGTAGATTTGTCCCACACCATATTTACATGCCTCAAACACCTTACTTCGTGGACCAATATCTCTTTCATTTCTCAACGAAATTTGACAATTCTTGGCCCTACGGTCATGTACTCACTTCGTAGATCATGCATGTGCGAAGAGACAAAGCCTCCAGCATGCGGAACACTAGTGTTTAATTCATCAAAGATGGGTGAACGCATCTCCCCGTCAAAGGCAAATTTCCAACACGGAGTACATGAGTCAAAGTAGTTAATCTTTAATCTAATTTTAAATATAGATTTTTTGAATATTTTATAATAAAATTTACATATTTAAAAACAATATAAAATACTATAAGTCTGTATAATTAATACTCCATCCGTTTCAATTTATATTTTCTTTTTTGTCAATTCCCAAAAGAATGACATATTTTTATTTTTAGTAACAATTTAATTTTGAATTTACCTTTATACCCTTAATGAAATGATTTCTAGCTACACAAATTTCATTTCGATTGGATTATTTTAGATCCCAAATTTTAAAAATTTTTATGGGACAAAAAAATAATAATTTATAATATATGAAAAAGAGTTACTCCCCAAATAGGATAAAAGGTGTATTTGATAAAAGATTGAATGCTGATAAATACTTATTTGAGTCAAAAGTGTGATTATTACTGAACTTGGATCCCTTTTCTTTGATTGAATAGTTATGCTATGTTATGCTATATGACTATGGATGATGGGAGAAAGATGGAAGTGCATTATTCTCGATTTTCTCCTTATCCAAGATAATCTATATTTTTTGAATTATTTAATTATACGAACCGCCTCATTTAAAGAAAAAAGTAAGATGTTTGAATTAGAAATGATACTTATATTATTTTATATTGTAAGCCTAGGTATATTATGTTAGAAATGTGTAGAATGTCTTGTTCAAAAGACTATGTAAGTTTGGAATAATCTCCCTTCGGTATTTTTTTTATTAATCATAATATATATATAGTTATACAGATGTTGATTCTTAATACAATAAAAATCCTAAGTTACCTTAAATATACATCTATCATAATTACAAAATATACTGTAAATATTCGGAGAATATTCGCTAATAGACTAAATAATTGCAAAGAAGACAATCTTATCTTTTGGCTACTCCTTTCCCATTTTTGTCGCTCTATTTCCCTTTTCAGTCAATCCTTTTATAATTTGAAAAAAAATTAATTTAAAATATTCTTTGTACCTTTACTGATAAGATCTTATAAATTTCGTAAATATTATGATATATTTAAGAGTTTCTAAATATATTTTGTTTTCCCTCAAAAGTGTGCACTAAATCACATAGGATTACATAAAATGGAAGTATATATCTACGGAAAAACACTCCACTATTCTAAACAATACACCCTTTAATTTAAAGAGTCAACAAAATCAGTAAAGATGATTTCCCATGCCATTTTACTTTTTGAATAAAAAAAGGCAATATGACGAATTTTGTGATCTATTGATCAGAATTAGTAACAAATTGAGAGGGCGTTTGGTTGCTAGTAAGGAGATAATTTATTTATGTATCAACTCTTGTATAACTTGTATCATGTTTTACCACTCTGTGGTCAATATTTCTTCATTTAATATGTTTTTGGAACTGCTCGAGTGCTCGTTGAATCATACCTCCCTAGACTCCACTTGTATTTTTGGTTTTGTGTCATTGAGCCATGTCCGATAGCTTTTTTTATTAAATATAAAATTCAACACGCCAAATACAGTATTTGATTAGCAATTTAGAATCTAGCATAATTAATTACATGTATAAGTTGCGAATGAATTTATATATTATATATGCAGAATATAATACATAATCAATTAATATATTATTAATATCTGCCTAACTCTAATCAGCTACCAAACAATCCTCGGAACTTAACGAGTTATCGGTCATCATTTGAGAAGAAAGGTTTCCTCGTGACTCGTGAGTTGCACCATGTGGGACAATAAAACTCTAAAATAATCATAGTCGTGCACAAAAGTAGTAGCAATTGATTGGTGGACGCAAATATCTATAAATGTATATTTTTTGTCATTTTGTGCCATGTGCTTACTATAGTATTGTGATTTGTGAACTACGTATTGCAGGAAATACGTTTGAAACGATAGACCCAAGAAATGGGGAGGTAATTGCAAGAATTGCTGAAGGTGACAAGGAAGATATTGATTTGGCTGTCAAAGCCGCCCGCGAAGCTTTCGACAATGGCCCTTGGCCTCGTTTATCCCCCTCGGTAAATTTATACTCTGTCCAACTCTACGTATTATATCCGCTGTTTTTATTTATTTGTCATACTTTTAAAATGATTTAATTTTAAATATTTTATTTTATAATGAGATCATTAATTAGTCTTTAAACATGTTTGTTTCAATGCAATTTCTCCTTAGGCCGAATACTTAGTTGAGAGGGGTCCATAATGTGATACCCTTCGTCCATTCATTGACAACACTATTAATGGATGGTCAACATGAACTAAGTTGGAACGTAATGGAAACCTAAAGAAATAGTAAAGCTACATACAAACTGGTTGGTACTATCGCTATAAAATTTGAAAATGTTATAGATCTCGAAATTCTTGGTTTTCTGATTGATACAGCAATCGCCTTTGGTTGGGGAATTAGTGTAATATTACTGATCAATATGTCCTTAATTTTAGGTCTTTTAAAATTTTAATTGGAATCAATTGTGAAACATAGCACAATGCACATCTAAATCTAGAGAATAGTTGTTCAAAGTGACTCCCAATATATACCAAAAAGTATAAAAAGATATAGTCAACAACTATGTAAAGTGAAAAATACTTTCTTGTTAAAAGATTTTGAGTTTGAAATCATAAATTAGTCACTAAACGTGTTCTACATCACTATTTAATGGATGATCAATGATGAATAATGTGTATGTTGGTAGCTTAGCTACGTGCAAGCTGGTCGAGCACCATCGTTAAAAAGTTAAGAAATTTTAGTAATAAGTTTTAAAATTCATCCTGCCGTCCAGTAGCAGCGACATTTATCTTTTTTATTAGTACACCAATTGCTCTTTGATTGGATATTGATTATGCATAGGATAATACCAAATGACTAATTCTTGTATTAGTTATACATATGTTGAAAAAGGATACCAAATAAGATATTAATAATACACAAAGTTAATGCATATATTATTTTCTCTAATGCATCCTATCAAACAATCCCTAATAGATTTTCATGTATGAAATCATGAATTAGTCATTATATCATTAATTAGTCACTTAACTTGTTCGATAACACTACTTAATGAATGGACAACAATGACCAGTGTCAATCTTATTTTATTGTTTCCAAATCCGCCTTTGGTTTCTATTTGTAGTAAGGTTCTAACTTAATTAACTTCTAAAGTAAGGAATGAAAATGGAAGATAAAGTTGGACACTATATTTATAAATGATGGTAAGTTACAGCCATCAATACATTAATTTAATTTATTTTAAGACTATGGAAACAGACAATGACGAGCTTACAAACTTTTTCTGCAATAATGGATGTACCGGTGGAAAATGAGAGAAGATTGATAGTAAGAGGACAAAGGGATTTTTTTCTCACTCTTGCATGATATACTTTTTACTTATAAATGTTAAAGGTAATAGTATTGATCACGTGGAAATTCTATACAAAAAATGACCGTTCACATCATAAGTGACAGAAAGCAAAGCTTGAGAATTTTCTTGGAAAGAGCCTGAAAACATCATAATCAATTAAAAGTACTACCTCTACTTCAATTTATGTGAATTAATTTGATTGTAAGAAATTTAAGCCATAAACTACTACCATAGTATAAGACTTTTGAAACTTGTTGAAAGAGAATAATCTCTTGCTTCTTTTCATTAGCTAATTAACTTATATACAAGATATATAATAGTGATTCTAGGCAACAATTATGGAAACTAATTATACAACTAACTAATACAAATCACTAACAATCTTTACCAAATCACTAAATATATTTACATATATTCTATCACACCCCCGCAGTTGTAGCGGGCGGTTGTCGTACGCTGAGACTGTCCCGAAAATTTTCAAACAGAACCAAGGGAAGACCTTTAGTAAAGATATCAACAATCTGATAATGTGACGGGATATGTAAGACACGTACTTGTCCACGAACAACCATTTCGCGAACAAAGTGGATATCCATCTCGATATGTTTAGTGCGCTGATGTTGTACAGGATTCCCCGAGAGATATATTGCACTAACATTATCGTAGTAGACCAATGTAGCTTTCCGAATAGGACAATGAAACTCTAAGAGGAGGTTTCGCAACCAACAAGACTCGGACACCACATTGGCGACCCCTCGATATTCGGCCTTCGCGCTAGAGCGCAACGACCAAGAAACTAAGTTATCACCGAAAAATACACAATAACCAGATGTCGAACGCCTAGTATGTGGACATCCACCCCAATAAACATCTGTATAAGAAATGAGAGTAGATACCGATGATGGATATAGGTGTAAGCCATGATCAAGAGTACCTTGAATGTAGCGCACAATGCATTTGAGAGCGCGCATGTGTTCTTCCCTCGAATCATGCATGAATAAACACACTTGTTGCACCGCATAATTAATATCGGGCATCGTAAAAGTGAGATATTAAAGAGCCCTCGCAAGACTACGATAGTGTGAGGGATCATCATATGGTGTGCTTAAATTAGCACTCAGCTTCGGTTTAGTATCAATCGGAGTAGGAGATGGCTTACATGCTAACATGTCAGCCCGTTCAATGATTTCTGCTGCATACTTCCTCTAAGATAGAAATATACCACCTGCATGACGAGTGACAGCTATACCCAGAAAATAACTCAATGGCCCCAAGTCTTTCATAGCCAATTCTAAGTTGAGAAGAGATATGATAGACTTGCGAAGTACATCAGAGGAAGCAATCAATATAATATCATTCACATATAACAGAATGTAGGTCATAAAAGTACCGTGACAGTATGTGAATAGAGAATGATCACTTGCTGTGAGAAAATCCAAGAGTAGAAACATAATTTGCAAATCTCTTGTACCAGGCCCGAGGAGCCTGTTTTAGCCCATACAAAAATTTCTTCAGCAAGCACACATGATTAGGATGAGTGGGGTCCTTGAAACCCAAGGGCTGATGCATGTATACTGTTTCCTTGAGTTCTCCATGTAAGAAAGCATTTTTCACCTCCAGTTGATTAATGGACCATGTTTTTAGAGAGCTACACTGAGAACAATGCGAATAGTTTCCGGTTTGATCACCGGACTAAATGTCTCTCCACAATCCACGCCAACCTGTTGAGTTTTGCCATCACCTACAAGACGGGCCTTAGACCTATAAATCCTACCATAAGATTTTTCTTTATGAGTAAAAATCCACATAGAACGAATCACATTAACACCAAGTGGACGGGGCACCAACTCCCACGTCTTATTTTCAATAATAAGAGCATTATATTCATCATCTATTGCCATTTTCCAATTCGGATCACGAAGGGCAGACACGGGATTACGTGGTAGAGGGGATTTAGTACCATTAGAGTTGAGATTAAATTGTCGTTTTTGTCTAAAAACTCCCTGTTGGCTGCGAGTAACTGGCATTGGAGCCAGAGTAGGAGTGGGTTGGATTTGAGTGGGAGCCGTGTTGTGGCCCGGTTTTGGGATGGACCGACGCGACCCAATAGCCGAAAAAGAGGAGACAAGTTGGCAGGGTAGTGGGCTGCCACCCGCTGGGCTTGGCGAGATAGGCCGATGTTCTGGGCTGGCGGGGGGGGGTGTTCTGCCGCTGGGTTGGACCGGCTGGCGTACGCTGCTGGCTGGAAGGATCCAGCAGGCAGTGGGCTGGAATGTGTAGTTTGGGCCAAATGGTGGACCACATAAGGTGAAAAGCCATAATTCAAAAATTCATATGAATGGGACGTTGAACTATGCAACTTAGCAAAAGGAAATTGGGTTTCATCGAAAATGATATGACGACTAATGATGATTTTATTCGAGGATATATCATAACATTTGTAATCACGATGATTAGATGGGTAACCCAAAAAGACACAAGCGGTAAAACGGGCTTGAAGTTTGTTTATGGTAGTGGAGGGAAATAGACGATAACATAAACACCCAAATACCCGAAGATGAGAATAAGAAAGGTCTTTTTGATAAAGAATTTTGAGTGGAGATTGGTAGGCTAATCCTTTGCTAGGGAGTATGTTGAGAAGTTAAGTTGCCATTTATAATGCATGGTGCCAAAATGAAGGTGGTAATGATGCATGGGCTAGTAATGTACGAACAATATTATTAATGGTGTAGATTTTTCTCTCGGCTTTCTCATTTTGTGATGACGTATGTGGACATGAGAATCGAAAAAATACACCATTAACCTTACAAAATTTCCTAAATGACCCATTATCAAATTCCCTTCCATTCCATTATCACATTAAATGTTCTTAACCTCCCTTCAAATTGAGTACGGATGAATGCTCTAAATGACAGAAATGTGGAATAAACTTGAGACTCTTTAGATAACGGAAATGTCCACAAAAGATTAGAGTAATCATCCAACAACAAAACATGATAACAATGAGAGCTCAAAACGGGGGACATCCAAAGATTACTATAAATAATATCAAAAGGCAACATAGTAATAGAATTAGAGGCAACAAAAGGCAATTTAACATGTTTTCCAAGAGGACAAGAAGGACAAACATTAGAACTACGTGTGCTATTACACTCAATAAATTTATTGTGTTTAAAGGAGTCAAAAACAGATGCTCCCGGATGACCCAAACATGCATGCCATAAAGAAGGTGCTAAAGCTGCAAAAGTTGATGGTGTGGCTTGTTTTGTGGTGATGGGATAGAGCTCGCCCCGACTATTACATCTCATTAGATGTATCCCCATCCAAAAATCCTTCACAGAAAATTCAAATGTTTCAAATTCAATAGAAATCGAGTTATCAGTTGTAAATTTCCTAACAGACACCAATTTTTAATCAATTGAGGAGCATGAAGGACATTTTTCAAGGCTAAAGGTGGGCTTGGGGGAGACAAATTTGTGTGACCATAACCGCTAATTGGAATTGAATGACCATTACCAACAATTATGCCATGATTTTTGCTTAAATTGAAATAAGACGAGAGATTACCTTGCGCGGATGTCATATGAGAGGTAGCACCGGTATCCATGTACCAATTTGCATCCGGAGTATTTAACCCAAGTGTATGCATTACTGCCTCGATATCCGTGGGAGTCGAGGAGGCTGTTGGGCCTGTTGCTGTGAAAACCTACTGCGGCTGAGGCCCAAGAAGGCCAGGCTGCTGCCAGGCCTGTTGTGATCGAGGCCCAAAATGACCATTTTGCTGCTGCTGCCTGTTCATGGGCCTGGCCCAAGGGGCTGTTGGATATGGACATGGTGGGATAGGCCAAGGCCATTCCCAAGGCCACTGCCCACTGGCCCAAGGCTGCTGCCAGCCGTGTTGTGGCCTGGACCCCTGCTGGTTTTTACCACGTCCGCCACTGCCCTTGCCACCACCGGAGTTTTTCCCATCGTGATAGCGGTTTTAACGCCGTTGTTACGGTTTTGATTATAATGATCCGATAATGATGGAGAGACATCGGTTTCTCAGGACGTGGCAGCCACTATGGCAGAATGTGCTCCGGTTGCGGCCTTTTTTTCCAACCCCGCCTCTTCAAGAGTGAGCATGAAACGTGCTTGGTAGAAAAGAAGGATATGATTGCTTTGGCGAAGAAGAGTTCCAACCTCATTATAAGCTTCGGTGAGGCCTGCAACCATTTGAAGAACGAGACGATTATTCGTGACCGGTGATCCAACGTTCTTGAGTTGATCCGACAATTCCTTGAGCCTTTGACAATATGCGGAGGCATTCGGAAAATCCTCCATAGTTGTGTGAGAATTCTTGCTCAAGTGTTACGGCACGAAAATTTTTGTTAATTTGGAATATATCACGCAACCTTCTCCAAGCTTCCATCGCCGTTGTGCCGGGTTCGATAATTGTATGAAGAGGTCCGTAGAGATGGTGAAATAAATCCATTGGAGGACCGTAGCATCAAGGGTTACCTATAACTCCATGTCATCATCGGTGGATGGCACCTTTGCCTTGGCTTTCTCCTGTTTGACGATGTGATGGAGGACTCTATGAAACCTTGCGTGAATTTTAAAAAGTTCCGCCCATGTTGCATATTAGACGTTCTCCGTTTCAAGGATGATAGGGATGTTGTTTTTGATGTTGGAGACTGCAAGAGCAGGATGGGATATTTTTTGTGTCAGACATGGCTGACGGGAGAGGAGATGGGCGGCGGAGGTAAGGGATAAAATGTAGGGCATGACGGAAGTGAGTGAGGAGGGAGGAGAGGATGATTTGCCCTAGACTTCTGATACCATGAAAGAGAATAATCCCTTGCTTCTTTTCATTAGCTAATTAGCTTATATACAAGATATACAATAGTGATTCTAGGCTACAATTATGGAAACTAATTATACCCCTAACTAATACAAATCACTAACAATCTTTACCAAATCACTAAATATATTTACATATATTCTATCAATATTCTATCACTTGTGATCTTAAATATGTCATAATGTTTATATGGTTATAAAAGCTTCTCATTAGGACTAAAATTGAAAATTTAGACTAAATTGTTTACAAATTTTAAAAAGATGTCATTCCTTTTTAAGCCGTCTAAAAAAGAAGTAGGTTAAATGAATTGAAACGGATGAAGTACTAGTTTCTTTTCCTTTATTTTGGAAAGAAAATTCTCGGTAGGGTTTGGGGTGGCTTGCTGGGCACGAGTGTCCTTACTACTTTTGGGGCCTTGATTGGCAAAAGAGGTTTTCACCTTCTAGCATGCAGTAATGGGGAACAAAAAGATTAAAATGAAAGAAGAAGTGATTTTTGGCAGAATTAAACATCTAACTGATGTGATTTAATGGTTGTAACTTCAGGAAAAATAACCTCTTTGAGAAAATCTTTTATTGATCAAGATTTTGCTCAGTTTCATTGTTAAACTCATTATTCTTGTCCAAAAGTTGTGGCTGCTTTTATTTTGATTCAAGTACCTACTTTTGAGTTCATTTTGTAGCTGCCTACTTAAATTTAAGAATGCATTCTCTTACTTTGCCTTGGGGTTTCATTCAGGAGAGGAGGAGGATAATGCTGAAATTCGCGGACTTAATCGTAGAAAATGCAGAAGAAATAGCAGGATTGGATGCAATGGATGCAGGAAAGTTATTTGCTCCTGGAAAGAACATAGACATTCCAGCTGCAGCAGATACCATTCGTTATTATGCTGGTGCAGCCGATAAAATTCATGGGACGACTCTCAAAATGTCACGTGATATGCAAGGGTACACGTTGCTCGAGCCAATTGGTGTTGTTGGACACGTCATTCCTTGGAATTTCCCGACCCAGATGTTTGTTCTGAAGGTTGGCCCTGCATTAGCAGCTGGTTGCACTATGATTGTCAAACCTGCTGAACAAACTCCTCTTTCCGCTCTCTATTATGCTCAATTGGCTAAGCAGGTGATCTTTTCATTTTCATATGCACTATGTAACTAGGGCTGGCAAAATAGTAAAAAAAGACAAGTAACCATTCAATCCGACCCATTAGACATGGATTGGATAACTGACTTTTTAAAAATGGATCAAATATAGATATCCAGATGGATAATATGGATGTCCATATTATCAATACCCATGTGTCTGCTTGTTATTTTTTATGAGTTCTTTCTTTCTAGGAGTCTAAGCTTATTTTGAGTTTTAGCTTATATTCTCACCTGACTTTTCCTGAAACCATGGATATCCATATTATCGGTCGGTCAACCCGGCGGATAGAATATTTTATCTGTTTTTGTTTAATTCATTTTCGACCTGCCCATATCCGATCAAACCCGCCTGTTTGCAACTCCTATATGTAACTATACTATTATATAAGATAATTATATGATATTGAATCTTAAATTTTCTCTTTTCAATGTTATTTTCTTGAAACAGGCTGGTGTTCCCGATGGAGTGATTAATGTCGTAGCAGGCTTTGGATCTACTGCTGGTGCTGCACTTTGCTCGCATATGGACGTAGACAAGGTGATTACCAATTGACATAGTTGTACATGAAAAATGAAAGGTAAATGAAAGTTAAGAGTACTGCCTTGGCTAATCATACCAGTTTGTAATGTGTGTTTTATTCAGATAAGCTTCACAGGTTCGACAGAAGTAGGGCGTCTAGTAATGCAGGCTGCAGCATTAAGCAATTTAAAACCTGTCTCGCTAGAATTGGGAGGGAAGTCACCTTTTATAGTATTCGATGATGTAGATGTTGAGAAAGTTGCACCACTTGCTCTTATCGGAATCCTATACAACAAGGTAAACTGAATTCCATACCTCTCATTCTCATTCCTGTATTACATCTCAAACATATCAGTCAGGTAATTTATTTTTGTTCCTTGCTTCAATTCTTTTCTAGGGAGAAATTTGTGTGGCTGGATCTCGTCTTTTCATCCAAGAAGGAATTTACGATAAATTTGTCAATAAATTGGAAGAGATGGCGAAAACATGGGTGGTTGGCGATCCTTTCGATGCAAATTCTCATCAAGGACCCCAAGTATATACATTTGAACTTCTATTTCACATGTTTCTACTTGACATCACCAAAATCGCAGATATGTATTTCACCGCGTTTACTCTTGACTCATTGTTTAACTGATGCAGGTTGATAAGAAACAATTTGAAAGAGTACTTTCATACATTGAACATGGCAAGAGGGAGGGGGCAAAATTGCTAACTGGGGGAAATGCATTGAATGGGAAGGGTTATTTCATTGAGCCAACCATATTCATTGATGTTGAAGTAAGCATTTTGAAATTATCGTTGTTGCAATTGAAAGAAGAGGTGAAATATACAGTATGTTCTACATCTTCTTAATGCTTTTGGCAGGATGAAATGAAAATTGCAAAAGAGGAAATATTTGGACCTGTTTTATCAGTAATGAAGTTCAAGTAAGTCCACTCCCTTATTAGCATTTCTCAAAGAGTAAACTTTTTACTTAAATCATATGGAAGTTTAAGTTCTATGCACTGCACACTTTTTTAAAAATATCGGGCTCGGAATTATTGGAAGAATTCTTAACATCGGAGTTCGGAAGCACAAGTTCTTTCTTTGACCTCCCCACGAGCCTCTTCTAGTTTGTGGGGAGTAAATAGAAGTCGGATCGATTGACACCATTTGTTCTATATTTATAGAAAAAATATGAATTTGGGTTGTCATTAATCATTTGATATATTATTCAATATGTATGTGTATACTTTTATCCTTCACTTCATTCTTTTTCTTTCTTAAATCGTGTTGAAGTTTCAGTTCTATGTACTAACGGATGAATCTCTATAATAAGTAGGATAAAAATGGTAGATAACTACACAGATAGTCTAAAAGATCTTCAAAATGTCAGTGTATATAATTTAATCGTATCTCAAAATGTGACGATGAATTGCAGGACGGTAGAGGAGGTGATCAAGAGAGCTAATTGTACGAATTATGGACTAGCAGCAGGTGTCATGACCAATAACTTGAACATTGCCAACACAGTTTCAAGATCGATTCGAGCAGGGGTTATCTGGATCAACTGTTACTTTGCTTTCGATCCGGATTGCCCATATGGAGGGTACAAATGCAGTGGCTTTGAAAGGGATTTGGGAATGGAAGGCCTCAATAAGTATCTTCAAGTTAAATCTGTAGCCACCCCAGTTTACAACTCTCCTTGGCAATAAATTTGCAGACGTTATGTTCAAGATAGATCTCATGTTATACATGTATAATCAAACAATAAGATTATGTTCTTTGAGGTACATCTTTTTGGCTGTTTTGGTGCCTTTGTTTTTTTGGATATAGAGAATTCAGTTTGGCAGTTTTAAGTGTTTCAACTTGTTTTGATATAGAATTGAATCATTGACAGTGAGCCCAAGCTTTGGCTAGTTACTCCAATGCAAGAATATAGATGCAATTACTTGGAAATGATCTTTAGAAATGACTATTGTTCTTTTGTATTGTCACCAAAAATTTCCTGGATCCAAAATTCACAATGTAACTAGTTGGACTTTGCTAGCATCATAATCATTGGAAAAGTTACAACAGGTACAACCCCAAATCTTCAAGCTGCCATTTATTGACGGGAAGATTTCATTCAGTGATATCAAATGGACTCAGATAATTTAAGAACAGAAATGGAGGCAGAATTTTCATTAAGGTTCATCATTCATCTATTATATATATATATATATATATATATATATATATATATATATATCATTCATCTATATATATACTTTTCTGGGCCGGGATTGATAAATGGAAGTCATAAAAAAAAAAAATTCTCTTCGCACCTCAGATCAAGAGGAAGGGTTGCTTGTCAAGCTGACCTATATATAATAATAAGAAATTTCTTTCTATTTTGTATTATTGTATAATAGATTCTAGTTGAAAATTGGAAAGATTCGCTTTCTTTTAACCAGCCTCTTCTTCTTTGTCAACGCTACTAAGGACCTATAGGTTTGCCTACTTTACTTATTAAAAATAATGAGAATGAGTTATTCAAAGAAAAAGAAAAAGGAAAAGGCCCTACTTAGTTTCGCAAGCCTTTGGCATTGTCAGTCAACTAAGTAGGGCCTGAGGCCCTCTGCGAATCCGTAAATCTGAGGAGCATGCCGCAACAAAAGGATGGTCCACTATGCATTTCATTTTTTCCTTAAGGAAAAAAAAGTACCCCCATCATAGTGAACCTCTCCTTGTGATCGGGATGAGGTAGATGGCTCCCAGCCGGGGGCGGATCTAATCGGAGTTTCCTTAGGTAGCGACCAACCTACAATTATCCTTAAACTACCGTGCTTGGTTGAGAAGAAGCGAACAAAAATACGCTCGCTTGCTGTCTTGTTCTCTGTCGCGAACTGGGATCGCTAGCCAGCTAGATCAGATTGGAGCAAGATTTTATGAGAACATATTCCCTATATTTGGGGACAAGGGGCGGAACGATCTCTCGATCTACTTACTGAAGCCCAGGAAGAAAAATGTCGGCTATGCGTTCCCTGTTGCTCTAATCTCCCCTATGCCTAGGACGTTGTATGGGCCAAGAGCCAAAATTAGTTGCTATCTCTGCTTGTTTCTTCCTCGTTGTTGATACCGGCAAGACCCAACCAAATGATGTATATTGGTTGGTAGTGAGGGGACTCTTAGTACCTGCAAACCGAAAAGAGGGCGTTGGTTAAAAAATAATCATTTGATTTTCTTCTTGCTCTCCCTTAGCAGCGGGAAAGGAGTCTATCTATCTGCCTAGCTTTGGTAGATTTTTCCCAATGCAATCCACATAAATTCCATGAATCCCTTGGTGGATAAGTCTGACGACTCAGCAGCAGCAGTTCGGAATTGAGTTTCTTGTCTGGTGGATCTGATATATAGTTAAGGGGCAATACATACCAAAAGGTTCGAACAAGAAAGGCGCATAAGAGTATATAACCAACCTACCCTTCTGTATAACCTGTTCACATTAGTGAAGCGGTTGGATGTATAACGGAAGTGCACATTTGTGAGACCTTAGTCGGGATGCATAGGTGAGTCAACCTATGAGCACGGAAGAGCGTGGTACCGTAACCCCTCTCTAAGTAAAGGTAAGATTCTTAGCCATGTAGATGACTCCATCTAAAATACAATAGGGGTAACCGTTTTTGACTGCTCGTTTCATATCTTGAAGAAAGAGTAGGCTTAAGTAATGTAATAGGGGTTAGGTCAACAATAGCTATGTTATTGCCCTACTGATTGTTGGCCTCTGCCCGATCCCAAATGCATATTTTTTTTGGTTCATCTTCAATTGATGTTTTCTTAACCTTTCGAAGACCTTGCGTAAATTTTAGATGTGGTCAGTTCTTTGTTTTGAAAAGACTACCAAATCGTTCACGTAAGGCTCGCATACGTTATGTAGGAGGTCAATGATAATTTCTGTCATCGCTCTTTGATATGTTACACTTTTTTTTGGGCATATCGTGGTAAGGAAAGGAAGTTAGGGCACTCATTCGAATCAAATAGCTGAAACTACTAGAACTCCTATTTTTCTACTTTAAGTGAAGTCTTCTAGCTCGTTTTAAATCAGTGAAGAGAGAGATAAAACATTCTAAAGATAGTTGTTGAGGAATCGATTTCTAACTACGAGTCTGTTTTCAAGCTAACTGAATGCCTATCTGCTGCTAGTTCTGTTCCATTATCTGCTCTTACTACTCTCGTTGCCGGTGTGACAGTCTGAGTAGACAGTGCTCTCTTTCCTATTGTTTTTGGGGTTCATAACCGGTGCAATTAAATATGCAGTTAAGGGAATATCACCAATGCTTGGAATAAGAGCTCTGGGACTTCATGGCTTTTAGAGAGGGTTAGCCTAGCCCTAAGCCTTTTTGGAATAGAATGCTTCTTTGACAGAGCTTCAAGAAAGAAGGAGGAAGGCCCTCGTTTCTCCAATGAATCACTTAGTCGGAATAAACGGGCTTAGGTTGATGCGGAATAAGCCATATCCCTCTTTCCATGGAAAGGTATCGAAAGAATAGGCACATTTAGAGTTGTGAGACTTGAAGGAAGAGACTGCCTCGTTAGAATGGGCAGGGACAGTCGATCATTGACTTAATTTCCTGAGTTTTGGGACTCTAGTATAAAAAATTCTCAGTATTTCATCATGAAAGCGTTACATTTAGAGTGTTCTTATTAAAGGAAAGAGCCGAACAGACAAATGGTTTACATTCGTTTTGGACAAGAAGCCATAGTATAAGAAGAAAGCCTTTATTTGGAAATATGACTTTCCCGCTTTCCTTTGTGAGGGAGGTTTGTGCACATGAATTAATAGTCAAAGTATAAGGAAGATGACATAGACTATGGAATGAGATTGATGCTTCGAATGCCCTGTTTTCAGGAGTTGTGATAGAATGAGCTATGACACTTTTGGAAGGGGGAATCAGACTAGGATGTCACTGTTCTAGAAGAGGAAGCGTAGCTGGCATGTTGAACCATGTATGTCAACGGTGAATGATAGCCCTAAAGTGAAGGCCCCGGAGATAGTATTTCTCAACTGTCGATCGATGTGACAATCATGCCTACTTGACAAAGCATTTTCATTTAGTCTCCCAACAAACGAAAAAAGATTTCTAGTGACACAAAAATTGTGCTCGACACTCTCTTTCCTATTCCATTGTGCTAAGTAGTCTTTTACTTTCTTGTTGGATGACTACTATGGAAAAAGATAACGACTACTCCCAGTCTCTGGTCAATCCATGTTGATGCTAGAAGAGTTATTCTCGCCGCCCACCCGAAAGAGACGAGGAAGACTAACCGCCATCTTGCTTGAACCTTTGCTGCCTGAGTTATATAGCTGACTGCGATAAGGAAGGTTCAAGCTATGGCTGCCCTATGAGATGCTCATTTGAAACAAAAAAAAAATGTGAGAAAGAGAGAAGTGATGTAAATATAAGAGTGGAAGGTTTGCTTGTCAGCTCTCGGACTAATGATGCTCTTCTAGCTTTACCTACACGGCAAGGGAAATATCAAAGGCGAGGTGAGAAATGCCCCGCACGAACTATCTGAAGTTTTCTTTTTCCTATCACAAGCAGCTGGCAAAGCCGTGTTTGACCGTCGCATACATGCTCCGTTACAACTTCGTTCATGCGCCAATCAATTGATAGTGAAGTAGAGAAGGAATAGTTTTGATCACCGTGTGGGTAGTCTCTATTAGGGTTTCCGTTTCATGTGCACTGTAAAAGATGGAAGACTGCTGCGACTATAATAATTCCAAGCATATGAGAAAAGTACTCTACCTACCCCATACTGACAAATGAAAGAAGCTCATCGCAGATGATAGGATAAGTGATAACGGTTCCATTCTTGCTCTTCCTATTCCATACCATAAACAGACACCTTTGATTCATTGACATTGGCGCTAAAGGCTTTACCCCCACCCACCAACCCTTTATGGAGTTAGCGGACCAAGAGCGAAAATTCCCTGATATAATAAAAAAAGTAAGAAGGGTTCCAAACCATTGAAACAGAAAGCACTAAAAACTGTTATGACGTGGCAGAAATGATCACCGTCAAGCACATAATTCAAAGTTGGAATCTTCCTACTCTTGTTAGTTGGGACAAAACATCATATTTTGTTGATTCTTCTTTCCCACCGCCTTGAGCTCTCTATTTTAGGGTGGATACGCAAGAAATTCACTAAGAAAATTGACATGACACAATCCCTGAAGAGTATGATGTGCCCGACCTTCCTTCTCTTGATCGCCACCCACCTCCTGTAGAGGCGGGTCAATATCAATATCTATACTAGAGATTGTTTTTAGCTTTATCTTTTCAGATATATGAGAATTCCTTCTGTACTTACAAGAATGCTACTTCGGGAGAAGAATCTCTTGACTCAGGAGAACCTGAATCTATTCTTTCTATGTCCCACATCCGCCTATGTTAAAGCATCTGCCCATTCCTCAATGAAAGAAAATGCTACTCAGGGATTAAAAAATAAAGTTGGTGTCTCGTCAGAAAGACTTGGTTCGTAGAGTAGATGTTTCCCCCCAATATATTGGTTTCTTGCTCCTCTTCTTACAGTCAAATGGCTTTCCGCTCCTGCGGGTGACTTTTTGTCGTACGACACGACATAGTAATTGATCGAGTGCGCTTTCCTTTCTCCTACTCCCACTTCGGGGAAGGGAAGTGCTAAAGGGCGGGCATACTCGACTGAAAAGAGAGGAAAGCTTCTTCACTTTCAACACGGGCGCGGACTTCGTGCTATCTGGGTCGCCGAGGTTCCTTTTCTTCCGTCTGTTAATATCCGATATGTCTATGATTTGATCCTTCACGTATCGGCCCCATACTTTTTTTATCTCCCTTTCTCCTAACGTAAGAAAGTGACAAGGCTTGGCCAACTTTTTTCAAACTTGACGGTCAAGTTCCCTGCTACTTCCGTAAATACGTCTTGGATGAGCCTAACAGCCGCGTACCTGGAAGCACTTTTGTTTTCAACCGCCAGATGGTAAAGGAATGCGCCATCCCTCCTTTCTCTCGCAGTCATAATAGTCGTACAATTGAATAGTTGAGTTAGACGGGGGATAAAGGTCGAACTATCAAAGAGGTCCGCTACCAAAGAATTAGGAGTTATAACATCCATAAAAGAAAGAAAAAACCAATATAGGAACTTCAACTAAGAAAGAAGAAGAATAACTTCAGTAAGGGAGTCACTTCTTTTTTTCGGTATACCGCTCTGCTCGCAGAGCGAATGAACATAAATCTTTTCGAATATCTGTCGCCCCTTATATCCTCATCTTCCTATTTATAAGCCACAACTTACTTCGACGTTTTCATTTTCCCATAGAATCTCTAGAGCTTTCCTAGCCACTATAGTTTTCTTTTTTTTACGTTCTTTGTCTGAAAATAGGTTTGATTTGCGTCACCTATGAGAATTTCTACCAATTCTTCTTTTATTCATCAAAGCTCATCCTAATCTCCGTCGATATTACTGCCTTAGCCATGTCCTATCATCTGTATTATGGAGTTCGTCATTTATTGACGGATTTTTTGGGATTTTTCTTTCTTAGAATTAGAAGAAAAATATTGAAATGACTGTTCCAAATTTCACCTATACCTTTCTTTGAGATTGAAACAAATTTTTTTTTTCTTATGAAATGTTTATTATTCGTTGATAGATCTAACTTATGCCGTAGAAGTTGACATCAGCCTATTGGCCTTTTATCTGCATTTTCCCTCGTAGAGTGGCATCTTTTATAAGAAAAGACTTTCTCAGTAGAACTAAAAAAAGAGTTTGAGCTCTTTTTTTTTGGTTGACTTTAGCCACGTGCGGTGGCTATGCGCATTTGTCCCAAAGAGACGTATATTTTTTGGTAATGGTTATACTCGAGAGAAAATGTTTGGAATTCGACCTCCCCTTATACGCTATAAAAAGGGGTCATGGACTCCTTTTTTTTTGTTTAGGATCTCCTTTATACATTCAATTATTTATTGAGACTTGTGTGGAATCACTATCATTACACATTCATTCTTGGTCTGTCTGTTGGTCTAGCGAGCCTTCCTAGCCGCCTAGAGTGCAGCCTCCATGCTGAAGACCATAACATAAGTAACTCAGTGCTTCATACGGAGGAAATGAAAACAGAATTCATTCGGATCCTCCCACATGTTCAATCTTTTTTAGCGATTTCCCCAGAGATCTTTATCATTAATGCAACCTTCATTTTGCTCATTCATGGAGTTGTATTTAGTACTTCTAAGAAATATGATTATCCATCGGTAGTCAGTAATGTGGGTTGGCTTGGATTACTTAGTGTTGCGCGCCTAGGAGGTCAATGCGCTTTGGGATGCGGATGAGCTATTATCGTCCAGCTCCCTAACCTAAAGCGGCACTGGGTTTGGACCGCAGAGAATCGTAGTATGGAGGGATGTCTAATCCTTTTTCCACCGCAAGGCTGGCTAATCGTACGCAGCAGACTCAAATACCCCTGGTTTTGGAAGGCACATGAGTCCGAACGCTATGTTCAATGTGCGACCTAGACTACACTACGTAGGTAGATGTGCAGGTGAGGCATCGGTCGCTCCTAGAAACAGCGGTAGCGGCGCGAAGAGTTAATGACCGGACGTGCTGGAACCTAAGGATCACCAGGTAGCTCCTTCGCTCTACAACCTTTGGAGATCATCTTTCTTGCCTTAAGGTATGAAATAAACCTACCCTTTGGCGTCACCGTATTACCCTTCTATTCCAGGACTGGCTGGCTTGGGAACTAGAATCTAACAATCTTTGTTCGGCAATCAACATTAGTGTAGCATGATACCAGCCAATCCATGCCTATGATAACATCGAAATCAACCATTTCTAATTCTACCAAATCCGCTAGGGTCTGATGGCTAAAAATTAATACTGCACAATTCCGATAGACCCGTCTAGCAACTACAGACTCACCAACTGGTGTAGATACCACAAATGGATCTCTTATCAACTCAGGCTCCATACCAAATTTACAGGCAATGAAAGGGGTAACATATGATAGATTGGAGCCTGGATCTAACAACGCATACACATTATGTGAGAAGACTGATAATATACATGTAATACATTAGGTGAGGACTCTTTATCCTATTGTCCCATCAATGCATAAGTGCGGTTCTGGCCCCTACCTCTGCCTCGACCGGATGATGTCTGATGATTTTGCCCTGATGGGCGTACTAAATGTGATAAAGCTGTTGCAGATCCGACCGGCTAGGCCCTAATACCTTCGCCTCATATCCGACATTCTCGCATAATATGACTAGGTTCACCACAAGAATAACACATATTTGATCCTTGTCGGCACGGTCCTGGATGAGTCTTACCACACTGCTCGCATCGGGCCAACGATGGCCTCATCTGAATAGAATCCCCTCTATAATAAGACACTGACGCTCGTGAACTCTGACCTGGTCCCGATTGAACATACCGATCCACCCTCGACCTTGAAAATGGTAATGATGCGCTAGTTGCCGGGTAGGATGGGCGTCTATAAAGTTGTGGTCTGGGTCCACCTCTGAACTCTCTTACATCACCTACGGATCGAGCCCTCTTATACTGGCCCTTATCATGCTCTCGATCTACCCGATGTTGCCTCTTACGATCCTCCAAATTCTGTGCATAAGCTTGAATGCGAGCAATATCTATATTTAGATTCAGAGAAGTCGTAGTACACTCATTGACTAAGTGCGGACCCAAGCCAGTAATAAACCTATATACCCGGTCACTCATCTCAGCTATAATCGTATGGGCATATCTGGCCAATGAATTAAACTGCAAGCTACATTCTCGAACACTCATGTTGCCCTGCTCAAGACGTAGGAATCTATCATGCATGTCCCGTCGAAGCTCGACCGACAGAAAATGTTGTATTAAGGCCTCTGAAAACTCTCTTCATCCTGCTGGTGGAGCACGTGGTCCCCTAGAATGCTCTCATATCTCATACCAGGTCACCGCGATATCCCGCAGTCTATAAGAAATAAACTTTACTGATTCAGTATCGGTAGCATCCATTACCCGCAAGGTACGCTGTATCTGATTCAGAAAATTCTGCGGGTCCGCATTCAGGTCTGATCCTGTGAATATCGGAGGGTCTAGGTTGATGAAATCCCGGAGTCTCGCGCTAACATCTCTATCAGAAGGACTGGAAATCTAACCCTGGGCCTGAGCGGACATTAATCGAGTCAATAACTATACAACACTTCGCATATCAAGATCCACATTTGAAGTGTCATGTAGAGGAATTAGGGGTACTGCAGCCCCACTAATCTCTTCTGAAGGTGGTGAAGTCGGGGAATCATACGAAGGGGTCATACTGTGGGTCTCACACTGGCCCTCGCTAGCGGGTGGAAAACGACTAGTACCTTTGCCTACATTCGTATCCAACGCCCTCACACTCTTGAACTTCCTCCTTGTTGTAGGCATTGCTGAAATCGTAAACACGAGACGAATTAGGAGTGGAATACTTATAAATCAGCTCTACTGCATGATTTATGAGATGAAAGAATGGAAACTATCCCTAAATGTCAGGTAGCCTCCTGCTTATAAGTATGGTGCACAATATATCCATAAACAAGACTCTACTAGACACGGCTTGTAGACACCCTAGGACCGATATGCTCTGATACCAAGTTTGTCACGACCTAACTCGGAGGGCCGCGACGGGCACCTGACCTCACCTGTCGGGTACCACTAAGCATACAATCATTAATCAAGGCCACAAGGGTCGTCACCCAGTACCCTGCTGATCCATAGAAACTATACACTGAAAAGTAACTATGCAAAATCTTAACTAGACAGCCCAGCTTATAGATATATACATACCAAGGCTGACAAGGCCATACATGACTACTATACACAGGACACAGTCGACAAGTCTATAAAAGAGTACATGACATCATAAGGGTCGGGACAGGGCCTCGCCATACCCATATACATACATGCAAAAATTAGCATACCAAGATTTGACCGACACTCCGAAACAAGGGGAGTGCTCCAATATCCGCTTACTTAGCAACCTACTAATACGAATCATCGCATCTCCTACGTGAACCTGCGGACATGAAACGCAGCGTCCCCCGACAAAAGGGACGTCAGTACGACTGATGTACCGAGTATGTCAGACATGAACATTAGTATAACAAGAATATAACAATAAACTGAGACAGAAAACAGCCGACAGTAACAACCGACAGAAACAGTCGACCAGTAATGAACGCCTCTGAGGGCCATAATACGCCTAAATGTCATGCACAATGCAAATGCGGTATACATATATATATTGGCCTCATTGGGCATCTTCCTTCCCATAACAACTTTTGTGGGCATCATATCATTTTGGCCTCATTGGGCATCTTTCTTTTCGTGATATATGTACCAGCTGTAGGTGGTGTGCGTATATAACGCCATTCCCTTTTTCCATCCCCTACATATATATAATGCTTACCATATAGTAGTGTATATAACACATGTGAGTCCAGGGTAATACATGAATATAATGCAAATGCATGAATGACAATAAAACATTCTGAACTTATCGGATGACATAATATCCTTGTACCTTCGGCTAACATTGGGAATATTAACACCTTCCATATACCTCAATAAGGATTTAGGAACATACATGCTTTCAGCATAGGAATCAATAACATGAACATTTTTAACTACTAAGAGCAGAATAATTTATGAAACAATATTACGTTTACGTTTCGTTATATGAAGCATGCCAAAAGAAGAAATAATTTGTCTTAACATACCTTGGGTGCTTCCTAACTAACGATAGTCCCGTGAGTTCCAAATGACCCCAAAAGTGTTAACCACAAAAATGGAATAGCAAACTAAAACTCAATAAGGAGAAGATTGAAAAATAAAAGTATTTGGATCTGGGAATGATACTTATAAGCAAACCTTTTAGGATGAGTAGAGTATATAACTTTTGTTAGTGAATTGAACAAACTTTTGAGAATGTAGCAATTTATTCTGTACGTGACCAACTAAAAAGAGTTGAAAACTTTTAAATTTTATATACACATCTAATGATTATAAAAATATAAATAACGGTGGATCATTACATTAAACCCACCGTTTGCCAAATTGTTGACACCACTACTAATAGGTGTCAGCAACATAGCCATTAAATGAAGGCTCATCCTAGTAATATATATATAATTAGTTTAATAATAAACTATTAAAAGTCTTATTTTGATATTATAATCCTAATAAATCGAAAATAAATAATAAATTTAAAACAGAGACTAAGATTTCAGAAAATTATGACACTCAAGAATATTATTTTATCAAATTCTAATTTTCCAACCAAATATGAAGAGCATAAATTTTTGTACTATAAAATTCTCGAAACTGAAAAAGATAACTCTTCTTATCAGAAAATAATTTCTATTCTGATAACAAATAAAATCACATTTATAAAATTTCTCACATCATATATATACTTTATGACATATCCAGGAAATAGTGACAATAAGAACTAGCTAAAATCATATTTATGAAATTCTTTTACTAAAAGGTTCCACATAAAATAACATCTAACGGTAGTATGGTTGTCAAACTTACGGGGTGTTACAAGTCCATCAATGATACACTACTCCTCAGTCCTTCATGACACCATCATGATATATGGGATATATGGTGTCATGAAGGATTGGGTGCACTCCATCAATGAGACACTACCCGCAGTCCTTCATGATACCATCTCACTATATCCATCAATGAGACACTCCTTCAGTCCACACATGATACCATCACGGTATATCCATATACTCAGATGGTATGATGAAGAACTGGGTGTATTCCATGCAAATGAGACTCCGTTCATCCACCCATAATACCAATTGAGTATATGGATATACTCAGATGGTATCATGAATGACTGGGTGCAGTCCATCAATGAGACACTTCTCTCAGTCATTATGATACCATCATGGTATATCCATATACTCATATGATATCATAAAGGATTGTGTGTAGTCCATGCAAAGGGGACTCCCTCAATCTACACATGATACCATCTGAGTATATCCATTTAATCAGATGGTATCATGAATGACTAGATGCAGTCCATCAATGAGACACTCCTCTCAGTCATTATGATACCATCTCAGTATATCCATATACTTAGATGGTATCATAAAGGATTGGGTGTAGTCCATGCAAAAAGGGACTCCCCCTAATTAACACATGATACCATAATGGTATATGAATATATTACAATGGTATCATGAAGGACTGGGTGCGGTCCACATGTGATGCAATCATGGTATATGGATCTACTGAGATGATATCATGAAGGACTGGGTGCGTCCATACGTGATACCATCATGGTATATCCATATATTGATATAGTATCATGAGGGACTGGATGCAGTCATTCATCTATATACACCCCCTATCCCCCTTCTATTTCACTATAAGAAAAATTATTCTCATGCTGCAACCATTATTATGTTTCAACTGACATTTTTCAATGACATCCACAACTTCCCAAAGAATGACAGAAATTTCTTAGAAAGAAATGCCACCATGATGTTTGTTAATGGTAAAATACAAGAAAACCTTGCTTATCCAAAAATAATATGCACATCATCAGATATCCAACGAGATGTCAAAAATGTATATGGCATCAACTTATTGTACATGCAAGCATGGCGTGCAAAGAAAAGTCCCATTGAACCTTTAAGAGGAAGCCCAAAAGATTCATATAAATAATTGCCAATCTATCTGTACATATTGAAGTATGCAAATTTGGGGACAGTTACAAGACTAAACACTGAACAATATGACTCTTTCTTGTATCTCTTTGTAGCACTAAATGCATTAATTCAAGGTTGAAAGTATTGAAAACCTACAGTAGTAGTCGATGGTTCATTCCTAAAGGCAACACACAGAGAGACCATGCTCACAGCTGCCACACAAGATGCATAAGATCAGTGTCCCCCCATGCCTTGCCTGCAAGATAGATAAAAAAAGAACCTTCATTGATCTGTGATATAGACATGGTATAATAATATAATGTATGGAATCATGTGGGGGGACTGCTTCAATTCCATACTTAGAAAAATTACTTTCATGAAGTCATTTTTTGATCTCTCATAGTGATATTACTACATCTATTCATACATGACATATTTTACCACTTGCATATGGAATTGTTGATTCAGAGAATGATGCTTCTTGGGAGTATTTCTTCACACGTTTCAAAGAGGTTGTATTGTCTTAGATAGATACGACAACATAGCGAATGCGACTACATTTGTTTATCTAACAGTCTCTCACTGTGTTTGTATGTGGCACTTGTGGAACAACGTCAAAGGAAACTTCAAAAGGGACAAAAACATATTAAAGACATTTACTTTTCATTGGCAAGAGCATACACAATAAAAGAGTTCAACACCCTTCTGAAAGAGTTAGATGTTGTTGATCCCCGAGTAAAATCCTACTTGCAAGAAGTTGGATACCACAAATGATCCCGGACACATTACACAGCTAATCGAACAACAGAAATGACATCAAATATCGTGAAATCAATTAATTCAGCAACCAAGCACGCAAGAGAGCTCCCAGTTACAGATCTACTTGACTATATGAAACACTTGGTGCAGAAATAGAATTATAATAATGGTGCTACTGCCAAAGATGTAAATACCACACTGAGAAAGAAGTATGAGGATGTGTTGACTGTAAACATCAAAGCATCACAAACGATGTCAGTGAGATATATTATTTAGCTTATCTCTGTTTTCAAAAAATTGGTGTAAAAAACTAGTTCAAATAACTGGTTATTTAAGTCCACCGCTAATAACATTTATTCACAAAAAATATTACCAGTCGTCCCTTCAACACAGTTTGTTCACTCAATAACTGATGGTCGAATGAAACACATTGTTTCTCTACAACAAAAATGTTGCACATGTCGTATGTTCCAAGTGGATGAGCTGTCATGTCCACACGCAATGGCAGCTGTAACAAAATTCTACCTCGATAAATACCAGTACTGCTCTCCATACTACACCAGAGATTTTCTAATCAAAATATATGAGATACCAGTGCATCATCTACTGCACCAGACTATGTGCGAGATTCCACAACATGTCTCTACTCGTACAATACTTTCTCCAAATGTAAAAAATAAAACCATGAAGTCCTAAAAAGCAGCACAGAGGCAAAGAAGCTTTCGAGGTGTACTTTGGGGGCACTAAAGTAACATGCCGCCACTGTCGCAAGAAAGGCCACAACCAAAGGACATGCATAAATATCCCCATTAAAGATTGTAATATTCTCATTATCCCTTACTATAACTGATATACCTTATAATATTTTTATTTTGTTAGAACAAAAGAGCAACTTTTCAATTTCTTAGTCTAAAAATGTTTGGTCTTCATTCAAAGAACATACTTAAATAAAGAACAAAAACACTATCAGTGTTTTTCATATACTTTGATTCTCTTCAACAGACCTGCATGATACTATCATAGTATATGAATATACTTAGATGGTACCATGTAGAACTGCTTTAGTCATTGAAAGAAATTTGTACATGATACCATCATGGTATATATCATATACTCAGATAGTATCATGAAGAATTGTTACAGTCATTCAAAATAGAGTCCTCGTAATGACATCATGGTATATGCATATGATGAGGTGGTATCATGAAGGACCACTTCAGTCCAAAAAAATACTCATGATACCAGCTTGGTATGTGCATATACTCAAATAGTATCATATTGAACTGCTTCAATCATTGAAAGAGATTACTATATGATACCATCATGATATATATCATATACTCAGATGGTATCATGAAGAACTCCTGAATTCTTTGAATGAAACAATCCCCAGTTCTCCATGATACTATTATGGTATAAAAAATATACTGATATAGTATTACCATATATTGGGATGGTATCATGAATGACTATTATGGTTATTCAAATAGAGTCCTCGTGATACCATCATGGTATATGCATATATTGAGGTGGTATCATGAAGGATCACGTCAGTCATTCAAGAAATTATACTCATGATATCATTATGGTATATGCATATACTAATATGGTATCATGGTGGACTGCTTTCATATCTTCAAAATGACATTCATCAATACTCTATGATACCACCATGGTATACCACACATTTAAGCCTATGTTATGTAAGGACTACATCATCAATTCACATATAAAAAAAAATCTCAAGTCCATTCAATGTTAAACCCATCTTTTAAAGAAAATCTTAAAATACATTCAAGACTTATATCCACATGAAAATATATCATAACAGTCAAACACATACCATACATATTAAAATGAAAAAAAGAAGGTCAAATCCTTCAAAACATAACACGTACACATAAAAACATGTTCGCTTACACCAAATTACTACATCATAAAACTATCAAAGTTTTCACATCACTACAAAACCCAACAAAAAAAAAAAAGAACTAAGTCTTCTTCTTCTTCTTCTTCTTTTCACGTTTCTGTTTCTTCCACAGTCCAGAATTACTACATTCACCATTCCCCTGCTTCTGGCTCCCATAATGCCACAACAATATACCATATCTGCTTCGAATACCATCAATGTCCAAATTATCAACCGAGATTTTAATGTTTTCAGTAAATACTCAGCAAAATAAGTAGTGAACACTTCACAATCACCGCATAAAAAGGAAATATGATTACAATGTGTAAAGTAAAAAATGAAGAAAGAAAGGAAAAATATCTAATGATTAAAATCATATGTGTTGCTCTGTATAGGCAGATTTTGAACCATTTCAAATTCAAATGGATCGGTTATCTTTTAACCTAGGTGATGCTCATCTACGAGTACAATATTTTTTTTGGCCGAATAGAAGTCCATTGTTCCCAATAACATGGACAATAATACACGATATGACTCTACCGCCTCTTGAGTAGCTACGGAGTATTGAGGACTTCATATAGAATCATATACAAAGAAACACCTTTCATGGATGGATAGACAACCCAAAATCCAATGCCACTTGCTTGCCAAATATATAGGAAATAACACATAATCAACCTCAGTCCATGCAGTGTTACAGAACAAACAATATCTATACATATACTCCATAATATCTGCTGACTTATCTATCAAGTGATCATGTTTCCCACCAGACACAAACTTTGCATACAACTTGGTAATTGTGTTATGAAAATAACAATATGTTGTTGTCACCCTAATTGGCATTTACCAATATTTTGCTTTCTTTCTCAAGTAATAGAAAATAACATCCAAGTGCTGGGAAAAAATTAAAACGAAAAAATACATAAGTACTCACTAGTTCAAACTTATAGAAAAATGAAAAGCTAGACATTCATATATACATACATCAGATGATATTGGTCTGCCAACATAATTTAACGTATGAAACCACGTTATAGACTGAGCTATGAAAACTTCAAACTTGTAGCTTGGGTCCAGATAGTCATCCTCTGGAGAATAAATATGAGCACCCCCCTACAAAAACACAAACATATAAACAACACAAAATTATTTTTAAAAAAAAGAAAAAAAAACAAATAAAACAACTAAAATGCATACTCGCGTGTGATTATATCTTCATCAACTAAAGGTGAGAACTCTTGTATCAGTTTGTAATCAATAGGAATTGTTATACTCGGCATCAACGAGGACCGGCCTTTCAAAGACTTAACAGGTATGCCGCCCAAAGCACTAAGATCAGTGTTGACACCCAATTTTGTCCCACCGTTTCTGATTTTATTTGCAATTTTAAATATTTTTGACACCTTAAAATAATTTTAAAATATAGGCATATCTATGTATATATATCATCATTTTTATTTTTTATTTGTCATTTGCATTTTTTATTTATTTTATTTTTATCATAATCATAGTTTTATCCATAATATTCTATGTTATTTTATTTTCACAAAATTGCATCGCATTTCCATTTTTTATTAAACATTAAACATTCCGCAAATATTGTATTTTTTATTTATTATCACATCATTATATTCTTATTTTTAATAATTTACATTTTTTCTTCAATGCATTCTTAATTTTAAACCCCTTTTATATTTTTAAAACCCATAACCCACTCATTTCCCAACCCAAAATAATTTCTACCCAAGCTAATTTCAACCAAAGCCCAATTTCCCCATACCCATTCGACCCAACTCCCAAGCCCCCTTCTCTCATTTCGACCGACCCGAACCAGCCCAAAACCCAAGCCTATTCCAACAAACATCCCTTTTTATTCCCCTAACCAAAACTCAATCCAAAACAATTTCACCAAGCCCAACCAATACACCCCGGCCCAACCCGCAAACCCATACCCTCCAAACCGGCGCCGCACCCGACCCTACACACCATCACATCGCCGGCGACCCATACCACTGCAACCACCAACTCCCTGCCAATAACCTTCGACCCATACCCCCCAAAATCCGCGACCCATACCCTAAAATCCCTTCAAATTCGTGATTTTGGGGTCCCCTCATTTTGAATCCTAGCTTGGTTTTAAGGGGAGAATCGACCTATAAATACCCCCTTTTTTGTTCTACATTAGGGGGGATTTTTTTGGAAGACGATTCCATATATAAATATTTGTTGTGTTCTTGATTTTAAGCATTTGCCTTCTTTGTTGTTCAAGAAACAAGTCCGAAAATAAGTCCAAGATTCGAAAGAAAAGGGGTGAGTTTCGTTCTTGAACTTGGGTTTTAAATACTTCTATTTGGCCTTGAAAGCCGAATCCGAAAATCTGCTTGTGTTTTTGTTGTTGTTCTTCACTGAATCCGGGTCGGGTCGACCCGGTTTGGACATATTCCAGATTTTTGCATTTTTACATCTCTTGTTGGTTATCTGAAATTGGAGAAGAATTTGATTCGGGTTTGGCACCCGATTCGGGTCAACCCGATTTGGGTATTTTCCAGAATTCTTGCATTTCACATCTTGTATGTTGGTTATTCCAAATTGCCAAGAAGAAATTCGAGTTTGACACCTGATTCGGGTCGGGTCACTGACCCGGGTCGGGTCGACCCGGTTTGGATATTTTCTAGAATTTTTGCATTTTTTACATCTTGTTTGTTGGTTATCTGAAATTGGTGAAAATATTTGATTCAGGGTCGAGACCTCTGATTTGGGTCGGGTCACTGACCCGGGTCGGGTCGACCCGGTTTGGATATATTTCCATATTCATGCATTTTATATCTTGTATGTTGGTTGTCTAAAAAATCTGAATTTTGATTCCGATTTCGGTCTCTATTTCGGGTTGTATTTCTCGGGACGTTTATCCGGGTTTGTTTTCAGAATTGGGTCACCCATCCAGGTCATTGTCCAAAACTTGGGTTTGTTTTTCATAAATATTTCTTAATCCTGTTTCGGTTCTGAAATTTTAGAATCCGGGTCATATTTTAATTGTTTACTGTTTGTAACTTTGGCGCTTGAGCATCCGTCATTCAGTTATGTTGTTATTTCGTTGATTGAACTAATGTTGCATTCTCTTTGTTTTTGTTGATTGAACCGATACTGCATTCTCTTCGGGAATTACTGCTCGGTTTCAGTTTACTATTTTTACTGGAAAAAATACCGCACCTTTCGGGCATTGTTTTTCTGCTTCAGTTTACTGTTTTGGCATTTAAATATCCGTGCAACGGATATCTTACTATTTTACTGTTTTACTGTTTTTACTGTTTTGAACAAATACCGCGTCTGTTCGGACCTTTGTTTTTCGCTTCGCTTTCGCTCGATTTCAGACATCGCTTTTCTTGTTTTAAACTAAACACCGCGTCTTTTCAGAATTTGCCTCTCTGTTTTTCTGCTTACTACTTACTGCTTACTGCTTTGATTTAATTTTGCTGATTTGAACACGATACTACACTGGCCGATGAAAAATATCCGTCGATTTTGAGGCCTCCATAGTTGTAAAGACGGAGAATATAACTTCTGGGCAAGGATGAGACTTAAACCTTACTTCATCCGAGAGATCAACATGTTTAGTAGGCGAGGCGACTAAAATAACCAACAAGTTATATGTTCGCAGCACGATGTGATTATAATGATCTTTTCTTTTTCATCCGAGAGACCAACAAGTTTAGTAGGCGAGGCAATCAAAATAACTACCGAGTCACACGTTTGCAGCCACGACGTGATTGGAATGGTCTTTTCAAAATTTAAGTCTGAGCCCTCCGTGATCAAAACATTCACTGTTTTGAATACGGATCCGAAGTTATTTGTATTTAACTGTTTCTAACTGTTTGTTCTTGACAGCTTGCAAGGAACAAAGTCAATGAAGGCAGATACTCCTCGGAGTTTATTTATTTTGTTGTTTTTACTTTCTTTAATTCAGCTTTATCTCGCTCTGTATTGTAATATTATTTATTGTACTTATGTAATTATCGAAATGCTTAGAATAGGTAGACTTAGAATTAATTAATAGGGTAGTCTAAAACTGGAAACCCGTCGCTAGCTTATTTATTTGTAGGCTCGGTTAATTCAAACTTAGAAACCCTCCGCTAGTTATTTATTTTTAGGCTCGTCATGCATATTCAAGATTTTCAAAACAACTTTGGGCATCTTTTATTCACTTTATTAATCTTACAAATAAGTTTATCTTTTTTCAATTTGCAACTCAATGATTTCCAAAAAAAACTTACTTCTTTGGCATTGTAAATAATTTATTTTTAATATCAATTGTTACAAATGCATATTTTTCAAACTTTACATGTATCTTTCTTTTATGTCATCTGAATGCATACTTGTATAAAATGCATCATTTACTAAATATTTGCAAACATCTTTTTAATTTAGTATACTTTTAAAACATGCATTTTTCCTAGCAATAATTAACCTGAGTTTGACCGGATAACCGCAAGTTAGCGGATCTTAAAGGATGCCTAACCCCTTCCCTTTAGGATAATAAATAACCCTTACCTAGAATCTCACTAGTTTCACTGAATACGTCTGTGCTCCGCTTCGACCTCTCGCGGGTCGGTTAAAAACGGGCGCGACAACCAGACCCAACCACAAATTGGTGATTGTTTTTCCCTACCAAGACGTTTTGGCCTAGCCTTCTGAGGAGCTAAATGTGTTTTTTCATCATCATTTATCTCCACTACTGTCATACCTGGTGGAATCACAAACTAGGGTGGTTCATCTTCAGAATCACTATCCCCAACTTTTTTTTTCATACGGACCAACTTTAGAATCTTTAACACCACCCGTTGCATTGGCAAAAACCTCTCTTCCACCTGACCAACTTTAGCCCGCACAACGTCATCTGCTGATTCTAATGTTATCTTGGCAGAAACCTCTTCTGCCAATTCTCCAACCTGAGGTTGCACAATATCATCACATGTGTGCGGTATTACCTTGGCAGGAACCTCCTCTACCAATTCTCCAGCTTGAAGCTGTACGATATCATCACCTGCGTGAGGCATTTCCTAGGCAAGAACCTCATCTACCAATTCTCCAGCCTGAGACTGCACAATATCAACTTCTGGTGGCAGGGAGGCTACAGACTCGATAACCACATTCCGTGTTTTCAATGCAACATCATCAGACAAGTTCCCACCCTTAGCAACTACGTCTCCTCCTTGAGGTAACACATCTTCTCTAGCTTGGTCATTCATACCTGAATTGACGTTAATGGTCTCAAAAGGAGCATCTTTTGTAGTTGGCTCATATTCTTCACCTTTAGTTGATGCAGCACCAACTTTTGCAGCTTGTGTAAGAGCAACTATAGTAGAATCGTTCAAATTCACAAAAAAAATCGCCATCTAACATTCTCATGCTCAACTTTATTATTGGTATGATACTATTGTGTAATGGTAGCAATAACCGACTCACTCATGGAGACAAAAGGAAAGTCACCCTAAGAATCAATTTGTTCACCAACCACCTCCTTTATACTCTCGCCACCACAAACACCAACATTCACATTGACATCCTTCATTGTGAAATCACTAGCACGAACATCACCCCCTTCTTGCTTGTCATTCATATAAAAAAAACTAGAGATAACCCACCATAACCAGCAAAATCATTTTTCTTCTTATCTTGAGATAGTTGTGTACAAAATGTGTAATTATAAACACAAGTTTAACAACAAGGACTGACATTAAAAACACTACTAAAAGAAATAATATATGATACTCTGGAAGTATATAAGATATACTATGTGAGTATCACATGTGAACCTTTATCCTACATGATACATTGTCAGTATATTTATATACCATGTGGATATCAGAGAATGATGAAGGTTCAATTCTCACAAAAATCTCACTGTGATACCTACATTCTATATAAATATACTGATAGAGAATATCATAGAGGATCATGGTTCAAGCCTCACTACCGGTTAGACACACAGAACACCAAAAAAAGAAAGAAAATAGATGAAAAAGAATGAACCATACCGGTATATCACTTTTTCCATCTACTTTCTTCGTCAAATCCCCAATTGCTTCAAGAATCTATCCAAACTTTAAATCGACATGAAGCCAAAATGACTCAAACTCTTTTTTCATATTAGCGTTGCCGGGTTGATTGTCGCCATGACTACTCTGACCCATATCTCTCTTTGGCACTTGCGTTCAGAAGAATCCATCACTCATACGCTGACTTTGAAAAGCCTCGGTGTCAGTTTCAAACGTTAAACCTTCTAAATCTAATACCACTCTCTCATCATCAATTGGGAAGACATTACTCAGTTGCAAATACAGTTAATAAAAACTTCAAAGATTATACAAAAAATATAGTGCCAAAACTAACAAATACTAATATGTAAAATAACCAAATGATATACTTGATCAGATTCTAAGCTTAGCATTCACAAAAAAACATAATCATGACCTACATTTTTATCTGTCTTCCAATTTAGAATACACGAGATTAGGCAAAAAACATGTTAAGCAAAACGACCTTCCAACGCTGGACAACACTCATACAACCAAATTTGCAGCGCCAAAGGAAATCCACCATGTCGATAAAACGTGGGCTTTGTCTTGAACTTGTTCGTGCACGCTTCAAAAGTCGCATTAAACACATCTATCCCCCATGAATAGGTATTAACCTCACCAATATCAACCAAATTAAAGTGTGACATGTCAATATATTTGCTCTTCAACGAAGCAAACAAGAAAGTGTTGACAAAGTACAACATTACAATCTTCATAGCATCAGCATCGAACCTCCATCTTGTATTAATAAAACAACATTCAATAAGGGTCCACGTCACATTAGCGAAACTTTTAAAGTACTTTTTCACCAACTTATTGAACAATAATTTTATCGTGACAGAAGTCCTACTTTTACATTTCAACCTAGTAAAAAGACCAAACTCACCTAACTCAAAATGCAGCCTAGCCCCACTCACCACATAATTGAATACATTATCATCTAGGCAATGCACCTGCCTCATCCACAAATTGTGCAAAACTCGTCCTTGGAACATAATTGAAGGCATGTCCAAAAAATAGCCAAAGAAAGTACTTATGAACATTTTTAGTTGCTTTCCCGATAATTTTGAATGCAACTCACTAATAATCTTGCAGTTGGTGTTGCATTTAAATTTTGGTTTATAGTCATACCCATCTTCATATAAAAATCCCAAACCTGAAAACACAAATGATACTCAATTTATATATATATATATATATATATATATATATATATATATATATATATATATATATATACTGTTATATTACATACTATGTGAATAAAATAATCATATATGATACCCTCATTATATATAAATATAATGAAAAGGTATCAGAAGGGTCATACATTGCTTCGCCTAACTGCTACTAACTGTTATATGATGCCCACAAAGTATGTGTGTGTGTATATATATTAACAGAGTATCATACAACACACAAACTTACTTCATGAACACGAAAAAATAAGTTACGTTCGTATTAATAAAAGTATCGGTTGTTGTAGGTGTTATATCGGGTACTGTTTTAGGGATTGACTCACAAGAAATATCCTGTGATTCTTCAACTGTAGTTTTTCGTTTCTTCCCCAAATTCTTATCACATGAACCATTCACTATCGTTTTCCCTTTTCTTTTCACATTGTCAAGATCTTTTTCCACAACTGCTTCAGCAACATCCCCTGATTGTTGATTTTTTGGACTATCAACAAAAACCGATGGTGATGCATCAACATGCAATGAAAAATTGAAAGTATGTATGTCCTAGAGACAATAATTATTAGGGACAAATATACTTGAACACATTCGTATTATTAATAAGATTAATATTTATGGCATTTGCAATTATTGAATTATTATTTGATTGTTTGTAACTATTCATTAATGTGCATCCCTTGAGCTTACGTTGTCATTAATAGAGTAAGATATTGATGATAGAGCGTAACTCTAAAATAGCCTCAACTAATGATCATCGAGAATGGAATATTGATGATATGTTATAAGTCGACATGTGGTATACGTCACATTCTTAGAGAATGTAGTATGTCTCACCTGCTACTAGTAATGGTTACTAGTGATGGACACATGGATACTTTTGGAAAGTATTGGTATACCCTGCTGATAAACTATTTGTTATACATGTCTAAAGTGTTATCAACGTGTGGGAGATGAAGGTCCTTTGACTTGAGGTCAATACGCACCTTGTTTACAAAGTAATGTACTTTGACCCTGTCCTAAGCTTAAACTTCTTATAGGATAAGAAACGGCTTGTGTTGGGTGCATTATAATGTAAATTAAGGTTGTAGTTGATCCAAGAATATGATTCATTCCTCTATTAGATATTCGAGAGAACACTCAACTTCTCAGTGATATTAGGTCGATCAAGTCATTGGACAATGCAAGAGACATATTTAGAATATGGTCTAGTTGTCGACTAATATGGATGAGATAAAGTGATCAAGCCATTTGGATAGACACATGGAAAATCCTAGGTTTGATCGAGTGTGTCGCAAATGAAAGGAATTTATCATCTCACATAAAGGTTATGTTTGTTGGATTCATGTAAACGTACTTCACATATTGAGTTCGTCATACGGCGTAGTCTAGGAGTTCCGTATGGACCTTAATTGGATTAGTGTCGATATGTGAAGGCCTATAGGGTCACACTATGTCGATTGTCTTTTCGGTCTAAGGGTGTATTGAGAGAATATTAAATATTTGATTTGGAATCGAGATATTTAAATTGATAATAACAATGAGATAATTTCTATTGGATGGAAATTATTTAATTAAATCAAAATTAGATTTTGGATTTAATGTGCTGAATATATTTATTAAATGAAATCGGGAAACAGAAATTTACGTAAGGCGTCGCGACGCCTGCTAGGTTGCGCCACGGAGCCGACCCGGCAGTGGGCCTGGTCAGACCGGCCCACTGCACATCGGTTTTGGGCCAGGCTTGGAGCCCAACCCTAATCCATTTTGTGAACTAAAAACCACTATATATACAACACTAATCTCTAGTTATTAAAAAAAATACTAAGAACACCAATTCTATAAACTAAATTCTAGACTTAGAGTCTAGGACGAAACTCTCTCAAACCTCTGCCAAGATTTCCTAGCTTTCTTGACAGAGGAATACATCGTAGCATTGTGTTTGCAGTGGAAGGGACAGTCGCGTGTAATCCCTAAGTAAAGACTCCAGTTAATACAACCTGTAAGCATTCATGTTTTATGTTACAAGATTTGATTGTCATATAACCATACCAGAAGAAATTGTTGGGATAAGTAGAACAAAATTTTAAACTTCCGCTGTGCCTACTTATATGTTTTGAACCCAACAAATCCCTACAAAAATTTGGGTCCGACATAGAGATTAACGCTACAGACTTTTCTTGTGTACCTTCGTATATAGAATCATTCATGTCAGTATCATCCACCCAGTCTCGAGGACGATGACCCCACCATCTATCCTCGGCACGATGCTTAATACCCATATATAAAAAAAAATACAAACCAACATAAACTGAAAAAAAAAATACGCACTACTAAAAACCAAGCAAAAACACGCACACAAAAAAAGGCACACACAGAACTACAAAAAAATTGTGCTAGCAAAAAACTATGTAAAAAGTTCAAAAATATATAAAACAAACTACACAAAAAAAAAAAATCAAATAAAGAAGCATAAAATCGTGTACCTGCACGTTAAGATGGAAGCTATCTTTTTCAATTTCAAAAAAATCGCAAGAGATGAGAGGAAAAATGTGACAAGATTACGTGCTAATGGGAAATGGATTAGGGCTTGGACTTCACAGAACGTGGGACGGGGAAAGGGGCGATATTGGGCCTATTTAGGAGAGGGAGTAGGGACAACACGATGCACTAAGCTCCCGCTATGTGCGGGGTCCGGAGAAGGGCCGTAATACAATTTAGGAGAAGGAATAGGGCAGATAAATAGTTTACATTGGGCTACACATAAATATTTAGGCTTCAGCGGGCAATCCGTGTGTTTTTCCCTATAATTGCAAGGATGACCCATGACTCAATGAGTGACTAGCCCTGTAGTTGTTTGCTAAATAAAAGATGAGAACATTTTTGGCACTACGTATTATCCTATTAGAAATATCGCCCACTTCCAAACATAAATAGCAAATTGTGCGCGTTGGCCAGACTTTCTTTTTTCATTCGATGTTCGGTATTTGTATTGAAGCCTTGATTAATTTAGATTTGCATCACATGTGATCCATTAAAAGGAAAACGCTTCCTACAAGGATTTACGGTGCTCGAACCAAAACATTTAATTAAGGACGGAGAAATCTTATTAATCCTACTATAGCCCTTGGTTCTCTTCTTGCAGGCTTACAACTAGTTCTTCTTAATCTCTTTTTAACTCAAAGCTAATCATTGTTCAGAAAATGGCAATCTCCTCTTTGTAGCCTATTACTTGGGAATATTTATCAACACATGAATTATGATACACCAAATTTAGTAAATTTAATACAAACTTCAACATAACAGTAAAAAAGAATTTTTTTTATCTACAATAAAATGATTTCAAAATAATAATTTTAAAATGTCATAAACATTTTTATGGGATAATATTTATTATTTATTTATTTTATTTTTCTTGCATGTTATATTTTAATATTTGCAATTCAAAAAAATTATTTAGTTTTTATTAAATTAATCAAATTTTCAGTTATAAAGGAATTAGGTAAAAACTTTATATATGCCATGTATTTATTGAATTAAAAGGACTTATCGACACTTAATGATTATACAAAATCAATAACTACATAATATATGTTTTCTACGTAATACGCAACTATGATTAATTATTATTCATGTAGTCCAATTTATATGATAGCGTTCCAAAATGTTTGGCATGATTCTATATTTATAAACCTTGTCATTATTTTGCGACAAATTCGGACCAACATTTTATGGAACACTCAATTGTATATATGAAACATTACTCTGTTTTCAGCTTTCTTCGGAGCCAAATGAGCCAACAATTGGTACTAATAGAAACCTAAAACCTAACCTTGGGTTGCATACTCAACTTACATCAAATGTTAGAATGTGTTTGGCACCATAAAAATTTATTAACCTGAAAAATATTTTTTAATATTTAGTTGGCGAATGAAAAATTTATGAGACCAAAGTGCATTGAAATTTTGTGCCCATGTTCCGAAAAACTTCGTGTCAAATTAAATACTATCATATAAAATGAAAGGGGATGAGTATTAAATATGTGATTAGTGCTTCTCTTAGAGTCAAATTAACTTGGTTAGGTGAAAATATTAGGCACATACAAGTTTTTAACTTATTGATTTGGTGGCACTTTATGCCTATATAACAACAAGCCAACTCCTGTTAATTTTTGGGAACAAAGAAAGATCATGCAGTCTAAAGATAGTTCAGAATCCAACTTTAAGATTCCAAAGATTAAGTTCACACAACTCTTCATCAATGGAGAATTTATGGATTCTGTTTCAGGTTTCATTATTATCAGTTTTCCCTTATATCTTTTTGTTTATCCTATTCGAAAGTCTGATGTTGGAGTCTATGATGCTCAGTGCTCGCCAAAAATGTTATCGCATCTATGTCAGATCCTTCAAAAATAAAATTCTAATAGTGGAATACAATATTGCTCGGACTCTCCGGAAATATTGTCATTTTGACGTTGGAATCTATGTTGCTCGTACTATCCAAAAATGTTGTCGTTTGTGAAAGAAATAATTCATTGATTATTTTCATTAATGAATGAGTATATATACAATTTACAATTTCCATAATATGGAAAATCCTATTCCTATTCTACTCCCAAAACCTCATTTTATTTGTATAAGAATTATATATTTATGGTAAGTGTTCAATGCTAATTAAATACAATAATATATTACCAAAACTACTGTGATATACACGGTCTCCGTATCTCCTTATTTGGCTTGTGTTTCCGTGATATACACGGTATACACAGGGCAGTGTATACCACGGGTATATTTATCACACCCACACAGTCATATCGAGCGGTCTTCGTACGCTGAGATTGTCCCTAAAATCTTCAAATAGAACCGAGGGAAGACCCTTAGTAAAGATGTCTGCAATTTGATACATGGAAGGGACATGGCAGACGCGTACTTGTCCACGAGCTACCTTTTCGCGAACAAAGTGGATATCCATCTCGATGTGTATAGTGCATTGATATTGAACCAGATTACCAGAAATATAGACTGCACTAATATTATCACAATAAACCAAGGTAGCTTTCTGAATGGGACAATGAAGTTCTAAGAGAAGATTACGTAACCAACATGATTCAGATACCACATTGGCTACCCCTCGATACTCGGCATCTGCACTAGAGTGTGATAATGTAGAGTGTCGCTTTGCAGACCACGAGACCAAGTTATTACCAAGAAACATATAATAACCAGACGTGAAGCGTCTAGTATCTGGACAGCCACCCCAATAATCATTTATATATGAGACAAACGTAGATGTCGATGACGGATATAGATGCAAGTCATAGTCAAGTGTTCCCTGGATGTATCGTATAATGCGTTTAAGCGCATTCATGTGCTAAACCCTAGGATCATGCATAAACAAACACACCTGTTGTACGGTATACGTAATATCAAGTCTCGTGAAAGTAAGATACTGAAGAGCCCCTGCAAGACTACGATAGTGGGTAGGATCCACGTAAGGTGAGCCAGCCGCAGCACCCAGCTTGGAATTCGTATCAACTGGAGTGGAAGTAGACTTACACGAGGACATACCAGCCCACTCAATTATCTCAGCGACATACTTTCGTTGTCATAAGAATAACCCACCTGCATGACGAGTGACAGCAATCCCCAAGAAATAACTCAAAGGCCTCAAGTCTTTCATAGCAAACTCAGAACTGAGTAGTGTCATAATAGACTGGCGTAAATCATTCGAAGAAGTGGTTAAGATAATGTCATCCAAATATAAGAGAATATAAGTCATGGAAGTACCACGACGATATATGAACAGAGAATTATCAGACCTGCTGTGTGAAAACCCAATAGTAGATACATAGTCTGCAAATCGTTTATACCAAGCTCGTGGGGCCTGCTTGAGCTCATACAAGGACCTCTTCAATAAACATACATGATTAGGATATTTGGGGTCTCGAAAACCCACGGGCTGATGCATGTAGATTGTCTCCTTAAGATCACCATGTAAGAAAGTATTCTTCACATCTAACTGATGAATGGGCTAGTCTTGGAAAGAGCTAGACTGAGAACAGTGTGAATGGTAGTCGGTTTGACCACTGGGCTAAATGTCTCACTATAATCCACGCCAAACTGTTGAGTTTTACCATCACCTACAAGACGAGTCTTATGTCTCGCAAAAGAACCATCAGAATTATCTTTATGAGCAAAAATCTACATAGACCGAATAATATTAACACCAAAAGGATGAGGGACCAATTCCCACGTCTTATTTTTAATAAGAGCAGCATATTCGTCATTCATAGCCAATTTCCAATTCGGGTCATTTAATGCACACACTGGATTACGGGGTAGTGGGGATTTAAGAACATTAGAATTATGATTAAAATGTCTTTTTGGTTTAAAAATACCCTGTTGACTACGAGTAACATGCATGTGTGTCGAGGGAGAATTGGGTAGATTTGGGGAAAACGCCAGATGGGTGATGGACTGGCCAGCAGGCAATGGGCCTGCTGGCCCAAAACTGGAATCCAGAGGCTGGACTGGGGCAGAAGTTGTCTCGGTAGTGGGCTGGGCAATTGGCCCACTAGCAGAAATTGGGGCAGAAGCAATGGGTGGTGGCGGGCCAGCAGGCAGTGGGCGTGTTGGCGTTTTGGGGTCACTAGATCGGCCCATGATGTGGTGCATAATGTACGGTGAGACTTCGTCATCTAAAAAGTTATACAAACTAGGCACGTGACTACTCACTTTAGCAAACGAAAATTGGGTTTCATAAAAAATAACATGGCGACTAATTATGATTTTATTAGAGGATAAATCAAAACATTTGTAACCACGATGATTAGATGAATAATCCAAAAATACACAAGTGGTAGAACGGGCTTGATGTTCTTTAATTGTAGTTGATGGAAATAGTGGATAGCATAAGCACCCAAAGCCCATAAGATGGGAATACGAAGCATTCTTATCATAGAGGATTTTAAGAGGAGATGCAAATGCCAACCCTTTGGTAGGAAGTATGTTAAAGAGATAAGTAGTCATTTGTAGAGCATGATGCCAAAAGGAAGGGGGTACAGAAGCATGGACCAATAAAACTCGGACAATATTATTAATTGTACAAATTTTTCGTTAGACTATCCCATTTTGTAAGGACGTATGAGGACAAGAGAAATGAAAAACTATGCCATTAGCATAACAAAATTCCCGAAACAACCCATTACCATATTCTTTGTCATTATCACATTGGATATTTTTTATTTTCCGTTCGAATTTGGTATGGATGAATGCTCTAAATTTTAAGAATGTGGAAAAAACTTGAAATTTGTTCGCTAACGAAAAGGTCCATAAAAATTAGAATAATCATCCAAAAATAGAACATAATAACGATGGCCCACAGAACTGAGAACTGGAGAAGTCCATAAATTGCTATGAATAATATCGAAAGGCATTAAAGTATGAGAAGTATAGGCTACAAATGGTAATCTAACATGTTTTCCTAAAGGACATGAATGAAATTGGAGTACTATGCGTACCCTTACAAGAAATAAAATTGTTTTTATGCAAGGAAGAAACAATGGACGACCCAGGGTGACCCAAATGTGCATGCCACAAGGAAGGAGCTTGAGGTGCAAATGTCGATAGCATGGCTTGACTCGAGAAACTGGTGGCGGGCGTGATTGGATAAAGATCTCCCTACTATTGCATCTCATGAGAGGTATCCCCGTTTTGAAATCTTTCACAAAAAAAACAAATGGATCAAAATTAACAGAAATCCAATTATCAGTGGTGAATTTACAGACAGACACCAAATTTTTAATTAAGTTAGGGGCATGAAGGGTATTTTTCAAAACAAGAGGTGGGTGAAACAAGAGGTGGGTGGAGGGGGGGAGATAAAGTTGTATGACCGGAACCACGAATTGGAATTGAGTTGCCATTACCAACAATAATGCCACAATTTTTGCTCAAATTGAAATAAAACAAGAGAGTACATTGGTTGGACGTCATGTGAGAAGTGGCACCGGTGTCCATGTATCAATTCGCGTCTGGAGGATTTAATCCAAGTGTATGCATAGCGACCTCAATATCGGTGGGTGTTGGTATCGGATTCGGGCCCGCAGCATTGAAATTCTGCTGAGACCGAGGCCCAAGCACACCGACCTGCTGACCCGACCCGGAACGCTACTGGTAAGAACCCAAGAAATTGGGCCTATGACAGAGCTGGACCGAGGCCCAAGTTGCAGGAAATAATTGGGAGGGCAGTAGGCGGGACTAGGCCACTGGTCCAGGCCCACTGCCAAGGGGCACAAGGATGAGACCAGGCGGGCTGGGGGCCAAAACCCCGAGGCTCACCCCCGGTGTTATTACTATTCCCACCGGCGTTGCTACTGTTCCTACCGCCATTGTAGTAGCCATCGCAATTTTTCCCATTATTTTTACTATTTTAACCCTTCTTGTCGCCACTGTTGTTGTGGTTTTGACCCGAATTGTCAACAAACCCGTGAGAGTTATCGGATGAAGTCATCATCGCTACGTAACTGGAGACGGTAGCCGCCTTTTTTTCCATGTCGGCTTCTTCCAAAGTGAGCATCCAATGGGCTTGATAAAAAGGTGGAAGTGGATTACTTTGACGGAGGAGAGTCCCAACGCCATTATAGGCCTCCGATAGGCCTGCAACCATTTGTAGAACAAGATGATTATTGGTAACAGGCGCTCCAACGTTACGAAGTTGGTCCGCTAATTCCTTGAGTCGTTTACAATAAGTTGAAACATTCGGGAAATCTTGCATGTTGACTTGTGAAAATTCTTGCTCAAGTGTGACAACTTGGGAATGTTGGTTATCCTGGAATATATCACGCAATCTATTCCAAGTAGCCATAGCCGTAGTGTTTGGTTCAATGATCGTCTGTAAAATGTCGGTAGAAATAATGGAGTAAATCCACTTAAGGACTGTAGCATCAAGAGTGATCCATAACTGAGGATCCTCCGTGGGTGAAGGGACAACGGAAGGAATTATGTGATGGAGGACTTGATGTGATATTGCATGAATTTTGAAAAATTCTGCCCACGTCGCATACTGGACATTCTCCATTTCAAGAACAATAGAGATCTGGTTCTTGATGTTGGAAACAGTAAGGGCAGGATGAAACATGTTCTTTGACGTAGACATAACGAAAGAACAATAGGTGAATGAGGGATTTGGAAGAAAAAATTGGGAAGAGAGGAGCTAATATTGCACGGTTATCGAGAATGGACATAAAAACCGAAGCAGAGGAAGAGAGGAAAATCGCTAGAAGCACATAGACTTCTAATACCATGAAAAAAATAATCTCTTGATTATTTTCATTAATGAATGAGTATATATACAATTTACAAATTTCATAATATGGAAAATCCTATTCCTATTCTACTCCGAAAACTCTATTCTATTTGTACAAGAATTCTACATTTATGGTAAGTGTACAATGCTAATTAAATACAATAATATATTACCAAAACTATTGTGATATACACGGTCTCCATATCTCCTTATTTGTCTTGTGTTTCTGTGATATACATGGTATACACAGGGCAGTGTATATACCGTGTATATCATGGGTATATTTATCAGTTCCCATGTCGGAATCCTCCAAAATGCACTACTTTTAGAGGATCCGATATGAACCCGACGACATTTTTGAATAGTCATAGCAACATACGTTGGAATAAAAACCAGTTTCTCTGTTTGAGTTTCTCTTCCTAATGATATTATACTATGACATTAAAGCTCCACGACGAAAGGGGGAAATGGTGTGGAAGATTTGTTGAGAGCCTTTAATTGTAGAGAGTTAAGAAACCAAATAAAGTATAGGAGCTATAAATATGGTGTTTAGAGCCCGTTTGACTTAGCAGATTGAAATAGTTGATAAACAAAGTGGTGAAACTGATATTACAAATAAACAGTTACGTGTTTCAGTAGAGCCGGATCCAACATTTGAAGTTTATGTGTTCTTATAATGATCTCAAGTTAATATTACGATAATAATGGGCTCACAGTCAAATACTTATAGATCTCAAGTTAATACTACATATATGTATATATGTGAGATTTCATTGAATATGTTATTGCTGACAAAAGTTATTGGGTTAACGTGAACCTGTAACTAAGCCTCTAGATCCGCCCTTGTGCGTCTGGATGAAGTGCTGAAATGGATAATAAGCAAAGAAGAGAGTGTTACAATATTAGGAACAAATTCAACTAGGCATCAGAAGAGACGAAGGGAGCCCTTTTCCACATGAGTAAAATTTGAAATGCAATGTAATAGACTTAAATCTAGAAGTAAACAAAGTTTGGAAATTTACTCTGAAGGAAAGATGTTTGAAACATAGATCCAAGAAATGAGGAGGTGATTGCAAGAATTGCTGAAGGGGACAAGGATGATATTGATTTAGCAGTAAAAGCTGCACGCGAAGCATTTGACCAGGGCCCTTGGCCTCTCTTATCACCCAAGGTAAAATATTAGTATATATCAACAAATTTTCCTCTTATTGATTATGAAAAGGGATAGTAAACATCTAGATGTAGTAAAATGAAAGATTTTCAAATATCAAAATTTGTGCTCTATAATACTAACTACTCCTACTATTTTGGACCGAGGCGCAGTTGTTGTTGTATAATGCTAAGTACTTTATTGATTGTCAATAATGAACATTGTCAATCATGTTCTGTTTATACAAATTCGCGTTTACTGGCTAGTAAATTCTCTCTTGATCTAAAATATGAAGAGCAATATGATGTTGGCACAGCAAGGTTAAAAATGAAGATAAACACAAGATTTACAAACAATAGCCAACATGATAGGAAGTTGGTAATTTCATTTCCTTTTTAGACTTTGGAAGTAGGAAAATTACTATGAACGATATAATCTTGTCTCGATACTGACAGTTCGGTGGATGGGATAACTCACAATTTCTATGTCACAAGCTGTGACCGTTTTTATCTTAATTTCAAATGACGTACTTTTATGTTCATTTTGGAACTGCTTAATCAAGAGAGGAGAACGATCATGCTGAAGTTCGCAGACTTAATCCTCGAACATGTAGATGAACTAGCAGCCTTGGATGCAATGGACGCCGGAAAGTTGGTTAGTGCTATTAGGACAGTTGAATTACCTAATGTAGTGGACGTTCTCGGTTATTATGCCGGTGCAACAGATAAAATTCATGGGATGACCCTCAAAATGTCAAGCGAGATACAAAGATACACATTGCTAGAACCAATTGGTGTTGTTGGACACATTATTCCTTGGAATTTCCCAAGCCAGATGTTTGTGTATAAGGTTGCCCCTATTGGATATGTAAAGCAGTATGGGAAGTAAATAAAATATTACAAGTGTTCGAAAGGATGAACAAACAGCCAAAATTGAGAACTGCCGCAAGCTTGTTGAGTCTTGAATCTTGATAACCTGAAATCAAGAAACATTAAATCTGGATTGTTACAACTGTGGCTGAGTAGAGAGATGGCTCTCTGTCTTTAAGACAAGATTGTCCCGTATATATGCTTTTACGTTAGCGGGCAATAGTCTTCCAAGATAAAACAACAACTAATCAACACTACAAAGCAAATAGGTTGATTCTGACGAAGAAAACGAACACGAAACGACTTGCTGATTTAGAGGAAAAAGGAAGGAATAGTTTTTGTTTCTGTTGCTCAGTTTTTGGACAGATTTTGACTTGTTTTTCGTCCTCTCTCTTCTCTATATCTCTTCCTCAAATCTATTTCAGAAGGTTGTATAGTGTTTAGGAGGAGGAGAGGTGATTAAGAGGCCCTTTAAGAGGTGTAATCATGGGTATTCATGGCCAGAAACGTTTTGTAGTAAGTGCAAAACGTTTCAGAAGTTTAATGCCAAAACTGTTGGCTTTCTGGTTGCTTCCTGAAACTCCAGGGACCAAACTGTAAATACTAAACAGTTTGTGTTCCAAAAAGATAATATCAAAAGTAGCCCAGAAACCCAAAGCTTTCGACCCACGACCCGAGCACGGACGGGACGGGTGGGCGGCGGCGCGTGTGGGCTTAGCCTCGAACCCAAGCACACCTAGGTCCTCCCTCCTTCAAACACATGAGTTACCCCTTCGGGTCCCAAACCTTTATTCATTTTTTAGGCTTATAAAGAGAACAATTCTTCTTTTCCCACCGATGTGGTAGATTTGTCCCACACCATATTTCCATGTCTCAAACACCTTACTTCGTGGACCAATATCTCTTTCATTTCTTAACGAAATTTGACGATCTTTGGCCCTACGGTCATCTACTCACTTAGTAGATTATGCACGTGTGAAGAAACAAAGCCTCCAACATGCGAAACCCTAGTGTTTAAGTCATTAAACATGGGTGGACCCAACCTCCTCACCAAAGGCAAATTTCCAACCGCCCCTGCATTAGCTGCCGGTTGCGCCATGGTTGTTAAACCTGCTGAACAAGCTCCTCTTTTGTCTCTATATTATGCTTATTGGGTGAGAAGGTATTCATCTGCACTCGGAGGTGGATCCAAGATTTAAATTTGATAGGTTCAATTGACATTCTTAACATCTAATGTTTGTTAAAATTTTGTGATTTTTCACATATATATCTATGTTCCATGTTAAAAATATTGATCCAGTTTAACCCAATCTCAAATGCTCCATTCGCCCTTGTTTGCACGGTGAACTACTAGATTGGACATATAATTTTATGTGACAGAATGTTAAGTTCTCTATGTTGTTCATTTTCTTGAAACAGGCAGGAATTCCGGATGGAGTGATCAATGTCGTAACAGGATTTGCTCTCATATGGACGTAGACAAGGTAATTGGCAACTGTCCGTGAAAGTAAAAAAACATAGAGCATTGTAGTGGGCTGCGGAGCCAAAATTTTCACTAAGACGAGTAAAAATATAAATAAGTAAACACATAAAGAAGTCAAGGGAATTCAACATATAGTATATATACATAAAAAGATTATCTATACATTGTAATTTTCCTGCGGAGGAGTGTCCTGGCACCGCCACTGGTGGGGGTATTAACAAAAGTTAGCACACTTCTGTGGCTAATGTCACTGTTTATGACGTGTTTTAACAGATAAGCTTCACGGGGTCGACAGAAGTAGGACGTTTAATAATGCAGGCGGCAGCAACAAGAAATTTGAAACCTGTCTCACTAGAAATGGGAGGCAAGTGTCCTTTTATAGTATTTGATGTTGTAGATGTGGACAAAGGTAAACTGAATTTCACACTTCCATTCCTTGTTATATTCTCAATTGAATCAATGAGATATTGTTCGATTCACTTTCAATTTTCTTTCAGGGAGAAGTTTGTGTGGCTGGATCACGTCCTTTCATCCAAGAAAAAGTTTACGATAAATTTGTTAAGAAATTGGAGGAGATGGCAAAAACATAGGTGGTTGGCGATCCTTTTGATCCAAATACTCGTCATGGACCAGAAGTATACATTTGAAATTTATTTTGCTATCATTTGCTTCGTTTACCACGTGTCCTATAACAGGCAGTTTACCTAGTGCAGATTGACAAAAAAACAATTTGAAAAAGTACTTTCATACATTGAACATGGCAAGAGGGGGGAGGGGGGCAACTTTGTTAACCGGAGGGAACGCATTGGATAGGAAGGGTTATTTCATCGAGCCAACCATATTCGTTGATGTTGAAGTAAGCATTCTAAAACTATAGTGTTGCATTTGAACGCAGAGATCAATTATCAGGGGTAGAGAAGGTTACCTACGGGTTCGGTCGAACCCAGTAGCTTTAAGCCAAACCCTATATTTGTATCAAAATTTGAACCGATGGTCAATCTGAAACAGTCTCTCTACCTCACACAAGGTAAGGTAAGGTCTGCGTACTTCCCATTCTCCCCTGACCCCACATGTGGGATCACTGAGAATGTTATTGTTGTTGATTTACTAACATCAGATGTTTGTTGATTTACTAACATTTGATGTCGCTATCCAGAGAATTTAGAACGCATCAAGTTCAAATCCTGGTTCCTCCACTGACAAATATGTTGGGTTTTTACAAGGATTGCAAGAAACGGAAATTACAAATAACTGCTTATGTAAGAATTGAAATTACAATTCAACTAGAAAACTGAAAATTACAATATAACAACAAAACTGAAATTACAATATTTGTTGAACAAGAAGACCGGAAACTGCTTTGATTTTTGCTGAGTTGAGTGTGGCACTCTGTCCTTAAGACAATATTGCCCCGTATGTATCCTTTATACGTCCCGGACAATTCGTCTCCCAAGATAAAACAGCAATGGAACAATTGAGCAAAGGAAACTCAAGAGCTACCGTGAAGAATATTGAATAAGAAATGATGCTTGGAAGTTATAGGAATAACTGATTTTCTGGTTGTATATTTTCGTGTATATCAAGTGTGCCTCAACAATGGTGTAAGGGGTGTTTATATAGGTGATGAAGGGACTGTTTGACTGCCTCCATAATGACCATTATTGGCCAAATAATGACCATTATGGAGGTAGTAAAGCCACCAAATTAAAGGGTGAAAGACCAACGGATTTGGCCATTATAGGAGGAGTAATTCAGCCAAAATAAATGGTGAATTGAGTCTTTGGACGTTTACTCTGTCTGCCGAAATTCTGAATTTCTGGAAACTTCAGGGACCAAACTGTACATCTTGAAACTTCAGGGACCAAACTGTATATCTTGAAACTTCAGGGACCGAACTGTATATCTGAAAGAATTCTGGTCCAAAATGTACATCTGAAGCTTCTGGGATCAAACTGTACTTCTGGAAAAGTTCTCTGGCCCAAAAAGATAATATCGTATGCCCACAAATTCACGACCCACCATTCGTGACCCGAACCTGAACCTGACCTGACCGGACGGGCGGCGGCGGCGCGCTGCGGTGGTCTTTCCTTGAACCGAAGCACATCTAGGTCCTCCTCCTTTAAACACATGGGATACCCCTTGGGGTCCCAAACCCCAAACCAATTTCGAGTCTTATATACACAACAACTCTTTCTTCCTCTACCGATGAGGGAGAATTGAACACAACACCACACTTTCCATGCTTCAAACACCTCACTTCGTGAACCAATATCTCTTTCATTTCTCAATGAAATTTGACGATTCTTGGCCCTACGGTTATCTACGTACTTAGTACATCATGCATGTGTGAAGAACCGGATTCTCCAACATACGTAACACTAGTGTTTAAGCCGTTAAAGTTGGTCGGTCGCAACTCCCACCAAAGGCTAATTTCCAACAATCCCCTCTTGAAAGAGATTTTGGCGCACTCACATGGTGTCTTTTCATTTCCAAAGAATATTTCAAAGTGGACCGATGTTGCATAAGGAGAGGTAGCATCGACTTTGAACCTTCCATAGTTGAATACCATCGGACTTACTTTATCACGCGGTGAACGTGATGTCTTGAACCGTCAGTGTTTAGTGTAAGCCAAGTCAATGGTGCTAACACAACAAATTCCCTTACTCTCTTCTTCGTAATGTTTTGTCCGTTTTGGCCATGGACAACGTCTTGGATTCTTAAGTGCGTTCATTTTGAGACGGCCCGTCCTCGCACTTAAATAGGTGGTCTCCTACAAGGTATCCTTCTATACCCCACTTCACAAGTGTTAGGAACCATTAAAAGTTTCCCAAGAACCTAACCTCAACTGTTGAGGATCATTACAGGTTTTGAAAACTTAACATTTACCCATACTGTAGATAGCACTTAACGTCTATCGCGGGAACGGCTTTGGATTTGGTGTTTCTTTTCAGAAATCACTATCCGAAGTGCTCATACTTCCACTGAAGCGGTCAACTGAACCTTTACAACTTTGTTTTCCCATTGAACCAAATTACTGGGATCTCCAGTTCGTAAGGTTGGGTTACCACTATATTGGTCCTTATATTTTGGGTTTTAAGCCCATTCCCCTAGACAGGCAAGCCATCTGATCCTTGAGCAGGCCCTTTGTCAATGGGTCTGCTATATTATCCTTTGACTTGATGTAATCAATGGATATTATACCCGTGGTGATCAGTTGCCTAACGGTCTTATGCCTCCGTCGAATATGACGAGACTTGACGTTGTACATAGTATTCCGTGCCCTTCCTATAGCCGATCGACCGTCGCAGATCATTACCGGAAGGTAGGGGTTTGTTCCAACACGGACCATCCTCTAAGAAGTCATGAAGCCACTCAGCTTCTTCTCCTGGTTTGTCTAAAGCGATAAACTCCGATTCCATTGTGGATTAGGCGATGCAAGTTTGCTTAGAGGATTTCCAAGACACACCCCACCACCAATTGTAAATATATACCCACCGGTGGACTTGGTGTTCTCTATATCGGATATCCGGTTTGCATCACTGCACTTTCTAGTACAATGGATATCTCGAATAGTGCAACCCATAATTTAACGTGTACTTCGTATTGTAATACCCGATTCAACGCCTTCCGGTGATTATCACTCGGATTACGGGTGAACCTAGCCAACTTATTGATCACGTAAGCAATATCGTGTCGGGTGCGCTTGTTATATACATCAAACTACCGATCACCAGTGCATATCGCTTCCTGGTATACAAGTGCACCAAGATTTTTATCAAGCTTTTAATTTGTATCCATTGGTGACTTTATCGGTGAACTGCCTAACATCTCAAACTTTCTCAAAACATCCTCGATGTAGTGAGACTGAGATAAGACCAGTCCGTCAGACGTCTTAGAGATTTTAATCCCTAAGATGACATCTGCGATACCCATATCCTTCATGTCGAAGCATTGTTTCAACATGTTCTTAGTCTCTAGGATTACCCTAGATCGCTTCGTGATTAACATGTCGTCTACATACAGGCATATCATAACAAATGAGTCAGAGTTACCTTTCGTGTAAACACATTTATCACACTCATTAATGGCGAACCCTTTCGATAGTAAAGTACTATCAAATTTTTCGTGCCATTATTTCGGAGCTTGTTTCAGCCCGTACAGAGATTTGATAAGTCGATAGACTTTCTTCTCTTGCCCTTGAACCACGTACCCCTCGGGTTGGTCCATATAGATTTCTTCTTCCAAATCGCCGTTTATGAAGGCTGTCTTAACATCCATTTGGTGTATCTCAAGGTCACGCAAAGCTGCGATCGCAATGAATACCCGTATGAATGTCATCCGGGATACCGGAGAGTATGTGTCAAAGTAGTCAAAGCCTTCTGTTTGCCGATAGCCCTTGACTACCAACCTGGCTTTGTACTTGTCTATAGAACCATCTGCTTTGTATTTCCGTTTGAGTATCCACTTACACCCCAACGGTTTATTTCCCGGAGGAAGATCAACCAACTCCCAAGTATGGTTATGCAGAATGGAGCTTATTTCACTCTCAATAGCTTCTTTCCAGAGCGGTGCTTCTGGAGTTGACAACGCCTTAGCAATTGTCCTTGGTTCATCATTAACCATATAAGCTACAAAGTCAGGACCGAAGGATTTATCCTTCCTGGCCCTTTTACTTCGCCTTAGATCCATCTCTGGAGTCTCCAAGTTCTGAGAATCTGGAACACTAGATTCCGGATGTTCAGCCACCTCGAGATTTGCTACATCTGAACCATTCAGATTCGGGCAGTCAAGGACTTCCGGCTCTTGAGAGCTTTGTGCATAACTTCGTTTGAGAGAGGTTATGTCTTTTTCCTTTCTAGGAAAGGTACTTTCAAAGAATAGTGCATTCCTTGATTCCATTATTGTACCCTGGTGGATATCTGGAATATCTGACTTATGCACTAAGAAGCGATAAGCACTACTGTTATTTGCATATCCGATGAATATGCAATCTACAGTCTTAGGCCCAATCTTGACCTGCTTTGGCTTGGGTACTTCAACCTTTGCCAAACAACCCCACACCTTAAAGTATTTATAGGTGGGTTTCTTTCCCTTCCATGATTCATATGGAGTTTTGTCCTTACCCTTATGTGGGACTCTGTTAAGAATCATATTAGCGGTAAGGACGGCTTCTCCCCACATGTTTTGGCGAAGACAGGAATTGATAAGCAAGGCATTCATCATTTCCTTTAATGTGCGGTTCTTACGTTCCGCCACACCATTTGATTGAGGTGAGTATGGAGCCGTCGTTTGATGAATAATGCCTTCTTGGGCACAGTATTCCTCAAAAGGCGCTACATATTCTCCCCATCTATCGCTACGAATGAATTTAATCCGTAGGCTCAGTTGGTTATCAACTTCTGCTTTGTAGCGTCGGAACGCTTCAAAGGCTTCATCCTTACTTTTCAACAAGTAAAGGTAACAATACCTTGTGCTATCGTCAATGAAAGTCACAAAGTACTTGTTCCCCCCTCTAGTTTGTGCAAACTTCAAATCACATATATCTGTGTGAATAAGTTCTAGAGGAGCAGTATTCCTTTCGACGGATCGAAAAGGAAGCTTAGTAAGTTTTGCCTCTACGCACACCTCACACTTATGTTGAGGGTTTATGTCGATAGATGGCAACAACTCCATCTTTACCAGCCTTTGAATAGACTTGTAGTTAACGTGTCCTAATATATGATGCCATAAATTAGAAGACTCAAGCAAATAAGAAGAAGGTTCAACTTTATTTCCTTGACGCAATACAGACATGGCATTCACTTTGAAGAGGCCTTCACAGACGAAGCCCCTCCCCACAAATGTGCCATTTTTAGTGAGTACAAATTTATTTGATTCAAACACTAGCCTAAAACCAGCATTAACCAATAAAGGTCCAGAAACTAGATTTCTTCTAATCTGGGCGTCATCACTTCCTTCAGAGTGAGTTCCTTGCCGGAAGTCATCTTCAGACCACCTTTCCAACCCTAGCACGTCAGAGAAGCGTTGTTGCCCATGAACGACTTCTAATCGGAGACCGGAGTGTGCGTGGAGAAGGCATCTTTGTTGGAACATATTTGTCTTGTTGCACTGTGTCCACCCACCACCGCATCGGATTCTCAACCAAGTTGGCTTCTAGCACCACGGTAGAGATCCTCAATCATGTCATCCAGGAGCGTGTCCTTGACGATGTTAGCTTGAGCCTTGCCTTTCGACTTGGCTTTACGTTGTTGCTCGATCTTGAGCTTGCGGCATTCCTTGATCCTATGACCAGGTTTCCCACGGTGATGTGATTACCTGAACGTCTCCGCTGCGGGGGTTTTGCCGTCTTTGTGGAACTTCCGCTTGTTGCTTGTTTTCCCTTTGGCCTCAGCCAGATTTGCCTTTTCCTCAGCATGTTGTCTACCCTTTGGCAAGGTCTTCTTATTATCTTCCTGGATTTGCAGTTTGATAACAAGCTCTTCAAAGGTCATCTCCTTTGTCTTGAGTTTCAAGTAACTCATAAACTCATTCCATGAATGAGGTAACTTTTCAATCAGTGATGCAACCAAAAACTGCTCGTTTGGCTTCAGTCCTTCCAAATCCAGGTGATGTAAAATCATTTGGAATTCCTGGACTTGGGACATCACTGTCTTGCTGTCCACCATTTGGAATTTTAGGAATTTCCCAACGATGAACTTCTTAGTACCCGTATCTTGTGCGTTGTACTTCTTTTGCAGTTTTTCCCACAGCTCTTTGGCGGTGCCAACGGTAGAATATACCGTGTAGAGAGGGTCTGCCAAGCAGTTCAGTATATAGTTCTTGCACATGAAATCGCTATGATTCCACGCATCACGAACCATCTTCATGCCGTTAACGACATGGATACCAAGGCCCCCTTCACCGGTTTCAGCAGGTGAAGAGTCAATTTCATCTCCAGCTTGTGGAGGATCTTCCGTAAGGAACCGGTCCATGCCCATAACTGTTAAGTAGAACAGAATCTTTTGCTGCCATCTTTTAAATTCTGATCCCATGAACTTTTCAGGGCGATCATGGTGGTGTGAAGAAGAGGGGGGAACTCCAACAGTCGGGAAGCGGCGGTGTTATCGCCTTGAGCGATAGCAGCGGCAGCAGCAGTGAAGGCGGCGGGGTTATCGCCTTGGTCGATGGCGGCGATGGGGAAGCGACAACATTGCCTCGAGAGGCAGCAGCAGTAGCAGCAACATCGGTCATATTTCCAGCCATGTTATTGCAGTTACCGTAAGCAAAATATTGTCTTAAGTTGTTGGGTTTTTACAAGGATTGCAAGAAACGGAAATTACAAGTAACTGCTTATGTAAGAATTGAAATTACAATTCAACTAGAAAACTGAAAATTACAATATAACAACAAAACTGAAATTACAATATTTGTTGAACAAGAAGACCGGAAACTGCTTTGATTTTTGCTGAGTCGAGTGTGGCACTCTGTCCTTAAGACAATATTGCCCCGTATGTATCCTTTATACATCCCGGATGATTCGTCTCCCAAGATAAAACAGCAATGGAACAATTGAGCAAAGGAAACTCAAGAGCTACCGTGAAGAATATTGAATAAGAAATTATGCTTGGAAGTTATAGGAAGAACTGATTTTCTGGTTGTATATTTTCGTGTATATCAAGTGTGCCTCAACAATGGTGTAAGGGGTGTTTATATAGGTGATGAAGGGACTGTTTGACTGCCTCCATAACAGCCATTATTGGCCAAATAATGACCATTATGAAGGTAGTAAAGCCACCAAATTAAAGGGTGAAAGACCAACGGATTTGGCCATTATAGGAGGAGTAATTCAGCCAAAATAAATGGCTGAATTGAGTGCTCGACGTTTCTGTTCCTGTCTGCCGAAATTCTGTACATCTTGAAACTTCAGGGACATCTTGAAACTTCAGGGACCGAACTGTACATCTGAAAGAATTCTGGTCCAAACTGTACATCTGAAGCTTCTGGGATCAAACTGTACTTCTGAAAAAGTTCTCTGGCCCAAAAAGATAATATCCCAAGGCCCGTGAACCGTGAACCCGGAACCGGACGGGCGGGCGGCGGCGGCGCGCGTGTGGTCTTTCCTTGAACCGAAGCACATCTAGGTCCTCCCTCCTTTAAACACATGGGATACCCCTTGGGGTCCCAAACCCCAAACCAATTTCGAGTCTTATATACACAACAATTCTTTCTTCCTCTACCGATGAGGGAGAATTGAACACAACACCACACTTTCCATGCTTCAAACACCTCACTTCGTGAACCAATATCTCTTTCATTTCTCAATGAAATTTGACGATTCTTGGCCCTACGGTTATCTACGTACTTAGTACATCATGCATGTGTGAAGAACCGGATTCTCCAACATACGTAACACTAGTGTTTAAGCCGTTAAAGTTGGTGGGTCGCAACTCCCGCCAAAGGCTAATTTCCAACAAAATATACATCATGCCATATCTTGTTAATGCATTTGGCAGGATGACATGACAATTGCAAAAGAAGAAATATTTGGACCTGTTTTATCAGTAATGAAGTTCAAGTAAGTTGATTTCCAATATTAGCAATTTTCTGTTAAACAGTAAGATTCTCAGTATATGGTTAATATTTCATCGTGTGACGAATTGCAGGACCATGACTTGAACATTGTCAACACAGTTTCAAAATCGATTCGAGCTGGGGTTATTTGGATAAACTGTTACTTTGCTTTCGATCCTGATTGCCCGTATGGAGGATACAAATGCAGTGGCTTTGACAGAGATTTGGGAATGGAAGACCTTCATAAGTTTCTTCAAGTTAAATCTGTAGCCACTCCCATTTACAACTCTCCTTGGCTTTAAATTTCCAGACATCAAGTGCAACAGATTAGATTACTATTGCCATAATTTCTCATGCAAATGTGACCAGACAGTAAAATCTTCTCCCTTTTGGGTGAATCTTCAATCTTAATACCACTTCAGCTGATGATTATTGACCCTTTATCTGTAATCGCTTCACTGATAAACGAGAAATATGGTACCAATTTAACTATTCAAACACACTGTTTAATCAAGGACTTGATTTCATGGTTGCAATCTTTCACAGTATCAATATATATATGGGAAAAACTACTTTTCCCCCATATTCCTGAATTGGACTAACGACTGAGCAGATGTAAATATTTGATCAAACAATGTAAACAACAAAAAAACTACCAAGAGCAAAAAAAAACACTTGAATTAACATGTGATAGCAGTGGCTATCATCTTCATGCGTGGAGGAAAATGCCTGAAGCATGGAGCTGAAAATTCTTCAACTACGCTAAAAGTGACGAAACAGTACTTATTATCCTTACATAGAAAGATCAAAACACACAACTTAAGATGCAGATGATGCGGGGTTTGAATTTTCAGCAGTTGTTCCTACATGCTGAATGACAAATCCATAAATTTTTCGTCTCAAACACTCTATCTTCTGTATTAATTGCTCGTCCTTCTTTGACACTACGCGATCCAACCAGCTATTAACTCGCTTGAGTTGTGACAGAATAGCGGTAATTGAACCACTGTTGGAGGAACCTCCGTCGGAAGCCACCAAGGAGCAATTATTTAACACACGAAAACCCGCATCTAATGATTCTTCAACAAAAGTGATGAACCAAATTTGCATCTCAGATTGCAACTTCTTTGCAAATTCTACTGTCTCGTTCATCCCATTACCCCTTGTCCAAGTTCCAGTTACTGCTGAAACCATTGAAGGATTCTTATTAGAAGCTTTTGTTGATTGATACATTGGAGAGCTTTTAGCAGATGCTGATTGAGTTCCACTGTTCTGATTTGTTAAGAGAGACACGATTTCAAGATCAGTTGCCAGAGCAGCCTCCACCCAAAGAAGAGATGATTTTGGTTGCTCCATAGTCATATTCTCGGTAGATTTTTGGACACCGCATTTGTTGGTGATTGATTCAGCAACACATGTTGATTTCACTACATCTTCGTAAATTGACATGAAACGATCAATTGTTGGTAGAGGGTTTTTAGGGTTGGATGTTGAGCGAAGATCTGCAAACATACTGCAAAAAAAGTAGACACGATTAAGAAAATGAAAGAGAAATCTTGAAAGCATTTCTCATTTGGATGTTATGAAACAATGAAATGTTCCCACTCTTTCCTTTACACTCCCCCCTCCTTACTTTCTATTTTGGTAAATAAAAAATTACCTCCAGGATGACTTTTACGTTTTAATTTCCTGAAAATCCCAACAGCATTTTCCTCCTCTAGACAAGTGTTAAGTTAAAGAGATTGAGAAGAAAATTCTTTTAACATCGACAATGTTCAAGAACCTAGTATTTATTACTAAATAAAAAGTCAAAAAATTCACCATTGATTTATGAGTAGACAACTATATTAGTTTGTGCGTGCTCAAGATCAACGATAAGCTTCAAAAGCATTCCAACCCCCACCCCACCCCCACGCTAAAAGAAAGCAAAAGAAGTGTAGCTTTCTTTTCATCACAATTGGCCAAGAGTTCAGCTCCTTATTGACTAGGGAAATCCTAGTAATTATAAGATTTGGCTGTGTTCATTTCCTTGAGCTCAAAGATATTTTAGTGGCATACACCATACAGTTGTGCATACGTTTTGGCATAACAATGAGATGGAAAAGCTCTAAAAGGGTGGTGACGTTTACCTCAAACTTCTCAAAATAGTCTCAGTGGAAAGTGCCTCTTCCAAGGCTTCAGCTGCAGCTGTTGAAGCAATTATTCTCCTTTGCATGGCCTCCTGCACCAGTAAATTGACCATTTGAATGATCGTTCTTCAATTATAAACAGGAAGGACAAACACCTATGAATTCACTTATTTGTCTCATGATCGCTCAATGGGTTACACTGACTGGAACTATTTATCTACATCAAGAGTTATTAACCATTTTATGCACATCTAGTAACAAAGGAGTTCCTTCATGAGATAACTTGGCATCATTTTTTTGGTTTGCACTGTTAGAACTAGTGTAACTCCACCCTTAATGGGTGAATACACAAGTTACTCTTCACATGAATGTGGTTCATGAATGGAGCAAGTTGTAACTCCCTGGTCTCTTATTAAAGTGGGAGTTAAAGGTAGTTTGTTCTACTATAAAAAGGGATGACTTTGAGGTCATTCCACACACCACAAATTGAGAGAAATAAACATCATTAGATTAGAGTGTGATTGTTGTGAAAAATTTACAAGACTCCACAAGTGATCTTGTAAGAAACCGTTCGGCAATTGCTAGTAGTGAGACACATCGATCCTAGAGACGAAGGTATGTATTATTCCGCATAAATCTCCGAGTTTAAATTCCTTCATTGGTATCAGAGCATCATGGTTAGATGTGTTTACTTTCACCATTGTATGATTAAAATTTGGAGGAAAACGGTATTTCATTTGAAAGATATTGCATGACAAAAGTTTTCTGAAAAAACATGATTAACAATCATGTTTTCGACGGTATTATCTCCTTGTATTTGTTGCTTTTGTACTCTAGACGTATATTACTGGAAAGATCTTTTCGAGAGCTTTCTAGTGATATATTATTTGTAAGATTTTGATATCGGATGAAGGAGATATAATAGTCAAAAGTTGGCTGTCTGAAACAGAAAGAAATTTGAAATTTCAGCTTTAACGTCCAGATTTGCAATCTATTTTTTTATCCTTATTCAGGATTCAACTATATGTGAGCCATATATCACTGTAAAGATATTTTCGATATCTTTCTAACGGTATATTTTTTGTAAGATTCCGATATTGAATGAAGGAGATATGAGCGTTAAAAGTTGACTGCTACGAATAGACAGAAATCTGAAAATTTCTGCACAAACGCCTGACGTTTTGACGAACTTTTCTCCAACCATTGGCTATATTATAGAGCAAGCCATATATCATTTAAAAGATATTTTCAAGATCTTTCCGATGACATATCATATGCAGAATTTTGATATAACATGAGGGAGATATTAACGTCTAAAGTTGGCTGCTCAAAAACAAAAAAAAGGTACAAAATCCTTTAATTTTCACTAGAAGAAAAAAATACAATTCTGAAATTCTTTTGTTGAAAAAAAAAGGGATTGTGATAATATTTTTGTTGTAATTGATTCATGAACACGTTCAATTTTTTAAAATAATAAAGTGTAATGTTCATGATTATACTTTATGTCACTATTATAAAAAATAATGACATGTTTCTTTCTGAGTGATTTAGAACTATTATTATTATTATTTGATTTGCGCATAATTGATCTAGAAAAATATTGCTATGCTTAAGGTTATATGTGATGAAAGTAAGACAAACATAGACTTTTGAACATGGGCCTATAGTATATCGATATTAATTTAGATGCAATTTTTGAAGCAAATATATATATTGTGTATGTGCTCACATGTGCTATGTTTTTTATTTTATGTGCTTAGAAATTTTTGAAATGGCTTCAAAGACTATTATTGTTGAATTGAATAAGGGTGAGAAACTTAATGGTGACACAATTATGACATTTGGCACCGTAAAAATGTCCTTGAAGAGCAGGATGTTTTGGAGACTCTCAACAATGTGATGGTTGAGTCGTCTAGTGGAAACACAGAGCAACATACAAAAGAAAAAGAGGCTTTTTAAGCTTGGAAGAAAAAGAACAGTATTACTCGCATAACGTTGCTGAGCAGTATGGCTGATGATCTGATGTGTGAATTTGAATCCTATCCAACGGCTCAAGCAATGTGGATAGCACTGAAAGATAAGTTTGGTGGCACTTCTGCTACAAAACTTAGGAGGTTGACCATCAAGTTTGACACCTACAGATTGCGCCCTAACACATCGATAAGGCAGCATTTAAGAGATGTCAAACATGATAAGGGGGCTTAAATCAACTGGTCATAATCTTTCTGATGAACAACAAGTACCAAGCTGTTATTAGATCTTTTCCTGCTAATTGGGAATATATATAAAGTTCATATGTTTGTTCTTAAGGATGAGCGTCGTGGCGCTTCAAAAACAATTGAACAAGTTTTTCTAGCTGAATCTGCTGGGACTGCAAATCCTAAGCAAAAGAATAGAACAAGAAAACTTGGGGAAAAAAGGGATCTGGTAAGCCAAATCAGAAGGGTAAACCTCAATTTAAGAAGAGAGGAAAACGTGGTGATAAAAAGGTTGATATGACCAAAGTGGAGTGTTATTCCTGCCACAAGCCACAAGCCACAAGCCACAAGATGGGTCATTATGCGCGAGATTGTCCTGAGCAGCATAAGGTAACACCATATACTAAATCCTCAATTTGTTTGTCTCTAGTACATCATTAATGGTCGATGCTACTTCTCTGTGGACTATACCACATAGCCAGAGACAGAGGATCGTTTGTTGAGTATCGTCGGCTGCCTTCAGGAAGCAGATAGCTTTATGTAGGAAATAATGCTTCAATTGAAGTAAAAGGGATTGGTACATGCAAACTAGAGTTGTGTAACGGTTGAACCCTACTTCTACATGATGTCTTATATGTTCTAGATATTCGGCGGAACTTACTTTCAGTTGTTTCTCTTCTTAAATTAGATTTCAATTTAAATTTCACAATAATTTTGTTGATATTGTTCATGGCAATAATTATTAAGGTTCTGGTTATTTATCCGATGGTTTTATTGTGTTGGACACAATCTGTTGTTTTAATTATATATCTATTAATCATGGTTGTTTTGCTTTAACAACAACCTCTATTTTAGATGTAATTACTTGGCATGCTAGACTTGGACATATAGGTCTTGAAAGAATGAACATATTGGCAAAACAAGGATTGTTCGGGCCCTTAACTAAAGTTGAAATGCCAATTTGTGAACATTGTATAGCAGGGAAAACAACTAGGAAACCATTTGGAAAGGGAACTGTTGAGTTTCTGTTGCAACTCATTCATTCAGTTATATGTGGTCCTATGAGTGTGAGGGCAAGGCATGGAGCCTCATATTTCATCGATGATTATACTCGTTACGGTCATGTTTATTTGATCTCCCATAAGTCAGAAGCATTGGAATGCTTTAGACAATTTATGAATTTGGTGGAGAATCAATTAAACTTGAGAATAAAAGCATTAAGAACTGATCGTGGACGTTAGTATCTATCAGATCAATTTAAGGATCTATGTGATGAAAAAGGAAATACATACACTCAACGAAATGGAGTAGCCAAGCTAAGAAATAGAACTTTGCTTGAAATGATTAGGTCTATGATGGCGCAGGCTAACTTGCCAATTTCCTTTTGGGGAGATGCATTTTGTGTGCCTTCTAAGTATGTTGCTTCCACACCCTATGAATTACGGACAGGTAGAAAACCTGACTTAAATGTATTGCGACCTTGAGGGTCTGCAGCGAACGTGCATGATTCTTCTCATAAGTATGGGAAGTTGGGGCCCAAGGGGCAAGAAATGCATCTTTATTGGCTATTCAAAGCAATCAAAGGGTTGTATCTGAAGATGGAAGCATAACAGAACTTGAGTCGCGAGATGCCACATTTATAGAGACAAAATTTCCTAGTAAAGGCAATATTGATAGAAGTGTGTCATTTTATGAAGTTGTGGATCAGCAAGAGAATGTTCAAAACCAAAGAAGCGAGGAACAAGAAGTTGTACCTTCTCCTGTTGATCCAAGTGGGAGAATTATTCATTTAGAGGATATTCCCAAGAGACACAGTTACGTAAGAGTACACGAGAAACTGTTCTCGACGTCATTTTGAGATAGAAAGGAGAAGCATTTTACTTCGCAAGATGATGAAGAGCCTAATTCAGTTCATGCGGCCCTACTACGGATAAGTGGATGAAAGCAATAGAAGAGGAAATGGAGTCCATGAGGACAAACCATGTTTGGGATTTGGTTGATCTTCCGCCAAGCCGAAAGGCAATTAGGAGCAAATGGGCTCTCAAAATTAAAAGAAAAGTGAATGGTTCTATCGAACGCTACAAAGCCCGTTTGGTGGCTAAGGGGTACACACAGCAAGAGAGTATTGATTATGAAAATACCTTCTCTCCAGTTGTGAGATTTAGCTCTATTAGGCTAATTCTAGCTATAGTTGCAAGTATGGACTTGGAGTTACATCATATGGATGTAAAGACCGCATTTCTCAATGGAGAACTAGATGAAGAAATTTATATGGAGCAACCACGAGGTTTCATCCAAAATGGTCAAGAGCACAAAGTTTGTAAACTCAAAAGGTCTATTTATGGACTTAAACAATCATCTAGGCAGTGGTACTTGAGATTTCATCGAGCTATTACGTCTTATGACTTTAATATGATTGATGAAGACCAATGTGTATATGAAGCGGTCTGAAAGTAATTTTGTAGTATTATCCCTTTATGTGGATGATATATTATTAGCTGGAAATAACCTTAATTTCGTAAAGACTATAAAGAGCTGGTTGTCCCTCAATTTTGAAATGAAGAACATGGGTGAAGCTGATTACATCATTGGGGTTAAAATTCATAGAGATCGCTCTGTCACAAGAGTCATATATAGAAAAGATTATGAAAGACTGCAAACCAATAGATACTCATGTAGCTAAAGGTGAAAGTTTGAGCCTTGAAATGTGTCCCACAACTCAAAGTGAAAAAGAAGCCATGAAGAGGGTCTCATATTCAAGTGCAATTGGAAGTTTAATGTATACACTATTGTGTACACGTCTCAACATTTGTTATGCAGTTGGTCTTGTAAGTTGTTATCAGTCCAATCCTAGACAAACACACTGGAAAGTTGTTAAGAGAATCTTGAGATACTTGAGGGGAACTGCTGGTTATAAATTGTGTTACCAAGGGAGTGATTTACACTTGGTAGGTTACTCTGATGTTGACTGGGTCAAAGACTTAGATGAAAGAAAATCCACTTCTGGTTATATATTCTTACTTAATAATGGTACTATTTCGTGGAGTAGCAAGAAACAAACATGCACAGCTTTGTCAACTATGGAAGCAGAGTTTATTACATGTTATGCAACAGTACAAGAAGTTGTGTGGCTAAAGAGATTCATGGAACACTTAGGGATCGTTGACAAGCCAATGGATCCAGTGAAACTCTTTTGTGATAGCCAAGCAGCCATAACTTATACAAAATATCCTAAGTATCATAGTAGAACTAAGCACATAGATACAAAGTACAATTTTATTAGAGATATCATAGCACATAAGGAAATCACTCTACAATACATTTCAACACACAAAATGGTGGTTGATCCCTTGACGAAGCCAATACTTAGGGATGTTTTTATTGAGCATGTGAAATCTCTAGGCTTGCACAAATTGTAGAGTGTTGTATTTCCTTATTTGAATTCTTTGAATACAATACCTGGATATATCCTTTTGGAAAAATACACATTTATTTTGTTTCATGAATATTCCAATCATATTTGTTAATTGGCACATACACAATATTAGAGTATGTCGTACAGGATGACAAGGTTGTCTTTCTCACGCGAGCAACTGCCTTTGGCGCTTATGGAGAGCGAGCCAAGATGAGACATTTGTGGTTCTTATAGCTAAATGGTAGTTAACAAACATCATACTGTGAGTAAGAACATATTATTTAATGTCGCCCTAGTGGATGACTAGGATGAGATCCTAAAGAAATGTCAAACAGAATGATCAAATTATGGATTCCTACCATCCATAATACATGTAGCCAGATGTGAGATCTCCTCTAGAAGCCGTGAGAGGCTAGCAGAGTGGTAGAACTTAGGTAAGGTAAAGGGTTTACCTGGACCAAGATCTGTACGGTGTAAGCAAAGAAATCGACATACACTCTAGTAATCAGAATTACATTGTAGCATGCATTTCATATTGCATGTGCTTTAGAACCGCAAATTGGGAGGTAAGTGAATTAACCCTGCTTCACTACTGTGTGAGACCTAGAAAGGAATTAAATCCTTTCACTGGTGCTCTTATGACTTTGACAATATCATGAAGTGATAGATTAGTGTAAAGCAGCTAATCTTGAAGGGAGAAAGGAAGATATGTCAAATATATACATATTATGCTTGTGTCTTGGACCGGTCCATTATGAAGTCTAATTTAGATGACATCATAAGTTTGGACACAAGGCATATTTGAAATGAGAACGGCATAAGGGTTAGAGAAGTCGTATGTATATAGACATGTCTAGGGCATCTGAGGCACTTTATATTACATTATGAGATATCATAAACAACAAATGGGTAGCAATCTCTTATACTGAATCTGAAAAGGATTTCTAGTTTAAGAGCTCCCAAAATTAGTGTCCAAGCGGTCATGGCAACACATTATGTATGAAAATCTAAAAGGATGTTTATTTTCAAAAAGGCCACGTATGTGATTCATCCCATTATATGTGAGTGGGAGATGTTAGAACTAGTGTAACTCCACCCTTAATGGGTGAATACATAAGTTATTCTTCACATGAATGTGGTTCATGAATAGAGTAAGTTGTAACTCCATAGTAACTCCCTAGTTAATGAAAGAAGAGTTATTAAGCTCTTTATTAAAGTGGGAGTTAAAGGTAGTTTGTTCTACTATAAAAGGGGATGACTTTGAGGCCATTCCACACACCACAAATTGAGAGAAATAAACATCATTAGATTAGTGTGATTGTTGTGAAAAATTTACAAGACTCCACCGTTCGGCAATTGGTGGTAGTGAGACACATCGATCCTAGAGACGAAGGTATGTATTATTCCGCATAAATCTCCGAGTTTAAATTCCTTCACGCACCAATTTAAATAGACCTTTTACGAGCACTCCTCTAGTGCCTTTTTGTACAAGACTTCTACATACCAAAAATATATATACAAAGACAGCCAAATACATTCAGCTACTTTCATTAATCTTTCTCAAGAAAACTTACATTTTGTAATAAGAAAAATATTAGTACACATGCACCAGCAGCAAGATGAGAGTTGTCATTCTTAGTCACAAATGAGAAACATAGACTTCATTATTTCAACAAAAGGAACATTATGGTTCTGCTCTAGCTTCATTTAATCAGTAGATGCAAAAGATCAGCTAACATAGGATAGTAGCAAAATTTCGATTTACAAGCTTTTTCCATACCTTTCCAAGCTTCGCAAGTTCTGAAGATACAGAATGTAGTGGTACACTCCCATCAGTCCACTTCTTCTCATGAACTGGAATAACTGGAGCTGCATTGCTAGGCTTTTCATGGTCAGGGGAATTTTCAGCTACACCAGATTTTACTTTTCCTTCACTTCCAAAATCCTCAGCATGACAACTTACATCACTCAAACGCCTAGAAATAGCAGCCTGAAAAATGAACATAAATTGTTTAGGCCATTATCAATCAGAAACTAATAACTAGTGATACACTTTACAACGTACAAACGAATACATAAAGTATGTCCATGTATTAAGTATGTCCATGTATTAAGTATTTCCCAAGGAAGATTAAGAAATTTAAGTCAATATACGCAGAGTACCATTACATCTACTATTCATTCTAACAAATGGGTGGGAATTTAGTATAAAAGATTTCTTTTTTAAAAGGAAATTTCAACTAAGATATAATAGTTCAACTTGAATGTAACAAGGTGCATACAAAGAAGCAAACTTATAGGAGTCGGCCTCATGAATCATATTGCATCTATACTTTTATCTGACAAATGGGTGAGAATTTAGTATAAAAGAGTTTTTTCTTCAACTAAAATATTTAGTTCAACTTGAAGGTAAAAGGTGCATACAAAGAAGCAAAGTCATAGGAGTCAGCCTCATGAATCATACAACAATATACATTAGTACATTACACATGGAAAACATCAATAATGTAGTGGATTCCATTAAATCAATAGAATACCAAGAAATATCACCTGTGTTCTCAGAATTGCCTGAATATCCGGTTTTTTCTTCGACAAAAACTTCTCTGTTTGATCCAAAGAGTCAACACTAGTTGTTGGCCTTTCATCCCAACCCTTTCTACTTGATTTACCAGACCCCACAATTGCCTCCGAAACTTTAGAAATTCCAGCAGCAATAGCAGCCATTTTCTTCTTTCCAGAAGAATCCCCACCCTTAAGACCACCAGATAACCGTCGTCCAGGAGATAACGACATCCTTCTCGCCACCAATGGACTTGCCTGCCTTCTCCCTGCCGTAGGTGATGGCTGCCGATACCTTGAAGAAAAATAATTTATTCATAATCTTAAATCTTTGAAGGTGATCTACAACTCTCCACACCTATTCAAATTTACAGCCCGATGCCTCTGAGTGATCTAGTTTACAAAATAGGCAGCAAATGTATAGGATTTTGTATATTTATACTTAAAATATACATATTGTACATATAATATACACATCGATGTATAGGTTTTATATATTTGGGTTATTGCTGGTAGGGATGTCAGTGGGGCGGGTAAATACTGGTACCGCCCCTCACCCGCTCCAGTTGGGTCGGGTATGGGGGATGGTTTGGTGGGTGGTGGGGCGGGTATGGGTATCAAAAGTGCTACCCGCCATGAGTAGTGGGGCGGTGGCGGATTTCATATAAGACACGCACCGTACCCGCACCGCACCCGCTACCAGCACCGCCCATACCCGCACCGCCTAAATAATAGGCCTGCAACTTGTTTCCTTAGCCAAAGTATGGAAAGAGTAAAGGAAAATAACCAACTTTTAATTCCAAGCTACCACCATCTGGTAAAGTTAGTGGAAAAGGAAGGATGAGTGGCTTTGCTAAATATTTGGAAGTGGAGGAGAATCAAGTTCAAGAAAAATCGGAGTTGGAGAAGTATTTTGAGACTCCTAATGTACCTCTTGACGATGACTTTGATATCCTTGTTTGGTGGAAAACCAATGGATCGACATTCCCGATTCTTCAAAGGATAGCAAGGGACATCCTAAGTATCCCCGTTTCTAGTGTTGCTTCTAAGTCGGTTTTTAGCACAGGTGGCCGTGTGTTGAGTACTCATCGTAGTCGCCTTCTTCCGTCAACCGTCAAGGCTTTAATGTGTGCTCAAAACTGAATTTGGACTAATATTAAAGGTAAGTAGAAGTTTTATTTTAAATTCAATTCAACTTGTTTCTTTATATAATGCATTATTTTAAATTTGTCTTATCTCTTAATTTTAATTATTAGGTGATGGTGGACTAAAAGAAGTTGAGTATCGGCAAATTATTGACGAAATGGAGGAGGAAGAATGTATTACCGAAGATGAGGTATTAAGTGTTTTAAATAGTTCAACTTAATTAATCATTTGCCATATATCCGTCAAACAGTGTTAAATTTTTAAATTTCTATATTTTAGGTGAAGGAGGTTGATGTATGATAAGGATTGATTGAAGAAGTCATGGATGCAAATGTTGAACTTCAGCAGCTGAAGAATTGTATCAATCAATGTAGAATGTTTGTTATTTTTAGTTGCTTTAAAAAAACTTGTGGGAGCTGTTTTTTTTAGTTGCTTTGTTAAATGAACTTTGGTACATTGTGGTATCAATCAGTGTAGAATGTTTTAATCAAATGGTGAAGAGTTAACTTACTGATGTAGGATTTGAGTTTTGTTAATTTTATTGATACAGGTAGTGTAGAACATTGATTAGTTGAATATTTTAGGTGGGTAGGTGAGGCGGGTATGCGGGTACCCAACGGGTGGTGAGGCGGGTAATGGGTACCTGCCGAGTAAGTGGGCGGGGAAGGTGTAATCCTATACCCGCTAGGCGGGTACGGGTGGAGGAATTACTACCCGTGATGGGTGGTGGGGCGGGTGTGGGGGTGGGTTTTAGGTGGCGGGTACGGTATGGGGTACCCTTCCCAGCGCTCGCCCCGCCTCGTTGACATCCCTAATTGCTGGTAATTAATAAAGCCGAAGGGACATAAACGAAAGAATTCATTTATAATACTCGTACAAAATCTACTAGAAAACCTATTCCTATATAATTCTCACTATAAATCTTATTTAAACATGAATTAAAATGTCAAACTCTAACTAATTTCGATTTCCTACAACTTTGAATTATTTTGTCCGAACATACCTTGATGGAACTATAATAGCTGGTTCCTTCGATGTCCTTCGATTTTCCTCCTTAGCAGCTACTAAACTTGGCACTACAGATTTTGATGGCACTGGTGAAGCTGATCTCTTCACTTTCCCAGCTGGCGATGGATCCCTTTCGCCGCAACCACCACTCACATTTTTCTTCCCCGCCGATACTGATCTTTGCTTCACTGACGCCGGAGACGAAAATCTCTTCGGCGGTTGAACTTTTTCAGAAGAATTTTTGTTCACATCCACATTTTCCTTCGGTGCAAGTACTTCTCTAACCCAAACTTTTTCCTTCCCATCTTTCGCATTCAAACCCGAACCCACACCCGCACCGCTTCCATTTTTTGACAAGTAAACAGAGATAGGATCCGAATCGGATACAGGTTGGATGAGAAATCCGCCGTTCGAAATACGTGCAACTAACGGTTCCGGCGAGCCAATGAACGCGTGGCGACCAGCGATTGGGCGAATATTAACGGCGCGTGGGACCGGTGGAGAATCAAAGCAAAACCGGTCAACGTGAACAAATTGACCGAGTTGAAGCCGGTTCGTGAGGATCAGATCTGTGTCCCGGTCCGATAAGGACACGTAAGTTGAGTTGAGAGAGTCGGAGAGTTGAACGTAGAAGCCGTTGTGGGGCCACAAGGAATCAGTAGTGGAGAACGCCGGGACGATTCCGATCACCTGCAGCAGCGGTGTACGGTGGTCGCCGGTGACACGTGTGCTTGTGTTCATGGATTGGAGTAGCTTAAGTAGGATACCTGGAGTAAGTGTTGCCATTGCTATTTGCTAGCTATGGTGAAAGTGAAAATTATATATGAAACTTTGAAGAAAGGGAAATGGAGAAATGGCCGTTAGTGAAATTCAAAAATGAGAAAGGCGGTATTAATAATTGTATCTTTGAAGTTTTGAATTCGAGATTCAAGTGGCGACAGATGAGATTTGAAGAGACGTAACGGCTAGGGCAGATTAACTTTCATGTGAATTTTGTTTAGTGTTAGGAGAAAATTAACTACTACTACTACGAGTATTTTTTTTTTTTACAGTATCAATGAATCTTATGTGATAAAAGACATAAAAGGGTCTATACACTAAGCTCCCGCTATGCGTGGAGTTCAGAAAATGATCGGACTACAAAGATCTATTGTACGCAGTCTTACTTTTCATTTATGTAAGACGTTATTTTCACGGCTTGAACTCATGACCTCCTATCACATTGCATCAACTTTAACGATTACTCTCAGTCTCTGTTTCTTGTGATAGAAGAGAGAAAATGATAAAAATGATCATTTATGTTTGGGATGGGTTTAAAATAGTTCCTTAATGTATTTAATAATTTTGCTTCTTTAAGTTTGTCAAAAGATAATACTTTAGTCGTCGTTAAAGATTTATCAAATTATGTCTGATAAATTTGACAAGAATTATGAAAAAAAAGGAAATCAGCGAGAACGCACATTCAGAGGTACAATGCTTTTAGTTTATGTTATATTTGATTTATTTATGACTTTTGGTGCAGCTTTTTAAGGTGTCATTTTTGTTATTTTTATAGGGGAAAACTCAAATATGTCATCGAATATCGAAAATGACTCATTATGTCACTCATCAATAGTTTGGCTCATTTATGTCATCGTCGTTACCAAAATGACTCATCCATGCCATTTCCGTTAACGCCGGTTTACAATATTATTTTTCATTAACGTCGGTGTTAATGAAAATGGCATAGATGAGCCATTTTGATAACGGCAATGGCATAAATGAGTCATTTTGGTAACAACAATGGCATAAATGAGCCAAACTATTAAGGAGTGACATAAATGAGCTATTTCCGATACTTCGATGACATATTTGAGCTTTTCTCCTTTTTTATATCTTTTTTGTGTTTAGTCCAGTTTTTTGGTTTTATAAATTTTAGGATTTTATGAGACTTTATTGATTTTATGAGTCATTTCTGATACTTCAATGATATATTTGAGATTTTCTCCTTTTTTATATCTTTTTTTTGTGTTTAGTCCAATTTTTTGTTTTTATAAATTTTAGGATTTTATGAGACTTTATTGATGTTCAGGATTAAAAAAAACTCTCACTTTTTTCTTCTAATCTAACGAACATAAATTGTTAAATATTTGATGGAGTTAAAAATATTGAATTTTGACAAACTTAAAGAGACCAAAACTGTTTTGTGCATACTTAAGGGACTATTTTGAACCAACCTTTAACATAAGGGATCATTTATGTCATTTTCTCAAAAAGTTAGGTTATCAATGAATTTTAATTTGTGATAAACGTTTAGTTATTATTTCTTACTAGATTTTAAATTTATGCTTATCTGGAAATCTATCAGGAATTACACAATAAATGAATTGATTGGGTAAATATTTGTTTGTGTCCTTATGCATAAAAGTAAAATTGTCGCTAAAGTCAAATTTATTACTCCTTTTTCTAGAGAAGAATGACGTGCGCCAGTGTAGTATATGAGCGCCAACATCAAATTTCAGCGTGATTTTAAATAGTATTTTTTATTTTTAGGGACTACAAAATTTTAAAAGTGAAACTATATCACACCATAGAGTTCGAAATTCTTACTAGTGAGACCACAACACAATATGTTGAAATTTGAACCTTTTAATAGTGAAAAGTCAGCATTAGAGTTCGAAGCCAAATTGTCATAAAATTCATGGTTCTGTTGAAAATTTATCTTTGGCGGGGAGATGTGTCCACCCATCTTTGATGAATTAAACACTAGTGTTCCGCATGTTGGAGACTTTATCTCTTCGCACATGCATGATCTACGAAGTGAGTAGATGACCGTAGGGTCAAGAATCGTCAAATTTCGTTGCGAAATGAAAGAGATATTGGTCCACGAAGTAAGGTGTTTGAGGCATGAAAATATGGTGTGGGACAAATCTACCACATCGGTGGAAATAAGAAGAATTGCTCTCTATATAAGTCTCTAATGTGGTAAAGGGTTTGGGACCCCAAGGGGTATCCCATGTGTTTAAAGGAGGGAAGACCTAGATGTGCTTGGGTTCAAGGCTAAGCCCACACGCGCGCCGCCCGCCCGTCCCGTCCGGTCCGGTCTCAGTCTGTGGGTTGTGGGGACTTTCTGATATTATCTTTTTGGACCAGAGGACTTTGTCAGATGTACAGTTTTATCCCTGAAGTTTCATATGTACAGTCTGGTCCCTGAAGTTTCAATATTTACATTTTGGTCCTCAGAGTTTCTGGAAAGTTGGTTTTGGAGCATTAACCAACCATTACTTGGTTGATTAACTCCTCCATTTTCACCCTCCTTCATGTCCATTTAAGCAGCCTCTTTGATGGCCATTAACAGCCATTACTTGGTTGTTTAATGTCCTCCTAATGGCCATTAATAGCCATATTTTGGGCAGTTGTTTAGCCCCTCCTCCATGCTATATATTGAGCCTCCTTTGGCTCAATTCGTGACAGAAATATAGGCTGGAAAAATATGAAAAAGACTGGGGAAATAGTGCAAAACAGAAGAGAAAACTGCATTTTCAGCACAAAACAGTCACTGATTTTCTGCAAAACCAGTGACAAAAATACCACAAAAACAGTGTCATATCACAAGATATACACAACAGAGACACACTATATACACAGAGACAAAACAGAAGAAAAGATAGAATCTCTTCCTTCCTTTTTCATATCTTCAGCAAGTCGATTCATATTTGTTTTATTCGGCAGGCTCAACCTATTGGCTTTGTAGCGTTGAGATTAAAGTGTTGTTTTATCTTGGGAGACTATTGCCCGCTAATATAAAAACATATATAAGGGGCAATCTTGTCTTAAGGACAGAGGGCAATTCCTCGACTCAACACACAACGTTGTAACCATCCAGATTTAGTTGTTTCTTGATTTCAGGATATCAAGATTCAAGACACAACAAGCTTGCGGCAGTTCTTAACATTGGCTTTGCAAGGTTATCAAGATTCAAGACACAACAAGCTTGCGGCAGTTTTAAAGATTGATCGTTTATTTATCCTTTCGAACACTTGTAATAGTTATTTACTTCCCGTACTGCTTTATAAAGTACAATAGAGTACCAACAGGTTCTACAATTGAGAACTCCAAAAGTTTTCATAAAGTCTTAAACTACTACAATTTAAACTTCATAATCTCAATTACTTATATAATATTTTTAAGAAAGTTCTACTACAAAAGTCATTCATCTTATTAGGAGGTTGGTGGAGCAGTATGGGGAGAGGAAGAGAGACCTATATATGGTTTTCATCGACATCGAGAAGGCATACGACAAAGTTCCTAGGGAGGTTCTATGGAGATGTTTGGAGGTTAGAGGTGTACATGTGGCATACAATAAGGCAATCAATGATATGTATGATGGAGCCAAGACCATGGTACGGAGGGTTGAACACTCCTTAGCATATCTAGGGCTCGAACTAGAGACCTTTGACTAAGAATAGGGAAGCACCATTCCACCACTATCTTTATTGTGGTTATTTGTTTTATCTATTACAACCTAAGCACACCAAGCGGGGATAGCTCAGTTGGGAGAGTGTTATGCTGAAGATCTGTAGATCACGTATTCGATCCACGTTCACTTGTTTTTTGGTGTTGTTTTTTTCTGTTTAATCCAAATAGCATTTTCTTTTCGCTTCTGTTGTTGGTTTTTTCTGTTTAAATTATTTTAGACTTCCCACTTGCGCTTGGACATTTTGTTGTTTCACTCTCTTTCCGTCAAGCTCTAACAAGTAAATATTCAAACTCTTTGATACTTGAAATGAATGAATGATTAGAAACAAGAAAATTATTAGTACAACAATAATATACCCAGTGAAATCCTATAATATGGGTCTGGGGAGGGTAGAATGTACGCAGACCTTACCTCTACCTTGGTAGGTAGAGCGACTGTTTCCGAGAGACCCTCGGCTCAAGACAAAGTACAAGCCTAAGCAAAGTAAGACAAACAAAGTGAGTAAGTCATGATAGTGAATTCTGAAAGAGAAAAAGAAGCAAAAGGAAGCAATAAATAATGCAAGACAAACAAAATACACATATCATCATAAATCAAACGACAAGTGATTATAAGACAATATTGTGCCTACTAGTATGATAGGCTAAGCGAGCCTACAATAATAATATTACAAATACCAGTTTGTAAGTGTAGGCAGGACTACGCTGGGCTACCTACTACCCATCTACCCTAATACGTGTCCTTCATAACCCCTATCTAAGGTCATGTCCTCAGTGAGTTGCAATTGCGTCATGTCCCGTCTAATCACATCTCCCCAATACTTTCTCGTCCTACCTCTACCCCTCATGTACCCGTCCATAGCCAACCTCTCATACCTCCGCACTGGGACATTTGTGTCTCTATTTTGCACGTGCCCGAACTATCTTATCTCACTTCTCGCATCTTATCCTCTACCGAGGCCACTCTCACTCTGTCTCGAATATCATCATTTCTAATTTTATCCCTTCTTGTATGCCCACACATCCATCTTAGCATCCTCATCTCCGCAACTTTCATCTTTTGGGTGTGCGAAGTCTTGATCGGCCAACACTCATCCCCATACAACATAGTCGGTCTAACCACCACCCTATAGAACTTGCCTTTAAGTTTTGGTGGCACCTTTTTATCGCACAAGACTCCAGATGCGAGCCTCTATTTCATCCACCCTACCCCAATACGATGTGTGACATCGTCATCAGTCTCTCCATTCCCTTGGATAATAGACTCGAGGTACTTGAAGCTCCCTTTCTTTGGAATGACCTGAGTACCAAACCTCACCTCCACGCCTGCCTCAAGGTCGCTCCCATTACTGAACTTGCACTCTAAGTATTCTGTCTTGGTCCTACTCAGCCTGAACCCTTTAGACTCCACAGTCTGTCTCCAAACCTCCATCTTAGCGTTCACTCCGTTGCGAGTCTCATCAATCAGGACTATGTCGTCTGCGAATAACATACACCATGGCACCTCCCCTTGAATAACATACAACATGCATGTGTGCTTCCGTCTGAGTGTGCATGTGCAAGTAGATTTATTGCATGACATATGATATGTCTGGTCTCGTGAATGTGAGGTACTGCAGGACCCTAGCCAGGCTACGATAGTGAGTCGAGTCTGAATACGGAGGGCCGAAATCAGCGCTGAGCTTAGAATTGGTGTCTACTAGCGTGTGGGATAATTTGCAAAATATCATGCATGCACGGTCAAGGATCTCTTCAGTGTATTTCTTCTGACACAAAAATAGGCCGCCAGAATTTAGAGTGACAGAGATGCCCAAGAAATAACTCAGGGGCCCCAAATCTTTCATAGCAAACTTAGAGGAAATGAGAGACATAATAGACCAGCGGAGAGCATCAGATGATGTGGTGATAATGATGTCATCAACATATAATAAGAGGTAAGTTATGTCTGGACCCTTATTGTAGATGAACAGAGAATGATCGGATATACTATGTGAAAAACTGATAGAGGAGATGTTGACACCCAATTTTGTCCCATCTTTTATGATTTTATTTGTAATTTTTAATATTTTTTCACTTTTTAAATAATTTTTAAATATAGGCATATATGTGTGTATCTTCGTATTATTATTATTATTCGCATATTTTATATCATTTGCATTTTATAATAATCATAAGTTATCCATAATATTCTATGATATTTTATTTCTCGCAAAATTGCATCGCATTTCCCTTTTATTAAGCATTAAACATTTTGCAAATATTATATTTTTATTATTATCACATCGTTATATTATTTTAAATAATTCACATCTTTTACAAAACAAAAAATATATATACATATATATATATATATATATATATAAACACATATTTTTTTTAATATTAAACCCCTCTTATATATTTTTAAATCCATAACCCATTTTTATTTTCCTAACCCAAAACTAATTTCTACCCAAAATATTCTATCCAACCTCCAAAGTCCATCTCCAAATTAATTCTTATTTTCATTGAGATCCGCAATGAATTTCAAAACATAACCCACAAATATTTCCCCTTTTAAACCCCAACCCAACACATTGACTCCCCAAAACAATTAAACCCAATCCCGTCGGCCCACTCACCCGACCCAAACCCGTCGACCCATCACCATCTTCCCCATTTAAACCCCTTTAACCTAAAAACAAAAAAATCTCAAACCCCCAAATCAAAAACCCTTCAGCCGCCGCTGCCGCCATACCCCCCATCCGACCGGTCACCTCGCCCCCTGCCACCACCCACTCCCTGCCACCAACCCTGACACCACCACACCCCTCCCGTCACTTCGCCCACGCCCATACCCCTAAAATCCGCTTCCAAAAATCAGAAATCTTCACCTTTAATTCGAATTTCAAACTCGTTCTTGGGGGGAAATCCACCTATAAATACCCCATGTTGTTCTTCATTTTGAAGAGGAGATTTTCGGAGAAGAAAAAATAGATTTTGGAAGGATTTTCGGAATATACATAAAATACTTTGTTGTGTTCTTGAGTTTAAAGCATTTTGGCTTCTTTGTTGTTCGAGAATCAAGTCCGAAAAGGTTTGTCATCCCCTTTGATTCTCTGATTTTTCTTCACTGATTTGGAATTGGTCGACCCGATCGATCGACTTGTCGTAACATTTTCGTAATTCTTGCATTTCATATTTATGTATGTTGGTTATCTGAATTTGGTGTTAAAATTTGATTTGGATCACCGATTTGGTCAGATTCTTGACCGGTCAGTCGACCCGATTTGAATTTCCAAATTTCTTGCATTATTCTTTGTTGTTATCATTGGTTATCTGAAATTGATGAAATTATTTAATTAGGATTGAAACTCCAATTCGGTCATCATTGACCGTCGGGTCGCCTCAATTTGAATTTCCAAATTTTCTTGCATTGTTCTTTGTTATTATTATTGGTTATCCTAAATTGATGAATTTATTTGATTAGGGTTGAAAGCTGATCCGGTCGGGTCGACCCGATTTGGATATTTCCGCATTCTTGCATTTCATATTCTTGTTATTGGTTATCCGAATTGGGTGTTGAAATCGATCCGTTGAAACACCGATCCGGTCAGATCATCGATCCGGTCGGTCGACCGATTTGGATATTTCCGAATTCTTGCATTCCATATTCTTGTTATTATTTATCCGAATTTGGTCGAAATCGATTCGAGTTCGGATCATCGATCCGGTCAGATCATCGACCGGTCGAGCGACCGATTTGAATATTTCGAATTTCGTAACTCGGTCGGATATTTTAAAGCGCTCACCTTTCGTTTCCTTGGCATTGTTTTCTTGTTTTATTAATATCGCATTAAGGCCGAATTAAATTGAATTCGAGGCCGCGCTTTTCTTCGCTTTCGCTTCTCTATTTTTAGTATAACTATTTTAGATATCGTTAACGGATATATTATTGTTTTATTAAGTTTATCTTGTTTTAGATTTCTTGCGACGGATATCATTGTTTTACTATTTTGAACAAATACCGTCTGTTGGTATTTGTTTTACTTTCGCTTCTTGCTCGGATTGATTATTGTTTTTACTGTTTTTACGTTTTTCTTGTTTTAAAATAAACACCGCACCTTTCGTGACATTGCTTTCCTGTTCCAGTCCACCGCTTTGACATTCAAATTACCGTTCTCTTGTTTCTTTGTTTCTTGTTTTAAACTAGACACCGCGTCATTTTCGAAACTGCTTTTTCTTCTCTGCCTCTGTTTTTACATTCTTTATCGCACTCTGCCATGTTTACGTTCGATTTTAAATTTTACTGATTTGAACACGATACTACACCGCCGATGAAAAATATCCGTCGATTTTGAGGCCTCCACGGTTGCAAAGACTAAATATAACTTCGGGCAATGATCAAGACTTAAACCTTTTATCCGAGATCAACATGTTTAGTAGGCGAGGTGAATTATATATTCGCAGCCACGACGTGATTATAGTGATCTTTTCTATTTCACCCGAGAGACCAACACGTTTAGTAGGCGAGGCAATCAAAATAAACCACGTTAGTCATATGTTTGCAGCCACGACGTGAATGGGATGGTCCTTTCAAAATTTAAGTTCGAGCCTCCGCGATCAAAACATTCACTGTTTTGAATACGGATATGAAGTTATTTGTATTTAACTGTTTCTAACCGTTTGTTCTTGACAGCTTGCAGGGACTAAAGTAAATAAAGGCAATTATTCCTCGGAGTTTATTTATTGCTATTTCTTTCTTTAATTCAGCTTTTATCTCGCTTTGTATTGTAATATTATTTATCGCACTTATGTAATTATTGAAATGCTTAGAATAGGCAAACTTAGGATTTATTCATAGGTTAGTTTAAGATTTGAAACCCGTCGCTAGCTTATTTATTTGTAGGCTCGCAAACTTAGAAATTCTTCGCTAGTTTATTTATTTTAGGCTCGTCACGCGTATTCAAGATTTTCAAAACAACTTTTGTCATCTTTTATTTGCTTTATTAATCATAACGAATAAGTTTATCTTTTGTCAATTTACAATTCAATGATTCCCAAAATTTTACTTCTTTGGCATTATAAATAAATTGTTTTACTATCAATTGTCAAAATATATATTTTTTCAACTCTACATGTATTTCTCTTTAGATATCATATAAATGCATATTTTGAAAAATCTCTACATTTATCTATCTTTTAAAAAGCATCCTTTTTCTAATTATTTGCAAACGTCTTTTAATCTATTATACTTGTAAAACATGCATTATTTCTACCAATAATTAACCTGAGTTTTACCGGATAATCGCAAGTTAGCGGATCTTAAAGGATGCCTAACCCCTTCCCTTTAGGATAATAAAGAACCCTTACCTAGAATCTCACTAGTTTCGCAGACCTTAAAATTGGAGTTTACATTGCAGCACTTAGTTTAAATATTTAGGTGTCCTAATTCACCGTAAAAATAATTAGGTGGCGACTCCTCAACCCTTTTTACCCAGGAATCACCCTGAACACGTCCGCGCTCCGCTTTGACCCGAGCAAGGTCGAAAAATGGGCGCTACAGGAGATACAATCGGCGAACCGCTGGTACTATGCTTGAGGAGCATGTTTCAGTTTATAGATTGATTTCCGCAACAGACATACATAATCTAGATGAATAGGATCCCTGAAACCCATAAGTTGATGCATATATACCGTTTCATGAAGATCTTCATGTAAGAAGACATTCTTGACATCAAGCTGATAAATGGGCCAAAACTTGGATAGGGCAATGCCGAGGACGGTCCGGATTGTTGTGGGATTTACGACTGGGCTGAACGTTTCATCACAGTATACTCCCACCTGTTGAAACATAGCATCACCTACAAGATGAGCCTTGTACCTCTCAAAAGAACCATCAAATTTCTTTTTTTTGTCTAAAAATCTACATAGAACGAATAATGTTAGCATCAGGTAGACGAGGTACTAGGTCCCACATCTTATTATCAATAAGAGCATTATATTCATCAATCATTGTGGATTTCCAATTTGGGTCGGACAAGGCATCCTTCGGATTTTGAGGGACAGGGGAAGAGACAACTGAAACAGATAGGATAAACAGCCATTTAGGTTTAGAAATTATGTGCATGACACGAGTTTCCATTATCCAAGAGCGTGTCTCGGGACGCGGGATGGGAGAAGGGTGGCATGTCGCAGAACTGCTGGGAAGAGGAGGAAGGGCAAGGGTGGTGGGATCGACTGGCCGAGGCTCGGTTTGCCGAGATGTAGCTGCGAAATCACTCTGAGACAGGCTGTTCTCGGCCACCGTCGGTGGAATCGGTGGGCAGCGTGTCCCAGACTGACCGCGGTGGGTGTGGGTGCCGGGGTCTGAGATGGCGGACTATGTATGATGAATTAGAAGGGGTTCAAGCCATCATCTTGGAAGTCATTACCGAGGTGGCGATTTTAGGGAGGCAAAGGGAATTGAGACTCATCAAGTAGGACATGACGTGAAATAATAATTTTAGGCTTAACAAGTCATAGCACGAGTAACCACTATGATTGGCGGGGTAACCCAGAACCATAAACGAGAATGACCGGGGTTGGAGTTTGTGAGTGGTTGGATGGATGGATAGGATAACAGAGACATCTAAAAATACGCAAGTGTTGGTAGGAGGGGTTCCTACGAAATAGAACTTGAGTGGGCGACCGTTGAGCTAGAGACTTGTTTGGGATTATGTTTAGGAGATAGGTATCCATGGAGATGGCGTAATTCCAGAATTGAGGGGGAATTGAGGCATGAGCAAGTAGGGCACGAATTAAGTTATTTAAGGTTCGGATTTTTCGTTCGGCTTTACCACTTTGAGAGGAGCTGTGAGGGCATGAAAAATGAAAGGTATGACCATTGTTGGAGCAAAATTGTTTGAATTGGTTATTAGCGAATTCTCTGTCATTGTTAAATTTTAAAACATTTAATGCTCTTTTCAAATTGTGTTTTTACGAAAGCACTAAATGAGGAAAAAATAGGGTAGATCTGAGATTTATTGCCAATTGAAAAAGTCCATAGAAAGTTGGAATAATCGTCCAAAACAACACATAATAGTGATGGCTAGCCGTACTTAAAATAGAGGAAGTTCACAAATCGTTATGTATGATATCGAAAGGTATTAAAGTACAATTTGTGGATGCATAAAATAGTAATTTAACATGTTTCCCAAAAACACAGGATTCACATATAGGAGTCTTAGAAATATGGTTGCAATTGATAAAATTATTGTTCCTAAGGGAGCGTAAAACAGAATCTCCCAGATGTCATAATCTAGAATGTCATAAGGAAGACGAAAGAGCAGAAAAGGTTGATGGAATTGAGGCTGAATTTTTTACGGCGTTTGAAATAGAGTAGAGATCTCCGGTGCTGTCACATCTCATTATTCGTCTCCCTGTCGTAAAATCCTTCACAGAAAAATCAAAAGAATCAAAGTTAAGGGAAACATTATTATCAGTTGTAAAACGTCGCATAGAGATTAGATTCTTAATGAGTTTAGGGGCATGGAGGAAATTTTTTAAGATTAATAGTGGATGTGGTGGGGATAAGGATGAATGACCAAAACCGTGAATAGGAATGTCTTGTCCACTACCAAAAATAATATTCTGATTTAAATTACTCAAATTGGAATAAGACGAGAGAGTACCTTATGATGCCGTCATGTGAGATGTGGCACCTGTGTCCATATACCAATTTTCGTCTGGAGCGTTGAGTGACATTGTGTTCATAGCTGCTTCAATGTAAGTCGGTGCATAAGTAGAGGGCGGGGGGGCCTGTGCTGTGTAGGTCTGTTGTGGATGTGAGCCGAGTATGCCAAGTTGGGCCTGTCGAGTCGGAGGTAGAGTCCACGAGAAAGTTGGATACGGGCAATGAGGAGATGTCTATGATGGTGGGTCCCACGCGGCCCATGGCGGGTAGGCAGCCCGCATAGGAGGTTGCTACCATTGCCATTGTCGCTGCTGATTGTTTCTTGCCGGCGGGGACTACCCCTTCCTATCGCCGTTGTTAGTAGAATTTCATCATTCGCGACCCTTGCCGAACTGCCACGGTCCTCGGGTCGGCGGTACTGGGTGCCGGATTTGGAGGCCCGGCCGTCGGCGGAGGACCCGACGGTGGTGGTGATTGCGGTGTCTACAATGCTGGCTTGAGTGGTGTTGCGCTTGATTTTCCGAGTTTTCTCGAGAATTAGCTTCGAACGACCTCATAAAATGGTGGTAACGACATGCATTGATGAAGGATGGTGGCAACGCCGTTATAGGATTCGTTCAAGCCTGCAATAAGTTGCATAACTAATCGTTGATTAGTGACGGGTGCGCCAACGTTGGAGAGTTGGTCAGCAAGGTCCTTGAGTTCTTGACAATATGCAGACACGTTTGGAAAATCATCCTGATGAACGTACTTGAACTGATTTTCAAGGTATAACGCTCGTTGAGTTTTGTTGTCGTGGAAAATACTTTCCAAACGTGGGGCAGTGGCATCGGTCTCAATGATGGTGTGCAACAGATCAATAGATATTGTGTCGTATATCCACTAGAGGACGACTGCGTCCAAACGAGACCATAGTGCATCATCAGAAGTCGAAGCCGAGGGGAGGTCTGTGTACTTCGGTGTAGGAGGGATAATGTGATCGATAACTTCGTAAATACGACAATGGATCTTAAAAATCTTCGCCCACGAGGAGTATTGACCTTTTTCTATCTCAAGGGTGACAGAGATGAATTTTTTGATATTATTGACTGCAATTGCAGGATGGAATTTGGTTTTGTCAGCCATGGAAGATGAAATTTATGAGGAAGAGGGAGGGAGAATGGTCTGAAAAACTAGGGTTTCGTCGTGGGGAAAGGGGCGACCGAGAGAAGAAGTCGGCGGCTAGGGTAGGAGATTTTAGAGTTAGGCTACTGATAGCATAAAGGAATATATTCCTTGATTTTATTGATGAAATTTACAATATATATAGTATTACAAAAGTATTTACTTTACTATAAACTAGGTAACTAATCAACCTAATTACAAAATGATTATAATTCTACATAAATTAGGAGATATACAATTAATACAATTAATGAAAGAGTATTCGGAAAATATTCTATTTAAAATAACAAAATATATGCGCGCGCACACACTCATATATATATATATATTACATTTCTACTATTTGTTATTATTGTTGAACCACTTAATATAAAAGCAAAAGAATCAAAAAGCTTTGAGAAAATTGGGGAATCCCATTACAACAAAAAAGACATTTAGTGACAATTATTTAACAGCAATAACTTTATTACTGCTAATTGTATTATTACAGTCAATGTTTAGGATACGGATATTTATAGACATCTTATACCCTCTTGCATTTATGTCATCTCAAATCTGATGCAAGGGTGGTGCTAGCCACACTAAACCCCCCTCAAACCAATTGTAACAATCTTTTGGAGACTTATAAAATGCTCAGTTAATATTAAATAAAATTGGCTTGGCTTCAATTTTAAGTGATTATCTGTCATTTAAGAAAAGATTCAGTATTTTCTAGTAAATGCATTTTTTCCGGCAAAATATGTTTGATATTTTAAAAGTAGCTTTACTGTCAACTGTAATTGTCACAAATAAATGTCACAAAAAGGAAAATACTTTTAGCGTTTGGATCTTTATCGGCACTCATAATAATAGCCGTTAAGGGCATTAGCACTTTAAATCCAATGATATTTAATCAATTTTCACTAAATGCTTTTGCAGCAATAACTACTGCCGCTAAAAAAATACTATTTATTAAAGGCCCTTTTGGTGTAGTGTGCTTCGCAAAGCTAAAGTTGTTAAGATGTCTATGCAAATGGAAGGTGGTTTCACTTGTTGTATCTAAAAGTAAAATAGCTGGATTTTGATTATGAGAGTTAAAAAATAAAGTTACAGATTTTCTATAGTCATAAGCGACAAGTAGTTGCTCGTATAAAGAATTCTACCTAGTGGGTACTTCTTCTGGAATTTTTCTATAAAATAGTTGGCAATCGTGACAAATTTTTTTATATTCTTTTCTTTATCGTATTCTATTATTTTTAAAAATAAAGTTTATTGCAAATTATATTTTACTAAGAATGTCTTCAAAAAGTGATAGACTATCCATTACAATTAAGTTATATATATGACACACACATTTTATATGAAAATGATCTGGAAAAAATGAAGTTAAACTATTTTTAAAAATTGTAATAGCGTAATTGTTAGAAGAGGCGTTATCTAATGTAATAGTCATAATTTTATCAGTTATTCCGTAATAATCGCACACTTGATAAATATTTTCTGCAATAAAAGTACCAGTGTGCCTATCATCTATATATATATACGCTAAGATACGTTTTTGCATAGACCATTTATAATCTATCTAATGACAGGTTACCGTTAAATAATCATGGTCGTTAGTACTACGGCCTATATCAGAAGTGATAGCCACTTTTCCATTAAAATGATATAATGAATAACGTAAATACTGTTGATATTCATGTACGAATTTAAATACATCTCTCTTAACAGTTGATCTAGGAAAACCGTTAAAAGCAGGATTATACATATCTCTAATGTAATGAATAAAATCGGGAGACGAAGGAAATGAAAAAGGCAAACCCTCCACAACAACTAATTTTGCTATTGCTTCCCTATCTCTATGTTTATCGTATTTAGGTCTACAATTCCCCCTGTCATAGGGTTAATTTGACCATGTACTTGGTATGTGGCAATATGTGAACCTTTTTCCGATGAAGCGGACGTTTGCGCACCCGGTTTTGAAGCCTTGTATTGGGCATATTTAGCTAGATGAGCCATTGCTACGTGTCTCATTAAACCTCCCGTCCCACCGGGACCTTTTCCAGTTTTAAATTTTAAAACGTCTTTACAAATTTTACATCTAGCTACTTGATTCTCTACGTCCCTATCAAAAAATGTTCACGCATCTGATTTTAATGTTCGTTTTACTGGACCTTGTCTCATACTAGGGGGAATATGAGATATTTCAGTTGAAGGTGCACTAATGGGTGTGTTGTCATCTACATTAGTGGGTGTATCATCTAGATCATCGTCTAAATTAAAGTCTTCTTGAGTTCCAGAAAATAGCTCCTCGTCTAAATCTAATGGTATTGTAGGAAAATGTTCAGTATCAACAAAATCATCCTGTGTAGGAATATGATTCTGTCTAGAAATAGGATGACCAGAAGAAGTACCCTTGCCCTTGTTACCCTTACTAGAAGAAGCATGACCCCTACCCGTAAGCATACGTTTAAATCATTCCATTATAAATTTATAATTATACTAATAAATAATTAAAGTAAATGAAATTAGGTGCGCTAAATAAAATAAACAGACAATAATAATTTAATGAAGGAACGAATGTACCAAACGCCGACGTGTAATCGAGAGGTTGAAAATTGAAACTTTGTTCGATGGAAGATCCTCAAGCTAGTTGCCAACTTCACTCCCAAATGAATAAATAAAATTGAATATTTAGTAGACATTGTAGACTTGTAGAGAGATAGATTGAGAGATTAGAGAGATTGTAGGAAGATTTGTGAGAAAGATGAAGAGAAAATGAAATATTTATAGTTGGAAAATTGGGTTAAAGTATAAATATAATAACTTATGGGTTAAAAATAAATATTAAGGGGTTGGGGGAGGGGGAGGCCAAAAATAGCCGTTGCACAATGGTCAAAAATGTAAAATGGTCATTAGTGCAACGGTTATTTGTGCAAAAGGGAGAGTTTCGGGCGGGATCGGGTCGGGCCAGCCGGGATTGAGGAGGGCCGGGACGAGACCATGTCCAGTCTCGGTTCGATTTTCGATACCGCAATTTTTTTTAAAAAAAAGGTTGAGTTCGGGACGGGACCAAGCCGACTCGGCCCACTAGCCAACCATAATCTAAACAAAAAAGGTAAAGCATGTGGGATGTGCTCATGTGATTAATTAGAAAGATCATCCTATTCTATATCCGTTTCATTTTGTTTCTTTATAATTCTGATGTCAAGTCATCTAGCGGGTATTTCTAGTACCTCTCTTGAAATTATTTCATTAACCATTAGAAACACACACTTGAGGCATGTTAAGAGTCTCATATCGGATATAAAATAAAAATATGGACTCTTTATATGAACTTGAACAATCTTCACCATAAAGCTAGCTTAACTTAACCCCGGAAGCTAGCTTGTAGGGTGAGGATTGTCCAAGTCCATATAAGGAGTCCATTACCCATTCCATTTCCGATGTGGGAGTCTTAACACTCCCCCGCATGCCCAGAACCCATTAACTGGAGTGTGGATGACATAATTTGGGGACCCAACATCGGTGAACATAGAATTGGAATGAGTCTAACTCTGATACCATGTAATTAATGGATATTGGTCCTAAGTTTAAACTAATAACACAATATATACAATACAATAGGTAACAACCATCCAAACAAGCTGTTAGAGAGATTGTATCTTTTCACTAATAACAACAAGGATGACATTAGTGAGGATGTAACATGTAAAAGAACAAAACCAAACTATATCTCTTTCACGTTTCTCTTCCTTCCTTTTCTTAACCTTTCTCTTATCTATTCTATCATTCTATGAAAAAAATGGTTACCTTAAATTTGGAATCTAAAAAAGACCACGTAAAAGCCCTTAATAAATAATATAATGGAATCTGAGAATAATAGAATATATATGTTAAATTATTTCCAATAGATCTAAGGCTTAATAATCATTTAAGTTATTTTCGATAGACCTAAGACTTAATAACCAATTAACTCAAAATTAGATTACAGAATCAAAATTTTCTAATATTGAATCATGACAGATGCTTATTCAAGAAATGCTAGGTTTACAGAAAGTAAAACACAGTACTTGGTACTGGAATTTCCTCTTCTAATCATTTATAAACATTGAGAAATCATACAGAAATATACTTTATAGAATAAAGAGGAAACAAAATCCTCGTCCTTTTTGCTCACTGCAGAAACTTATCCTTTGTACAATAATGGCCTATTGACTTTGTGATTCTCTAGTTGTTTACACAAATACAATTCAATTAAAATCTTCAAAATTCTTCAATACTTCTCACTGTTCCAAATTCCACCAATCTGAAATTCTTGTTAAATTCTGCCCATTGGAATTCTTGAAATTCTTGAAATTCATGATCATCAAGCTTTCAATTTTAATATCTTCAAAGCCTTCATCATCAATTTTGCATATTTCAATCTTTGATATCTCCAAACCCTTCACCAGTTGAACTTGAACAGAGCTTTACCCATTTGAAAGAGACCAATAAAGAACACTTCTTTATAACAACAATAATAACATACCGGTGTAATCCCACAAGTGAGGTACGCCGACCTTATCTCTGCCTCTTGCGGACAGGGAGGCTCGTTTTTCACAAATATTCACAACAAAAGGATGAATTTTGCAAATTTCATAACTTCAAAGTCTTCACCAGCTGAAATAGAGATTTACCCATTTGAAAGGGACCAAAAAAGAACGCATCTTTAGTCTCTTTTTTTCCACAAATATTCACAAAAAAGGATCAAATTTTGCAAAATTCATAACTCCAAAGCCATCACTATCTGAAATAGACAATTACCCATTTGAGAGGGACCAAAAAGAACACATCTTTAGTCTCTTTTTTCACAAATAGTCACAAAATAAGAATAAATTTTGCAAATTTCATCTTTGATATCTCCAAATCCTTCACCAGTTGAATTGAACAGAGTTTTACCCATTTGAAATAGACAAAATTAGAACAATTCTGTCGTTTCAATTTCACAAAGTACTCACATACAAAGGATCAATTTTGCAAATTTCATAACTTCACCAGCTGAAATTTGACAACTACCCATTTGAGAGGGACCATAAAAGAACATATCTGAAGTTTCTCTTTTCACAAATATTCACAAAAAACGATCAATTTTTTTTTTTGCAATCAATCAGCAACAGAATGACTCTGCCAACATAAAAGCATGATGATACAACGTTTAAGGATGTAAAATCTTGTTTTTTGCTGTTTGACCATAGTCAAAGATCGTTGCCGTAACCCAGATTTCAGGCAGTTTTTCCGGCGAGACTCCGATGATGTAAAGAAGTATGGAAAAGTCATTGTGAATTGGTTGATTGGCTTTGGCGGCTCTAGAAATGGAAGTTTGTTTGTTTGAAGAAGAAGAGCAATTAATTTCTTGTTTTATAGGTTAACATTTTAGCCACCTTTTGGTTCTTCCTTTTTCACGGTCCCATCAAAGCGCTTTCTCTCCTTTTTGTTTTTAGTAATCAAAGATAAATACTTCTCCCGTCCCAATTTAATAGGTAGCAAAGTGTCGTCGCATTTATAATACTATATTTTAAATATACATTTTATTTTTAATATGTATTATTATAGGTTGTTGTACTTATTTTGTCTCTTGCTATTTTATCAGTCTCTTTTTTTTTATAATTATGTGTCAATTATATTTTTTTTGACTCGAGAATTTATCGAAAATAATATCTCTACTTCCACAAAAGTAGAAGTAGAAATAAGGTATATCTTACCCTCCTCATATGCTTGTAAGATCACATTAGATATATTTTAATTTTATTATTTACTATTTTGTATTATATCATAAATTTTAAAGTTCTAACTTTACGATTGGTTGTTTAGTAAGATTGATCCGGAGGTAAGTGATACATATTATATTCTTAGAACAGAAATAGTGTAAGAGTTTAATAACTATAATAGGTTATTAATTATTAAAAAAATCTTATCGTACATGGTGGAATGTTGTCATCGGAAATATTTTTTGCCCAATTTAGAAAAAGCAAAAGAGTTAATACAATAAGCAAGAATTTCAGCAGAAACAAAAATATTACTCCCTCCGTCTCAATTTATATGATCTAGTTTGATTAGTCATAAAATTTAAGAAAATAAAGGAAGACTTTTGAATTTTTTGATCTAAGATAAGCCAAAGATATTTGTGTGGTTATAGATCATCTCGTTAAGCGTAAAATGTAAAGTTTAAAGTTAAATTATTGTCAAATAAAAAAATGTATCATTCTTTTTTAAATTGACTAAAAAATAAAATGTGTCATATAAATTGGAATAGGTGGAGTAGGTAATTTCTTTCTATCTGTCTAAGCTTTGATATACAAAGTTATCGATATTTTTGCTAGTGAAAAGTGATAAATATCTTATATCATTAATTAAGGTGTGTGTAAATTGATCTGAACACTAGTATTATAAAAGAAAACAATAGGTAACCCAAATTTGTGGCCTCTCATAGTGTAAGAGGCTTTTTCTTAACTGAATGATAGTGTTGTTTGTAGGGACAATGAAGTCAAAATCTGATAGGGACAATGAAGTCAAAATCTGATAGGGACAATGAAGTCAAAATCTATCAGACATCGTCTTGCAAAATATAGAATCAAAAGAGTGCAAGACTGCTACAGAAATCTGGATGACTTTAGAGAATTTGTACATGTCCAAGAATCTTTCTAACAAGTTCTACTTGTGGAAAGAGTTGTACCAGATGCGAAAGCCAGACAATGTGAATATGCTCCAGCATTTGAGTAATTTTAATGGTATGATTTCTCAATTGATAATGTTCGAAGTAAAGTTTAGCGATGAGAAAAAGGTTGTGTTGATAATGGCAACACTTCCTCCATCGTATGATCACCTTATCACCAAGGGAAGGACAAGTTGGAGTATGAAATCATTGTGGAGGACTTGATTTCGTTTGAAAAACAAAAAAGGTGCGAGGTGTGGAGACTCAAGCCCTTATTGTAGAAAATTGGGGGAGAAGTCAAATAAAGAAGGTAGGAATAGAAATGACAAGTCTAGAGGCAGATCAAAATCCAGAAACAGAAATGATGGTTGCTTTCACTGTGGAAAGTCAGGCCACATTAAGAAAAATTGTAGAATTTTGAAGCGGGAACTACATGAGGCTAACAAGAAGAAAAACAACGGTGACAACAACACAGCTATATCTGCCACTACAGAAGAAGATGTGGCAATAGTGATTGCTGATGAATGTTTGCACATTGGAGACAATATAGTTGAGTGGGTGGTAGATTTAGGAGCTTCTTTCCACATCACTCCCAATAGAGAGATGTTTACCACATACAAAGCTGGTGACTTTGGAAATATGAAGATGGGTAATTCTGCATGCTCCAAAATTATTGGAATTGGAGATGTAAGTATTCAAACGAATGTTGGTTATCATATGACATTGAAGAATGTAAGGCATGTTTCAGATTTGCGCCTTAATCTGATATTTGTAAATGCCTTAGACGAGAAAGGGTACGAAAACTACTTTGGCAATAAGAAATGGAAACTCTGTAAAAGGTCGATGATCGTTACGAGAGAAAAGTTATGTTGTTCGTTGTACAAGACTTATGGGAAGGCTTGCAACAACAATATAAAAGTACCAGTCAATACTTCACCAAATCTATGGTATAAACGACTTGGCCATATGAGTGAAAAGGGTCTGCAATTCCTCGTGAAGAAGAAGTTCATTCCTTTAGAGAAAGGTACTTTGTCTGATCCTTGTGAGCATTGCTTATTTGGAAAACAACATAGAGTTTCATTTAAGAGTTCATCTGCCAAGAAAAAAGAAGTACTGGAGCGAGTTTACTCTGACGTATGTGGTCCCATAGAAGTTGAATCCTTGGGAGGAGCCAAATATTTTATAACTTTCATAGATGATGCATCAAGAAAGATATGGATCTATATGCTAAAGACGAAAGACCAAGTGTTTGGATTTTTTTCAACAATTTCATGCTATGGTAGAAAGAGAAACTGGGAAGCAATTAAAGTGTCTCAGAACAAATAATGGAGGCGAATACACTTCTCATGAGTTTAGAAATTATTGCTCTAAATATGGGATTCGACATGAAAAGACGGTACCTGGCACTCCTCAATATAATGGTTTAGCAGAATGAATGAATCGCACCATTATAGAAAGGGTCAGATGCATGATGAGATCATCAAAGCTACCGAAGCCATTTTGGGAGCAGCAGTGCAGACTGCATGTTATCCGATCAACAGATCTCCATCAGTTCCTTTGAAGTTTAATATTCCAGAAAGAGTATGGACATGGAAAAATGTGTCATACTCACATCTGAAGGTGTTTGGATGCAAGGCGTTCGTGCACGTGCCAAAGGAACAAAGATCCAAACTTGACGATAAAGCAGTCCCATGTATCTTCATCGGTTATGGAGATGAAGAGTTTGGGTATAGGCTTTGGGATCCAATTAACAAGAAGGTCATAAGAAGCTGAGATGTGGTCTTTTATGAAGATCAAATAATTGAAGGTGCGAGAGAAGAAATGAGTCAACCAGAAAAGGCTGAAATTGAGTTGTTTCCTCCAGAACAACAATGGTCAGACGATGAATTGCAAGAAGTTGTTGAGATGTCCCATGATGATCATAGTGATGCTGAAGAAGATGTACCAGCATAAGAAGATATCAATCAGGGGGAGCAGTACCAGCAACCAAAGAATGAGCAATCTCGGAGAAGGTCAGCTAGAGGACTAATTCCATCCACAAGTAATCCACAATCAGAGTATATCCCTTTAACTGAGAAGGGGAAGCCAGAGAACTACTAGGAAGTTGTGGCTCACAAATACAAAGATAAGTGGATGAATTCCATGAAGGATGAGATGAATTCCCTCATGAAGAACAACATCTATGAATCGGTAAAACTTCCAAAAGGCAAGAAGGCCCTAAGGAATAAATGGTTGTTCAAAATAAAGGATGACGGACGTGGAAACCTGGTAAAGTACAAAGCCCGATTAGTCGTCAATGATTTTGGTCAAAAGAAAGGGATCGATTTTGATGAAATATCTTGCGTTGGTACGGAAATGGGATCCTCAATAGCTGGAGACAAAAGATTCATATGAGAAAACATAAGTAAACGGGCCTCTACTTGAGCCTCCAAGGATAAGGGTACATGAACAATCATTTGATCTCTTTTATTTGTATTTTAAAATGATGTATGTCACCCGTAAGAAGGCGATAGCCGGTACCACTATAACGCCGCTTAATTAACCTCCTTCTAGATCGGACAGGTCTTTTACTTGACGGTCGGGGAAAGTACCTCACCCTCACCTTTCTACATTTATTATTATATGAAATTTCCTCGGGTCTCTATAAAACAGAATGAAAAGCCCGAGTGGAAGCACAAACAAAAGCGTGGTAAAAATGTCATCAATCTGAACAATCTTTGGATTAGCAGTGAGTCTAGATCTTGAGATTGAGCAGATGGATGTAAAGACTGCATTTCTTCATGGAGATTTAGAAGAAGAAATTTATATGTAGCAACCTGAAAGTTTTGAGGTTAAATAAAAAGATCATCTTGTTTGTAGACTGCGAAAGAGTTTGTATGGTCTAAAACAAGCTTCACGACAATGGTACAAGAAGTTTGATTCATTTATGATGGATCAAATCTATAAGAGAACATCGACATATTCGTGTGTCTACATCAAGCGATTTTCTAATAAAAAATTCGTCATCTTATTACTATATGTTGATGACATGTTAATAGTGGGCCAGGATGGTAAGATGATAAATCAGATGAAGAAAGAATTATCAAGAGTATTTGATATGAAAGACTTGGGGGCAGCTAAACAAATCCTAGGAATGGAAATCATCCGAGACAGACCTTCTCGGAGAATATGGTTATCACATGAGAACTATGTTGAACGAATACTTGAGAGGTTCAACATGAAATATGCAAAGCCAATTTCTTCACCTCTTTGTGGCCAGTTCAGACTAACCAAGAAGTCATGTCCTTCTTCGGAAGAATAAAAGAAGAAGATGTCTGATATTCCTTACTCTTCAGCGATTGGAAGCTTGATGTACGCAATGGTTTGTACGAGATCGAATATTGCTCATGCAGTGGGAGTAGTTAGTTATTTTTTTTTAAATCCAGGCAAGCATCATTAGGAAGTTGTAAAATGGATCTTCAGATATCTGAGAGGGGCATAAAAAATGTGTCTAAGCTTCAGGAAAGAAGAACCAATCTTGGAAGGATATGCAGATGCAGATATGGCCGGTGATCTTGACGGAAGAAAATCTACATCTGGATATATGTTTACTTTTGCAGGGGGAGTTGTGTCATGGCAGTTCAAGTTGCAAAATGTATTGCTCTATCCACCACAGAAGCTGAGTATATCGCCCTTGCAGAAGCTGTGAAAGAAATGTTATGGCTAAAGATTTTTTTCCAAGAATTGGGTTTGATGCAAGAAGGGTACATGGTTCATTGTAACAGTCAGAGTGCGATTGATCTGAGCAAGAATGCCACTTACCACTATAGAACGAAGCACGTCGATGTCAGACATCACTAGACTCGTGATGCACTTGAAAAGAAGTTATTCCAGGTGCAGAAAATTCACACAGACAAGAATGCAACAGATATGCTAACAACGGTGATTCCTTAGCATAAGCTTAAGTTGTGTTTCAAGCTTGCTGGGATGAGTTCTCGATGATGAAGACACAAGATCAATTCTTCCTCATGGATTGAAAATGGGGAGAATTGATAGGTAGTGATTGTTTTTCAACCATGTAAAATGTGGTTGTTTTTCAACCATGTGAACATTACAATGGTAATTTTTACTTAAGGCATATATATATATATATATATATATTTTCAACCATACAATTAATGCAAGATTGATTTTTGTGCCTTGTTCACACATCCAAGGAGGCCTATAAATAGAGCTTCATTCCTCTCATTTTTCATCATCCATCACAAGTTAATTTCAAGAGTAAAGAGTTAGGCTCTTGAGAGAAAAATAGAGAATACATCTGAGTGAGAGAAATCTAAGAGAGAAAGAAAAAAGAGAGTTCCTACAAAATTGTTAGAAATATTTTGTAGAGAAATTGTGAGATTACCACACTAGTGAGTGTGAGAGTTTTGAGTGTATTCCTCAAGTATTTGTCAAAACTTGAGAATATATTGTGTACCGATTCTTACTGTTATTGTGAAAGATTTACCGTGGTTTTTCTTTTCCACGAGATAATTTATTGGCGTGCATTTAGTGTTTTAATTACTATTCATAAAGTATTATTTACATTGGAAGATATCCGAAAATTCTGAATATGCTCTGTGATTGCAGTTGTGACTGATCTTTCACATCAGAAAAGAATTTTGGGGTCTCCATTATATTTTTCGCAAATATTGATCCCGAAGAAAAATTTGAATACTCTCCGTTATTCCCAATAAATTATTAAAATCAACAAAGCATCGCATTTGCCGACCCCAAATCTTATCCTACACATTGACTTGGAATAAAAAAAATGAATGTCCAGCGTATATACTTCGTGTTTCTTTAATTTCTTTAAAAATGTTATTATTTATTTATATGACCAAGTAGAGATTCTCGATTAGACTTTTATTCCATTAACTATTAACAGAAATCTTCACGTGTTTATCACGAAAAAAATACTATCAGACTAAACATGCTAGATATGATATGGCACAGTTATACAACAACAATATACTCAGTATAATCCTATCAAGGTGGGGTCCGAAAATAATGGGTATATAGACTTTATCCCTACCTTGTGAAAGTATAGAGGTCATTTCGGAAAGATTATCGACTCAAGAAAAGATAGACAATAATAATAATAATAGATATCAATAGCAATAATATAATAAGATAAATGAAGTAAAAAATAAATATAAAAAATAAGTGGTTTGTCCACTCATGGTTTATAACTTTTAGATGTGATCTACGCACACCTCTCTAATAGTATTTATATCTTAAAATGAATGCTTAAATCACAATCACTTCTCGATTTGAAAAGGAAAATGTCTAAATTTGTGCATTTACCATTTGAAATTGCTAAACTTTCCATAAGTTGTACTTTGGGACCATTTATAGCCTTACCTGTACCAAATTGCAGCCGTTATCAAATAGTTTCGTATTTATATTAGTTATTGACAGAGCTCTAGCGTGAAATGAATAAACTTCACATATCAAGATATTACAAGAAAAAAGATGCAGACCTACCCCTATACTTTTAATTATGATATAAATTACCTTCCGTCATATTTTAAGTTAGAGTTCTGTTAAGAGTTTCAGGAAGAAAAAAAAAGAGACTTTTTCTTAACAACAGGATAAGATTAAACTAAAAATATAATGCCTGGCAAAAATACTCTATCTCGAGTGTTACATGACCAAATTTAATCCCTTTTTCATTAAAAGAAGAAGAAAAATAAAAGGAGTCACTATCTTTTAATTTTATTCTAATTGTCTATTTTGCCGGGCGATTCAAAGTTTTAGTGATAGTGATGACTAAATACTTTTTTTTGTTATGTTCTTGTTTTATAGTACATAATTCATTGTATTTGCATGTTACAAAGTATTATCGTTGCACATATATATAGAATTTTTTGTCACGTTTTCACCAAATGTTTTTTAGTGAGCTGTAACCTAATACCTTAAAAAACAAAAAAAAAACTAAAAAAAAAACTCTTAGACCTTTAAGCTTACCGAAAGCTCACACCTACCTATCTAATGCTTCTAGATGAAGCCTAATTACAAATATTGACAATATTATTCCAGAGAGTCGTCAAACACTAGCCCAACAATTTGACTAATTCATTTTCTATATATCTAAATTCATGTTTTCCTTGACTTCTCTCCTTTGTTTTATTTTGTTTTAGTTTTGGAGCTTCTAAGATGATTGGCGGAGGTGACAAAAATGTATTGTATTTTACCACCAGGGTGTCATGGGACGGACGAGATCTCATGCTCTTAACCAGATATTTGGAATTTAAATCTTGACAAGGAAGAAATCCTAATAAGGAACGCTTCCCCCTTTAATAAATCTTGTATGACACAAATCTAAATTAGTTGAGTCATGAATTACTAAAAAGTATAATACTCCGTAGTTTTTGAAAGACAGAATAATTTCCCCTAGGGATTCCTTTCATTATTCACAATATATATAGTTGTGCAAAGGTTGATTCCTAATATGGTACGAATCATAACTTACCTTACAAAGGTTGATTCCTAATATAATTAGAATCCTAAGTTACCTTAAATATACATCTATCATAATTACAAAATATACAGAAAATATTCGCTAATACTCCCCTTCAGACGGAGTGGGAGGAGGCCGAACGCTAAGGCTGGATCGAAAGTCGGTGAAGAGTTGTCGCGGTAGTCCCTTTGTGAAGATGTCTGCATACTGATAAGAGGAAGGCACGTGTAATATTTTGACCTGACCACGAGCAACCTTCTCTCGCACAAAGTGGATATCCATCTCAATATGCTTAGCCAGCTGATGTTGGACCGGATTATGAGACATATAGATGGCAGATATGTTATCACAATAGACTATAGACGCCTTGCGAAGTGGACACTGGAGTTCCAAAAGAAGATTTCAGAGCCAAGAGATCTCAGCTACTACGTTAGCAACACCGCGATATTCTGCTTCAACACTCTAACGGGAAAGTGTGGCCTGCCGCTTGGCGGACCATGAGGTAAGATTATCCCCAAAAAATACACAGTACCCTGAGGTGGAGCGACGTGTGTCGGGGCATCCTGCCCAATCTGCATCCGTGTAGGCAAGTAGCTTGGTTGGGGCAGAGGGGTATAGATAGATGTAAGCCGAAGTCTAGTGTGGCCTTAACGTTTCTGATAATACGTTTGAGGGCGGCAAAATGGGACTCTCGGGGGTCGTGTATGAACAGACACACCTGTTGAACGGCATATGCAATATCAGGCCTAGTGAATGTAAGATACTAAAGAGCACCTGCTAGATTCCGATATAGAGTGGGATCAGAAACTGGAGCACCGTCATTGGCACTAAGCTTGGATTTTGAATCCACCGGAGTTGGCATAATTTTACAATTTGCCATCTTGTCCCTGTACACTATCTCTTCGGCATACTTACGCTGACACAGGAACATAGTGGCTGCAGATCTGGTCACCGATATACCCAAAAAATAACTTAGCTTGCCCAAGTCAGTCATAGCAAATTCAGTTTTGAGTAGAGCAATGATTTCATTCTTCAACCCGTCAGATGAGGCAGTAAGAACAATGTCATCGACATATAATAGCAAATATGCAGTGCTGCTACTTCGGTGAAAAGTGAAGAGAGAGGTATCACACCTACTATATACAAAACCAATCTGCAGAAGATACCTGGCGAACCGATTATACCAAGCGCGGGGTGCCTGTTTTAATCCATATAATGACTTCCTAAGACGACACACAAACTGCAGAGCTGCCGGATGAACAAAGTCAGGAGGCTGATACATGTACACAGTCTCTTTTAAATCCCCATGAAGAAACACATTCTTGACATCAAGCTGATGAATCGGTCAATGCATGCCCATAGCAATACTGAGAACAATCTGAATAGTGGCCGGTTTAACAACCGGACTGAAGGTCTCACCACAATCAATACCCTGCTGCTGATTAGTGTCATTTGCAACTAGTCTTGCCTTATACCTTTCTAAGTCACCACTGTTTCTGAACTTGTGACGAAATAGCCACAAACACCGGATAACATTCACACCAGCTGGTCTAGGTACCAAATCCCAAGTGTTCTGCTTGGTTAAAGCGTTAAACTCCTCGCACATGGCCGCATTTCAATTAGGGTCCAGTTTAGCTAGTTTTGGATTCTTTGGAATGGGTGATAATGTTTGTGTGGAGAGATTGAAGTGAACCTTGGGTTTGAAGATCCCGTGTTGTGCACGAGTCTCCATGCAGTGAGAGGGCAGCAGTGGGTGGTCGGGGCCTTCTTTGGGTGGGAGCGGCGAGGTTGCGGGGCAGTTCTTTGGGTGATGGGCGGCAGTGTTCTTTGCAGAGGCGGGAGACTTCGGCCAGTTGTTATCTTGGAAGCGATGTGGGTAGTGCGATGGGCTTCGGCGAGTGCGGCAGGGGTGGTGTTTGGGACCGAGAGCAGGGAGCTGGACTGGGTGGCATCATTGTTGTTGGAGGGTCAGACATTGCTGAAGACAACAGTGGTATTGTCGACCGAGAGCAGGTGGCTGGAGGCAGCAATAGTGTCAGAACAGTGGGTTGCTGTTGGTAAAGACTTTGGATGACCGGGGACAAACTTGATTCATCGAGAAAGGAGTAATCGGTGGTCTGAAATTTCCGGAGATTGGAAAAAAGAAAGGTTGCCTCGTCAAAGGTGACGTGATGAGAAACGATGATTTTGCGAGTAGCAATGTCATAGCACAAGTAGCCCCGATGATTAGGAGATATATCAAGGAAGACACATGGCAGAGTGCGATGGGCAAGTTTGTGAGGTGCAGTGGAGGCTATATTGGGGTAGCATAAGCATCCAAAAATACGTAGTTGATCATATGATGGTAGCCTACGGTATAAGATTTCGGTAGGGGTCTTGTTTTGGAGTGTGCTAGTTGGTAAAATATTGAGAAGGGATTCTACCATTTTGACAGCATAGACCCAGAAGGGCGGTGGTAGATAGGCATGAAACAGAAGTGTGCGAACCATGTTATTGATGATACGTATAATTCGTTCAGCCTTTCTGTTTTGGGAAGAAGTATAGGGATAAGAAAAAAGGAAAACCATGCCTTGTTTAGAACAGAAATTGTGAAATGCTGAGTTATTAAATTCACGTCCATTATCACATTGAAATGATTTGATAGATTTTCAAATTGTGTTTTAATGAATTTTTGAAACTCGAGGAATTTTGCAAAAAAACTTCAGATTTGAATTTCAGTGGGTAAATCCAGACAAAGTGTGAAAAATCATCCAAGAATACTAGATAGAATTTATGACCCAAAGAGCTAACAATCGGAGATGTCCACAAATCAGCATGAACAATGTCAAAGGGAGAAAAAGTAACATTGTTTGATGGCATAAATGGAAGACGAGTATGTTTGCCTAATGGACAAGATAAACAGTGTTGGGAAATTTTCCCATTATTACATTGAATACGCTTAGAAGTCCTAAGAAAAGTAAAAACTGGGTCTCCGGGGTGTCCGAGTCTGTTGTGCCAAGTTGAGGGAGAGATCGCCGCAAGTGATAGAGGTATTTGCGGTTTGACAGCGGAAGATTGAGTGAATGGGTAGAGATCTCCCACACTATTGCAACGTGTAAGAATTTCCCCATATTGAGTTTCTTCACAAAAAAACCAAAAGGGTCAAATTCGATAGACACAGAATTATTGCTAGTGAATTTTCTAACGGAGATTAAGTTTTTAATGATGTTAGGTGTGTATAGGACGTGGTTCAGGGAGAAAGATGGGTGTGGATGTTTGGTGTGTGTGTTACCGTAACCTTCAATTGGAGTGCGATGACCATTGCCGACAGTAATAAATTGAGGACACTTTAACCGACGTAGTTGAGATAGGTTACCTGACGACCGGGTGAGGTAAGATGTGGCTCCGGTGTCCATGTACCAATTGTCGTCGGGCTATTGAAGGTTCACGGTGGTATATGCCTGGCTTAAATTAGTCGGGGCCAAAATTTGTTGTCTTTGTTCTTTGGACTATAGCCATGGGCTCTTCTTCTTCTTCTTCTTTCTTGGTTGCTTTGCACAGTGGTGGCCGGGGCCCGGGCGATCGACCCACGGCCATCGAATTGGGCCCTGCGTTACAATGCGGGCATGCAGCGAGTCCTGGTTCTGGCTGGTTGGGCCGCTTCTTCTGGTTGTACCACTTTGCCTTTGGTTCGATTCTGCTGTCAAGTGTTTTGGCCTGGCTGCTACTGGTTGCGTTGGCCCTTTCCGCGGCCCTTGCCTTTGTTGTTGCGACCTCTACCGCTACGACCTCCGCCACTGGCGTGCTACTGCTGTTGGTTGCTGCTGGCCGCAGGTGTTGCCATCCCGTCAACTGCTAAGGCCTTTTGATTGTGTTCCTCTTGTTTAGCACGTCTAGTTTCTTCCAACAATAGTTGTGAACGTGCCTTGTTGAAGCTTGGGAGAGGGTCGGCTTGTTGAATCATTTTGCGAGTGTGTCATATTCACCTTTCGGTAAACCCGCAACAAGTTGAAGCACCATCTTGGTTTCTGAAACAGAAGTCCCGACGTTGGATAGTTGATCGGTGATGAGTTTCAGTTGCTTACAATATTCGGACATGTTGTTAAAATTCTCGAGGCGGGTATTGTTGAATTGCTCTTCTAAATACACGGCCCGAGTATTTTTATTGTCCTGAAAGATTTCTTCTAGCCGGACCCAAAGTTCACGTGCCGTAGCACATGTTTTCATGATATTGCACAATAGGTCTTTGGAGATGGTGTCGTAGATCCATTGTTTGACGATAACGTCAAGACGACGCCAGATTGAGTCTGTAACATCGGTGGGACGAGGAATAGATTCGTCAATATGATCGAGCACGTTGTATGCACATGCATGAATGTAGAATAGTTCCATCCACATGGAATATTGACAGTCTTCTTGATCAAGAATTATAGGGATAAAATTCTTGATGTTGTTAACGGCGAATGCCAGATGAAAAGAAGATACTGAACGTTGAGAGGGGTTGTCAAGTGTGCCAGTGGATGAACCGGAATTTGTGGGGGAAGACATTGTTGAAGGGAAAATTCTGGTTGCCTTGGCCGAGAAAAGAAAATTTCTGGTTGTGGCCGAGAAAAGAAATTTCTGGTTGTGGCCGAGAATGAGGAAGAGAGGGGAGGAAAGTGGGGTTTAGGTTTTAGGCTCTTGATACCATGAAAGACAGAATAATTTCCCTTAGGGATTCCTTTCATTATTCACAATATATATAGCTGTACAAAGGTTGATTCCTAATATGGTACGAATCCTAACTTACCTTACAAAGGTTGATTCCTAATATGATTAGAATCTTAAGTTACCTTAAATATATATCTATCATAATTACAAAATATACAGAGAATATTCGGAGAATATTCGCTAATAGTTTTAAGTTATATATAGTGGTAAGGTAATGTATTTAGTTTTTATACCATCAATATAATTTAACCAATATAGCACAATATTACTGCTATATTTCTTAGGTAACCATATTAGATTTGATACGTAAGAGTTGCCAGAAGCTCTATATCTAGTGGTCTTAAGTTCTTATTAAGTAAAACTTAAGAAAAAAAATTATCATTTCGGGTATTCTAAGAGTTTCAGTTCAAGCTGCACTAAGCAAAGTTTGAACATGCAATGGCTAAACCACTAGTGATTAATTAAGTTTTTCCTATAACTTTTCACTGTTATATGAGGGACAAATATATCTTTATCATGATTAGGTAAGTATATATTACTCAACTACGGTTTAGAGATACAATGTGTGTGAAAACATGTTTCATGCAGATACTTTTTTACGTAAGTTATTCCTTAATTAAATACAAAGTGGTGACATCACCCAAGGTTTATACCGAGTTAATGAACGCAATACATTTGTTTTCATGCACACAGTGATTGATTAACCACGATTAACTTACATAAGTCCTCACTTTAATGTTTAGCAGTTAAAATTAAATTTATTGATTCGATATAAACACCGCACAATAAATAATTCATTTTGGTTACCTCTTGAATCAGAGAACTTAATACAATGGATATCCTGTTTTAAATGCACATATCCTCATTGAAAGTCTGCTACCATTTTCAGAGCCAAAATGACTTGACGTGTACCTAATATAAAACTCCATTTGAACTCATAATCTTCATAATTTTGATGTTTGATTACAATTTAGACCCTCAATTATTTTTCACATTTTCTCGTGTTGACCGAGAAAGGTACAAGCACTGCATCATGCTGTACAACAATAATGAAGCATAGATTGTTGTGACAAAAATGATTCACACTAGTAAAGATGGCTACAAAAATAATACTATGAACAAATGGTTGTGAAGATTACTATCTACAGATAGTTAAACTGAAATATCACTAAGGTCCTTGAAACTCCAGCTAGCTGTAACTTTCTTGTGAATTTGGCAGGTAGAAGAGCAATGATCTTCTGATATTGGACTTTTAGTTCATCCCTACAAATAAAGAACGAAAGTTTGACCGATAGATTTACGCCAATAATTAGGCTAAGTAAGAACAGATCGAAGCATGGGATGTATTTGGTGTGACGGAAGTCATTTTCCGACAAGAATGACTTGTTTTTCGAAAATATTTTTTGCCAATCAAATACCAAATGACTTATTTTCTCGAAAATTACTTAGTTTTTGTTACACATTTTCCGTCATATCAAACACACCCTTAAGGAAACGCCCTCAACTACATTACGGTCATTTACCTATGCAGGAGTAAGTTGAGGAACTTCAACCAAGCGCTCCATCATTTGCAGCTGGTCATAAGGAGCAATCTGCAACACAAAAATAAACCAAAGAAAACTTAGCTTCAAACAATTAATACAGTCCAACTAAAACAAGTACTTTCATTAGTTAATCAGCTTTTGGATGATCTCTCATTTTGGTACCATCTTACCACAACAGTCCCTAAATACTAGTACACTCCACTTTATTTCACTTGTATAAATCAAATGATCCAAATAGTTAATCAGTTTTCATAGTAACAACTTTGCACTTCAGTTGTAGGTGTTAGGTTTCCTAAGCTATGATAAGCTGCTTAATTGAGAGCGATAAATGATCGTGTAGTCAAAATAGGTGTGTGAAAGACCTGATTAAATCCGTCTGACCAGGTTATTTCCACAGCATAGTTTCCCAAAGGCCGAATCTCATCGGGTTCAATGTCGTCTGGGATATCAGAATATTGCAGTTTCTGCTCACCCGTCCATTCATCCTGAACCAAAGTCATCAAAGAGAAGAAAAAGTCAAATGTGGATAACTTGAAATATGTTTTCTTTTCCTCCATAAAGTCAGTTTTGTTTGCTGTGTCATCAATAGTTAAACTCTACTAGTGTTTCATTTAGAAGCCTAGAATCAGTGGCATCCAAGAGAAAGCACGGCGGACAGAAATTATGCATGTACTTGTTAGTTGATTTTTGATGTCCCGAACAACTATGGTAGAAGGGCAGTTGATATTGCTATAAATGTCTTATCATGTCATAAATAGTGCAGTGCAGGCACCCGTCGAGCTGCAAAAGTAACTTAAAAAACTTGATTGCATACCACACTTTGGGCAGACCGATCATTTCTTCTTACAGTAGCAGGGTGCAAATAAAACTCTTCATCGGAATCAGGTACTTTGACCTTGATAGCCTTGGAAGATCTATCATAACTCACTGCAGTTGATACTGTATCCAAAGAAAAAAGCATTAAAAAAAGGAGCAATCAATAACCATATGTATGGATCAAACTTTGGATAGAAGCTTCGACAGGTAGATTACGAAATATTGGCAATTATATTCCCAACAGAATGAAGCTTGTTTCACTTGAGTACTTAATAAGAATTCTTGAATAGAACTGAAGTCTTCTTTTTCTTCCTATTGCATTTGACTTGAATAAACATTTGAAAAGAAAAAACAAACAGTGTACCTTGTTGACGAATCTTGGCACACTGTTGTACTACACACACGCCTAACTCTTGGAACGTTCTGGAAACTTCACCTTGAGGATCAGCCACAACTTCAGGCACTCCGCTATCTCCAGAAGCAGATAGCTTTACAATTTAAAACAAAGTTGGCGTATTGTTCAGAAATGTCCCAAGTGACAATTTAGTGTGGACACAAGTGCCAAATGTGAAAATTCAAATACTTGAATCAGTCGAGAGTTGTTAATGCTTCAACTTACAGCGGGTTTGATAGGGAGATCGAACAGATGGGGTATTCCAAACTGCTGGACAACCTGCAGAGATACAAGTGAGATTTATATAAAACATACTCTTCAACAGTTAGTTGCACATTTAATGATAATGTCTCAATCCAAACAATCCCTAAGAAAATTGATCTCACAGCAGTGCAGATTTGGATTAGAGGATCTTATTAAATTCGGATTTGTTGTTTGAATCTCCACAGCTAGGTTGGTTAATATGCATTGAGTAAAATATACGACCTAAGAGCAAGGCGAACCTGAGACCCTGAACCCCTGCCAAAAGGATAGTAACGTTTTCCATCAGCATCAAAGTGGCACATGTTCTCAACTACGGCAACGCAAGGCACCTGTAATGAAGCAGCAAGCAATCTTTTCAGCTTGATAAAGAGAATTAAAGGGAAAACATTTAAGATGACACAAAAGAAACAGACCTTAAGCTTTGAGAACATGCGGACCCCCTTTGCCACATCTATAAAAGCTAGCTTTTGAGGTGTGGTAACAATAACTGCAGCAGTCAAAGAAACAACCTGACAGTTGAATTAGCCAAAGAAGAATATATTAATATTATGCTAACAAGAGGAGAGAATATTACTTCCACCAAGGACTCTCACAAACAACTGCCACACATTAGTTGTATTGTTATTAAGCAAACCTGGCATAGAGTAAGTTGAATATCACCAGTTCCAGGGGGCATGTCAATAACAAGATAGTCCAATTCTCCCCTGTATAGTTGCATACATTTAAAGTAATTCAAGATCACCTAATTTAAAGCATAGACATCTTCCTCAGAAGGACCATATGCAGTGATATCCAAAACAAACTTTTAAGACTATGGGTGTGTTTGGTATGGAGGAAAACATGTTTTCCAATTTTTCCATGTTTGGTTGGTCAGAATGTTCTAGAAAAAGTTCATTAAAAATGAGGAAAATGACTTCTAATGGAAGTGGAAAACAAGTCCCATAAGTGACACTCCAAGTTCATTGTCTCCTCCCCACCCACCCAACGCCCCCCAACCCCTATCTCTTGACCATCCCACCCGCCGCCACCCCTGAATGGGCCGAAACCCCATTCCCCACCCCATCCCCATAGTGTTTCTCTAGATTACATATAAATGCTCTTGGATAATATTTGCTTACCAAACACTAGAAAATAAGTAAGAAACCACTTGTTTTCCAAGAAAATATTTTCCTGGAAAACACTTTCCTTCGTACCAAAGACACCCCCCCATATGCAAACCTACTTAAATAAGCATTAATCTTATTACAACAAATTAAAGCAATATGTACTACACTGGCCTTTATCAATATTAAGCCGTCTGATTCCAAACAGCCAATTAACTACTTCCAGGTTACAACTAGAATGGATTGCATTAAAAGTTCAAACATGATGATATGTAGAATGTAAAGTTCAACTAAAATGTATCTTTTTAATATTTCTCCGAAGTAGGAAATTTCAATAAATTTTGAAGAATTTCTCTGGCATATCATACCATTCTGTAGTAGTCAAAAGTTGGTTGATAACCCCAGAGACCATGGGACCTCGCATAATTGCACGTCCTTGCCCAGCAAATCCAAAAGATACCAACTTAACACCCATGTATTCAGTTGGAATGATGGTTCTTTTCTCTGCATTCTACAAAAAGTCTCTCAGTGGTTTATATGCAGTAGCGAAAACATAGTTTAGTCCATGAAATGAAAATTACCATTTCAAGTATCCGATTTTCTGGTGACACCATAGTTGGCAAACTAGGACCATATACATCTGCATCAAATATACCAACTCTAGCACCCATATCAGCCAAAGTGTAAGCTAAGTTGACAGCTACAGTTGATTTTCCAACCCCTCCCTGTGGTTTTAGAGGTTAACATTAATAATGAAGAGGAAAAACAATTTCCACACAAGCTAGGTCAACACAACAAGTCCTTGAATGTTTCGAAAAACAAGAATTACGGAAAGCAATAATATCAAGACATGCACAAGCAATAAATCACCGGCTAACATATTTAAATGTTGCGGCATAGCCTGTTTGGCCAAGCTTCTACGAAGACAAAAGTGCTTAATTTTTTCAGGAAGTACTTAAAGTTGAGGTGTTTGGCCAAGCTTATAGAGAAAATAAGTGTTTTTTAGCACTAGCAGAAATTGTTTTTTAGAAGCTAAAATAGTAGCTTTTTCCCAGAAGTGCTTTTGAAACATTGACCGAGCACAAATTACTACTCTAATATTGGCAGAAGTGCTTTTCAAATTGATTATCCAAACACATATTGTTACTCTTCAAAAGTACTTTATCAAAAAGCACTTCCGACAAAAAACACTTTTCAAAATAAGCAGATTTTGAAAGCTTGGTGAAACAGGCTAGAAGGCTATTCGTCCTTCTCTAACCTCTTCCTTTATTTTTTTAATTTGCTCCTGAGGAAAGGGATAGACCTTCACTACATACTACAAGAAACATTTAATGAGTTAAAAAGCATAGGAACTGAAGATTGTTGATTTTTCACCTTGCAACTAGACACAGCAATTATGTTGGAGATCGTTTGTAGCCCGGCAGGAAGCTGTCCAGCATATATAGGTTTTGCAGGTTGGGCTGACATAGTCACATTGACCTTTTTAACCCAAGGAAGTTCAGCAACCACCTCGTTCGCCCTCTGCTCAAACTATCCGAAAAATTGAATGTCAGATTTGTAGTCCTATCATACTTTGATGATCCACAGCACACCCTCACATGATACCGAAGAGGATAAATTATAAAAGAAATAACAAAAATGTGGCCTGATCTCAAGTTCCCTAATATAGCCGAACCTCTCTATAACAACATTGTTTGTCCTGATATTTTTCAGCTACATTAGCGGAATGCTGTTATAGAGAACATACAATATAACATAACCTGAGAGATCGGTTCCACAGAAAATATGACTGTTATAGTGAAATATTGTTATAACAGATGATTGTTATAGAAAGGTCTGATTGTATATGATAAGCCATAATGCAGTGAAAAGGAAACTAAGAAAACTAAATGATGTACCACTTGATATACACATCAATTATTGATGAAATAGTGGTAGTTGTGTTTCATTTACCATGTCCTTGATTGGACATGCTGGTGTAGTAAGCTCTAACCGAAACGACACCTGAAATACCAATAGATTGGTTAGAAGAATATTTCTCAAATATGCTGTGAAGATCAGTATTGTACTGTTTTTAAGACCTCTCCCAAATTGTCATCAACCACGAGGTCCTTCACAAATCCACACGAGACTATGTCCGTCCCAAAATCAGGATCAATTATCTGGGATAGGGCTTTAAGTACTTCAGACTCGGCTGTTTGACCTGACACTGAAGGAGCACAAGCTGCAATTTACAGAATCTGTTTAGGTATATTTAGACAAGATGTAAAAAAACGTCAATGTAAACTGAACGATGTATGACAACATATGTAAGGGAAGAAATTTCAAAGGAATAAAGAACTTAATCTCAATGTATTTGGAGACTTTCAGAAGCCAAGAACTACCAAAGCACAACGAGAAGGTTGGTTGAAAAGCATTACTACTCAAGCATAAGAAACCACGACAAATGCTTTGAACGGAACTGCATATATGAAGTAACTCTAAGTTACTGATGTTTTTGGTGCTTAACATACACTTAATAGGACAGAACAAGATGTCTCTCAGCATGTAGCTTTTGAGAGCTGAATAGAATTCTTCTCCTTACGAGTTCCTTCACCTGCTGATAACAGCTATCAATTGGATGTGCTGACACATTTAATGCACGGGCAGTTAAGAGTATTCGTTTTAGAGTGAAACGAGGGCAAATGTTATTCTTTTCATGTAAGGAAGAAGACGAGATGGATGCAACCCCTCCACATAAGTAATACTTCTTCTAAGGAAGTAAATGAATATATTTCCCTTCCCCTAATCCTTTGACTTCCCTTCCTTGAATCCAACATAGTTGTCATCAATATCTTGTTTCCCATTTCAGTCCTCTATTGTCCACCTCAAGTAAACTGCTAAATCAATGTAAGCTAGTATCCATTTGTAGCAAAGTATTGGCTGTTAATTACCATGAGAAGCAGGGGCGGAACCAGAGGGGTGCAAGTGGGGTCAATTGAACCCCCTTCGTCGAAAAATTATATTATGTAGATAGGGTTAAAATGATTTTTTTTTGCACATAAATAAGTTTTTGAATCCCCTTACTTGAGTTTCTGGCTCCACCACTGATGAGAAAGAAAATGTTAGATAACTTCTATTTAATAGGAGTACTTGTTAATTACCATTCAGCCAATAAGGAGTGCATTTTGAAACCACAATCAAGATTTTCTAACTTTTTTTCCAATGCATTTTCTTAAATAAGGCCGCGGCGGTCTTTTCAAAAAATTGGGAAAACCCAATGCTTTATGAATATATCCACTTCAAAATTAGCTATGAAAATTGAGCATTTCTATTTTTGTTAAGTGGAAATAGATAATTTAAACCTGATAATATGACCATTTCGGGCAAATTATAGAGTCATCAACATAGCTGAAAAATCATTTGGATCGGGGCATTTTCTGAAACAAAAAGAAGTTCTATTCATCCCAACTTTAACATTTAATGAATACAAAACTAAGTAGCAGAACACATACTACTAGAAACAAAGGTTTTTCGCACCGAAATTCAATGGGAATTTTGTGCTATAAAATATGATTTTCCCACCGAACCAGATCACTGGGAAAACGCACGGTGGAAAACAGGTTCTCATTGAAACGTTGGGAAACTTCGTAATATTTCTGTATGAAAACACTACTATTTAGTTTTTTCCCACCGACATTTAGTGGGAAATACCACTGAACATTTTACAGCGGAAAAATAGAGATTTTTTAGTGACAAGCATACACGACAGCAAGAGTAAGTACAAAAAGACAACACTATATAGTTCTAGTAGAATTCTTTTACAAATTCTACAAAATAGACTGTTTTAATAAGTAGTTTCCATGTTTCAGTTGAAGAAGGCATCAAAATTACCTCCATTTGAAGCAGCTTTAGGTGTAAATGAGCTCAAACTAGAACAGGTAAACGAAAAGTTCAAGGCTTTCACATGTCTTTGAGACGAAAAACAAGAACCACTGAGAGGGGATTGAAGAAAAGACTTCTCAGCTATATATAACCCTGTAATTTTACAAGCAAAATCACAAAATTCAGCAAAACCCAAATAGAACTAAAAAAAAAGTTGTCTGGTGCACTAAACTCACGTTATGCGCGGGGTCCGGGTAAGGGCCGGACCACAAGGGTCTATTGTATACGAGCTATTCATATAGTCAACCCAACTAGTTCATTATTACTTTTGAATCTTGTAGTCTTAAACTAAAGATATGTATAATGTTCTAAAATGTCATTTAATATTATGGCCTTAAATATGTCATACGAATATTGTGGCCATAAACATGTCATACGACTTATTGCAATTAAAGAGTTGCCAAATTAGGAAAGAAGCATTGTTTTTTAAACAGACTAAAAAGGAAAGTAAGACAAACAAATCGAAACAGAGAGAGTAATACGCAGTTGATTGATTTCAAACTTACCTGCTTTGGGTTGTGAAGTACAGTACTGATGAAATGTGAGAGTAGGAGAAGATGGAGCTTGAAGAAGTGTCATTTTGGTTTAGTGTTTTTTTGTGTTTCTTTTTGCTAGTTTGAGGCTAAGGATGAATATGAAGAAAGAGGGAAAGTTCGTTAGCAAAGAGCATTTTGAGCCTTAAATTTCATATTCTGCTTACCTTAGCCACAACTCATAAGTGACCCAAACTGCCACATGTATACTTGTACAAGCTCTTTTTCAACTCTTCCTTCTTCTATTGGCTAGGCTCGTATTCACTATTAGCCGGAGCTAGGGACGCAAATGGTTCATGCGAAAAAAAATTATATTATTCTTTTACGTATAATATAGATGTTGAATTTCTTGACTTTAGTGATCGGTTGTATGTCGGATGTGCATGGATGAATCTGAGATGCAATGACAACAAATTTTCTTTAGAGAAAACAATCTTATATGACCGATGATGATTTTAGTAAAGTATTTATATGTAATCTAAAAAAATTACTATTGAAATTGGGTGAGATGAAGAATGTGAGATCGGAGGTGGCAAGGTGGGGTTGGGGGCATTCGAAGGCGGGAAGGTCAATGAGCTTCGAATAATACTTATAAAACTTGTTTTCTATATTCTGACTTGAAATCATTTTCTAACTTTTAAGAAACTTATTTTCCTAGAGTAATCAATTATGTTGATTTTAAAAAACATTTTTCAGAAGATGTTTCTCTCCATATCAAACATACGTTAGACAAAGAATGATCAAAACCAAAAAAAATTAATAATATTTGATCATTTTATTTATTGTACAAAGATCAAAGCTAATAGCCAACGCTTACTAGACTCGATAAGTAATTAAATCCTATTTTTTAGCAACAACAATATATGCACTTTCATCGCCTACTAAAAATAAGACGGATATGGAACAGTATGTATCTTGGTAGGAACTTCATCAATTCCTCTGAGTTCATTTCATTCTCTCCTCTTTCCTTGCTTTGATGTCTTAAACCTGATGATCTTTGAGAAAGAAAAACACATTGTTGCTCTAATATTGCTAAAAAGCTTTACAAATTGATTAGTCGAAACATAAACGACTACTCTTCAAAAGTATTTTTTCAAAAATTACTCCTTACAAAAACACTTATCAAAATAAGCTAAACATATATGGAGGAAAAAACTGTTATTCCAAGATTTCAAATAAGCTTGGGAACAGGAAAACACACATAACTGTTAAGATAATAAGTCAGCCAGCTTAGTTCCCCTTTCAGTTTCTTCCCTTTTTTTACTAGTGGTGAAGAGAGATTAGAAATTGTTTTCATAGTAAATCTTCCACGTGAAGTTAATCAAATCAGTCTGCAATCAAACAAGTCCAATGTCAAGTTTCACAGTCATAGCAGAAGCAAATATATAATACAGAGGAAAAGAGTTAACAATCTCTCTATTAGACATTAATAACATTCCAGAAAACAACATAGAGCATATATATACAATAGATTGAGCAACAGCTTGCACAATTCACTAAATCGTCTATCAGATAAAGATAATGTGCTAAGAAACTTGCGATTTTTATCAAGCACCATCATGCCCAACTCTGCTGGGCTTATTTCATAAGCCAATCAAAAGAAGCAGCGGACAAATATCCTGCAGGTTGAAAAGATATAAAAGGAGTCAACATTGAAGGAAATGAGATATAATATGCTTTATAAAGAAGAAAGTACTGCCATGAGAAAATAATGTACCTAAATTCTCATATTAAAACTACTATTTCATCAAAAACTCCTAAATAGTCACATTATTTTTACTGGACTAAAAGGAAAAGTATTAACACAAAGTTACCCAATGTACCAACTTGGTAAGCATATTTCCTCTTGCCTATTAACTTAGTCTTGAATGTGTATTATCATAAACATCCATTTTTCCTGAACTCTACTAATATTTTTAATCAAATATGGATTGAGGGTCCCAATCGTTCTCAAAGTTCAGCATCATTTACATCAACATTCCGATGATAATAAACAAGGAAATTTGAACTAACTGGATCTACCATCATCGTTCTCACAGTATCTTCTAGTTCCTTTTGTACTATCCTTTCCCTACTTTCCAGATTTAAAAGAGCTTGTTTGGTCGTTGAATAAAGGGAAAAAAGGTTCTCCAGTGCATTTATTCAAAGTCAGAGGCGCTGGGAAAGAAGAAAAAAGAATAGCTCCAAAAGAGATGGACCTTAGGGCAAATGATGAAGAAGAAAGGTGGAGAGAGAGAGAGAGAGTAGGAAGAAAAGGATCAGGGATGAAGACACTAGAGTCCGTGTTTTCTTTGTTGGAGAAACTCGGACAGTATAACATTTGAAATGTGTCACATGAAAAGTGTCAATCAAAAACCTTTTCCATTTCTATGATAAGATTACAATAGAGAATTTAAGAATTCTCTAGATCTAAACCCACCCTAATATTCCAAGTTCTCAAACTCCAAGGCAGGAATTTAATCCCTTCAGACCCACCAGTTTGTTACGACAAAACTTAATAGACGCTACCACAGAAAATACACTGACAAAGAGCTTGGATGGTAGTACTCAACAAGTGAGAAGGGAAATTGAAACACTAACGCGAGGCAGATAGACAAAGACACTCAAGATGACTCCACCGAAAAGCTTATCAACAAGTATGAGGTATGAGGTAGCTAATACAGGGAAGAGGAAGGGGCACATCTTCTTGAGTTGCGAAATAAAGGAGCAATCATGACAAACAGGTATGAGGTAACTAACAACTCAATGATTCAAACACCACTTATATCACCTATCAGACTTACAGCGTACAGGAAAAACCATGAGATGTCAACAACTTCTAAAAAAAGTCAAGTCAAAATCCATGAAATCATAATTTATTTTGCTCGTTTTCATGATACTGTCCAGTGTCCACTTTCCTTTATTTCTTTTTCTTCGTTTTTCCTCCCGGAAAGTTGTTCTAACTCCTATCTTAAGTTATTCATATAAAAAGGGGCAACTCAGTAGTCCAAATACTTTGGAAAGACCAAATGCATGAGAAAAGAGTTCCCCCAACGATGAAACTCAAGGAAAAATTAAAGTGTGCCGAACAGGTAACTTTCAAGAAGAAAAGGAACATAAGTACCTCAGAATATGAAAAGACCGTTAATCGGGAATGACATCTCAAAAGCTGGTGTTCCAAAAGCCAAATATGACAATTTTTCCTTAAAATGATTCCTAGTGAACGTAATAAGTAAACATACCTCTAAGAGTAAGTATAACGAAGATAGTATTCTTTAAGACTTTTTCATAAGGAAGGTCTCTCAGCCTCTCACCAGACCCTAAAGATCCTTTTTATTAAGATCGATACAACCTGAAAAGGTTACATTCTTTCGGAACTCCGAAAGTACCATAAATTTGTGGTATTTATGTTGTAACGTAGCGTGGCTCTATTTATCTACAGAAACTAAGGCAAACGAACCCAACCCATGCCTTATAACAATACAAGAAATAGTATAAAAAACTAAACCAAAAGAACATTAGAAATTTGTGCAGTATGAGTAGCTTTAGTTGAAAACTCGAAATAAATACCAACGCTCGTGGAAAACCCTAGAGTATGAATTCAGTACTTGACATGATTAAAGCATGTACCCACAAATCCAGACTGGTCAACCAATAAGACCACTCAACACCACAAAAGCACAAATCAGACAGTTCCTATAAAGCTAAAAGTGGGGAACCCTAGCAGCTGAAGCGCTATTTGCTACTCCATTAAGAAACATGGTATGTCTCCTATATTGAAGAGACACAGATACAAGATTCTGTGTCGGTAGATGAAAAATATACCACTGCACCCATTACTGCTTTCTGACAAAGGCTACCAACTTAGCATAAATATATATATATTTTTAAAACTGTTCAGCTAATATATATATAGAGAGAGAGCGGGAAGGTGTCAAGCAGAGGACAGATATTTGACTGGACGTGGAGTTCAGGAAGAAAGAGACTTTGACACAAAATATCTTTTGTATCAAACAAACTAAATATTACAACGCACCAAAATTACCTTTAGAATCCCCCGGTCTTCAACAATCATGTCTTTCCCATAAAAGGGGCAAAGTGAGGATGTTAAACTTATAGAGTTTCCAAATATAGAAAAACGTCAATCTTAAGATAAACAATGGATCCATAAATTAAGAAAAAGCACATAATAGCCTTCAATATTTAACTAAAGTAACGAAACGACAATCATATTGACGCAAGAGAACGTCACCCCATGAAGCTAAATTGGATTAGATTAAAAAAAGGGCAGCCCAGTGCACTAAGCTCCCGCTATGCGCGGGGTCCGGGGACCCGGACCGGACCACAAGAGTCTATTGTACGCAGCCTTACCTCACATTTCTGCAAGAGGTTATTTCCACGACTTGAACCCATGACCTCCTAGTCACATGGTCACATGGTCACATGGCATCAACTTTACTAGTTACTCCAAGGCTCCCTTCCAAATTGAATTAGATTAACTCAACATTTTAACATTAAAGTTTATATAGTTAAAAACTACATGAAAGGTACTATAAGTTGTACCTTTTTTCATATCAATTTGGTGAAAAGTTATACCTTAAAATGTTGGTCAAACTTCATGCACTTTGAATGTCGAGAAGCGAGAAGTGCAACATAAATGGGGACAGAGGAAGTACTTTTTTTATCAAATATTACTCAATTCATGTACAAACTCCTATTAAAGTTTCAATCTTTTGAAGGACAAAGTTCAGATAATAAAAAAACAAAGGGGGTCAGTATCCCACAACTTAAAAAACGCCCTCACACTAATCCCATCAAATTGCCCCTATTACGTGTTAAGTGACCAAATCGCAATATATATTTAATTATGGGCATTTTAGTCAAATTACCTATTTTTGACTGGGAGTCGGTATTTTCTTAGGGTGTGCAAATGGCTAAGTGGACACTCTCTTTGATCCGGAGGGAGTACTATATAGCTTTCAAAATTGACCAAAAAGTAATAAACAGCAATCATATTGACACAAGTAAATGTCACCCCCATGACAAAAAATTCACAAAATAAACAAAAAGGTGACAAAATATTCACAAAATATACAAAAAGGTGACAAAATATTCACAGAATATACAAAAAGGTAACAACTTTATCACAGTAAAATTAAATATTACCTTAGGTAGAGGAATGTTTTTTCCCTTCACAATCAGGGCTTTGATGAAAATTCTTAGAAGGGTATTTAGCAGTAACCATACCAACCTCAAACACCAAACTATCACCATTGGATCTAATACCCATAATACCCCACGACTTTAAAAAAAGCCCACACTAATCCCATCAAATGGATGGACAACTAAACAGAAAGCCAAAAAAAGTGTGTATATTTAGTAAGTTACAATTTAAACATCCTACATAGCAAGTTTAAAAGGGCATTTTAGTCACACACACCTTTAATTTAACACCATAAAATTTAAAAGTATCTTTTTTATTCCTTAACCTATGTGGGCAGTCAAGCTACGACACTTAAATGAAGTACTATTATATAGCCTTCAAAATTGACCAAAAAGTAATAAACAACAATCATATATTCATAAAATATACAAAAAGGTAACAACTTTATTATAGTAAAAAAAATACCTTAGGAAGAGGAATGCTTTTTCCCCTCACAATCAGGGCTTTCATTGAAATTCTTAGAAGGGTATTTCGCGCTAACCATTCCAACTTCAAACACCAAATTATCACCACTAGATCTAATACCAGTAATACCCCACCACTTAAAAAAAGCCTTAACACTAATCCCATTTAGCTCAGCAATTTTATTCTCAACAATTTTGCCTGTAATTTTCTTCGAATATGTTGCAAGGTAGTTGTCTGGAGGAAGGGTGATTCGACACGTGTCGGTTAGAGAAACTACGAAGTGACCGGAAGTGGTGTTTAGGGCATAGTTGTTGACGTTTTTGGGAAGTAGGCCGATCGGGAACCCGAATTTTATTAGCTCATTGTGGGCCTCCAATTGTGTCGGGTTCGGGTTCGGGTTTGGATCCGATAGAGAGATGGTGAAGAGGAGAGGGATAATAATGGTGAAGAATATGAAGGTTTTTGCCATTTTTTGTTTGGGTTGATTTGCAGTGTTTGAGATTTGCGAATATAATATGTGTACTTTGTAACTCGTGATGTCATTTGTATGTGACGAAATCTTCTCATCATTGTCTAGTCTCCATCCCAATTTATTTATGATATAATATTTACTTTTTAATAAATTACAAGGAGAAGAATTTTTCGTATACTCAAAAATATTTTAACCTTAAACTTCTTATTTTTACTATTAATAAGATATAATCAACTTTTCAAACCGAGGATGGAAACAACTTCTGTATCCCACAAAAAATAGGTTAAATCTACTTACCTTCTACTCTATTTATGAGATTACATTGAATATATTATTTTTGTTGTTATAAAAATAATTAGCTTATTTTAAATTGTGAACTTTAAAAAATTATCTAAACATCATTACATAAATTAAAATGAGAAAATAATATGCATATTCATTTATAATTCACAAATTTTCTTACTTTTCTCCATAGTACATATTTAGAACTCGGATTACTTTTGTTCATATTGTTCATAACCTAGTTCAATTATTCGCAAAGAAATGAGGTATAAATTTTGCAAAATAATCTAAATTTATCATTCATTAATAGTTAAGGTTAAATCTATACTTGTGAATATCATAAAAATGGCATAGAAATTGACAATGCAAGTAGTATGTAAGCCTTTTTACAAGAAAAAATAATCAAATTTACCATTTAAATTATGTGAAATACACAATATTTACCTCTGAACTTTGCTAAAGTCTAAATTTGGTCACCATCTCTTAAATTTGTTGGCAAGTCTATTAACACAATGTACCAATGCCTCAACTCTTTCTGGTCACACCAAATCCAAAGCTTTCTACTCCAATTCTTGCAATGATAGTGTCAAGCATCAAGTCCTTCAGCTACTCAACATTAAGCAGGCTAATAACTTTGGCAAATACCTTGGCTTTCCCATTCTCTCCCACAATCCAAAGGGGAATGCTTTTTCCCCTCACAATCAGGGCTTTCATTGAAATTCTTAGAAGGGATTTCGCGCTAACTATTCCAACTTCAAACACCAAATTATCACCACTAGATCTTGTAGAATAGTATAAATCTGCTTGATTAGAGTTCTCTTATTAATGTCACATATATAGAATGTACATTGTAGTCCTAATGGTACTTATGACCCAATTTGCTAGTAATTGGAGAGGTACATAAATCAGCTTGAATAATATCAAAGGGAGAAAAAGTAATACTCAAATATGACATAAATGGAAGTCTAACATGCTTTCCTAGATGACAAGAATAGCAATTTTGGGCAAGGTTCCCTTTATTATATTTAATTAAATTATGGTTTCTAAGAAAATAAAAAATATGAGCTCCGGGATGTCCAAGTCTACTATGCCACGTTGATGATGAGATGTCAGCTAGAGATGTGGGAGGATTGACACTGGCAGCGGACGTGGATAGGAAATGATAGAGGTCCTCACACTATTGCATCTCGTAAGAAGTCTCCCCGTACGTAGGTCCTTTATAGAAAAACCAAACGGGTCAAAATCAATGGATACAGAATTATCGGTGGCAAATTTTCTAACAGAGATTAGGTTCTTGATAATGTTAGGGGTATATAGGACATTTTTAATAGAGAAGTGGGGATGCGGTGGTGGAGTTAGTATGTGGTCAAACCCTTGAATTGGAATGCGATGACCATTTTCTACCATAATAGATTGAGGAGTATATAAATTGCGCAGTTGAGAAAGATTACTAGAATTGTTGGTGAGTACGTGGCGCCCGTATCCATATACCACGCCATCGGGTTGCTTAATTTTTAAAGAACCAAAAGCATGACCCAAATCCATTGGGTTGAGGTTGGACGGTTGCTGCTGGGCCGCTGTGTAGTGGGCTTGGTGGTTGGACAGTGGCTCGGTAGTGATGGGCCACTGTGTAGTGGGCCTCGACAGTGCCCACTATTGCTGATGGGCCTGGCATGGAAAGGGGTTGGTCGACAGTGCCCACTATGGCTGGGCTACTGTATAGTGGGTCTCGACAGTGCCCACTGTTGCTGCTAGGCTTGGCCTGTGAGAGGGGATGGTCGATGGGGCCCAGTGCCCGAACAGTTGCCAATGACGTGGGCTGGCCCACTGTGTCAGGTACTGGGCCTGCGGCTGATTATTTGTGACGTCGGGTATTGAGAAAGAGGAATTGGGGGAAGCTTTGTGGGCCGCGGGTGACGCCATGAGGGTATCAGAAATTTAGTAAAGAAAAGGGTGTGGAACTGTTGTATATCATTTGTATACCAGGGGTATACGGCCTGCTAGAAAGAAAGAGAAGGTATGAAGGTTGTATATCAATAGTATACCAGAGGTATACGGGGCTGATTGTAAGAGAAGAGGGCTGGACATCTGTTTATCAGTGTATATCATGCGTATATCGGTGGTATATGGGTAGTATATGATGGCAGAGAGGGTATATCAGTTGTATACAAGGCATATATCGGCTAAGGGATGTTGTCTATCGTTGTATACGGGTAGTATATGATGGCAGGCGGTGTATATCAGTCGTATACAGTGTCTATATTGGCTATTTCCGATAGGATTTGGCGTCGGAAGAGAAGAAGAAAAAAGGGGGCGGCCTAGGGTTTTTAGGCTTCTGATACCATGTAGAATAATGTAAATCTCCTTAATTGGAGTTCTCTTATTAATGTCATATATATATATATATATATATATAGTGTGCAATTATAGTCCTAATAGAATTAGAATCTCTATTTTACATTAAATACATTAAAATATTAATTACATAATATATTATGAATATATAAAATATATTCAGTATCAGATCTAATATTGTAATACCCCACCACTTAAAAAACGCCCACAATGAAATTGGATAAAGTGCTTATCTGTGTGAATATATGTGTGCTTTGTATTGTAATGTGACGGAGAAAAGGCCACGTCATTTTTATGTGACGAAATATTCTCCTCCTTTTGTTCTTTTTCTCCCTGTAACAAAAATATCAACCACATATTGAATAAAATCTAATAATGTGAGGTCCGGAGAGTAAACAGACCTTATCCTTATCCCTAAGATAGGGAGGCATTCTTTTTCTTCTTATATATCATTTATTAATAATAATAATAATATACCTAGCGTAATTCCACATAGTAGGGTCTAGAAAAGGTAAGATGTACTCAGATCTTATCTCTACTTTTTGGGGTAGAGAGGTTGTTTCTGATAAACCCTCGACTCAAAAGAACGTAATCAATGCAGGGGTGCATGACAAATAAGGCAACAAAATATCAAGATACAAGACAAATGGTACAACATAGTAATACACACACAATGATAATGATCAACGCGATACCAAAATATTACAACTAAGAAGAGGAGAAGCCCCCCACCTCTCTCACACAGCGCGACAAAACTCAAATACCTACTATCAATCTACCTTAATCCTCGACCGCCAAATCTTCCTATCTAAATTCATTTATTAATGTTTAAAACTATTCTTTACTATATTTATGATCCCTTTTTGGAAAATAAAAACTTTTCAAAAAGAGGTAGTAATCCCTCGTAGTCGTAGGAATTGATGACTATTATTCCTTTATATATAAATTGTACAATGAAGATTATACATATATTGTGCATAAACTATACATATACATATATTATACATTCTACTGCTATTTTTTAATTTAAATGGTTGGGTGACTAGCTATTTCAATTAATTCTTTCACATTTTTAATGGCACTTATATAAATTACTTGATATATTTAAAATTGAAAGATACAAAGTCTTCTTTATGATCTTAAACATTAAGCTTACTCAAATCATAAGACATAAAATGAAAAGGAAGTATTAGTATAAAGGATTAAGTTATATACACTTTCGTCAATGTCGTTTTTACTTTCAATCTAAATTTTGGTATTTGGTGAAAAAATCCAATCAATGAATGAAAAGAGATAGATGTAATCATATTGAAAAATCACGCCAGTAATCTTTTTTATAACATTGCTCATCAAACATAATCTCCTTAGTTCAATGAAATTGCAAAAGCATCGTGGTGTGTGAGTTAAATTAGACAGATATCACGAGTTTGAATTTACATACTAATATTTAAATGGAGATAGTAGGAGAGACTCATTATCCATTGAATTTTGAATCACCGGTAGTTGATCTTTGAAAACTTCTCAATGATAAAAATATATAGAAGGAATTTTGGTTAGTAAATCGAAGGAGTAAATTACATAATGTACAGATAATACGATTTGAAATGCTGATGCCATTCTTCTTTTTTGATACAAATTACATAATGTACAGATGCTTCATTTTGATGCTGAAGATACACAATACAAGCATAATTGAATAGGCTTTTGTTTCTTTCTTTAATCACACATATTTTGGCTCTTTTCTTTTTTCTTTCTTTTCCCCTTCTTTAATTTTTCTCAAATACTTGTATGAAGAATTCAACAGAGTACTAGATTCCATATTATAATGATTGAGGAGTGTTCCAACTTGAAAGCTCAGCATTTTTGACAACCTTTGAAACACTCTCCAGAACTTGAAAAGGCACTATGTCTCCAATAACAACAACCTTCTTGGTCTCCAAATCTACTTGGTACATATCCACCCCTGTTTGAATAAATACATGAATTTAATTAGAACATTATTTCATTTTATTACTAATCATAGTGGCGGAGTAAAGTTTTTCACTAAGAAAATATATTCAAAATATAACGAAGTAAATACACAAACAAGCCAAGAAAATTTCACATTTATTATATTCATAAAAAATAACAATATATATACATTATTATTCTCCGGCGAAGGAGATTTTGATGAATTCTCTTATGTCCCCTAGCTCTTGCCTGTTAAGTATAAGCTTTACTCTATATCCGTCGCCTTATGGATAAGATCTTATTATGGAAATAAGAAGTGACTCAAAAGAGTATAATTTCTATACATCAATCGTGTAAAAGTTATTTATGCCATCAAGTTAAATTATTGCTATGCTTCAATTCCAAGCAAGTTGAGCTTCGGTATATATATAGATTTTCACTAACTATCAGTCCATTTAAACTTAGCTAGAATAAATAGTATACATAACTGATTAAAATAATAATGCAAAAAACAAAAATAAAAATATACGTGCTATTATGTCAGGTACTCAGGTTTGCAGTATACATAAATTAAATGGGATCAAAGAAGTTATATTAAGGTTAATATCATGACCTTTATTTCCACATAAACCAAGTATTCAACTTAGCAAGTTGCTAATTAGAAGACACTTTGTAATATATATATATATAGAGAGAGAGAGAGAGAACATATATACCTTCCATTTTGGAGATGTGTTTCTCAACTTTCCTTGCGCATCCATTGCAGTGTATGGAAACTCTTAGCACCACTATCTACAATAACAAAAATGATTATGCTTAAGTTCCAAACAAATTGATTAGATTCATATTTCATTTTTAAACAAAATTGTTCAATTACAAAGCTTCATATTCATAATTCATTTCATTAAAATGATATTTCCCATTAAATCAGCATTCATATACACAATTTCTGTCCAAACTAACTCAAAAGAAAAAATAACTATTTTTTTCTCGATAGAGACGAATAGCATGTTCGGCCAAGCTTATTTTTTTTTTTCAAAAATGCTTATTTTAAAAAAAAATGAGGTGTTTGGTCATGCTTTTGGGGAGAAAATAAGTACTTTTGAGGAGTAGCAGAAGCAGTTTTTTCAGAAGCTAAAAAAACAGTTTTTGCGCAGAAGCACTTTTTTGAAAAGTACTTTTGAGAAAAAAAACACTTAGAAATATTTTTTAAACGTTTGGCCAAACAAAAACTGTTTCTCTCTAAAAGTATTTTTTTGTCAAACATGCTCGAAGTTCCATAAAGAAAATGAACCTTGGTAAGTAAAAAGTATGCCTTTTTCTAGCAATTTAAGTTGGCGGTCACACGATTTAATATGATATTAGAGTAAATGGAAATGCTAAGTTCAAGTGATTTCACCACGCCCTAACCATGGTCAAAAAGGATTTATATATATATTTGACCTATTAAAAAGAATCAAACTGACACATCATGGGACGTATGAAAGACATTATTAATTAAATAAAAGAAACCTACTCCCTTCTTTTTCAAGATTAATTTGTTAGACAGAGGTGGAGGAACACGATGATTGATGAAGATCAATTTGAAAACATACCTTAGGCTTCAATTGGAAAGCTAGAGTTGGAGGTCCGACATTAATAACATCCTTCAATCTCACCAAATTATGTTCATGATGTTGATCTGGGGAATTATTATTCATCAATGGCTTCTTTCCAAAGTCATCATCATCAATGCTTCCATATTCATTGATGCAAAAACAAGATCCTGGTCCAGAAGAAGAAAGACTAAAACAATCTAAAACTTTGCCAAAATTGAGCTTCCTCATTTCTACAAGACCAAATATTTGCCCACATAAGAAGAAACAGTACTAAAACAAGGTAAAAGTCAATATATTTTTAGTTCATTGGGAAAGAAAAAAGTTCAACAAAAACCAATGAAGCTAATGAGAAAGAGAAGAGAGAATGGACTTCACAACCCATTTTTGTAGGGAAGATAAATTAAGTAGAAGGTATGTAGCAGTTCAGATGGGACATCAAAGAAAGATTCAATATTTAAACTTGATGAGTTCAAATATTTAATGTTCGATACAAAATCTAATATTTGTTGAATTGTAGTAGTTTTCATGTATATTTATGTGGATGAAAATATTGAGCATAAACGTCCATGTATTTGCCTATGGGGACAAAGTTGGGGCGGATCTAGAAGTCTGGTTACATATTTACGTGAATTTAGTAATTTTTATTAGATGTTATATGTATCAAACAATTAAATATTTAATTGTGAACTTGATTAGTATCGTAGTAGTATTTTGGATAAAAACATTTAAGGGGAAGACCCAAGGGAAAATGACCTTTCTAACTGAAAGGTAGTCCAAATAGGGAATTTGACATGTGATGTGGAACTAAAAGTAGTACAATTAGAGAGACAAAATCTCCAACATATTTAAGGGACTTCATGTGATATTAGTTGTTTGGTACAATGAGAGCATCTATTTCATGTGACAGAAGTATAATTGATACACCTGTTCAGATCAAAGTTGAAAGATAAAAGAAAAATGGTGAGTAGGATAATTAAAGAAGAATATCCACAAGTTTCATGTAATGTGAATCAAGGAAATTTATGGTGATAGGACACGAAGTATTCCTAAGCATCATGTTACTGCAGTGTGATAGGACACAAAGTATTCCTAAGCATGCATCACGTAGCGGAATTAAAATTTTCATTAATAACATTTAAAATATAAAGAAGTAAATATACGAAGAAAAAATTAAGAGAATTTAATATCTATTATTTATAAAAAAAAAATATTAGCCTCCTACGTTGTTAAACTATGTATTTCAAGTATGACCAATGAAATCATGGTCACTCAAGCGCAAAAAAAAAAGTAACTCGCTAGAATTGTAGTCTTGTACAGTAAAAAATGTTCAGCAATTCAGTATAGTAAATTAGAATAAATCTAATTAATTATATACATCAATAGTACTATAAAAATTGAACTATCAATGCAATTTAATCGATTATAACATGTTATAACTTTATATTTCGAGGCTTGTTATGAAAACTAATTACTTCTTGTTGTAGGTCACTTAACCATATAAGGTAAAAAAACTGTATTGTAAAAAACTACACATAACTTGAACTCTATTAGAATAAGCAATTATACGTCCGCTTGGGCAGCTCAATTGGTTTCAAGGGGGATATTTGGAATAAGAGACCAAGAATCGAATCCCGTCAGCGGCAGTGTGGGTTTTTTTTCTTGAAATAAAGGAGGGCCCCTTGTGCGCAGCGTGGTACTGGTCTAACTTTTGAAATCAATTGAGTCACCATGATTTACCTCCATCACAGACCCGTCGGACCGGGGTGCCACCTTTTGGAATAAGAATAAGCAATTATACCATTCATGTATATATATTTTTTCCTTTTGGTGCATCGCTAGCTGGTCCTTTTCGTCTTGTAGCATCAAATTCAACTGTTCAAAGTCCAAAATCTACTTGAAATATATATAGCCTCTCCCCCTCTCAAAGAGACAAAAATATTTCTCTAATGCTAAAGTGAATAAGCCGTCCAGACTCCAGAAGTAGACATAACATTAATCTAGTACAGTATTAAATTTTGTAGTGTCAATGAGTGGTGTTTTTATACATATAGTCTATAGATTTCAATATTAGGTTACTATAAAAAAAAATGTTAGACTTGTACCTCATCAATTGTGTAAGAATTTTTAAAAGGGTTTAAATTAATTAAAATATTCTACCCATGGCCTTTTGGATTGAATGTCTGAATTATTTCACAATGGTATGAGACTTTGATAAGTCAATTTTCACAATCACTTTCTTTGTTCATTATATCGCAAGTTCGCAACCTCCTCCTCCCCTCTCTCTCCCTGACTCATTGAGCAATATCGCATTAGCCTGTTGAGCCCACTCTTTTTGTCCACATATAAATTTTAAATCGAATTACACGTGAATGATATTAAAAGATGATATATTTATCTCTCATCGGTAAGATTTTCAAGAACGTTTATATGATTATATGCTACTTTATTCGTTGCTGTAAAGTTCTAGGTTGAATCATCACACTTTTTTTATAGTTAAAACATAAGCAGGTAAGTCAAATTAAATGTATGATCAGAAGTAGAAGACCCAATACCATGCATTTAAGTATTTAACTATTTAACTATTTAACTATTTAAAGGAGGTGTCCCTTCGGAAACACTCAATAATATTAGGACAATATAGAAAAGATTATCAATGCACTTAGACAAGAATTAATAACACATATAAATCAAGAAATAATCTAATTTTCTTATGACAAAAAAAAGGACCTAATTAAGGGAAGCGAAGAGGAATATTTGGTGTATAAGATAAACAAATAAGTGACATAGGGGTCTATCATGAGTTCATAAACTTTGTGTACATGTCAAAATTATACTATAGAGTGAGGGTTGATGACATTAAATTATTTAAGGGGCCTGCATGAGCTCCATTATTGGTTCTTTAAAAGTATGTATTTTCATCTCAGTAGAGTGGGACTAATTTCTACAGCTATCATGAGTTCATAAACTTTGTCTACATGTACAAAATTATACTATAGAGTGAGGGTAGCTGGCATTAAATTATTTAAGGGGCCTGCATGAGCTCCATTATTTTTATTTTTTTGGATATCCTTCCTGGCTTACGCCAGACTATTCCTGTAAATAGTAGTCCTGGTCCTTCAGCAACGGAGCAACTGATATCACCTACAAGGTCCTACCCCAGAAGAGAGCAAATTGCTCCCACCAGGATTCAAACTCATAATGCAGGCCTCCAGCTGGATTTTAAGTTCCCTTCCTTTGTCATCTAGCTATTCCCGAGAAAATTCATTGTAGAGCTCCATTATTGGTTCTTTAAAAGTATGTATTTTCATCTCAGTAGAGTGGGACTAATTTCTACAGCTAATTGGTCCATGTTAATATGTTCTTTGAATAAGAAGACAAATTTATTCAAGAAAAAAAATCACTGTAGATTCATGTTATGCACGTGTCTCTCAGCAAAACAAAGTTGGAAAATTTGAAAGTGTTCTCTTTTTTATTAATTTTTTTTCTTTTAAAAAAAGGGGTATAAGAATCTTCCAAAAGCAAGTGTCTCTTTAGAAGCTAAAAGAGTTTAGCTCTCAACTCCATTATTAAATGGGAGTTAAACATAGTTTCACTAGCTTTGTTGACCACTAGTTGTATTGCACTCACTATTAAAAACTAGCAAAATTTCGAGGGGCATTTCTGTCCGAAGTCCGTCAAAATTCATAAAATTGTTGACGCATTCCATAGGCGAATCTTTACATCTAACAAGTCAATCATTAGTTTAAAATTTCATGAATTTTATTAGCCGATTTCCGGTATTATATTTTATTGATTTCTTGTAAAAACAAAAGGCCATATACTTAAAAGTACATTTTTTGTGGCCATAAAACCAATCTCCCCATGTATTAGAGAATGATACAATTGATCAGCTGGCTTTGGGCTGGTGCATAGCCAACCCAAGATGGTTGGGGCCCATAGCCCTTTCAGGACTAGATCATAGCTCAACTCATTGTGGGCCTAATCATTTACAGATTCAACTTTTTGTTGGGCCCAGTGACACCTGGGCATTGTCACAATTGGGCATTTATCCCTTTCTTTGCAGGGTCATTTGTGATCTTTAATTTTTGTCCCTCATAAATTTATATTTTCACTTCATAATATCTTACAAGTTATGTCCCTCTTCCTTAAAGAACTTATGCCCCACAGAAATAAGTTCGATTTTGAAGGATAAAAATTGAAAATCAACCCATTTGAAGGGAAAAAATTAAAGATCAGCCTATTTGAAAGGAAAATCGTGCAATTACATGTTCTTTACAATCATATTTAAACGTCTTGTAATAAATATATGCTGTATTTTAACCTTTTACAAAAAGTAACATTCTTTTGTTGTAATGTGCTCATCCAGACATGTGTTGGTAATATTGACCAAAAGAGAGCACTGTGATATTGATTATTCATACCATCGATCAATTAGCTTAGAATTAAGGCATAATAATAATTGTTGTTGTTGTCCGTTGTTGTAACAATTATCATCTTTGTTAACTAGGTTGTTAATTCATTTTTTGTGTGATTATAATCTTTAAGTTGCATGATGATATAAATGTTGAGATAATGGTAAAAACACATTTGAAGTATTATTTTTTTGTGAGTTTTTCATGAACTTCAAAGTGTGTGTTTTTTATCTGAACTATTACCAACTATTTATTAAAACACACCTCGAAACTGACTAGATCAAATGTTTAAATACAATTGACAAAAGGTGCGGGACAACTTAATTTGCCGATAAAAATTCATCCACATGACAACTGACTAATTACCTTTGAGGTGTTTTGATAAATAGTGGATGATAGTTCAGGTAGAAAACGCAAACACCTGATAGTTCAGGTAGAAACTCGGAAAAAAATTGATATGTCATGTGTGTTTTTGACCATTGTCTCTGATTTTATAAAAAAATTTGAATTAATTCCTTTAATTATATGTGTGGAGTGGCAATTGGCACAATTTTTAGACAAAAAAAAAGTGTACACCACGGACAATCAAATATTAATCGAGGTGTGTTTTGACAAATAGTTGATAATAGTTCACGTAGGAAACATAAAGGCAACCCGGTGCACTAAGCTCCCGCTATGCGTGGGGTCCGGGGAAGGACAGGACCGAACCACAAAAGTCTATTCTATGCAGTCTTACCCTGCATTTCTGCAAGAGTTTGTTTCCACGGCTCGAATATGTGACCTCCTAGTCACATGACAGCAACTTTATCAATTACGTCAAGACTCCCTTTTTAAATAAAAAATACAAACACCTAATAATTCATATAAAAATCTCATGAAAAATGATATTTGAAATCTGTTTTTTATGATTATCTCATAAATGTTTCTTTTAAACTTTTCATGTATAGAAGTGAAACTTTGTCATCAAAATAGGTGGCACTAATGGAAGCTTATTTCATGTTGGTGTGATGAGTCTCTCTATTTGCCCATTCTCTTTCCAAGAGAAATTAAAGTTGTGGTCCAACTTTATAGATTAAAAGGAGAAATATGCATAGAAAGATATGACTAATACTTCAATACATAAAGGTGTAGCCAAAATTAAACTTTGCAGTGAAATCTGATCATGCTGCCGTAAGAATAATTCCTTGATTATTTTCATTAGTTAATTAGCTTATATACATGATATACAATAATAATTCTAGACTACAATTATGAAAATTAATTATACACTTAATTAATATAAAATCACTAATAATCTTTACCAAATCACTAAATACATTTATATATATTTTATCACACCCCCGCAGTCATAGCGGGCGGTTGTCGTACGCTGAGACTGTCTAGAAAATCTTCAAACAGGACCAAGGAAAGACCCTTAGTAAAGATATCAGCAATCTGATAACGTGAAAGGATATGTAAGATACGTACTTGTCCACGAGCAACCTTTTCGCGAACAAAGAGAATATTCATCTCGATATGTTTAGTGCGCTGATGTTGTACAGGATTCCCCGAGAGATATATCGCACTAACATTATCGCAGTAGACCAATGTATCTTTCCGAATAGGAGAATGAAGCTCTAATATGAGGTTACGCAACCAACATGACTCAGACACCACATTAGCCGAGAAACACACAATAACCAGATGTCGAACGCCTGGTATCTGGACTATCCACCCCAATCAGCATCCGTATAAGAAATGAGAGTAGATACCGATGATGGATATATGTGTAAGCCATGATCAAGAGTACCCTGAATGTACCGCACAATATTTTTGATAGCGTGCATGTGTTCTTCCCTTGGATCATGCATGAATAAACACACATATTGAATTGCATAAGTAATATCGGGCCTCGTAAAAGTGAGATATTGAAAAGCCCCCGCAAGACTACGATAGTAGGAGGGATCCTCATACGGTGTGCTAGAAGTAACACTCAACTTCGGTTTAGTATTAACCGGAGTAGGAGATGGCTTACAGACTGACATGCCAGCATGTTCAATGATCTTTGCTGCATACTTCATCTGAGATAGAAATAGACCACTTGCATGACGAGTGACAGCTATACCCAGAAAATAACCCTACGGCCCCAAATCTTACATAACAAATTTTGAGCTGAGAAGTGATATGATAGACATGCGAAGTGCAGAAGAAGAAGCAGTCAATATAATATCATCCACATACAAAAGAATGTAGTCCATAGAAGTACCGTTACGGTATATGAATAGAGAATGACCAGACTTGCTGTGAGAAAATTCAAGAGTAGAAACGTAATCTGCAAATCTCTTATACCAGGCTCGAGGAGCCTATTTTAGCCCATACAAAGATTTATTCAGCAAGCACACATGATTCGGATGAGCGGGGTCCCTAAAACCCAAGCGTTGATGCATGTATACTGTTTCCTTGAGTTCTCCGTGCAATAAAGCATTTTTCACATCCAGTTGATGAATGAGCCATGCTTTTGAGAGAGCTAGACTGAGAACAATGTGAATAGTTGCTGGTTTGACCAACTAACTAAACGTCTCTCCACAATCCATGCCAACATGTTGAGTTTTGCCATCACCTACAAGACGGGTCTTATGCCTCTCAAAGCAACCATAAGATTTTTGTTTATGAGTAAAATTCATATAGAACGAATCACATTAACAATAGGGGGACGGGGCACCAACTCCCACGTCTAATTTTCAACAAGAGCATTATATTCATCATCCATAGACACGGGATTACGTAGTAGAGGGGATTTAGTACTATTAGAGTTGAGATTAAATTATCGCTTCAGTTTAAAAATTCCCCGTTGGTTGCGAATAACTGGTCGTGAAGCCGGAATAGGAGTGGGTTGGATTTGGGTGGGAGCAATGGGCTGGTTTGATTCATGGATGGATCGACTCGGCCCACCACCCGATGGAGAGGGGATAGGTTGGCAGGGCAGTGGTCTGCCACTGGCTGGGCCTGACGAGGTGGGCCGAGGTTCTGGCCTGCTGAGTTGGTCTGCCGCTGGGTTGGGTCGGCTGGCGTAAGGCACTGGCCGGGTTGAGTTGGGCTAGCGGGCAGTGGGCCGAAGTGGGCAGCTGGTCTATGTGCCTCGGTGTGGGCTGGGCCAAATGATGGACCACATAAGGTGAAATCCAATCATCCAAAAAAGTCATATGAACGGGACGTTGAACTATGCAACTTAGCAAACGGAAATTGAGTTTCATTGAAAATTATATGGCGACTAATGATGCGCATAGCATTTGTAACCACGATGATTAGATGGGTAACTCAAAAAGACACAAGCGGTAGAGCGGGCTTGAAGTTTGTTTATGGTAGTGAAGGGAAAGAGAGGATAACATAAACACCTAAATACCCGAAGATGAGAATAAGAAAGGTCTTTTTGATAAAGACTTTGGAGTGGAGATTGGTAGGATAATCCTTTGCTAGGGAGGATTTTGAGATGGTAAGTTGTCATTTGTAATGCATGATGTCAAATTAAGGCGGTAATGATACATGGACTAGTAATGTACGAACAATATTATTAATGGTGCATATTTTTCTCTTGGCTTTCCCATTTTGTGATGAAGTATGTGGACACGAGAATCGAAAAGATACACCATTAACCTTACAATTTTCCTGAAATGGCCCATTAAAAAAATCTGTTTCATTATCACATTGAATGTTCTTAACCTCCAGTTCAAATTGAGTACAAATGAATGCTCTAAATGATATAAATGTGGAATAAACTTGTGACATTTTAGATAACGGAAATATCCATAAAAATTAGAGTTATCATTCAATAACAAAACATAATAACGGTGGCCCGAAGAACTCAAAATGGGAGATGTCTAAAGATCACTATGGATAATATCAAAATGCAACATAGTAATAGAGTTAGAAGCAACAAAAGATAATTTAACATGTAGAGGACAAGAAGGACAAACATTAGAACTACAAGTGCGATTACTCTCAATAAATTTAGAGTGTCTAAGGGAATCAAAAATTGATGCTCCCGGATGACCCAAACGTGCATGCCATAAAGAATGTGCTAATGCTGCATAAGTTGATGGTGTGGCTTGATTTTTGGTGAAGGTGGTGGTGATGGGATAAAGCTCTCCCCGACTATCACATCTTGTTAGTTGCATCCCCGTCCAGAAATCCTTCACAGAAAATCCAAATGGATCAAATTCAATAGAAATCGAATTATCAGTTGTATATTTCCTAACAGACACCAATTTTTTAGTCAATTGAGGAGCATGAATGACATTTTTCAAGGCTAAAGGTTGGTTTGTGAGAGACAAATTTGTGTGACCATAACCACGAATTGGAATTGAATGACCATTACCAACAATTATGCCATGATTTTTGCTCAAATTGAAATAAGATGAGAGATTACCTTGCGCAGATGTCATATAAGAAGTAGCACCGGTATCCATGTACCAATTTGCATCCACATGATTTAGCCCAAATATATGCATTGCTGCCTTGATATCCATGGAAGTCGGGGAGGCTATTGGACCTGTTGCGGCAAAAGTCTGATGTGGCTGAGGCCCAAGAAGGCCAGGTTGTTGCTTCTGTCGGTTAATTGGCCTGTCCCAAGCGGTTGTTGGGTATGGGCACAGTGGGATGGGCCAAGGCCACTACCTACTGGCCCAAGGCTGCTGTCAGGGGTACTGTGGCCCGGACCCCTGCTGGCTGCTACCACGTCCGCCACTACTGCCACTGCCGCCACCGCGACCACCACCTTTGCCACCACCGCGGCCGCCGCAGCGATTTTTCCTACTGTGATTGTGGTTTTTACCCTTTTTGCCACCACCGTTGTTATGGTTTATCTATAATTTTTAGAGAATGATTGAGAGTCATCGGTTTTTCGGGAAGTGGCCACCACCATGGCAGAGTGTGCTTCGGTTGCGGCCTTTTTATCCAACCACGACTCTTCTAGAGTGAGCATGAAATGTCTTTGGTAGAAAGGTGGGATATGATTGCTTTGGCGAAGGAGGGTTCCAACCCCATTATATACTTCAGTGAGGCTCGCAACCATTTGAAGAAAGAGATGATCATTCGTGACCAGTGCTCCGATGTTTTTGAGTTGATCAGATAATTCCTTGAGCCTTTTACAATATGCGGAGGCATTCGAAAAATCCTCCATAGTTGTGTGAGAGAATTCTTGCTCAAGTGTTACGACACGAGAATTTTTGTTATCTTAGAATATATCACGCAACCTATTCCGAGCTTCCATCGTCGTTGTGTCGGGTTCGATAATTGTATGCAAGAGGTCCATAGAGATGGTGGAATAAATCCATTGGAGGACCGTAACATCAAGGGTTGCCCATAACTCCATGTCATCATCAGTGGATGACACCTTCTCCTTGACTTTTTTCGGTTTGACGATGTGATGGAGGACTCTATAAGACCTTGCGTGAATTTTAAAAAGTTTTACCCATGTTGCATATTGGATGTTCTCCATTGCAAGGACGATAGGAATGTTGTTCTTGATGTTGGAGTCTGCAAGAGCAAGATGGAAGGTATTCTTTTTGTCAGACATGGTTTACGGGAGAAGTTTATGGGCGGCGGAGGTGAGGGAAAAAGGTAGGGCACGACGGAAGTGCTCAAAGAGGGAGGAGAGGAAGATTTGCCCTAAACTTCTGATACCATGAAAGAGAATAATCTCTTGATTATTTCCATTAGGTAATTAGCTTATATACATGATATACAATAGTAATTCTAGGCTACAATTATGGAAATTAATTATACACCTAACTAATACAAAATCACTAACAATCTTTATCAAATCACTAAATATATTTACATATATTCTATCATAGAGTGCTAAATAATAAAGAGTTTCTTTATGTTACTTTGAAACTACTTTGGTACTTTAAAGCTATGAGTTTTTTTAGTTTTTACACTTGAAAGGAGCAGCTTTTAAAAGGAACTTGAAAAAAATTGGCATTTTGAGATTTTGAAACAGTGGCTGAATGATGATTTGTATTAAAGGAATTGAAAAACACAAAAATGCCATACCGGAAATTCAAACGTGCGACCTAAAAAAAAATACTTTTGAGATACTTTTGTCACTACAGTCTAAAATTTCCCACTACGTTGATGAAATTCAATAATTTATACATATACAGGAATATTTATTTATATCATATTTGCACAATATAATTTTGCTGACGGAAAGAGTTTCAATTAAACCTCCTGAAAAATTTATAAAGAAAAATCTTGATATTCTAGTTATCCAAAAAAAAATAACATTTTTTGTCTACGTGACAAAAATATTTAATTGCTATTAGCCTACTATGCTCGTACAACAAAACCTATCACATATAAGCTGTAGTTAATTAGATGATATTCAGTGGAACAATAGTGATGAATAGAAATTAAATATACAAAAGCTCGGTAACTTTACACAATAATAACAAATCCTGTTGAAAGTGAGACATCAAATGAAAGTTAATGCATGTGAGTACTAAACATATAAAATTACACAATAATAATAAATCCTTACGAAAGTGAGATATCAAATGAAAGTTAATGCATGTGAGTACTAAACATATAAAATTACACAATAATAATAAATCCTTACGAAAGTGAGACATCAAATGAAAGTTAATGCATGTGAGTACTAAACATATAAAATTACACAATAATAATAAATCCTTAAGAAAGTGAGACATCAAATGAAAGTTAATGCATGTGAGTACTAAACATATAAAAACATAGTAAAAGTGAGGTTCCATTAAGAAGACAATTTACTATTTAACTAAAAAATATTACTATCACTTACACAATAATGATAAATCCTCGTGAAAACGAGACATCAAATGGAATTCTTGGCATAAAAAACGAATTGAAGAGCTTAAGAATGATGCTAATAATTTTGATTTTCATAAACTTAGAGTTTAAGAAAAGAATTAGCACAAGCTTACTCCCCCAAGGCGCAATTGTAATAGCAATAAAAGGTTTCACATGGCTAATGAAAATTGGGTGTCAGATCAAGGTCATATTATTAGAGTAGAAAAAAATTATTCAAATTTATTCATTACTGGTATTTTAAATTTAATTCCTCCCTTAGTTGATGACTCGATGAACCAAAGTCTCATAAGTGAAGTGACTGATGAGGAAGTTAAAAATATTATTTTCGACATGCATACTTTAAAAGCTCCGGGAATAGATGGAATGACACCCTTCTTCTTTATTGGAATATCCTATCCACTGATATTATTGTTGCAGTCAAAAGCTTTTGTCATTCAGGTTATCTCCTACCATCTTGGAATCAAACTCTCATTACTTTAATTTCAAAAATGAAGAATCCTAATATTATTACTTAGTTCAGACCCATTAATCTATGCTCTACGATATATAAAATTATTATTAAGATTATTGTAGCACGAAGGAAGAAATATTTGTCTAGCATTATTTCTCCTAACCAATCTGCCTTTATAGGTAGGTGGCAAATTGTTGATAATATAAGCCTAGCTCATGGGTGCATTCATATGTTAAAAAAATAAGAGGAGAGGTAATAATAAATATATGGCTTTGAAGTTGGACATGACGAAAGCTTATGATAGAGTGAAGTAGATATTGATACGTTTAAATTACATCTCCGAAAAGAATGTAAAGCGGTCGTTAGCAAATATAGAACCCAACGAAGATTGGGGTCGAATCCCACAGAGAATACGACAAGAAACGTACATTTTAATTGTAAGTCTCAACGATTAGCTGATATTTCAAAGGAAGAGAATACTTATTTATTTATTTCTAACTATGATTATATGACGAAGTAACAAGTAATTGAATTACGGATGATCAAATAACACAATATAAAGTAATTACGTTTTTACTATCAAATTCAGAGGACTCGGATTGTGATGCCTTCGGGATAGTATGCAATTAAGCTATTGATCATTTCAAATAAGAAACATTCATGTTCTAAATCATTGAGCTAAATGGGTTATCAAAAGGTTCTCCAACCCAATTGATAAATTTCATCAAAGGCTTTCTCAAGCCCTAGGATGTGTAATTAAGAACACCCAATTGGATTTCAAGTTAACTAGGCTATTCCTAGCCCTATCTATTAGATGAGGGTTAAATCCTCAAATCCTTGCCAATAATTTTTTTCCTAATCTCTACCACTTTTTCAAGCTAGATAGAGAATTTAGACATTATCAATGTTGGCCACCATTAATACACATTACAAAGCTAAGAGTTATTAGAGAACAATCATATAACCTAATGAATTGATTTCAAACCCAATTACATGCTAAACCCATTTGGCCCCACAATCCTAGTTAAGAATTTAGCTACTCATAATCAATGCAAAATAAACAAAAGCTTTAATTAAATTGAAAGAAACCATATCTTTATAATGAGTAATGAAGATGAAGACAAAGGGATATCTTGAAAGGGACAATCCAAAGACTTCCTTTTCAATGCAAAGGTAAAAATTATGTCCAAAGAATAAAGTATGGAATAATGAGCTCAAAAATCTATGCCTACTATTTATATAAAAGGAAAAAAAAGTACAAAATAATAACTGACGAGTCGCTATGTGACGACAGGAATGCGGCCGCATAAGGAGTTTGCGGTCGCATTCTCATGCCCAATTTTCTCCCCATTCGGTATGCGGTGCAGCATTCTTCAGGATCAGTCGCATATTTAAGGAGTCACCACATTTCATCTTTCTTGGTTTTCTGAGCTTCGGGTATGCGATGTCGCATTTCTCCCTTTTTTCGTTCAACTCACTAGTTGATTTCCTCAAGAGTATGCGACCGCATATAAGAGTTTGCGGTGTCGCATACTCATCGTATCGTGCTTGATTTTGTCAACTTTTCTGTTCCAAGTTTGCGGTCCCCTTGCGGCCGCATACAGGGTTTGCAGTGTTGCAACGCCCTCACATTCTAGTGCTTTTCTAGGCTTTTTCTACTATTTTGTTCTCTTTTATTTTTTGAGCTTCAAATACATGAAAACAAACGAAAACAATATAAATAAAGAGTAAACTCACTTAAAAGACATCTAAAAATATAAGGAATGAGTGTTAATAATCCGAAAACTCACGACTTATCAAATACATGTCCAAAAGTTACTTTTACAAATGGATTTTCATGTTACTTTTGTTAGTTGGATTATGCAATTTATAACTACGGCTACTTATAGATTTAATATAAATGGTGAAATTATTGGGTTTATTTAGATGATTAATTGAATAATCGTCTTCTTTATGTTATAGAAATTGATATATTTTTCTTAAAAAGTGTAAAAATATGCAAATGATATATTCGATAGTATTTTGCCAAATATCATAGCAAAATGTTACCGAAATAATTTCGTAAAATTATTTTTATTTTGTAAAATGAATATTTTACTCCATTTGTAACTCAGGAACTCTGAATAATTAAATAGGGTATTGGAGGATAAAAATTACGTGTTAACAAACACTACTGAGAAAGAAAAGAATAATATCATAGCGAAAATTGGACAAATTCATAGAAATAATTTGGGGTTGTATCTCGGCCTGCCTGCGATTGGGGAGATTAAAAAAAAGGATGCTAGAGTTTATTAAAGAAATAGTTAAGACTAAGATAAAATGATCATTTTAAAGCCCTGCGAGCAACGAAGTGATGCTTAAATCTGTGCTTTCTGCTATTTCCTCCTATACTTTGCCATGTTTTCAATTCTCATATAGCCTATGTAACGAAATTACTACTATTTTCTGGTGGGGTCAAAATGAGGAAAAATAAAAAAAATGCATTATAAAAATTGGCAGAAGCTTTGTGAGGCAAAGTCTAAAGGAGGTCTTGATTTTGGAGATTTAAAATATTTTAACAAGACCATGTTGGCTAAATTTGCATGGATAATTTTAACTAATCAAGAATCTTTACTCCATAAGATGCTAAAAACAAATACTTTTCCAATACTTCCTTCCTTAATGTCGGATGTTCCTCTTCAAGTTCTTGATTTTTTTAAAAAAAAAACATTATTTGGGGAAAGATCTCTGCAAAAAGAAATCAATTGGAGAGTTGGAGATGAAAGAAACGTTAAGGTTTGGACTGACCCATGGATTCCTAATTCAAATGGGTTTAAACCCCTTCAAGGGCAAACCCAAGTCAATTTACAGTTAATGGTCAATGATCTTATTGATCAACAAAATCATATATGAAATGTTCATGAACTTCATCATTATTTTTCTCCTAATGATATTAATTCTATTTTGTCTATTCCGTTATCTACTACTGGTGTTTTAGATAAAATTATGCGGCATTATACTAAATCAGGTAAATACGAGGTGAGATCTGATTATCATCTAGCCAAATATCTTGCTCATTGTAGTGATGCGAATAACAATAGGCCTCAAGCCAGTTATTAATCTTTTCCAAAATCTTTATGGGATTTTTATGGTCACTGCAAGTCAAAAATAAATATAAACATTTTCTTAGGAAATGCAGTCTTAATGTGTTACCAGTTAACGTAAATATTTCTAAGAGATTGACTTATATTTGTGATGCAGGTAAGGTGTGTGGTTTAGAAACGGAAACAATTGATCGTATGTTTTTAGGTGTCCGAAGGCTCAGTTAGTGTGAAAATTGTGTCCTATCAACTGGCTTAATTTATAAAATATTACTGATTTCTCAAGTTGGTGGCATGGTTTGTTTCGCAATACTTATTAGTACCCTGATTCTGTTGAGCTACTAAGATTAAGTATTTCTATTTTATGGCAATTGTGGAAAATTAGAAATTCTTTTTACTTTAACGGTGATATATATGAACCTAATGACATAATTAATAATATTCTTTTTGATTTTCATAAATATAATAATATTTTGCTAACTTCTCCAGTTTTGACTTTCATGCTTAATAGGATGACTGATGAAACTATGACTATGGCACAAGATGGGATTGTTGTTTTTACAGATACAAGTTTGCCGGTGGAAACTGAAAATGCAAGCATTGAAATGGCGGCTATGGATAGTTATGGTCATTTGCTTCATGCCCGTGGTACCCCTATTCAATCTGTGAGGAAGACCATCACTGCTGACTCACTAGCAATTAGACATGCATTGAAAAAAACGTTACAAAATGGCTGGTCAAGAGTTCATATTCTATCAAATGCGAAGAATATAGTACAAACGCTATAAAAAAAGATGGAAGGATATTGAGAAATAGATACCACTTATAAAGATATATGGAGATTGATGAGCTCTTTTGAGAAAATTCACTTTGTACATATCTCTCGTGCATGAAATGTGCTAGCTCATAGTATAGCTAGATTTTCTCTTTTACTTTTACATAGAATTTTTTGGGATTCTAATATCAATCTCCAAGCTGAATTGTAAATGATGCGTTGGCATCCTATGGACTTATAAGACGTGTTATGAAGTAATATAATGCAGTTATTGTTGGGTATTTTTGCTCTATGGTACTTTATAAAGCAGTACGGGAAGTATACAACTATTACAAGTATTCGAAAGGATAAACAAAGATTCAATAGTTCAACTAGTAATCTGAAAATTACAAGATAACCACAAGTAAAAACTGGAAATTCCAGTTTTGTAGAAGACGGAAAAATGTAAATTGTTTTTGCTGAGTCGAGTGTAGCACTCTGTCCTTAAGACAATATTGCCCCGTATGTATCCTTTATACGTCCTGGACAATTTGTCTCCCAAGATAAAACAGCAATGGAACACTTGAGCAAAGGAAACTCAAGAGCTACCGTGAAGAATATTGAGTAACGAAATGATGCCTTGGAAGGTGTAGGAAGAAACTGTTTTCGGTTGTGTATTTTCGTGCACTGTTTTGGTGTTCTCCTTGGCTATTCTTAGTGCTCAACAATGGTGTAAGGGGTGTTTAAATAGGTGAGGGAGGGGGTGATTCGCCTCCATAATGACAAATAATGGCCATTATGGAGGTAGTAAAGCCACCAACTTTAATGGGAGAAAGACCAACGGATTTGGCCATTATAGGAGGAGTAATTCAGCCAAAATAAATGGCTGAATTGAGAGCTTGGACGTTTCTGTTCTGACCGTCGAAATTCCAACTTTCTGAAAACTTCAGGACCAAACTGCATAATATTGAAACTTCAGGGATCAAATCGCACAACCGAAAGAATATCGTCCAAATCGCACATCTGAAACTTCCGGGATCAAACTGCATTTCTCGCAAAGTTTTCTGGCCCAAAAGATAATATCGAAGCCCACAGTGGACCCGGAACTTCGGGCCAGGACGGGCGAGGCGGCGGCAAGCCAGCGTGTGGTCTTTCCTTGAACCAAGCACATCTAGGTCCTCCTCCTTTAAACACATGGGATACCCCTTGGGGTCCCAAACCCCAAACCAATTTCGAGTCTTATATACACAACAATTCTTTCTTCCTCTACCGATGAGGGAGAATTGAACACAATACCACACTTTCCATGCTTCAAACACCTTACTTCGTGAACCAATATCTCTTTCATTTCTCAATGAAATTTGACGATTCTTGGCCCTACGATTATCTACGTACTTAGTACATCATGCATGTGTGAAGAACCGGATTCTCCAACATACGTAACACTAGTGTTTAAGCCGTTAAAGTTGGTCGGTCGCAACTCCCGCCAAAGGCAAATTTCCAACAGTTATTTAGGGGGGGCATCAAATGAGAACAATGCATGTGATAAGTACTAAACATATAAAAATACGAAAAAGTAAAGTGAGATTCATTTAAAAGACAGTTTACTGGTTTTAACTAAGAAATATTACTCCCACTTACTATTTTAACGTTGATTAGTTGGTGTACAAACCAAATCATTGTAAATACAATATTTTAGATTTGTTCAAAATTCAGCATTAAAAGAATACAACTAGCTGTCACTGTGGTGGCTAATTATAAACCTTGCAATTTTCATATAAGAAATTGGGTGTCAAGCATGATATCTTATAAATTAATCAACTAATTTACCCCTAAGCCCAAAAATTAAAAGAAATTAAGTTATATCTATATGAATGTGTACATAATTTATATACTGACAATACAGAAAACAAAAACATAAAAGAAAATATTAGCATAGCAAATTCAAGATTTTGTACAATAAGGTACATACATATATTCAACTGCTCCCTCGGCAATAGTTGGTGTATTCAACGACTTCTTACTACTCAGTGTTATGCATGATTTCTTGATAACTTCTAATTTAATTATAAAAACCACATAAATTGAATATGCTAATAAATGTTACATATTCGATCAATAGGAAGAAACTTAAAATTTACATACAATAAATGTGTTTAAATTTGTTAATGAAGTATAAATGAGTAGTGTATGTTTATTTAATATTATCGTCTTAATTGTTATTCTGTGTACATTTTAACACCAACTACTATTCCTCGGGGTAATTTGCATTTAATGGTAATAAGTTTACTTACGTACAATAAGGGTCTATTTGAAAAGCCATCTGGTAATTGGAATTGGTGTAATTACATATCTTAATAATTACACAGTATTGTAATTACAACGACATGTTTGTTTGTCATAATGTAATTACAGTATAATTACAAATGTGTTGTTTGATTGCACAAGTGCAATTACACAATTAGTTTAATTTAAAAATAAAATTTAAAATTAATTAAAACATACGTGCCTTTATTAATGATATTAAATAAGTTATTTAATAACACTTTGTTTATTGAAAATATATTAATTAATAATCACATATTTGTAACTAATATTGTAAAAAAATATTGATTTATACATTTTAAATTAATAATATTTTAATTTTAACTAATTATAAAACTTAAAAGCAGACTTTTTTGTGAGAACATCATGGATTGGATGTTTTACTAAAAAATAATATTTATAAATGTAATGTGATAACATTATTTAAATTTTGATAAAAAAAATCTATTAACTGTAAGTGAAAAAATAAACAACATGCAATGTGAAATAACAAGTCAATAGTACTAAAGCAAATAAATTAAAATAAAAAATATAACCTAAATTCAAAATCCAGAAGAAAAAGTTTAACATAAAACTCTTATGTCAAATTTCAACATTACATAAGTAAGTTCCAACGTAACTTTAGTAGATAATTCAAAGAAAGAGAAAATATAAGTCTATAACCTCATTCACAACGAAGTTCTACTTTAAGAACGTCACTCATTATATGCCAAGTTTGTTAATGACGCATTATTTCTAATATCAAGAGGTGTAGTTTTAAAAATTAGAATAATAACACGGTTATGCTAAATGAATAAAATAAAAAAATAAAAAAATATGAGCAATTACATGGAACCACAAGAAGTAAAGTTGGGAATGAGAAGAAGGAAATATGGATAAATAATATAAAAAGAAAAATATATATTTAAAAATAAAAATAATTAAAAAGTAAAAATAAAAATAAAATTAAAAAAGAAAATAGATTAAAATAAAACAAAAAAGAAAGAAATTAAAAAATAACCCTGTAATTATAAAATGTAATTACACCCAATTCTCAAGGGGTTGAGAATTGGAGAGTGTAATTACATCATCTCAATTACACCAAATTTAAACCTAATTGTGTAATTACTTGTCAAACAAACAGATAAAATAGTGTAATTACACATATTACACATAATTCTAATTACCTAGGTGGCTTTCCAAACAGACTCTAAAGGTTTTTAATACACTTAGAATATGGAAAACTCAATCCAATTAATGTTATTACACTTGAGAAAACATTAACTTTATGGTTGAAAGAGCCAAATAATAACTACGCATTCATATTCACAGCTTAACGCGTAACACGATGAAAAAAAGGAGAGAGGATCTTGTTCTTTGACATAACATCAAAATATACCCCCTATGTCCTAATATATGTGAAGAAGTTGGGACAATAAAAATTAGATCATCTTATTTTCAATATATTTCGGATATAAATGTGATCTTTAAGGTGTTTTAAATAAAAATTAAATCCTTGAAACTATATGAAAAACTACTATTGTAACTAAACACAATATTTTAAAAGAGTTATAGAAAATCGTAATAAAAATATCATTATACTTCCTAAATAGTATTTTCTCATGTTCTTTTGTTATATTTGCTTTTAACACACTTTTTAAAAGATATTAACAACAAAAACTTTTACCTAACTTATCCGTATGTATATCTTTAATATTTTATTATATTATTTTTGTCAATAAATGTCCTCTATTTATTTACTTTCAAAACTAGTAGTAAATATTAGAGAAAAATTAAACAAAGGTAGTAATTTCTTTTGAAAGTTTTAATCACTTATCTTTTATCAAATCTGAAAAAGTAGAAAATCACACAGTAATTTTTTTTTCTCTCGTGGCAATTTGAGGGGCATTTGTTTAATTTCACAGCCGCCTGCCTTGTGCGACCTGTCCCCATAACAACATTCCTAAGTCCAGTCAAATAAGTAGGTGATAATGATATCACCTGTTTAGAGTTGGACTACTAAGTCGAAAAGCTGAATATAAAAAAAAATAATAATAATAATTTAATTTTTCACAAAGCGGACGCAATTTCTCCCTTGTATCCGCATAACACACTATATTTTCTTTCGCTTTTCCCCCAAAAAATAAACAGCATTCTTCTGAGCTGTACGTATAGCTGTTGTTGATTGTTGTTGTTTCCTCCACCGATCAGGTTAGGTTACTTCCATGCTGCTCAAATTTTATGCGTATATTTGAATTTTTGTTTGAACTCAGTGTCGTTAGTCGGCTTTGTTGACTGTGATTTTACCAGATCTGACGCTGTAAAAGTTTGAATTTTTGAAGTTTTGTTGGATGATTATGTGGTTCGATTGATCATTGTACTGGAATTGATGAGTTTTTGTGTGTTTTTTGGTAGTAAATTGAGAAAATAGGGCTTTGATTGCTGGTTTATGTGACTTAATTTGTCATTTGACCGGAAATGATGAATTTTTGTGTGATTTTTGGAGTTAAGGAGATAGGGATTTGATTGCTGGTTTATGTGACTTTAATTGATTGTTTGACTGGAATTGATGATTTCTTGTGTGATTTTTGGCCTCAGTTGAGAAAATAGGGCTTTGATTGCTGGTTTATGTGATCAATTGATCATTTTACTGGAATTGATGTTTGTTTGTATGATTTGGCACTAAATTGAGAAAATAGGGCTTTTTGGTGGTTTATGCGACTCAATTGATGATTTTTTTGTGTGATCTTTGGCAGGAAGTTGAGGAGATAGGGCTTTGATTGCTGATTTTTTTTTTGAAGTGATGGCGAACCGAAGGGAGGATGAGAAGAATGAAAGAACTATACGGAATCTGCTTAAGCTTCCTGACAACAGACGATGTATAAACTGTAATAGCTTGGTAAGTTTGATCTATCTTGTCGGTTATATGAATCCTCTTATTTCGGTTCTGTTCTGCTCTATTTAATACTCTGTCTATCCCTTTGGGAGGTCAAAGTACCTAACTTTGATGTGAACTATGAACATAGATTCTTTCAAGTTTTGGAAATAAAATTTTACATTTTTTGGAAGTTGAATAAAGAAAATTTTAAGTCACCCAATTGATGATTCAGAATATCATGTTTGGAAAAATCATGGTAAAATAAAAACTTCTTCGACTCATCAAATAGTGTCACATAAAAAGGGAGATAGGAGTAGTTTGTTATGCTTAATCAATCAGTTAATTACGTCTCAATCCAAAACTACTTGGCACTGGTTATATGAATGCTCTATATCTGCTCCATTCTGCTCTATTTATTAGTTTAGCATTTGACCCTTTTTCTATTTAACTTCTGTTTGGTCTTAATTTTTTTTAGCTGCTGAATTTGTTCTAATATTTTGAACTTTAAATTGTGAATGACCTTCGGTATGGTCTATATCTGTTCCATTCCACTCTATTTAATAGTTTCCACTAAGCTTGGAAGGATACATAGAAGATTAGCATGGCCTTTACATAAGAATGATAAGAAAGTAAGGACAAGTTTTAATGGTGAACTGTCTTAACTAGGAGTGGGGGGATGGGGAAATGCATGTCCAGTGTGGGCATTAGTTTAATATGTTTGCTGTGTTTAAAGTGACTGCATTTCTCACTAGGTTCGGATGTGACATGGGGTAAGCACAAGCAGATACCATGATATGCTAACTGCTTGGAACTCTAAATCTAATCATCACGTAGGCAGTAAAGTTGGCCACCTCACCACTTCCTTACCATTTGTTTACTCTAGAGAGGACTTTCACATATAAAGCTACATTTGATTCTATTCTCCAAAAAAAAAGAAGCTACATTTAATTCCAAAATACCACGAGTATTCCAAGTCTTATTAAATAAAGTTTAGTTTGTTTAGTTCATTTAATCTTCCCAGGGGCACTTGTTCATGCCACTCCAACAGTTGACATGTTTGAAATCCTTACATGGTACCGGGAGCGATTGAGTTCTGGTTATATGCCAACCTTCTTTGGAATAGTTGAACGTCTCCTGAAATCCAGAGGTGCAGTTTCTAAAAAGATGTTCTTTATGTGGAAGGAATGTATTAAGAGGAAGAGCTTACTATTTACTCTTCAAGATTTGCTTTTCTTAGAAAATATCCTTGTCTTATATAAATTTAGATGAGAAGCATTAATGAGATAAATCATATTATAGGATTTATTTCAAAATGCATTTTGAGGAATGCTATGCATTCAAGGGGGGAAATCACAGTAGAAAGATCAGAAAGATGCACAGTAGCATGTGCATCCTATACCATAGTAGTAAGATCAGAAAGATGCACAGTAGCATGTGCATCCTATATTTCCTGTTTAACAGAACTCACACATATCTACGGTGTTTCACTGCTTTAAACTAACTTCAATGCCCTTGCCTTACTCTCCGTATTTTGGCATGTTTTTGACAATATGATCTTTCAAGAGTCTTAGGGATCAGTAGGCTGAGGAATTATGAAAATTTATCCCAGTGTAAAATCCCACACAAACAAAATACAATGTTGGAGGGATTAAGAAAAATTATTCCAGCTTAAAATCCCACGTAAGATACGCAATGTTTAATTTAAGTAATTAGGAAAAATAATCCCACAAATTAATCTAGTGTTTGGTTGGCTGTATTAAATAATATCTGCATTAAGTTGTACGAGAATCTATGCATTATTTTATGCCGGATAGAATATGGAATAACAGAATAAGAATTTATGTTTATTAGCAATATGAAGATTGAAGTATTTAAAATTTCCTTAAAGTAGATATCTCTGTGTAACATTCCTTGTAATACTACTTTTTAAATAACACTCGTTTTTTCCACCATATAACAATCTATTTATTGTTATTCACCGTATAAATTATTCTTCTATTCTAGTTCCACATGATTAGCATGTGAACCAAATGACCTCTTAATGGTTTGTTTATGTACTTTTCCATATTCCACTTCATCAGTTTATTGGCCTTTATCTATAATAAAGAAAATGTTTCTTCTCCTGCTTATGTTATATCTTTAGGCTTATAGGTAGAAATGATATGCATGTGAAAATATTGATTATACAAGCTCTTTTTTCCAGCATTCTTCTCTTAAAATGAAACAATGCCTTCTCTGACGATGAAAGAATTATCACATTGATTTTGGTTTGAATTTTCTTGTCTGTGTACGACTAACATATATAGAGATAAGAAACCCATTTAATAACTAGATATATCCAGTGTCATTGTAGATAAAGACTGCCTCATCTCCTTTCATTTCGTTTGTTTAGATGTATTATTGGAAATATTTCCCGTAGTAAATTCATTAATTATGCAGATTTAGTGCTAGTATTATTTGCGAAAGTAATAATCCTTGCATGAAAATTACCTATAAAAGCATTAGTTATTTTGCAATTGGAACATTATTTTATACCGAATTCGTTGTGGTATAACAATACAACTATTAGCAATACATGTATTAGAACATGTAAATGTCAAAAATTGCCCTTTAAACTATCACACTTAGATTTAATTGATTTTAAAATTAAAAGAAAGTTTTATAATAAAATTTTCATGTTCACTTCATAAAAAATAGAAAAAATCATGTTCAATAGATGATTGCTAGATTTTTTATATCATATTTTGGTATACGTCTTTTTAATTTCCTCTTAAAATATTGTCTTTGATAAAATTAAATGTTATAATTATAATTAATGTAACTCAGTTTTATTTTAAGCTAAATTAAGAAAAATTTAGTCTTGTATATTAATAAAACCAATATTAGATTAAGTGATATAATATAGGCTTATGGTATTACTGCAAACAAATCTTTAACCAAAGAAATGTTTTAAATGATGCACATTGTATCTAGATTTTACTAGGATGAACTAAACAACTAATAATAAATACAGTAACCTACAATCCATTGATTATTATTCACCATATTACAATCTCTTTGTTATAATTCATATATAACTTGACCGTAAAATAAACGAACTCATTAATGGATATACCGCAGAGGCTCCTGTGTCATTTCTTGGATGCTTTTTCTTCGCTTCTGTCGGTAGCCTTATTATTTGTCTGAATTTAGTTGCATAGCAGTTTTTTTTAAATATTATCAACAGTCTTATTATGCTTTGTCTTGAGCCGAGGGTCTCCCGGAAACAACCGCTCTACCTACCAAGGTGGAGGTAAGGTCTGCGTACACTTTACCCTTCCCAAATCCCACAACTGGGTATGTTGTTGTAGTCTTATCTAATGAAATGACATAGATGTATAATATACCTCAATACTTTTCTGTCTAACAGGGGCCGCAATATGTTTGCACTAATTTCTGGACATTTGTTTGCACGACATGCAGCGGTTTACAGTAAGTGCTGTTATTCAATAAATTCTGCAACCATCATTCCTTTGTGGTGCTTAAAATGTTTCCTAGCACTAGAAACTCCTTTTAACTTCTAGTTCCTTGCTTCCTGTTCTACATTTCAAAATACTGGCAGTCGGGAGTTCACCCATAGAGTGAAGTCAGTATCCATGGCTAAATTTACCTCACAAGAAGTTAGTGCCCTTCAAGGAGGAGGAAATGCGGTATGCATGCTCCTTTTGCTACAAGCACCAAACCTACTTCTGATGTCATTGTTCATATTCCTTTCATCGCTGGTTGCCTGACTCCTTTTTCTCTTTGCTTTTGCGGCTTTTTATTTTTTTGGGTTGGTGGGTGGGTCATTTTCACAGAGTGCAAAGGAAATATATCTGAAGGACTGGGACCCACAGCGTAATTCTCTCCCAGATGGCAGGTTTGTGATCTTAATAAAATTTATGTATTTGATGTTTATTATTGACCCAGAATGCAGTTCTAATAGTCTCTGTGTTCAGTAATGTAGAGAGGCTTCGTGATTTTATTAAGCATGTGTATGTGGATAGAAGATACTCCGGTGAAAGGAGCTTTGAGAAGCCACCAAGGGGAAAGATGGTGCATATTCTATCCTGCTCATCCTCAATTTTGACTTTCATAATAGCTTATTATGCTTGTTATAGGAGAAGAATTTCCATGATGTCCTCACTTATGCATATCTTCTCGTTCTAAAACCTTTGACTAGTTGAACATGTTGCTTCTATTTCATATAAAATTTGATATCTGCAGGCTGAAGCTGAGAACTTAAACGAGAACAGGAAGACGGATACCTACCGGGGTGGCTCTCGAAGCCCACCAAATGAGGAAGTATATGAACGTCGATACAGCGACAGGCCAAGTCCTGGTGGGAGAAGTAGTGGTGGAAGAAGTCCTGGATATGATCAAAGAAGTCCTGCCCGTGCTGAAGTAATCAATGACTGGCGGCGGGAGGATAGATTTGGGAATGGAAGGAGATCTGACGATGGCCGAATTTCTGATGGAGGATCCAAGTTTGAAAGCATGTCACCTGACCGTCAAAGCGACCTTGACACATCCAGTCCCCCAATGGTTCGGCCTGTTAGAGAGATTCTTGGAGAGAGTGTATCTCCCCTTCGAGTTATTGAACCTCCGAAAACCAACGGTGGTAGGTCTGCTGCTGATGGTTCAATGCGGACCCAGGTGTGGATTACGTCCTATACTACATCATATGGTATTTGATTCTTTTGGATGATGGTATTAGCTTTGTTCATTATGGAGTAACATGCCCATTATGATCCCTGTTTGTTCCCATAAGACATCGATATCTGATTCTTTTTGGAAGAGGGGTACGATGCTTTGTTTTTTGATATAGTTGCACATTGTTTTGAAGCAATTTACCCTCTAGAGTTGAGTAAATGTCTGGAGAATGATGGCATTGATATTTGACAAAAGCCTCTTTCTCGAATGTTCTTAAAAAATTTATTTAACAAATATGAAATAGGTACATCTAGATTTCACATAACTCTTGGCATTCTCATACTGCATGGGCTTTACCTGAATTGCCTCGCCACCTCCATTGTTCACCTAACCAAAAAGTGTGATATGCTCCACATTACTTCACGAGTATAGTCTTTTTTTTTGAGGTTGGTAACAGTTAATCTATATATCCACAGGTATACTACATCCAAATATGTAGTGCCCCACAAATGTATTACATCTTTTCCCTGTTTACATTTTGTTACTATCTACACATAATCTAAAACATCAAAAATATCTTCTGTTTGGACTAACACTTCCTGTTTACACCAAAAGTAATATAAAGTTCAGCAATTCATCTTGAATTTCTGCAAATAACCCTGCTTGTCTTCAAAACATCTCTGATTCCTTTCTCTCCATACTGTCCACCATATACATGCTGGGACAATCTTCCATCTCTCCTCCTTTCTTGTTGCATTGCCATCCCTGTTCCAGCAGTTTAACACACCTCCAGTAAAGTCTTTCTTTTATGGCTTTCCATTTCTTGCCAATTTATTAAGGTGCTAAATTATTCTATGTATATGGTGCAGAGGACTGCATCTTCCAACGGGAACCCTGTTGAACTTAAGACCGAAACCTCATTAATCGATTTTGATGATGTTCCTGAACTCCCAGCTTCTGCACCGGCACCACAAATACAACAATCTGCTACAGTCATGCCTGTTGCACAACCAACAAAATCTGCTGCTGACAACTGGGCGAATTTTGATTCATTTGCAGAGGTAAAAGCGTCTCCAGCTCCTTCAAACACCAATCTACTGGATGTACTCTCAGAGTTGGCCACTCCAGCAACTGCAACTGCTCCTGCAGGAAGTCCTGGTGGTAGTGCAGCTCCATTCACTCCCTTCAGTAGTTTTGCTCCTGGAGCTGCAACTGTGGACAACTCAGCAGCATTTCCTCTTGATGGTGCTCCGGCTACACCCACTGGATCGACATCAATACTGCCGGTTAGTGGTGGCAATGCCTTTGCAAATACTCCTGGTGGACAGTGGTCTAATAGGGAACCTCAGCAGACTTCCTTGTTTCCTACGACTGGTGCACAGGCTATATCACAGCTTTCTACTCCAGCTGCTGGTGGACCTTCTGGCAATCAGGTAGCTTTTTAGCGCTGCATTGTCCTTGAGGCCAACTTGCTGTATCCTTGTGTTTCAGGACTGATCTTTGTGAATCATGAACTTTGCGGTTTCAGCAATGGAATTCTTCAGGTGCCCCAAGCACACTTGGTTTTCCTAGTTCCACAACTGCACAAGTGCCTCAAGCTGTAAACCATGTCCTTGGTGAAGCCACTTCTGCAGTTGCATCTCAAGCTTCTTTTGTCGAAATCAAATCTGTCGGAAGAAAAGAACTGCCTGCGGTAAGTTATTTTCTATGGTTTTTTCATATTTTTGACTCTAGCAGACATGATATATTTAAAAGATTTGTATAGCCTAAATTATGAACAGTTGTCTAGGTTAAGTTCTTTTCTCTCTATACATTCAAAAAAACTCCTTTAGTATGAGGTAGTGTACATTTCTCTGCAGGATTTGTTTGCTGTAAATTATTCTTCAATCCCTGGAGCTTTTCCAGGCTGGCATACTGGGCCACAGCATGGCTATGGATTCGCAATGCAATACAACATGTCAATGGTATTTGTGCTAACCCAAAGTTTTTATGCTTGACTGCTATTTTATTGTCACACCATGCTCAACTGTCTGGCACCTTGCTCATGGACTGGATTTTTTCAGGCTACAAATGCTTTGCCACAGCCATCAAAATCAACAAACCCTTTTGATGTCATAAATGAGCCAACTTCACAAGCCCCAACGGTATGTGAAAATAATGTCATTTTAGTTTGAGTGATTTGTTCGTCACCATTTATGATGCAAAGGCAGTCATATTAGAAGAGAATCAAGGGACCCTCTTCTTCCACTGGAACCCCCCCCCCCTCCTCCCCCAATCCCCACGCACATACGAGTAAGAGAGAAGAAAGGACGTACCAAATATTTTTCCTTGTAGCAAATGAGAGGATCAGGACAGAGATATGTTTGGTTCATACCTTTTTGGTCTGTACTGGTAAACTGATTGATGTTGAAGACATTTCAACTTGTGTTGACTTGCAAGAAAAAAATGCGAGCATTAAAATCAGATATAGAGTGGGATATCGATAACTTATGGTGATATTAGTTGATTATCATATGCACTTGAGCTTAATCTTTAGGTGTAAAACTCTTAAAATGCTTTTTCTGCGGCGAACTTGATCATATTTAATTCGATAAAAAACTTATTTGATAAGTTGACAAATACTAGTTGCTGAAACAACCACAAAAAACCTTTGTGCTTGACCCTAAAGAGGGAGGAAACAAAACTTTCTTTTAGTGGGAAATGTGTTACTAATTGGCAGAGTTCTTTACCACCCTTGATCTCATTGAGATTTTCATTGTTCAGTTTCCGTCAATGGCATCATTACAAGGTGCCCTACCAAACATGGCAGCTCCAACTGGATTGGTGCCTACATCCAGCCTTGGTGCCCCAACGTCTCATCCTCCGGCAATGCCTCAGCAAGCACCATCTTATGCATCAGCGATTCCACCAGGTAGTATCAGTTATCCCCTGTATTAGATCTCTGGTCAATTTTTCGGATGCTGATGAAGTCTTAATTTTTAGGCTCATACATGGGGCATCAAGTAGCTGGTAGCATGCCACAAAGGTACTTTTGTGATTGCTATTCTATTTTTAGTTTTGCACCGTATAATATCAGTTTAGCTTTCTCTTACGGTCTTACCGTCTCTCCAGCACCCTTTCCCCTATGTAGGATGTAACAAATGAAGTGTAACACTGATATGAGATTGACTCTAGAAGTATAGACTGAAACTCTTTGGCTTTTTATGTGTATAACTTGTTTCCATTCAGCTGTATATATGGAATTCATGTTTGTAGCCTTTTTAGCAAGGCGCGCTTAAAGCGTAAGCCCTGAAACGAGGTGCAAAACATATTGAGCGCTTCACCTCGCTTAATGTGCCCTTCAGTGTCATCATCAAGGCTCTAAGACATATTTTTCCTTGCCAATGAGCGTCTCCTGAAGAGGCAACACTAAACTCACTAACAATTGATATTTCACTTTATCATAATTTTTTTTTAATTTCGTTGTTCATCCGTGTATTCATGCTTGTTATTATTAGTCATGGTCTAAACATATATTATTGTGTTTTTCCTCCATTTGTGCCTTTTTTCATTAAAGCCTACACTTTATTTGTGCTTAAAGCCCCAATGGACCTTTAGAGCTTTTTTGCGATTTTCGCTTTTGATAACACTGGGCTTCTTTAATAGCTAATTTTCAACTTGTCCTTCTCAAGATGACCGACTTCCATTGTTTGAAGAATCTATACATTTGAGGGGTAATACTGAAGAAGTGGTTTTCAATTTGCAGACTGCCAGGAGTAGCAAGTTATGGCTTTGATGGGGTTGCTTTTGGAGCTCTAAACTCAAACCAACAGCAGGGTGGATTGTATTCTGCACCACCCACCCAAAACACCTTTTCTTCTTCCGGAGGAAATCCATTTGGATAAAGAAAATTCATTTCGAATGTGATTGTCTTGAGCATCGAGTCTTGTCGTTTCAGCGGAGATATATTTGTAGCTGCTTGCTGTAGAAATGTTATGATCAAGGCGTTTCAAAGGGTTATGGCATTCATCACCGAGCATCAGATCCTCTTTATCTGTGCTGCTGCAGAAAGGAACTGTAATTAAATGCTGGAAGAACCTAGAGGATTTATCAATGAGTGGGAACCTCCATGGTGAGTCTATATCTATCATGTGCATTTTGCCTGCTGCACCTTAAACTCTGTATTATTCTTTTTTTCTTTTGTTTCCTCCTTTTCTTCTTATCATTTATTTATCTTCCCTTTTCATCCCTCCCCTCATTGCCCTGAAGTTATATTGTTTTACTTAATTTTTGGTTTTTATTAGTAATGTTGTGATCAGTGTTTTTGAGCATAGAACATCGGCTGTATTGTACAGTTTGTATTACTAGTATGATAGGATTTACTGTAATATCTACATTCTTTCTTCTTTTTTTCCTTTTAAGTTTGAAGAAAACTTTGCAGTTTCCGATGGTGCAAATATCTTGGACCTTATGTATGTTATGTTTAGCGTAGATGAGAGGTTAAGCTCTGCAAAGACTTCACTAGCTCTTTGATTGCTGTACCTGCCTGTATATATCATTCCAGCTAATCTTCTCTTAAGTTTGTGGGAGGATTGGCAGAATTAACCCAACAAATATGCATCCCATCCTGATCCATTAAATTAGCCCATTTAAAAGTTTGGTGGATTTGGGTTAAGTATGTCGCTGAAGTTGATATATGAAAAATATCTTTTGATATTCTTTTCGGTGAGTTTTTTGCGCGGATTGTTCTTCAAACGCACTGGTCTTTAATTTTTGCCCTTGCTATTTACTTTATGAAAGTATATAGGTATATTTCGCAAGGCATAATCTATAATATTTTTCTCTTCAAAAACTGAAATTTTGCCTCACGTGGCATAAATTATGTAGGAATTAAGTTATGCGGTATAGTTTTATAGTATTTTTTTATTATGTAGAGTGTTGGAAATTATGCCTTATCCGGCATAGTTTGTGTGGATGTTATGATACATATGTTAAAGTTAAACGCTAATTATGCCTTGTGAAATTCTAATTATGATGTGTCAAAATAATGAAGGGCAAAAATTAAAGGACACAAATTTGAAGGGAAAAAAATTAAAGACCACCCCAAAATAGGGACATTTGTGTGAATGACCCTAAAGGGAAAATAGTTTTGTTTGGTAATTAACAAACTGTAAGAGAACAAATAAAAAAATAAAATTGGTAAGAGTTGGACGGATTGAATATAACCTATTGTTTAGCCTAAACCACCCATTTTACACTACTAATTGTATTTGGTAAGAAGTTATTGAGAAGAAAACGAAGGGAATTGTTTGTTAATTGTAAAGCAGAACGTTAGAAATGCAAATTTGGTCCTTAATAGGGTTAGTGTAGTTGTCCTTGGTATTACTTTGGCGTGTTAATATCCGTCTCTGTTACATGAGCCGCAACCAGTATGCGTGTTTTTCTTTTAGAAATCACACATTCTCTTGTCTCAATTTGTTTCACTTTTTATTTTACGAGAGTCAAACTTATTAATTTTGACCGTATGTTTGAACATAAAATCTCTAGTTTTTTTAAAATAAAATGTATATATTTGAAAACTACATAAAAAGTATTATAAGTCACCATAATTAGTAATTTAAAATATTTAAAAGACATACGTACAAATTATGGTCAAAGAATAATTCGTTTGACTCTCGAAAAGCGAAAAGTGTCAAATAAATTGTGACGGAGGGAGTAGTTTTATTGTTAATGTTGTTTGAATCATTTAAATCTTTTACAGAGTGCTTATATTATTAAATTGGAAGGGAAATTTTGACGTACCTGGTAAAGTTGCTACCATGCGAGCAGTAGGTCATGAGTTTAAGTCGTGAAAACAACCTCTTGCAGGAATACAATGTAAAATTGCTTATGATAGATCCTCGTGGTTTGGCCCTTCCCGAACTCCGCATATAGCGGGAGATTAGTGCACCGGTCTGTTTTTTTTTTAAAATATTAAATTAAAATTTACGTGATGATAACTTTTTTGCTTCTATTTTATCCATTACAATCAAACAATCATTACCATCAGCCTCTTAACGGATAACCACCACCATTGCCAATTACCTAAGCCACCCATCACCATGATTAACCATCTTGTTTTGCCACAAATGAAGTTATCTTTAAATAAATAAATTTGCTAGAAAAAAAATGATATTGTAAAATATATTTGTTGGAAATTTACTAAATGTGCGATTGAGTTTATCCCGTCTTTAATGACTTAAACACGTGGGTCTTGCATGTCGGAAATATCGTTTCTTCGCACATGCCTAATCTACTAAGTGAGTAGATGATGTTAGTGCCAAGTATCGTCAAATTTTGTTAAGAAATGAAAGAGATATTGGTACACAAAGTAAGGTGTTTGAGACATAAAAAGATGGAGAGTCTTTGGCCAAAAATGACAATCTCCCTCATTGGTAAAAGAAGGAGAGTTTATGCAATATATAAATTTGAGTAAGGGTTTGGGACCCCAAGGGGTAACCCATGTGTTTAGAAGGGAGAGGACCTAGGTGAGCTTGGGTTCGGGGCTAAGCACACACGCACGCCGCCGGTCCCGTCTAGGCTCGGGTCATGGGCTGTTGCTTTCTTCCGAAACTTTTTTTTAGTCCTTGAAATGTTAACTATTTACATTTTGGTCCTTGAAGTTTTCAGAACATTACAACGATTTCAAAAGACTCCAATAGATGTGACTGTTCAAGAGAACAGAGCGTTACAAACATCAACAGACATGACCGTTTTCCTCCCTTTCTACTCTTATAAATTGAACGTTCCTGTTCAATTCGATGAAGAGAAACACAGACGACACAAATCAGAAACTCAAACAAGCAATCTATTCGTATTCTTTTTCTTCGCTGGAATCAACTGTATTTGTTTTGTACAGTTGATTAGTTGTTGTTTTATCTTGAGAGACTATTGTCCAATACCATAAAAGCATCTATACGGGGCAATTTTATCTTAAAGACAGAGAACCATCTCTCGACTCAGCATTTCTTTGGTTTAACCTTTCGAATACACCTTACCCCGATTTTTTACTTACAAGTTTAAGACAAAATTTTTCTATTTTCTGAGTGTTCGAAAGTTGTCTATTTCAAACATTGCTTCCGACTATGGTTCTGCTGCTATTGTTTAAGGGAATGTTGTTGTCCCTGCCCCTGCTAGTTTTCAAGGAGAACGCCCAGAAAAATTTCTGGGTACCTATTTCAAGAGATGACAACAGAAAATGATGTTCTATCTTACTACGTTAAACCTGTCACATTTTCTGATAGAAGATCCTCCTTCTAGTGGGGATGCAATCGACACTCAGTCTAACACGACGACTGAAGTGGGCGACGATATTCAGGTCACAAATGCCCTGAAGTTAACATTGGATGCCTGGAATCATAGTGATTTCATGTGCAAAAACTGCATTCTGAACGGTCTGTCGGATACACTCTATACTGTGTATTGCATCGTGAAGACAGGAAATGAGTTGTGGGAAAAACTCGAGAAAAAGTACAGCGCACAGGATGCGGGTACTAAGAAATTCATAGTTGGAAAGTTTATGAAATTCCAAATGGTGGATGGTAAATAAGTGAGTTCCCAAATCCAAGAGTTTCAAATGATTATTCATCATCTGGATTTAGAAAGAATGAAGTCAAACGAACAATTTCTGGTTGTGTCTTTGATTGAGAAACTGCCTCCCTCGTGGAATGATTTATCTCAAACTGAAGACAAAGGAAATGGGGCTTGAAGATCTTATTGTCAAACTACAAATACAAGAGGACCATAAAAGGGCTATATCTAAGCCAAAATAGCCAATGGAGGCAAAGGTGAATCTGATTTATTCAAGGGGAAACACAAATAAAAAGCGCAAGTACCAAAGAGACGACAAAAGCCAAACGATGGAGAAGTTCAAAGGAAACAATCATCACTGTGGAAAGCCTGGTCATATGATCAAAGACTGCCGCAAACTGAAGCGAGAGCAGAAGGAAAAAGCCAAGAACAAAGGCAAGGCCAAGGCTAACGTCGTGCAAGACAAAATCGAACCTTGACGACATGATTGTGGATTTTTCGGCTATAGTGCTGGAGGCTAATATGATGGAGAATTCAAGACAATAGTGGATAGACACAGGTGCAACCCATCACATCTGCTCAAACAAGAGTGCATTCTCCTCTTATGCCCCAATCTCGGGCAAAAAGTTGTTCATGGGTAACGACGCTACCTCTGAAGTGCAAGGGGTTGGAAATGTTGTCCTCAAAATGACTTCAGATAAAGAGCTAGTGATGCACGTCCTTGACATCCGCAAGAACTTGGTTTCAGGGCCACAGTTGGTCCAGGCTGGTTTTAGAGTCCAACAAATTTGTAATAACTAAGAATGATATATTTGTAGGAAGAGGCTTTGCGTGTGACGACCTCTTCAAATTGAATGATATGTCTGTAATTCGTTTATCTAATGAAACAAAGCCTTCTACCTACTTGCTTGAGTCTTCCAATTTGTGACATCATAGATTAGGACATATTAACTACAAATCCATTCAAAAATTAGTAAAGTTGGAATTGTTGCCTTCCTTCGACATAAACCCTCAACATAAATGTAAGGTGTGCGTAGAGGCAAAATTAACCAAGTCATCTTTCTGTTCAGTCGAAAGAAACACCGCTACTCTATAACTTATTCACACGGACATATGTGATTTAAAGTTTGTGCCAACTAGAGGGGGGAACAAGTACTTTGTGACTTTCATTGATGATAGTACAAGGTATTGTTATGTTTACTTGTTGAAAAGTAAAGATGAAGCGTTTGAAGCATTTAAACGTTATAAAGCAGAAGTTGAAAATCAACTAAACCTACAGATTAAGGCAACTTGTAATGATAGAGGAGGAGAATACGTAGCACCGTTTGAAGAATACTCTGCTCAATTCAGAATTGTTCATCAAACGACCAATCCTTACTCGTCTCAGTCTAACGGTGTTGCCGAGCGCAAAAACCGTACATTAAAGAAAATGATGAATGCTTTACTTATCAATTCTGATTTAACCCAAAACATGTGGGGCGAAGCGATTTTTACCGCTAACACAATTCTCAATAGAATTTCTCATAAAGGTAAGGATAAAACTCCATATGAATCATGGAAAGGGAAGAAATCACTTACAAATATTTAAAAGTATGGGACTGTTTGACAAAGGTCGAAGTACCTAAACCAAAAAGGTCAAAATTGAACATAAGACTGTAGATTGCATATTTATCGGATATGCAAATAACAGTAGTGCTTATTGCTTCTTAGTGTATAAGTCGGAGATACCTGATATCCACGATGGTACGATTATGGAATCAAAGAATGTTGAATTCTTTGAACAAATCTTTCCTAAAAAGGAAAAAGAAATAATTTCGCGCAAACGAAGTTATCAACAAAATGCTCAAAATGAGCAAGACCCGGGAGTCTCTGGTTATCCGAAACTAGACGTTCCAGATCTATAGGACTCAGAAGTTACTGACTATCCGGAACTTAATTTTCCAGATCTATAGAACTTAGGGGTTCCAGAGGTGGAACCAAGACGGAGCGAAAGGGCCAAAAAGGATAAAACCTTTGGTACAGACTTTCTAACATATATGGTTGAAAATGAACCGAGGAAAATTAAAGAAGCATTGTCAACTCCAGAAGCACCGCTTTGAAAAGAAGCAATAGAAAGCGAAATAGATTCCATCATGTAGAACCATACTTGGAAAATGGTTGATCTTCCTCCGGAAAGCAAACCTTTGGGTTGTAAGTTGATACTCAAAATAAAGTACAAATCAGATGAAACTATTGACAAGTATAAGGCCAAATTAGTAGTCAAAGGCTACAGACAAAAGGAAGGCCTCGATTACTTCGACACATACTCCCCTGTGTCTAGATTAACATCCATAAGGGTATTCATAGCCATTGCAGCTTGGCGTGTCCTTGAGATACATCAAATGGATGTTAAGACAGCCTTCCTACACGAAGAGTTGGAAGAGGAAATATACTTGGAACAACCCGAGGGGTATGTGATTCCAGGACAAGAAAATAAAGTATGTCGACTTGTTAAGTCTCTGTACGGACTCAAACAAGCCCCGAAACAATGGCATGAAAAGTTTGATGATACTTTATTATCAAAAGGTTTCTCCATAAATGAATGTGATAAATGTATCTATATCAAAGGGAACTCTGACTCATTTGTCATGATATGCCTTTACGTAGATGACATGCTCATCATCGGGAGTAGTCTTAACTTGATCCTGGAAATCAAGAATATGTTGAAATAATGTTTTGACATGAAAGATATGGGTATTGCAGATGTAATCTTAGGAATTAAGATCTAAGACACCTGACGGGCTGGTCTTATCTCAATCTCATTACATTGAAGATATTTTGAGGAAATTTGATGTATTTGACAGTCCCCCTATGAAGTCACCAGTGGATATGAATCATAGAATTGATAAAAATTGTGGTGCACCCGTATCTCAGGAGCGATATGCACAGGTCATTGGCAGTTTAATGTACATTACCAACTGCACCCGACCCGACATCGCTTATCCAGTCAATAAGTTGGCTAGGTTCACTCGTAATCCTGGAAATGATCACCGGAAGGCGTTAAATCGGATACTACGATATCTGAAATATTCGATGACTTACGGATTACACTATTCAAGGTATCCAGTGATGCAAACTAGATATCGAACATAAAGAACACCAAATCCACTAGTGGGTATGTTTTTACAATTGGTAGTGGGGCTGTGTCTTGAGAATCCTCTAAGCAAATGTGCATCGCCCAATCCACGATGGAATCAGAGTTTATCGCTTTGGACAAAGCAGGAGAAGAAACAGAGTGGCTTCATGGCTTCTTAGAGGATATCCCTTGTTGGGATAAACCCGTACCTTTGGTGATGATTCATTGTGATAGCCAATCGACTTTAGGAAGGGCACGAAGTAATATGTACAACGGCAAGTCTAGACATATTCGTCGAAGGCATAAGACTGTTAGGCAGTTGATCACTACGGGTGTCATTTCCATTGATTACGTCAAATCAGTGGATAACTTAGCGAATGCATTAACCAAAGGCCTACCCAAAGATCAAATATTCTGCCTGTATAGGGGAATGAGCTTAAACCCCAAACAATAAGAATCTTTATGGTGGTAACCCAACCTTACTGACTGGAGATCCCAGAAATTTGGTTCAATGAGAAAACTAAACTATAGAGGTTCAGTTTAGCGCTTCACTTGAAGTAAGAGCACTTCAGATTATCTTTAAAGAATGATAATTCCAAAGCCGTTCCCGCGATAGACATTAAGTGCTACCTGCAAAATGGGTAAAAGATAAGTTTTTGACACTTTTAATGATTCCTAACACTTGCGAGTGGGGTAGAGCAATATACCTTGTAGGATATCACCTATTTAAGTGAGAAGACATGCCGCTTCAAATGTACGCACTTAAGAATCCAAGCGTTGTCCATGACCACAACGGACAAAACAATAAGAAGAAATGAATAAAGAGAGTTATTGTGTTGATATCATTGTCTTGGTTTACACTAAACACTGACGGTTCAAGACATCGCGTTCACCGCGCAGTAAGTAAATCCGATGGTAATCGACTAAGGAAGGTTCAAAGCCGAAAGCTACCTTTCATGATGTAATATATTTCTGCAGAAAGATTGCTGAACTTTGGCACCGTGTGTGCACCAATTCTCTTTCAAGAGGGGATTGTTTCTCCTGTCGTCAATCTTCTTAGCCGTTGTCTCCACTAGCTTTAGGGCGAAGCAACGCATTCAACTAATTGAGTTTATCCCATCTTTAATGACTTAAACACGTGGGCCCCGCATGTCAGAAACATCGTTTCTTCGCACATGCCTAATCTACTAAGTAAGTAGATGATGTTAGTGCCAAGTATCGTCAAATTTCGTTAAGAAATGAAAGAGATATTGGTACCCAAAGTAAGGTGTTTGAGACAAAAAAAGATGGAGAGTCTTTAACAAAAAATGACAAATCTCCCTCATTGGTAAAAGAAGGAGAGTTTATGCAATATATAAACTCTAAGTTTGAGTAAGGGTTTGAGACCCCAAGGGGTAACCCATGTGTTTAGAAGGGAGAGGACCTAGGTAAGCTTGGGTTCGGGGCTAAGCCCACACGCGCGCCGCCCTCCCCGTCCCGTCCGGGCTCGGATCGTGGGTTGTTGGGCTGCTATTTTCTTCCGAAACTTTCCTTTTTAGTCCCTGAAATGTTAACTATTTACATTTTGGTCCGTGAAGTTTTTGGAACATTACAACGGTTCCAACAGACGTGACGGTTCAAGAGAATAAAGCGTTATAGACACCAACAGACATGACGGTTTGCCTCCCTTTCTACTCTTATAAATTGAACGTTCATGTTCAATTCGATGAAGAGAAACACACACGACACAAATCAGAAACTCAAACAAGCAATATGTTCGTATTCTTTTTCTTTGCTGGAATCAACTGTATTTGTTTTGTACAGTTGATTAATTGTTGTTTTATCTTGGAAGACTATTGTCCAATACCGTAAAAGCATCTATACGGGGCAATTTTATCTTAAAGACAGAGAGCTATCTCTCGACTCAACATTTCTTTTGTTTAACCTTTCGAATACACTGTACTTCGATTTTTTACCTACAATATTTTGGGGGAGCGTGCGGGGAGGGGGGTGATGGAATATGATGTGTAGACATGATTGGTCTACTCCATAAAATCTTATTTTTAAAAGTAAAAATAGTGATGAGTATCAAGAAAGATTAATATGTACTAATACAGCATCTGTCTTTAACGAATCAATGATTCGGTATACAACAGAATTACTAGACAAACTATACTTTTAATTTATTTGACAAACTATACTTTTAATTTATTCTCACCTTAGCTTTGTCTGAAAGCTATTATATATCCTCCAAGTGGCATCATAAAATCCATTTGTATTTACATTCTTTATTCCCCTTTTCTAACCAACTACTCCCTTTTTTTTATTCTTTATCTTTTTTTTTATATTCAGCTTCACGGTTTACGTCTGACAATTTCTGAAACTAAGCCGGACTAGTCCCGATTCCTCAGCACTACTACCAGTAAATCGCGGGATGTGCCTGAATGATCAGTATTTGAGAACAGAACAACTGATATCACCTACAAGGTCCTACTTCAGAAGAGAGCAAATTGCTCCCACAGGGTTCAAACCCACGCTGCAGGCCTCCAGCTGAATTTTAAGTTTTCTTCTTTTTCATCCAACTATGCCCGGAGACTTATTATTCTTATCTATTCTATTGTTTCCCTTCGTTCTTTTAGACAGAAACTACAATTCTAGCCGTGGGGATTTACAATTTCCTTAGAAATACGGTAATGTCAAAGCAGTTTTACTCTACCATTCATTATCATTGGAATTTATTGGTCCCCGAGAAAATTATTTTAGTTATATAACATTATCACTTCTTGTTTTCTTTTGGTATACCATCTGTTATATGGTGTTGCTGATCCGATTAATTTGAATTTGTGTCGTGTAATGCCTCTTAAAATGGAGTGCTCCTTACTGACTATTAAGGGCTTATGTAATTTCAAGATTCGAATCCAAAACCTTTTTTTAAGGATGTGGAACTCAAGCCTAAATCCTGCACACATATGTACGTACCTCAGACTACATAATTTTTTTTTAAAAAGGATCAATCTAAGGAGTAAAAAGAACGTCACCTAGACAAATGTTCATAATTTAAGTGTACAAATCTAAAAATATATCATGTGTGCTATAGTCATATGCGGTTGAGTGATAAAAGAATAAAGTATCAAATTTGTTTTTGAACCGTGTGAGATGTGAATAGTCAAATTTGCTTTTTAGCTGCTTCCGATAGTCGATAAGGGCAAACTTTAGCCACTTTAATAATGGTAAGGGTAGCCGGGTTGGTATGAAACACCTTATTAACAAATTGCAAAATTGTTTCATTTAGCATATTCTAGAAGCATTTTACCCCTTTACCCTTTTCTATAAAAATTGGTATTCGCTATCTACTTGTCCGATTAATTCAAATTTACACCTCGTAGGATTCATTAAATAGGTAGCAGCATTCTCTACCAAGGGCGGAACTAGATTGGGTCAAGAGGGTTCATCAGAACTCATTTCAGCAAAAAATATACTGTATATATAGAGTGATTTTTTTTTATATATATATATATATATATATATATAAATAGTAGATATTAAATCTCTTTAATTTCTTCGTATATTTTTTTTTATATTTTTGAACTCCCTAATAAAAATCTTGACTTCACCACCCGCATACATTCCACCGCATACATTGACAGTATAATATATTCGAGTGTTGTCTAAGTCTCTAAATTGGTGGTCTAAGAGTAACTTAAAAAGCTACTAGAAGTGAAGAAAAAATTGCTAAAAGTTTTGGGTCACGAAATTTCCCTAGAAAAGTATCAGTCGCCAAAATCTCATCAAAACAATTGCCTTTTAAAATAAAGATATTTAATTTAGTTGGAATTAATTTTAGTCATATTAGTACATTTACTTTAGCTCCAGTATATATACAGTCCTTTACTATTCTCATAAATTTGTATGCTAATAAAAAACGTAGAGAATTTCTTGTGCTAGAGAAATTACTGGAGTATTACTTATTATTATTATTATTATTATTATTATTATTATTATCATTATTATTATCATTATCATTATCATTATCATTATCATTATCATTATCATTATCATTATCATTATCATTATCATTATCATTATCATTATCATTATCATTATCATTATCATTATTCTTATTCTTATTATTATTTTTACTACTATTATTATTATTATTAGATTGAGATGAATCTACATAAAGTGACATGAACAGATAATTTTTTTATAATTATTTTTAATTTGCTTAGAATTGATGCATTATTATTGTCTATTTTGTTTTCCACAGTATGTTTGGAGGAGAGTCTGTACTCTGTATGACGGGGTATGTGAGATTTGTGACCTATCGATCATTAATATATACTTGACCTACTCACATGCTATCATGATTTGAGGCTCTAAAGAAATGACTAGTACTTGATATATAATAGTAAACCTAATTTATAATTACGAAAATTAAATATATATTTTTCTCATACAAGATTACTATCATAATTATATATGTATAAGATCTCTAATAATATCAGGGAATATACGTAGTTTATTCGGAATATACTACGTATATTCGGAATATACTACGTATATTCGGAATATACTACGTATATTCTATCACACTCCCGCATTCATAACGGACGGTTGTCGTACATTGAGACTGTCCTTAACATCTTCAAACAACTAAGGGAAGACACTTAGTAAAGATGTCAGCAATTTTGTACCGTGAAGGGACATGCAAGACACGTACTTGTCCACGAGCTACCTTTTCGCGAACAAAGTGAATATCCATCTCGATATGCTTAGTACGCTTTATGTTGGACATGATTCCCAGAGAGATATATCGCACTAACATTATCGCAGTAGACCAAGGTAGCTTTCTGAATAGGAAAATGAAGTTCTAAGAGGAGGTTACGCAACCAACAGGACCCAGACACCACATTGGCTACCCCTCGATACTCGGCCTCCGCACAGGAACACGATAAAGTAGCCTGGCGTTTAGCCGACCAAGAGATCAAGTTATCACCAAGAAACATACAATAACTAGATGCCGAGCGTCTGGTATTTGGACATCCACCCCAATCAACATTTGTATAAGACATGAGAGTAGATAAGGAGGATAGATATAGGTGTAAACCATAATCAAGAGTGCCCTGAATGTAACACACAATGCGTTTGAGAGCGTGCATGTGTTCTTCCCTTGGATCATGCATAAATAAGCACACCTGTTGCACTGCATAAGTAATATCGGGCCTCGTGAATGTAAGATACTGAAGAACACCTGTAAGACTGCAATAATGGGATGGATCCTCGTAGGGTGTGCTAGAATTAGCACTCAGCTTCGGTTTGGTGTCAACCGGAATAGGAGATGACTTACAAGATGACATGCCAGCCCGTTCAAAAATCTCAGTTGCATACTTCCTCTGGGATAGAAATAGACCATATGTATGACGAGTTATATTTATACCCAAAAAATAACTCAAAGGCTCAAGTCTTTCATAGCAAATTCGGAGCTGAGAAGAGATATGATAGACTTGAGCAGATTATCAGAAGAGGCAGTCAATATAATGTCATCCACATATAATAGAATGTATGCTAGAGAAGTATCGCGACGGTAGATGAACAAAGAATGATCAGACAAGCTGTGACAAAACCCAATAGTAGACACATAGTCTGCAAACCTTTTGTACCAGGCCCGAGGGGCCTGTTTTAGCCCATACAATGACTTCTTCAGCAAGCACACATGATTAGGATGATCGAGGTCCCTGAAATCCAAGGGCTAATACATGTATACAGTCTCTATGAGATCACCGTATAATAATGCATTTTTCACGTCCAACCGATGAATGAGCCATGCTTTTGAGAGAGCTAGACTGAGAAAAGTGCGAAAGTTGTCGGTTTGATCACTGGACTAAATGTCTCTCCATAATCCATGCCAACTTGTTGAGTTTCGACATCACCGACAAGACGGACCTTATGCCTCCCAAAACAACCATCAAATTTTTTGTTATGAGTAAAAATCCACATAGAACGAATCACATTAACACCAGGCGGATGGGGCATCAACTCCCATGTCTTATTTTCAATAAGAGCATTATATTAATCATCCATAGCCATTTTCCAATTCAGGTCACGAAGGGCAGACACTGGGTTACCTGGTAGGGGTGATTTAATGACATTAGAGTTGAGATTAAAATGTCATTTTGGTCTAATGATACCCCGTTGGCTACGAGTAACAGGCCCTTGACTCAAAATAGAAGTTGGTCGGACTTGTGTCGGTGTATGGACGTCAGAACTGACTGGACCAAGAGCGGATCACGGGTTGGGCCAGCAGCGATGAGCTTTCTTGGCCGGAACTCAACGAGCGAGGAAAATAGGCGGCGAGCGGTGGGCTGCGAGGCGAGTGGGCGACGGAGTGAGTTTGGGCCAGCAGGCAATGGACCTGTTGGCTGAAATTGATCACGGGTAGGATCTGGGCCAGTAGGCATTGGGCCTGCCGGTGACATCTGGTCCAAATCCCGAGATATGGGCCAGACTAAATGGTGGACCACATACGGTGAGAGCCTATCATCCAGAAATTATAAGAATTAGACACAGAATCATGCAACTTAGCAAATGGAAATTGAGTTTCATAAAAAATGACGTGAAGACTAATGATGATTTTATTAGAGGATAAATCATAACATTTGCAACAACGATGATTAGACGGATAACCCAAAAACACACAAGCGGTAGAGCGGGCTTGTAGTTTGTTTATTGTAGTGGAGGGAAAGAGAGGATAGCATAAACACCCAAACACCTTAAGATGAGAATACGAATGATCTTTGTGATAAAGAATTTTGAGTGGAGATTGGTATGCTAATCCTTTGCTAAGGAGTATGTTAAGAAAGTAAGTGTCCATTTGTAATGCATGATGCCAAATGAAGGTGATAATGAAGCATGAGCTAGTAATGTCCGAATAATATTATTAATGGTGCGTATTTTTTGTTCGGATTTCCCATTTTGTGAGGATGTATATGGACAAGAAAACTGAAAATATATACCATTAACTTTACAAAATTCTCTAAACGACACATTATCAAATTTCTGTCCATTATCATATTAAATGTTCTTAATTTTCCGTTCAAATTGGGTACGGATGAATGCTCTAAATGATAGGAATGTGGAATAAACTTGAGACTTTTTAGATAACGGAAAGGTCCACAAAAAATTAGAATAATCATCCAAAAATATAATAACGGTGGCCCAAAGAGCTCAAAACGGGAGATGTCCACAAATCACTATGAATAATATTAAATGGCAATATAGTACTAGAATTTGAGGCAACAAACGGTAATTTAGCATGTTTTCCAAGAGGACAAGAAGGACAAACATTAGTACTACGCGTACTATTATACTCAATAAAATTATTATTTTTGAGAGAGGAAAGAACAGACGCCCCTAGATGACCCAAACACGCATGCCATAAGGAATGTGCTAAAGTGGCAAACGTTGACGTTGTGGCTTGTTTAGTGGTGGTGGTGATGGTGATGGGATAGAGCTCGCCATGACTATCACATCTCATTAGAGGTATCCATGTCAAAAAATCCTTCACAAAAAATCCAAAAGGGTCAAAGTTAACAGAAACCCAATTATCAGTAGTAAATTTCCGAACATACACCATTTTTTTAATTAATTTAAGAGCATGAAAGACATTTTCAAGGCTAAAGGTGGGTTCGGGAGGAGGTAAATTTGTGTGACCATAACTACGAATTGGAATTGAATGACCATTACAAAAAATAATGCCACGATTTTTGCTCAAATTGAAATTAGACAAGAGATTACCTGGTGCTGATGTCATATGAGAAGTAGCACCGCTGTCCATGTACCAATTTGCATCCTTATGATTTAATCCAAGTGTATGCATAACTGTCTCGATATTCGTGTGGGTCGGGGCTGCTGCTGGGCCTACATTAGCGAAGGCCTAGCTAAGGTCGAGGCCCAAGCAGGCCAGGCTGCTGCCAGGCTTGGATTTGCCGAGCCTGCTGTTGGTTGCTATTGGTCCTGGCAAAAAATTAAGGAGCAGGATAAGGTGGAGTGGGCTACTGCCCACTAGCCCAGCCCCGTAGCCATGGTCCACTGGCTCAAGGTTACGGCCAGTGGTGCTGTGGTCCAGGCCCTTGCTAGCCACTGATGCCACTCCGTCCTCCGCCACTGCCACCACCGCCACCATCGTGGCTACCACCGTTGCCACCGCCATCACAATTTTTGTCACCATTTTCCGATTTTGGCCCTTTTTGCCGCCACCATTGTTACGGTTTTGGCTAGAATTTTCTGAAAATGAGTGAAGGTCATCAGTGTTGGCCACCATTATGGCGGAATTGCCTCCAATTGTCGTCTTTTTAGCCAACTCTGCTTCTTCTAAGGTGATCATGGAACGTGTTTGGTAGAACGGCGGGAGAGGATTGCTTTGATGAAGAAGAGTCCAACTCCATTATACGCCTCAGGGAGGCCTGCAACCATATGAAGAACGAGATGATCATTTGTGACGGGCGCGCCGACGTTCTTGAGTTGATCCGACAACTCTTTGAGCCTTTGATAATAGGCGAAAGCATTCGGAAAACCCTCCATATTAATGTGAGAGAATTTTTGCTTAAGGGTTATGGCACGAGAGTTTTTGTTATCTTGGAATATATCACGCAACCTATTCCAAGCTTCCATTATCGTGGCGTCAGGTTCGATAATTGTCTGTAAGATGTCCGTAGAGATGGTGGAATAGATCAATTGGAGGACTGTAGCATCAAGAGTTGTCCACAACTCGATTTCATCATTTGTGGAAGGCACCTTCTTCTTGCCTTTTTTCGGTTTGACGATGTGATGGAGGACTTTATTAGACCTTGAGTGAACTTTAAATAGTTCTGCCCATGTTGCGTATTGGACGTTTTCCATCTCAAGAATGATAGGGATATTGTTCTTAATATTGGAGACTGTAAGAGCAGGATGAAAGGTATTATTTGTGGTAGACATGATGGAAGAACAAGAGGAGAATTAGGGATTTGGAAAAAATTGAAGGGAGGGGGGGGGCCGGAGAAGGAAAAGTTTGTCCTAAACTGATGATACCATGAAAGAGAATAACCCCTTGATTATTTTCATTAATGTAAAGGGTTTATATACATGATATACATTAGTAAACCTAACCTATAATTATGAAAATCACATATACATTTTCCTCATACAAGACTATTATCATAATTACACATGTACAAGATCTCTAATAATATCAGGGAATATACGTAGTATATTATATACTAAGTATATTCTATCACAAAATATATATAATAAGCACACTTAGTCAACCAACTCACTGATCAACGACCATTCATATCAAACAGCAAGAAATTGAATAGATGTGATGTGAAAATTTCCCTAACAAAGAAAGCCATGTGAGTATAATGTGGATTTGGACCCCATTTCCAATTACTTCCATTAAATGGTGGGTTTTATGCTTTGTTCCATATGATTTGTTAAGAGTATAGAAAATGATAGCTACAATGACATTATTGTCGCCCCTTATTCTTTATGAATTTAATTGATATTCACTGTCGTATAATTTTTTTAATATTATCAGGTCACTTTTATCTATTGTATCAAGTAATCTATCTTATGGAAATTTCTTAACACTGACGATGTGTATATTTAAGTTATGCATACATAAAACTAATTAAATAGTATATTTTTTTTACACTAACAATGTATGTAACTTAAACTCATTCTCTATCATCCCTTTGTTAATATTCCAAAATCTTGGTTTTCACTTACTTGGAATTGAAATTTGAATAAAAATTTAAAGAAAGTTGATGAAAACTGTTTTGAGGCTGATATCAAATGGTATATGCTCTGTTTTTTGTGCTTTTAAAAAGGATTCAAATGTGGACAAATTTATTTCCATTTAATGTTTACACTAAATAAGTGGATATATAATATATATTTGCCACTTAATTACGGTAATTTAATATGCATTTTCACCTCGTAAAATCACTTCACTACCTTAAGTTAAGCGTAAACATCTAATACACATAAGTTTTTACCACTCAAATGCGAACAAACTATAAGAAAATTGACAAACTTTTTTTGGGTGTTGGTAGAATATAAACAAAGGGGGGAAAAGTCCCTATGATATTGACCAAAAATAAGAATATGAAAACGTATTTGAAAGAGAACGGTTGGTGAAAAGAGTACTATAGATGAAGACAACAAATTAATACAAACAACAAAAAGAAAAACAAATTTAAGGGTCCGGCTAAATTATAAGTGGGGAAATACTTGCTCGCAGTCGATTGATATTTATTCCAATTCATATTATATGTTAAATTATATATTATTCAACTTTGATTAAGTAAATAAAAACTAACGTACAAAAATATGTCATATGTTAATTAATTTATTGTAAATATAATAAGTTTTCCCTATTAAGTGGAGATTAATACTACTCAAGAACTCACCACTTCAACAATAAGATTAAGAACAAAGCGGAAATACAATTGATGACAAAAACTCATCTTCATAAGTCATACTGAATTTTGAAGGTAGAGGTAGAACACAACTTTGCCAAGAAAATATACAGAATAAGGAAAAGAAAAGAAAATTTAAACCTCTTATTTTTCCTTTATAACAAGTTTTTATAGCTATAGAAATATTATAGTATGTAAATAATTATAAAAAATTTAAAAAATTCTTCATATCGTGACCAGTCAAATAAATTCATAACATTTAAACGGAAGAGTATTATTTATTAAATCACTAAATCATGAGTATTTTTATATGTGAGGGTTCGTATTTTATTTTAAACGCGGCAACACCTATTTGAAGAAAAAAAAGGTTGGCAATGGGATTGAAAAATGTGGTAAAGTCACGAATATCTCTCTCTCTCTCTCTCTCTCTCTCTATATATATATATATATATATATATATATATATATATATATATATATATATATATATATATATATATAAAATTGAAGGCATTAGCACGAAGAAATTCTGCATGTTGGGGAATTTGACCTTGTCTCATTGATCAGTTGTACGCTCCCAGAAAACTGGCCACCGGAACACATCCCGCGATTTACCTGGTGATAGTTGTTGAAGGACCGGTGCTATTACCTCCAGGACGTCTGGGTAATACCAGTGAAGTAGTCAGACGCAAGCCTGGAAACCTGGATTATCAAAAAAAAAAAATTGAAGGCATTAGGCCCGCAGCAATGTTGTTTATCCCTTTTCCTGTTTTTTTTTTTTTTTTTTGCCCTTTTTCGATCTTTTCTCCTCATTAATTAATTATCTACTCAATTTAATTAAATCGTTTTCTCGGTTCTCTAACAATAAACACTGATTGAAGAGTATAAATTTTATATGAGTATTCAACTGACTATCTTTTACTGTATGTAATTACGCCACTGATTGCTAAGAAAGAAATGATGATTATAGGTCAAGATGAATATAAAATTTGAAGACAATACGCGTAAAGTATATTATTGAACCAATTATTATACCTTTATTATAACAATATATTTAGACTTAGTCCAAATATCTACAAATATATAGTTCGAATCGAAAACGGTTATAATATTACTCACCGCACAGATTTTGCCCGACTTGAATAGACAACAAGTGACCCATAAAATGGGGTAATTGTTAGGTAGATTCACGTGTGATGTTAGAAAGAACACTAAATGAAAACACAGATTTTGGTAGGGTTTTTATTGAAAGTACTGTCGAAAAAAAATCTAAGTTATACCAACGGTTAGAAGGAATAGGCTTCCATATTTTTCAAATGCATAAACATTGAGTATGAATAAATATTTTAATTTTAACTTGAATTCTTCGCATCTGAATGTTTATTATGTCGTCTTGGCCTTCTTCCATGATTACGTCTGGGTAAGGACGAATTCAAAATTTGAAATTTATGAGTTCCTAACGATTTCAAATTTAAAAAAAATATATATTATAAAATGCTAAGTGGATTTGAAGCCTCACTAGTTGGGGAGCATAACTTAAGCCACTTCCATTTCTGTCACTAGACCAAGCACTTGTTTTGTTAGTGAATTCCCAACAAATACTTTATATATTTAATGAATGTCTCGATATAAATACAGAATCTGTACAAAAGTTATCTAAGTTTTTGAAAACCCACTCCTTGTACCCTAGATCCGCCCCTGCATCTGGATCATTAGATAGGAATCCAAATGGATTGAACCCGAAAATCTATAATTTAAAGAAAACATTCACATTTATCCTTTTATTACACAAATTATCTTAATATTACGGTCCATTATATATTGTGCTCATCTACATCTTTGTCGTTTGTAGATCTCCTCGTGTATATCCTTGATTTTAATGGAATTCCAACATGAATAGGGTGGATTTCACATGTCAAAATCCTATTGGGACAAAGATTCCAAAAATTACTCCTTTACTTTTAACTATAGTATGAAATTATCTTTCGTTATACTTTAGGTTGTAACTCTATTAGGATTAAAAACAAATACGATAACATAATTTACTCACGGAATAATATGAATACTGGGTATGTTGTTGTCGTTGCATAAACTTGAATGACCACAAAATATAGTGAAGGATAAAATTCTGATATTTCATATAATAATTATATACATTATAAAGATTTCAAGTTTGAAAATATAAGGACCGTTAGGTCATAAAAATTATGCACTTTGTTTTTGGAATAATTTCTCACTTTTTTTGAGAATCAGTTTATGTCCAATGAAAATCTCAAATTCAAACTTAAAGTTGGATTCCAAATTAAAAAGACAACACATAACCCATTTTTGAACTCAATCTTTATAATTCCAAATAAAATTTACTCTTCTTTCCTTTGTAAAAAGTTGTAACAAAAAACAATTTCATCTTCAATTTCAATTTAAGAAAATTTAAACAAAATAAAAAATATTTAATTTCTATGGCCAAACGCCTACTAATATTCTTTAACAAGGAATGATAAAAATTCTTATAATAGACGGTACAAATTCAAATTAATCGAGCAATTAAATTTTAGACGCACAATATGTGAAGGAAAAAAAACTAGATATAAGTAAGGTTGGCCAGTGGACCGGGTCGGGACTCGACCCCGCCCCAATCCCCACTAAAAAAAATAGTGTCGGGACTCGAAATCGGGATGAGACCTGGGCTCGTTCAGCCCCAGACACACCCCGCCTCGACCCTGACCCCGTTCCCCCGACCCCCTCCCCTTTGCAAAAATGACCGTTGCACAACAACCAATTTATATTTTGGCCGTTGTGCAACGACCATTTTTCCCCCACCACATAAACCCCCCTACCCCGCTTAATATTTATTTTAACTCCTAAGTTACTATATTTACACTTTAACCCAATTTTCTAATTATAAATACCTCATTTTCTCTTCATTTTATCTCACGAATCTTCCTACAATCTCTCTAATCTCTCAATCTATCTCTCTACAAGTCTACAATTACATTGCCTACTAAATATTTTATTTTATTTGTTCATTTGTATAATTGTATCAAAGTTCAAAAATTGAGACTGAAGTTGGCAACTAGCTTGAGGATCATTCATCGAGCAAGATTTCAATTTTCAACCTCGATTACAAGTCGATGTTACGTCGGCGGTTGGTTCCTTCGTTTCTTATTTAAATTATTATTGTTACTTTATTTTAATTATCACACTTAATTTCATTATCTTTAATTATATATTTGCATAATTAAAATGGAAGGATTAATATGTATGTTTAAGGGTATGTTTAAGGGTAAGAGTGCTTCTTCTAGTAGGGGTAACAAGGGCAGTGGTACTTCTTCTAGTCGTCCTATTCCTAGACATGATGATTTGATTGATTATACTCATATAGATGAAACTAATTTTTTTAATGATATACCATTAGATGATGAGATATATTTGCAACTGAATCATACTTTAATTTAGAAGATAATCTAGAGACACACCCACTAGTGCACCTCAAACGAAAACTGGAATGCCTCCTATTCCCCCTAGTATGAGACGAGGCCCCACACAACGAAAATTAAAATCAGCTTAAAATCACATGCATGAGATTTTTTTGATAGAGACCTACAGAATCAAGTAGTTAGATGCAAAATTTGTAAAAATGTTTATAAATTTAAAATTGGAAAAGGTCAGGGTGGGATGGGATGTTTATTGAGACATGTACAAACCTTTCACAAAGCTAGGTGGGATGAATACGGGGCTACAAATTCGGGTGCGCCAATGTGCTCTCAGTAGGGACAAAGTTCACATAGTGTCCCGGACCAAGTACAAGGTCAAATTAATCCGACGACGGGGGAATTGTAGGTCCTAAATACGATAAACATAGAGATAGAGAAGCAATAGCAAAATTAGTTGCGGTGGAGGGTTTGCCTTTTTCATTTCCTTCCTCTCCTGATTTTATTCATTACATAAGAGATATGTATAATCCTGCTTTTAATGGTTTTCCTAGATCAACTGTTAAGAGAGACGTTTTTAAATTTGCACATGAATATCAACAATATTTACGTTATGCATAATATCATTTTCCTTGCAAAGTATCTATCTCTTCTGATATAGGTCGTAGTACTAACGGTCATGATTATTTAACTGTAACATGTCATTGGATAGATCATAATTGGTCTATGCAAAAACGTATTTTAGCATATAGATATATTGATGATAGGCAGACTGGAAATTTTATTGCAGAAAATATTCATCAAGTTTGCGATTATTATGGTATAACTGATAAAATAATGACTGTTACGTTAGATAATGCTTCTTCTAATAATTATGTTGTGAGACTTTTAAAAGATCTATTAACTCCATCTTTTCCTAATCATTTTCATATAAAATGTGTGTGTCATATTTATAACTTAGTTGTAAAGGATGATCTATCACTTTTTGAAGACATTCTTAATAAAATACAATTTGCTATAAACTTTATTTTTAGAAGTAATAGAATATAAAGAAAAAAAGAATATAAAAAAACTAGTCACGATTGTGGATTACCTTTTAGAAAAATTTATGAAGAAGTAGCGACTAGGTGGAATTCTCTATATGAACAACTACTTGTTGCTTACGATTATAGAAGACCTATAACTTTATTTTTAACACTCATAATCGAAATTCAACTGATATGGTTATAGATAACGATTGAGAAAAAATTTCAGAACTTATTGGATTTTTAGAGAAATATTTTCAAGCCACTAAAGAATTTTCTGGTATATATTATCCTACTATTTCAACTATGTTATTTTATATAGTTTTATTTTTTTTGTTACTTAATGAATTTATGGAAAAACCATCTTATAAGGCACCTATTAAACATGTTTATCAAATTAAAAAAAAAATCTATTCCCACTATTTATATTATTGATGTTATATTAAATACGACTATTAAAATAGACGGTTGTAAAACACTTATTGAAACTATTTATGATTGTATAACAGTACTTCCACATTCAACTCCAAAAAACTCAAATGAACAACCACCTAAGGAACCAACTAAAGAAGAAGTTTTTTCTAGCATACATGATGAATGCAAAAAAATATATACGCATTACCAACAAGAAAGTGCTAGCAACCAACCGACTTCTTCTTCTTCAATACAACCTTATAAAAGACATGTTGTTTCTGCAGCTAGTATTGAAAATCTTAGAAATAAAATGTTTAGTGGTTCCACTACTAATCAAGTTAGCAAGTTTGATGTTTTTGTTTTGTAGGGTGTTGTATCGTACCAAACAGTTCTCAATGAAGAAGGACGTGAAGACTTGCTTAAATACTGGAGGGAAAATGAGAAGACATTTCCGACACTAGCAAAGATGGCTTGAGATGTGTTGAACATTCAAGCGTCATCAACAACGTCTGAAAGCGTTTTTTCTGCCGGAAGATTTCAAATAGGAGAGCACAGACACTCATTAGCGGGAGACATCTTGGAGATTGCAGTTTTATTCAGAGATTGGTTACGAGCGGAGCGTAGAAGGTGCGGTCAACCGGAGATCAACGAAGAAGACGACGAAAACTACAACGAAGAAGACGATGAAAACTACAACGAAATCTTGTCCGACGAAACTGGAAGCGACGTCAACTAATTTGACCAACAAATTTCAATCCAACCGAAGAACCACAAGACATTGTGAATAAATTAGAAAATGTGTTTATAAATATATACTTTTTTTAATTGCAGTTTTACTATGTGATTTGCAACTTTCAACACCACAAAGTTGCAATTTTTAAATTGTATTACAAAAAAATTATATTTCTATTGAATAATATAAGGGCACAAAAACAGCTTTAGAATATTTTTATTACACTATCTTGTTTAATTATTGAAGTGTTTATATATATATATTTTTTTAAATTAAGTGCCAAAAAAAATCCAGATTCCGAATCGACTCCGCCCCGCCCCGCCCCGCCCCGCCCCGCCAAGACCGGTCCCCTTTTCCGACCGGATGAGGGATGGGACATGATGTTGGTCAGTCCCGCTGATCTCGCCAGAGGATCGATCCCGACCTCCCCCAGTCCCGTCGGATCCCGTCCCACCCATTTCGAACCTGCCCCGTTGGACACCCCTAGATATAAGGGAAAGGGTGACACAAAAGAGGGATGACAGTTAAGGAACCCATGAGAATCCTGAAATTCTGACAAACCCCACTTTAATTTGTAAACCCAGTATGTGAATGTTAGATTAAAATATTCCTAAAGTTGCAAATACCAATGGAAAAGTGTGATATGAAGATTAAAGAAAACCACTAAAAAATTATTAAAGAAAACCATATGAGTTTGAAATTTGAATCCAAAGTGATAATTGGATCTATTACTTTTCCCAAAATTAATGATGGATACTTCCAATTTTGGACTGAATTTAAGCTACTTCCCCTTCATCAAAGGAACACTTGAAATTTGGTCATTTTTCAACTGCACCCAAGATAGACATAGATTAATTTTTAAGAATGGGTGTGAATTTTGTACACGTGTAGAGTTTAACTTTTATAAATTAATAACACAAGAATTCTATATTATTTGATCGCCTAGAGTATTAATTCAGCTTACTATTCATAGTAAGTGAAATTAGCAACTTGAAAATTTACTCCCACTGTCCCAAATTATTATCACTATTTAATTTTCGAGATTCAAACTACGTGACTTTGATCAATATTTTAAAATGCATTTCTCATCATAATAACATGAGATGAATTGTTAGAAAATCTACACTTATTTTGAAATTGAGAAGTTTTTTTTAAAAAATTGTTTTGGTGGATCTAAAGGTCCAACTGTTGACATCACACACGTTTTCAAGAACTGTAAAGTAAAGGAGCAAGACAAAATGTTTGAACCAAATGACCTCAATTCCAGCAAATAAGTCCGCAAGAATCTTGACCCTTTTAGCTTTTCTCCCCCTTAGAAATGAAATCCAATTCGTGGTATCAATTTAGTTGTTGGCTTCTTTTTTAGAAATAACCGAGATATTTGGACCAGTTCACATGAACTTCAACTATTCTACCGAGTACATGTCTATCACATACCACCATCACAGGTAAATCACCTAGTAGCATTTTTGGTCTCCATTGAGATTTAAACCCTGATCTCCAAGACATTTCTTTTCATGAATTCAAGTTGTGGGAATTGTTGGAAATTTACTAATATGGAATTAAGTGTATTTCATTATTTATGACTCGAACAATTGGGGCCCCGCACGTCGGAAATGTCGTTTCCACACACGTGCAATCTTAGTGCCAAGTATTGTAAACTTCGTTAATGAAAGAAATATTGGTATGTAAGTGCAATGTTTAAGACAAAGAATGATGGACGGTTATTGGCTAAATAACAAGTGCTCCACGTTGGTAAACGAAGGAAGGATTGTGCGAAGTGTAAGATGGTACGGGTCGGAAAAGGGCCGCGGAACCGAGAAGGGCCGCGACACCTCCTGGACTGGGCCGCGTCGCCTGATTGGCAGTGAGCATCGTGGGTTTTTGGCTGAATTAGCGTCGCGACGCTTCATTGACAGTGAATGCTCGACGGAATCCCAAAGGTTTGGCTGTTGAGGTGGTTTCAATGATATTGAATCCACCCAATAATGGTCATTACTTGGACCATTATGTTGCTGCATTACTTAGGGCTTAAATGTCATCCATTACATGACAATTGAATGTCATTATGGGGCATTTGAAAGACCATCTTGCACACCTATAAATTGAGGCATTTGACTCAATTATATAGATGAACAGAAATGAACAAGTGAACTTACACACAAGTTAACAACACCACAAAGCGATCAGTTTTTCCTGATAGCAATCCTTCTCTTAGCAATCTTCTTTATTCGTGTTCTTCGTTGGAGTCATTTGTGTAGGCTTTACACATTTGATAGTTTGTTGTTTTATCTTGGGAGACTATTGCCCACACTTCCGTAAAGTCTATATACGAGGACAATCTTGTCTTAAAGACAGAGAGACATCTCTCGACTCAGTCGAGGGTGTTGTGATTATTTAATTGGTTGCTAAGTGTTTCGGGTGTGAACTTGAAACTCAAAGGACTCTAACCGTTTGAATTATCAGCGGTTCTACAAGCCACAAGTGTAGCAGTTCATGTTCTTGTAGTTCTGAATACAAGATCCAGATTTGAAGTTCTAGTTCAAGATCAAAAGATTGACAACGTGTTGTTATAATTTTTGTTGTTTATCCTTTCGAAGCACTTGTAATAGTTATTCACTATTCCCGTACGGCTACATATCTAACAATTTTATGACAAGATTGTATTAGTGTTCGAAAGATGTTGGTTAGGGCTGGCAATGGATCAGACGTGGATCAGGTGGAGCTCAATCCGCCTCCACCCGCCAACGATCCATCCATCACCCGACCCATCTATCACCCTATTTTTTTTAATCCACATCCGATCCACCCATCATCTACAGGTGAATCGGGTGCTTCGCGGATGCATTCCTTATCTTATTATAAGACAAATAACACATTTTACTCAGCTAAGACATACTAAAAAAAAGTACATTATTAAAAAAGAAAACATCAGTTATACTAGTACTGTAGTATCACATATGCAGTACTAGTAATGCATTCAAAATCTGCATACTAGTATGCAGTTTGCAGTAGCATTACATTATTAAAAAAGTCAATTTAACACAAATACAATACTAGTATGCATTCAAAGTCATGCTGAAATCAATTTAACACAAAAAGTCATATCACATATGCATTCAAAATCTCCATTAGTGGACCGGAAAACTGATATAAAAAACATCTATAATAGACTAAAACTTTAAAATTCATCCGGTCTAAAGTCTTCATATCACATCCTTGAAGATCCATTCATTTTCTAAATCACATAGACATGTCCTCTCCATCCTGCCATTAATGAAATAAAACATATCAAAAATAAAACATTATTAAAACAAACATTATCGTAGGAAATAAATGTGATTAGTTTACCGAGTTAACATCAATGAATTCACTTGTAGTAGTAGAGCTTCCATCACCTCCCACATCGGCATCATCCAAAATAGTTGCACATGTGTGTGCATTATCAAAAGAAAATTCTAAAAAAATCCACCCGAACTCATAAATTATCATCATATCAATTTAAAAAAAATATTTCAAGTGAGTGTAAATCAAAAATATATATTACCTGAATACTCTCCAAGGATCCAATTTTGCATGCACATAAGTGTTTTCACTGTATCGGCATGAAGGCTCGAACGATGGGGATTAACCACCCTACCGCCCATACTAAAAGCACTCTCAGAAGCTACTGTTGATGTATGTATTGCTAATATATCTTTAGCAATTTTTCTCAAAGTTGGATACTTCAAGTCAGTCTTCCAAAAATTAAGGACATCAAACTCACTACTCTCTAGTAATGCATCCTCTTCAAGATAGTGGTCTAACTCACACCGCACATTGCATTTTCTTTTCTTAGTCTTTTTCATCAAAGTCCATTTATCAGAAGCATTGCAATCACTAGGTCGCTTCCCAAGAAGTACATTATGTCTACAAGTAGGAGACACAACATCCTCTATTTCGAATTTCTCATGGTACTCATGCAACAAATCATACAACAAACTCTTTATCCTAGATACCTCAACATAAGCTTCATCACCAAATATTTCATTAAAATAAAACTCCACACATTCCAACTTATTTCTAGGGTCTAAAATTGCAGCAACCGATAATATTTCATTGATATTAGACCAATACTTGTCAAATTTTTCAACCATTTTTTGAGCCATATCCTTAACAACTTGCTCATTACTATTTCTCCACAAGCGTAAAGCTAATTTAATCTCACATACTTGATGAAAGAACAAGTTGGCAGTGGGATATTTTTTGCCAGAGAACAACTGAGTCACTATGTGAAATCTTTTCAATTTATCACATATAATTTCAGCCAACTCCCAATCACGTTGAGTAGGAACCACAAATTTAAACTTCGGATTTTGAGTTTTCAAGTTAGCAAAAACATTCTTATATGGTAGAGCACTTTCAAGCATTAAAAAAGTCGAGTTCCACCTTGTTTTACAATCAAGAGATAACTTTCTAGAACAATCAACTTTCGAACATCTCGCCTTATCCTCAAACTTTTGAAGTCTTTTTTGTGTTGAACCCCAAAAAACAACACAATTACGTATCCTTTCTATTCCAGATCCAATCACCTCCAAACCAACCTGGACAATCAAATTTAATATATGTGCACTACAACGCACATGCAAAATTTGACCAGAACACAAAAGACTATCTGAATCAAACTTTTCTTGTAAAAGATCAACCATGACATCATTTGTGGAACAATTATCAAGAACCACATAAGATATTTTCTCAGCTATATTGTATACATTCAACGTATCCACCAGAACTTGAGCAAACATATTGACAGTGTGTGGACAAGGAACGTAAACAAACCTATTTTGAAAAAAATATATCAATTTGGTGGAAAATAATATGCATAAAATTAAACAAGCATATATACATCCACTAATCAGTAAATAATAAATAACAAGAAGCTTTAAATTTTAAGTACCTCAAAGTTTTGTTCCGCAAAACCCATTGATCATCAAATAAATGTGATGTGACTGCCATATAACCTTTATTTTGGTGTGAAGCAGCCCACATATCGGTTGTAATAACTACTCTTCCCACATGACCATCAAACAACTTCTTGAGATTTGCTTTCTCAATCACAAACATCTTCATAATATCACTTTTTAAAGTGTTGCGACTTATTATCTTGAAGTTTGGATTCAAGCAATTAACAAATCTCCTAAATCCAATATGCTCTACAATTAACAATGGGTACTCATGGAGAACAACCATGTGAGCCAACTCCTTTCTTGCTTCTTCTTGACTAAAGACATGATTTTCTAGACTTAAGCTTGAATCTTGTCTACGATTAACCGACAACAATTTTTGACGTATATCACCCTTAATGTGTTTTTAGTGCATCTATGATCAAGATGGTCTTTCAAATGAGAAGTCTCATTCTTACTATTGCCCGAAAATAATAAATTACAGTGCAAACATCTAGCCTTTTGTTAGCCATTGATTACCGTCTTCTCAAAGTGATTCCACACTTCTGATTTAAGTCTCCTGGGCTGACGTAGAGGTGACGGTCCCATTTATTCTTCTCCCTCTCCTTATTGAGGTTGAGTAGTTAAACGAGAAGGCATTGGGACTGAGATTTCAGGAGACAACGGAGAAGGGGATAATGAGACAAACTTGGAGCCAGCACTACTATCTCCCGTGTCCATCACTGTTATACATTAACATTATAAAAAATAATTAGAAAGCCTCTTTTTAATAAGTGTTTTCACTGAAATTGACAATTCAGTTAGAACAGCACAACCTAAACAATTAGAATTCCTGAATTGACCAATAGAAAAACTCATGCATCAAGAAAATAACTATTTTTTTTCAAGACCACATATTTTTAGTAAATTGATTTAAATTTTGTTGAATGTTGGTAATTTCTACAGAGAAATAACATAAACTAATTGTCAAAAGGAATAACAGATTTATCGTAGCCTTAACTACAGAGAAATAACAGTCGTAGCCTTAACTACCGAGAAAAACAGATTCAGAAATAACAGATTCAGAAACTGAAATAACTAATTGTCAAAAGGAATAGTAGTCGTAGCCTTAACTACAGAGAAATAACATATTCAGAAACTTTAGGGGGTCATTATATGTCAAAAGGAATAGAAAATAAAGTAATAAATATACAAACAAATACAGAACAAAACTCACACTTGTTGCCAAACCTTTTTTGCTGCTCATCAAACACTGCCCTATTGGTATGAATGTGCTGAAAATGCACAAAAAACACCTCCAACATGCAACCAAAAAATAACCTAAAATCTTGAATTTTAGTACTATTACCTCAACAGTATTGGGTGAAGAGTGAAGACGAGCGAGGATTTTACCTTATGTGGTGGCGATTTGCCGCATTAAATGTTCAGGAGGACTTGCCCTTTCTGGATGGAGCACTATCAGTATTGGGTGAAGAGTGAAGACGTTGTTTTGGGCTTTACAATAACTTAAGAGGGGTGGACCGTGGAATTAAAAATAATTAATTTATAATGGGCGGGTCGGGTGATGGGTGGGATGTATGTCCACCCGAATCTGACCCGATCCGTCACCCGATCCATCCATCACCCGATTAAAATCCATGTTTTATCAGATTTTCGTCCATATAATCGGGTCGGATTAATCGGATATCCATCGGGTTAGGGTGAAATTGTCAGCCCTAATGTTGGTTGATAAGTGTGTGACCAAATCAGGCTATAGCTGTGGTTTTCTGGTTGAAGATAGTTCTGTTAACAGTTCATACACTGTCTCTATCAATAACCGTACTTTCAAATCTGGTTCTAGTTTTGGCTCTCTCTTTGATGACAATTACAAATCTGTTTTCGTCAAAAGTGGATCTCTGGATCTGATGCTGAGCTTCAAGATACTGCTGATAGTCATGCTAGTACGGCTAAAGATCGAGGACGAGTTGTTGTCACCGTTCCTGAAAGTGTTGGAAAAATTGCCCACGAGAGGTTGAGGATATCAACTGGGACAAGAGGAGAAGGCTGAAAATGATGTTCTATCATTTAGCAAAAGGCCTATATTTGTCACAGACAAATGATCCGAATTATGGTAAGGAGGATATGGACACTCAGTCTAACTGAAGTGGGCCAGAATCCAAAAGGTCTAAGTTAATTTTCCTTCCTTATCTATAATATGTTTAGTTAATATCTGAATAAAATTGTGTAAAGCAAGGCTGGAAATATGAAAGTATTTTTATTAAAAACTCATATTCCCTACACTCTAAAACCAGATATTGAATCTTCTTCCTTTCCGGTTAAAGATTGGACTATTGTAAACAAAACTTAAAAGATCCGTTCTTTTGGGTGTAATTATTAAAAATGTGTAAAGTATGTTCGCACATACGAAGGAGAGAGATCCACTGATTGTGCGAAAACCGTTACCACTCTTAAGTAAGCACCAGGGATTTCCCTGGGCACCAATCACAAGGAAAGAAGACTAAGAGATAATGGCTTATCTTAAGACGTTGAACATGTCACCTATCTGACAGAAGATCCTTCATTTGATAGGATGATATTGGACACTCAGTCGTACAAAGCCTACGGGCGACTGAAGTGGGCCAGAATTTCCAGATCTTAAATGGTCTGAAGGCCAGAAGAAAGGCAGAAAAGTAATGGACACCTAGTGAGGTGGGCCAGAGTTTCCAGGTCTTAAATAATCTGAAGGCCAGAAGAAAGGCAGAAAAGTAATGGACACCTAGTGAGGTGGGCCAGAGTTTCCAGGTCTTAAATGATCTAAAGGCCAAAAGAAAGGCAGAAAAGAAATTAGACACTCAGTCTGCTAAAGCAACTAGAGTGGGCCAGAGTATTCAAATCACATATGATCCGGTTACGCCCTAACCACGGGCAAAATGTTGTTCATGTGAAGCAACACCACCTCTAAAGTAGAAGGGGTTGGAGAGGTTGTCCTCAATAGGACTTCAGGGAATGGGATCACTCTAAAAGGAGGTGATACATGTCCCAAACTTGCTTAAAGGGACGATGTTGGTCAAGAAACTAGTCCAACAGGTCTATAATAACTAAGAATGGTACAGTATGTCTGTAGCTAAATGAATGATATATTTATAATCTGTGCATCTATGCCATCATATATTAAGACACGTTAAATAGAAAGTCATTCAAAAGCTAACGAAGTTGAGATTGTTGCCTTCTGTCGACATAAACCCTCAAAATGAATGTGAGGTAGGCGAAGAGGCAAAATCACATTTCCATTCCGTTAAAGGAGTAGCGAAAGAAGCACCGCTCCTCTAGAACTTAGTCACACCTACATGGGTGATTTGAATTTTATACAAAATAGAGGGGAGAGACAAGTACTTTGTGACCTTCATTGATGATGGTACAACATATTGCATCCTTTGTTTGTTGAAAAGCAAAGATGAAGTTGTTGAATCTGTTGATCCTTACCACTAATGTGATTCTCAACAGAACTCCGCATAAGAATAAGGATAACCGTCCATGTGAAACATGGAAATGATCCCACCTACAAATGTTTTGACGTGGATTGGTTTGGTAGAGGTTGGAATATCGAAACATGTCAAGTTGGACCTAAGACTGTAGATTGCATATCCACTGGATTTGCAAATAACAGTAGTGCTTATCGTCTCTCGGTGTCAAAGAATGTTGAATTCTTTGAGGATAATTTTCCTTGAGAAGGAAAAAGAAGTAATTACTCGAGGTTAACAAGATCCCGCAAGTGCCTGATTGTCCAGAACCAGACGTTCCAGAGCTACAGGAATCGGAAGTTGTTGACTTTCCAAAACTTAATGTTCCAGATCTACAGAACTCAGGGATTCTAGATGTTGAACTGAGATGGAGCAAAGAGGGGACAAAGACTTGTTCTAGGCCTTCTAGCTTGTATGGTTGAGAATAAACCATGGACAATTAACAAAGAATTGTCATCTCCAGAAGTGTTGCTTTAGAAAGAAGCTACAAAGAGAGAAATAGATTCCATCATATAGAACCATACTTATATAATGGTTGACCTTCCTCCGGGAAAAGAACTTTTGGGTTGTGAAAGTGGATACTCAAAAGTGAGTACAAAGTAGATGGATCTACTGACGAGTATAAGGCCTCGGCTACGTGTACATGTGCTCCCCTGTGAATAGTTTAACATCTAGGGCCATTGCAGGCTTGCGTGACATGAATGTTAAAATAGCCTTCCTAACCAGAGAGTTGGAAGGGGAGGATCAGAGTTGGTTTGTTGGATTGTTGGGCTTCTTCCTGAACTTTCATTTTGGTCCCTGAAATGTTTACGTTTTGGTCCTGGAAGTTTAAGATAAACAGAAATAATAAATCTGACAACAGAAATATTGACTCTGAAGTTAGAAAGCCAGCAGTTGGAAAACCAACAGTCTGAAAGTGGAAGTCATATTTAAACAAAAGTCTCAATATGAAAGATATTGGTATCACATATGACATCTTAGGAATTGGGATTTCTAAGATATCTAACAGACTGGTCTAACTCCAAACTCAGTTGTGAGATAGTTGACAGTCTCGTTGAAGCCACCAATGGATATGAATTATAGAACTGATTAGAATCATGGTGCACCCATATACAAAGAGCGATATGCGCAGGTCACATGTAGTTTAATGTATTGTACACACTACAACCGACCTGGTATCGGCCTACAAAGAAGATCAGTTGAACTAAAGTTCACTCGTGATTCTGGAAATGATTGATAGAAGGCGTTAAATCGGATATGACGATGTCTAAAATGTTCGATTATCTACGGATTATAGTATTATGGATGTCCAGCGGTTCTGGGAGAACACAGTGATGCAAACTGGACATCAGACTTGAAGAACACCAATGGCACAAGTAAATGTGTATGGTGGGTCTTGTAAAATCCTCTAAGCAAACTTGCATCGGCCGATTCATGATGGAATCGGAGTTTATCGCTTTAAACAAAGCATGAAAGAAGTTTAGTAACTTCACGACTCCTTAGAGGACGTCCCTTATTTGGAGAAACCCGTGCCTTCAGCAGTTATACACTGTGGCTAGCCGATCGGCTTCAGGAAGGGCACGAATGACAGCGTCTGGACATATCTGTCGGATCTGTTGGAGACATAAGATCGTATGACAGTTGATCATCACGGGTGTCACTTCCTTGATTACTAATCAAATGATATAGTTGACCCTTTAACTAAGGGTCTACCTGAAGATCAAGAGTTCTGCCTGTCTAGGGGAATGAGCTTAAAACCCAAATAATACGAACCTTTGCGGTGGTAACCCAACCATACTGACTGGAGATCCCAAAAATTTGGTTAAATGGGAAAACTAAGCTGAAAAAGGTTCAGTTGAGCGCTTCAGTGGAAGCATGAGCACTTTAGATTATGATTTCTGTAAAGAAACATAAATCTAAAATCATTCCCGCGATAGACATTAAAGTTCTACATGCATGGTGGGTAAATGTTAAGCTTTTAAACCTTTAACGATCCTCAAACGGTTGAGGTTAAGGTTGGAAAAACTTTTAATGATTCCTAACACTTGTGAAGTGGGGTATAACATGATACCTTGTAGGAGATCACCTATTTAAGTGCGAGGAGTGGCCGCCTCAAGTGAACGTACTTAAGAATCCAAGTGTGTCCACGGCCACAACGGACATAACAATAAGAAGAAATGAAAAAATTGGAGGTATTGTGTTGGTACCGTTGTCTTGTCTTACATTAAACACTGACGGATCAAGACATCACGTTCACTGCGCAGTAAGTAAGTCTGATGGTATTCAACTAGGGAAGGTTGAAAGCGGAAGCTACCTCTCCTGATGCAATATCTTTTCGCTATAAGATTGTTGAAAGTAGGCACCTTGTGTGTGCGCCAAAATCTCTTTCAAGAGGGGATTGTTGGAAATTTACTAATGTGGAATTAAGTGTATTCCGTTATTTATGACTCGAAAAATTAGGGCCCCGCACGTCGGTAATGTCATTTCCACACACGTGCAATCTTAGTGCCAAGTATCGTAAATTTCATTAATGAAAGAGATATTGATACGTAAGTGAAATGTTTGAGACATAGAATGATGGACGGTTATTGGCTAAATAACAAGTGTTCCACGTTGGTAAACGAAGGAAGGATTGTGCGAAGTGTAAGATGGTACGAGTCGGAAAAGGGCCGCGGAGCCGAGAAGGGCCGTGACGCCACCCGGACTGGGCCGTGGCACCTGATTGACAGTGAGCATCGTGGGTTTCTGGCTGAATTAGCGTTGCGGCGCTAATGTGGCAGAGCCACGGCATTTCATTGGCAGTGACTGCTCGACGGAATCCCAAAGGTTTGGCTGTTGAGGTGGTTTCAATGGCATTGAATCCACCCAATAATAGTCATTACTTGGACCATTATGTTGCTGCATTACTTGGGGGTTAAATGTCATCCATTACATGACAATTGAATGTCATTATGGGGCATTTGAAAGGCCATCTTGCACACCTATAAATTGAGGCCTTTGGCTAAATTCTATAGATGAACAAAGAGGAACAGAAATGAACAAGTGAACGCACACACAAGTTAACAACACCACAAAGAGATCAGTTTTTTCTGATAGCAATCTTTCTCTTAGCAATCTTCTTTATTCGTGTTCTTCGCTGGGGTCATTTGTGTAGGCTTTGCACATTTGATAGTTTGTTGTTTTATCTTGGGAGACTATTGCCCACATTTCTGTAAAGCCTATATACGGGGGCAATCTTGTCTTAAAGACAGAGAGTCATTTCTCGACTCAGTCGGTGGTGTTGTGATTATCTAATTAGTTGCTAAGTGTTTCAGGTGTGAACTTGAAACTCAAAGGACTCTAACCGTTCGAATTCTCAGCGGTTCTACAAGCCACAAGTGTAGCAGTTCATGTTCTTGTAGTTCTGAATACAAGATCCAGATTTGAAGTTCTAGTTCAAGATTAAAAGATTGACAACTTGTTGTTGTAATCTTTGTTGTTTATCCTTTCGAAACACTTGTAATAGTTATTCACTATTCCCGTACGGCTACATATCCAACAGGAATAACCTCTGATAGAAATGTAGGGTAAGGCCGCATACAGTAAATCCTTGTGGTCCGGGCCTTTCTTCGGACCTTGCGCATAGCAGGAATTTAGTGCACCGGACTGCCCTTTTATAAGGGAGAAATTATAGTCACCACGCACAATTCGAAACTTGGTCAATAATAGGTCCGGCTCTCTACCCTTCTTCACTTACATACAATACTTTTTGTTTGCAACATGAGTAAAATCTGTAAATTCATGACGCACGACTCGACGACTCTAGTTGGTGAGATTTTTACCTAAACCACACCTTTACTACAACAATGGAGTTCTTGTTTTGTGCCAAAAGATAGGAGGACCACAACCAAGTCCAAAAATTAACCACCAAAGGTGGCAGAAATTGGTATTCAATGAACACAGCACATGTACTTCCAGCTTTAGCATTGATATAGACCAACTACCCAAAACTTCACAGAAATAAATGCAATTTGTACACATTCAACACTTTGAAAACAGATTTGGAGCTGTGCAAGATCAAGAAGAAACATAAAGGAGTTCACAACTTCACACACACTAGAAATAGAAAGGAATGATATGAATTCTGAGAATCAATACAAGTAAAAAGAGAACATGCTCATCATTATACTATAATTTGTAAGAATAAAAAAATACAAAAGAAACCAAAGTATGATCAACTAAAAGCTACTAAAAAAAGCAGGATAATAACAATAAAACTCACAAAATAGAACCAGCTGCAGCAAGCACTGTAAAACTGGATTCCAGTTCCACATTATGATCTCTATACATACTCTTTCCTGCAAAGTTTCTATCTTTAAATTCTTTGCCAAATTTATTCTCTCCACAACTTCAAATCTATTCATAACAATTCAAAAATAAATCTCGGGAGATCGAATCTTTTTCCTCTTTACCTCTCCTCTTTCTTTCGATCACCATTTTTACTTGATATTCTTTCATGATCACATATTAGCTCGACTTTGTTAGAAAGAGTTGAGGAAATAATAACTGTAGGAACAATTTTGTGCTCTGAGGATGAGTTAGTGGAATTTTTTGAAAAAAGATCAATAAAAGGGTGGTGGGGGTGGAGATGCATATTGATAGAGAATATATTTGTACATTCTCCATATATATATATATATATATATATATATATATATATATATTTTGTAATTAGTATTTTACTGTAATTATTTAAAGTAGAGAGTCTCATTCAATTAGGATTACCTTTGTATACACACATATATATATTATATTAATAAGAAGACTCCACTCAAGGAGATTTACACTATTCTACATAGTATTAGAGCAAAAAATCCCCCTACCCTAAACCCTATACTCGGCTGCTCCCCTCTATTCTTTCTCCTTCTTCCGGCGGCGACACCACCCAAAAAACTCAATTTTAGCCAAGCTTGACCCGAATTGGAATGCGGCCATGCGTGAGGAGTTTGATGCACTTACTAAACAGCGCACTTGGGATCTTGTTCTACGGCCTGAGGGGGTGACTGTAATCCATTGTATGTGGCTCTTTCGCCATAAATTCAGAGATAGTGGTGAGCTTGAACGTCATAAGGCTAGACTTGTGGCAAATGACATGGGGCAGCAGGAGAGCGTTGATTGTGGTGAGACTTTCAGTCCGGTGGTTAAGCCAGCCACCATCCGCACGGTTTTGAACATAGCTATGGGTAAGAACTGGCCGATTCATCAGCTTGACGTGAAAAATGGGATTTGAAAGAAACAATTTATATGCATCAACCGCCCGACTTTGTACATCTAGAGGCTCCTCAGTATAATAAGTATTAATTAGTAACATCATAAAATAATAGCTAATCAATTATTACCAATTAAACTATATTGATAGTGTAATAAAAGCTCATATTAATAGTGTATTAGTAACATGACAAAAAATAATAGCTAATGTGTTATGCTTATAGTTCGAATCGGAAATATTTGGTGTAATATCATTCATAGCATATATTTTTTGCCCAAGTTGAGTAAATTAGAAGTGACCCAAAAAAGGTTATTGTCTGGAGGTGAATTCACGTGTGGTGTTGGAAGAACAAATAAATGAAAACACTTAATTTGGTAGGGTCTTTATTACTGAAACTAATGTCAAGAAAAAGGCAAGTTTTATGAATATATTAAAGGCTAGAAGAAAGAGGTAAAATTCACAAATAATCACTTTTACCTCTGAGAAGTTTTAAATTTTACAAGTGAAACTTCAGAATATTATTATAAAACTTCACTTGTAAAGTTTGGAATTCTAAAACAATGATACATACACCAGGTACAAATGAGTATTTAATCTTTACTTCGATGAACACGTCTTATAATTTAAGGAAAACATACATATGTATCTTGTTGTAGCAAAAAGTACCTTATTTTTACCTTTTAAAATATGTCGCGTTCATTCATATCCTTATCGTGTGTAACTCGTCTTGTGTTTTATCCTTGATTTTGAGGGAAGTCCAATATGGACCAAGTAGATTTCATGTGTCAAAATATTTTAGAAAAAAAATTTCAAATTTAATCTTTTTACTTTTGAATATGATTTTAAATTACCTTCTATTATTATACTTTATATTGGTTTTGCGTCAGGATTAAGAATAAATACAAGACGATTTGCAAGGAGAAAAAACATGAATAACCTAAAGTATAACAGTAGGAGAATGGAAATAAATATTTCATTCTTTTTCCTATAATTAATTTGATATTTAATAATAATATGAATTAAACTTAAATTAAAAAAATGATCTTTAAGAATTTATACAACCGATCTTAATTTGTTTGAATTTGAAGCATAATTATTACGAAAAAGGGTCCAAATATACCCCTCCTGAGATGAACCTCCTTCGTCGGAGAATTAGGTTGTGGGTATAGAATCAAATTTATGTTTTATGTGTTATATATTAAATGTTGATCCGCCTTAAAACAAATCAAAGATTTAGCTTAATAGTAAATGACGTTTAAATTTTCATACAGCATGCAGGTTCAAGTCTAGTTTACAATATTTTCTTATTTCTTTGATTTTTTGAGCCTCTTGTCAAGAATCCTGCCTTCGCTATCTTAATATATCATTTCGTTATACTTTGACATAAATTTACCTTTAATTTTGACTAAGGGACACATGTCAAGCTTAGAATCAAATGACCACCCAAATTTTAAATATATGATTTCTTTAGAAATCTACACATTTAACCCCATCCAACCCATCTTCTTTTCTATTCATCTTCTTCTTCTCTTAAGACCCAAATTTGATTTCTGATGATATCATCAGAAAAAATTGAAGTTTGTCGGAATCCTAGCCCTGTTAGTGTCAATCTAGTATCATCAATGATGAAATGAGTTGAACACAATAATATAATAATAACTCAAAATAACTTGAAATCAACAACAATGAATACAGCAAATTGAAAACATGTAACTTGGTGTCGATAGAGGCCTGCTTGATGCAGTGTCCTGAGACAAAAATTCGCCCCCACTTGTGCTGCAGTTTTACGGACGTCTGTCTAGAGGATACAACTATCTAAGTGAGAGTTCTAGCACAAGAACTTCACTTCTGACGAATTTACTAAATGTGTTCTTCAGAAACTTGTTTTTGAAGAAGAAGAAGTAGAAGCCACAATCTTAAATCATTAATTGTGAAAAAACTGATTGATTGTAGTTTTTTCTGTTTTGTTGTGTATATTCTCCAACCAAGTGATCAACCTTCTTTATATAGAGTAGCATATGAACAGTTACAACCATTCATATCAAAGGTTGTAATTGTTTTGAAAAGTTGCAACCTTTGATTCGAATTTTTTGTCTGTTGATCACTTTATTTCTTCTTAATTCCATACAAGTTCCAACAATACCCCACATTTTCTATTCAAACATCAACAATACCCCATATTTGGATAGAAAATAAGATAATAAGGAACTTTTCGTTATTTCTGAACAACGCGATATGACATGCATCTGAAACGGTGTCTTTTGGACTTGAACCGTTCGTAGTGAATGCCTATCGGATCTACTTTGTGAAATAGTGGATGAAATGTCTTGAACTTTTCACGTTTTGTAGTAAATCAAGACAATAAGTATCACACATATCATATCAACATATTTCAATTCTTACGGTTGTGTTCATTTCGGTCGTGAACAACTCCTTCGTGAGATTTTTTTAGAGAACGTAGCCGTATAGGTTCTCCCAGAGGCGACCCCACATCAATCTCATATAGGTAATACCAAACAAGAATAGTCCGTACTATCCCACCATAATACTTTTAGTATTATTAAGAATAAGATTCAGCCCTGAAAAAATCAACGGATTAACACACTTAGTACACCATAGGAATGAGCATATGTGTGTTTTATGCTCCTTGAGTCTTCCCCAACTGGTTTTCCTATTGAACCTAAACCATGAGATCTCCAATTATGATAGGTTAGGTTTCCGCCAGTTAACGACTCATTGTGTTGGCTTTAAGCACATTCCCTTCGATGTAAATACGACTTGCTCTCTGTTAAGGCCTTTTGTCAAATGATCCGCTATATTGTCCTTTGATTTCACATAATCAATGGAAATAATTCCATTCTTCAGCAAGATTCGTATTGTATTATGACGTCGCCTTATATGTCTCGACTTGCCATTGTATATCTGATTTTTTGCCCTCGTCAGGGCAGCTATACTATCACAATGTATGCAAATGGCGGTCACATGCTTTGTCCACAACGGAATACCTTCTAGGAAGTTTCTGAGCCATTCTGCCTCTTCGACAACTTTGTCTAAGGCTACAAACTCTACTTCCATAGTTGATCGTGTATTTACCGTTTGCTTTGATGATTTTTAAGATACCGACGCTCCACCAAGTGTAAATACATAACCACTTGTGGACTTACTTTCCGACTGGTTGGAAATACAATTAGCATCACAATATCCTTCTAACACAGGAGGATATTTTGTATAACGCAATTCATAGTTCATTATATGCCGTAGATATCGGAGTGCTCTTATTAGTGCAAACCAATGATCCTTTCCAGGATTATATGAGTATCGACTTAGTCGACTCACTGTATATGCTAAATCCAGTCTCGTACAATTCATTATGTACACAAGCTTCCAAGAACTTGTGCATACTCCAATTGAGACACACTTTCACCTTCATTCTTCTTAGGTGACTAGCGGGATCAAATGGTGTAACAACCGGTCGATCATCATAGTGTCCAAATTTTCTTAGGACCTTTTCAACATAATGGGATTGTGTTAAGATGTAACCATCAGAATTCGTTTGAATTCTAATACCAAGAATGACATCCGCTATTCCCATATCTTTCATATCAAAAGCGGCATGCAACATCTTCTTAGTTTGGTTAATTACATCTTTATCCGTTCCCATAATTAGCATATCATCAACATATAAGCATATAATGACACATACATCTTTACATTGTTTAATGTAGACACATTTATCACATTCATTTATTTGAAAACCATTTGATAATAACGTATTATCAAACTTTTCATGCCATTGCTTTGGAGCTTGTTTAATTCTGTATAAAGACTTAATCAATTTACAAACCTTTCGTTCTTGACCTTTAACAACAAACCCTTCGGGTTGTTCCATGTAAATTTCTTCATCTAATTCACCATTCAAGAATGCGGTCTTCACATCCATTTGGTGTATTTCTAAATTGTGAATCGCCGCTATAGCAATTAACGTTCTTATAGCGTAATTCTAGTTACTGGTGAGTAGGTATCAAAGAAATCTACACCTTCTTTTTGTCGAAACCCTTTGGCTACTATACGAGCTTTGTATTTTTCTATAGTACCATCAGGCCTTAATTTTCGTTTGAAAATCCATTTATGGCCTATTGGGTTTTGTCCCGGAGGGAGATCAACCAATATCTATGTATTATTTTGCACAATGGATTCTACCTCACTTTGAATAGCCTCTTTCCAATATGGTGCTTCGAATGATTCTATAGCAGCCCTATATGTTTGAGGTTCTCCTTCAACGGAAAAGGTCATGAAGTCTGGTCCAAAATCTTTAGAAATTTTCCCACGTTTACTCCTCCGTGGTTCAGAGATTTTTTTCTTGAACAGATGAAGTAAGATTTTCATCATTATTAGTGTTTTGGTTTGACTCATCTTGAGGCAATGTCCTTTTCTTATGATTAGGAACACTTTTATCTTTGTCTTTGTAAAGAAAAATATCCTCAATAAATTCTGCTTCAGCAGATTTCATAAGTGTGTTTTTGTAAATACCTTCAACATCAGAATGATACACCAAAAACTTATATGTTGCACTATTAGTGGCATGATCAATATATATATATGCAATCCACCATTTTTGGTCCAAGTCTTCTCTTTGGTAAGGGAACTTGAACTTTCGCTAGGCAACCCCACACTTTCATCCGTTTGAAAGTAGGCGATCTTCCCCTCCATAACTCATATGAAGATTGATCATTTTTCTTTTGAGAAATTTTGTTCAGTATCATATTTGCAGTAATTAACGCCTCACCCCATAGACCAAGGGGTGCACCTGAACTAATCAACATAGAATTCATCATATTCTTCAATGTTCTATTTTTACGTTCGACAACTCCATTTTGTTTTGGAGTATATGGCGCAGTGGTTTGATGAACTATACCATGAGTAGAACAGAATTCTTTGAACTCATTTTATTGATATTCACCACCTCTGTCTGACCTTAGAATCTTAATTCTTTTGTCAAGTTGGTTTTCCACTTCTGTTTTGTATGTTTTAAACATGTTCAAAGCCTCATCTTTGGTATGTATTAAGTATACATAACAAAATTTACTGCAATCATCTATGAATGATATATAGTAATTCTTTCCTCCACGAGATGGGGTTGCTTGGTAATCACATAAATCACGAAGAATTAAACCAAGCACTTCATTTGATTTCACTACAAATTTATGAGGATGACTTGCATATTTTGATTCTATGCAAACTCCACACTTAGTCATTTTGTTCATAGAGCAATTTGGCAATATGCCTAACTTCACCATTCTTTGTAAAGAACGATAATTAACATGGCATAATCGTGAATGCCATAAAGAAGGGGAATCAACCATATACATAGAAGCATTGCTAGTGCCTGCATTTTCATTAATAATGGCAATTGCCTTAGTAGGTACAACAGATAGTTTGAAGAGTCCCTCACTGAGGTAACCTTTCCCTACATACAACCCACCATTGGTGAGTACAAATTTGTCAGATTCAAATACAATTTTGAAGCCCTTGTTACTAAGAACAGGCCCAGAAATCAAATTCTTACAAATTTCAGGCACGTGCAACACATTAGTGAGCACACAATCATTCCCGGAAGTGAGTTGTAAAGTCACATTCCCTTTCCCTTCCACTTTCACAAAAGCAGCATTCCCTACGAACAATGGTTCTCCATCTTTGATGGCCTGGTAGGTTGAAAACATATCATTTTCAGAACATATGTGCATTGTAGCACCCGTGTCCATCCACCAATCGGTTGAATTTGTAACCAGATTTGCTTGAGCCGCCACAACCCCAATGAATTGGTTTTTAATTTTAGCCCGGTTGGATTGGTTGACATTATTCGAACCTCCAACACCACCACCTTGATTCTTGCGAAGGCGATAATCTTTTGCTCTATGTCTAGGTTTGCCACATACCCAACACAGTCCTGGTTGTGGTTTCTTGAATGCATTGGTCCTTTGTGGGGGCGAATGCATTCCTCCCTGTTGCAAAAGATGGCTTGGCACCATTAAATTTGCCCTTGCCTTTCTGAAACTTGGCCTTAGAAGCATTGCCTTCAACCATGTTGGCATTAGGCTCCAATGAAACAACATCTGCCTTTTCATTCTTCCGGTTATCCTCTTCAACTCGAATTTTCATAACCAATTGCTCAAAATTCATTTCCTCGGTTAGATGCTTAAGATAAACCTTAAAATCCTTCCACGAGGGAGGTAATTTTTCAATAATAGCACCAACAAGGAAATTAGGGTTAAGGTCCATACATTCAACCTCTAACTCATGAACAATAATTTGGAGTTCCTCCACTTGCTTGACAACTGCCTTGACATCACTCATCTTAAAGTTCAGAAATTTTCCGATGACGAACTTCTTGGAACAAGCAACCTCAGTTTTGTACTTGTTCTCCAACGATTGCCACAACTCCCATGTCGTTCTGAACGTGGAGTAGATGTTGTAGAAAGAATCATCCAAGGCATTGAGAATATAGTTTCTGCAAAGAAACTCCTGACTTTCCCAAGTTTGAATGTCTTTCAGTCTTTTCCGCATCAGTCGGAGTATTCTCCCCTTCTCCTTCTGGCAAAGCCATAGGAGCCTCAGCAATCAATATGTTTGCCACGTGAAGAGTTGTCAAGTAGAACAACATCTTCTGTTGCCAGCGTTTGAAATCATAACCTTTGAATTTCTCAGGTTTCTCAACATGGTTTTTCACCATTGACGATCCAGATTGATCCATCTTTGCAAATCAGGAAATTGAATTCTCTGAAAAAAATTTACAACCTCAACAAATCAGGAAAAAAAATTTTGATTTTTTTTAATAGTAATTTTTTGTCTTAGATCGGTAGTGTCAATCTAGTATCATCAATGATGAAATGAGTTGAGCACAATAATATAATAATAACTCAAAATAACTTGAAATCAACAACAATGAATTCAGCAAATTGAAAACATGTAACTTGGTGTCGATAGAGGCCTGCTTGATGCAGTGTCCTGAGACAAAAATTCGCCCCCACTTGTGCTGCAGTTTTACGGACGTCTGTCTAGAGGATACAACTATCTAAGTGAGAGTTCTAGCACAAGAACTTCACTTCTGGCGAATTTACTATATGTGTTCTTCAGAATCTTGTTTTTGAAGAAGAAGAAGTAGAAGCCACAATCTTAAATCATTAATTGTGAAAAAACTCATTGATTGTAGTTTTTTCTGTTTTGTTGTGTATATTATCCAACCAAGTGATCAACCTTCTTTATATAGAGTAGCATATGAACAGTTACAACCATTCATATAAAAGGTTGTAATTGTTGTGAAGAGTTGCAAACTTTGTGAAAAGTTGCAACCTTTGATTCGAATTTTCTATCCGTTGATCACTTTATTTCTTCTTAATTCCATACAAGTTCCAACAAGCCCCAATTCACAAAAAAGTAACATGATAACAAACCCTACTTTAATTTGTGAATGTGAGAAAAAAATATTTTTAGTTGCGAATATCAATAGAGATTTGAACATATCCAGCAAAATTCACAAATACTAACCTTACCATTTCAAATTTCACAAGGGAAATTTTAGCACATTATTGATTACCTTGAGTTTTTAATGTAAAATTGAAAACTCTAAAATAATAAAAATAAGGTTGAAAAATGTCCTTAACCGATATTTCCTCCGTCTAATTTATGTGACATTATTTTCTTTTAAGTCCGTTTCAAAATGAATGTCAGATTTCTTTATTTGGCCATTTTGTTGGGTCCCTGTAAACTATCACGATCTGAACTAATTTTGGACTGCATTTGCAATCCAGTTCATGCTTGAGAACAAAGTAGAGTATCGGAAGAGAAGAGGAGAGTGTTTGTGGAAGCTTTTCTCATATATTTATCTCACCACTACAAGGCACAATGTGCACTTATTTATACAAGTGGAAAACAAAGAAATTACACACTCAACTCAACAACTCTAACAAACTTCCCAACAATATAACTAACTAACTCTCAACACTAAATATCTGAGCCTTTTTCTGCATTCTTCACTTCAACAGTACCACTTAATTATAAAGATGTATTTATTATGAAGAAAAATCAATAAAAGTAAGTACTAAAATAAAGATAATTTGATAAATATAATAAAAAATTTCTTTATTTTTAAAATTTCGTATCCGGTCAAATAATACAACATAAATTAGTAATCAGTATTTCTTAACCTGTGATGATAATACCATAATGGGGACTCTAAGTCACATGCTCACAGTACCAAATTCCCAAATAGCTTAGCTGATAATGGAATCTCTCACTTTCCCTAAGTAAATAAATGACAGAGACATCCAATTTAGGACATAATTCAACTATTTTCCCTCAATCAAAGGGGAGAGTAGGAACAACAACATATTAGATGTTACCTCTATATTGAAAAATTTAAAAAGATTTGGGACATTGCAAGATCAAGAAGATAAATTAACAAAATCAGGAAAAACATTAAAGAGGAACGAACACCCATTAGAAATAGAAAGAAATGATCTGAATTCTGAGAATCAATACAAGTTTAAAAGAAGAAAAAGAGCTCATCAATAGATTATACTATAGTTTGGAAGAACCAAAGAAACCAAAGTATGATCATTAAATATAGAACCAGCTATACAGCAAGCACTGTAAACTGAGATTATGATCTCTATACATACATTTTCCTGCAAAGCTTCAATCTTTTAATTCTTTTCCAAATTATTCTCTCCACAACTTCAAATCTATTCATAACAATTCAAAAATAAATCTTTGGAGATCGAATCTTTCTCCTCTTTACCTCCTCTTTCTTTCTGTCACCATCTTTACTTTCATGATCACACATTAGCTCGACTTTGGTAGAAAGAGTTGAGGAAATAATAATTGTTGGAACAAGTTTTGTGCTTTGAGATTGAGTTAGTGGAAATATATGAAAAAAATCAATAAAAGGGTGGTGGGGGAGGAGAAGCATATGAAACCCCTATTACTGGTGGCAATGGCCCTTCATATACCGGAGTTGGTGGGGGTGGAGAATTATAGTAATAAACGGGTGGTGGTGGAGGAGATGGTGATGGGGACGGTGGTGGGGGTGGTCCAAGTCTTCTCTTTGGTAAGGGAACTTGAACTTTCGCTAGACAACCCCACACTTTCATCCGTTTGAAATTAGGCGATCTTCCCCTCCATAACTCATAGGAAGATTGGTCATTTTTCTTTTGAGAAATTTTGTTCAGTATCATATTTGCAGTAATTAACGCCTCACCCCATAGACCAAGGGGTGCACCTGAACTAATCAACATATAATTCATCATATTCTTCAATGTACGATTTTTACGTTCGACAACCCCATTTTGTTTTGGAGTATATGGCGCAGTGGTTTGATGAACTATACCATGAGTAGAACAGAATTCTTTGAACTCATTTGATTGATATTCACCACATCTGTCTGACCTTAGAATCTTAATTCTTTTGTCAAGTTGGTTTTCCACTTCTGTTTTGTATGTTTTAAACATGTTCAAAGCCTCATCTTTGGTATGTATTAAGTATACATAACAAAATTTACTGCAATCATCTATGAATGATATATAGTAATTGTTTCCTCCACGAGATGGGGTTGCTTGGTAATCACATAAATCACGAAGAATTAAACCAAACACTTCATTTGATTTCACTACAGATTTATGAGGATGACTTGCATATTTTGATTCTATGCAAACTCCACACTTAGTCATTTTGTTCATAGAGCAATTTGGCAATATGTCTAACTTCACCATTCTTTGTAAAGAACGATAATTAACATGTCATAATCGTGAATGCCATAAAGAATGGGAATCAACCATATACATAGAAGCATTGCTAGTGCCTGCATTTTCATTAATAATGGCAATTGCCTTAGTAGGTACAACAGATAGTTTGAAGAGTCCCTCACTGAGGTAACCCTTCCCTACATACAACCCACCCTTGGTGAGTACAAATTTGTCAGATTCAAATACAATTTTGAAGCCCTTGTTACTAAGAACAGGCCCAGAAATCAAATTCTTACAAATTTCAGGCACGTGCAACACATTAGTGAGCACACAATCATTCCCGGAAGTGAGTTGTAAAGTCACATTCCCTTTCCCTTCCACTTTCACAAAAGCAGCATTCCCTACGAACAATGGTTCTCCATCTTTGATGGCCTGGTAGGTTGAAAACATATCATTTTCAGAACATACGTGCATTGTAGCACCCGTGTCCATCCACCAATCGGTTGAATTTGTAACCAGATTTGCTTGAGCCGCCACAACCCCAATGAATTGGTTTTTAATTTTAGCCCGGTTGGATTGGTTGACATTATTCGAACCTCCAACACCACCACCTTGATTCTTGCGAAGGCGATAATCTTTTGCTCTGTGTCTAGGTTTGCCACATACCCAACACAGTCCTGGTTGTGGTTTCTTAAATGCATTGGTCCTTTGTGGGGGCGAATGCATTCCTCCCGGTTGCAAAAGATGGCTTGGCACCATTAAATTTGCCCTTGCCTTTCTGAAACTTGGCCTTAGAAGCATTGCCTTCAACCATGTTGGCATTAGGCTCCAATGAAACAACATCTTCCTTTTCATTCTTCCGGTTATCCTCTTCAACTCGAATTTTCATAACCAATTGCTCAAAATTCATTTCCTCGGTTAGATGCTTAAGATAAACCTTAAAATCCTTCCACGAGGGAGGTAATTTTTCAATAATAGCACCAACAAGGAAATTAGGGTTAAGGCCCATACCTTCAACCTCTAACTCATGAACAATGATTTGGAGTTTCTCCACTTGCTTGACAACTGCCTTGGCATCACTCATCTTAAAGTTCAGAAATTTTCCGATGACGAACTTCTTGGAACAAGCAACCTTAGTTTTGTACTTGTTCTCCAACGATTGCCACAACTCCCATGCCGTTCTGAACGTGGAGTAGATGTTGTAGAGAGAATCATCCAAGGCATTGAGAATATAGTTTCTGCAAAGAAACTCCTGACTTTCCCAAGTTTGAATGTCTTTCAGTCTTTTCCGCATCAGTCGGAGTATTCTCCCCTTCTCCTTCTGGCAAAGCCATAGGAGCCTCAGCAATCAATACGTTTGCCACGTGAAGAGTTGTCAAGTAGAACAACATCTTCTGTTGCCAGCGTTTGAAATCATAACCTTTGAATTTCTCAGGTTTCTCAACATGGTTTTTCACCATTGACGATCCAGATTGATCCATCTTTGCAAATCAGGAAATTGAATTCTCTGAAAAAAAATTTACAACCTCAACAAATCAGGAAAAAAAAATTCTGATTTTTTTTTTAAATAGTAATTTTTTGTCTTAGATCGGTAGTGTCAATCTAGTATCATCAATGATGAAATGAGTTGAGCACAATAATATAATAATAACTTGAAATCAACAACAATGAATTCAGTAAATTGAAAACATGTAACTTGGTGTCGATAGAGGCCTGTTTGATGCAGTGTCCTGAGACAAAAATTCGCCCACACTTGTGCTGCAGCTTTACGGACGTCTGTCTAGAGGATACAACTATCTAAGTGAGAGTTCTAGCACAAGAACTTCACTTCTGGCGAATTTACTAAATGTGTTCTTCAGAAACTTGTTTTTGAAGAAGAAGAAGTAGAAGCCACAATCTTAAATCATTAATTGTGAAAAAACTGATTGATTGTAGTTTTTTCTGTTTTGTTGTGTATATTCTCCAACCAAGTGATCAACCTTCTTTATATAGAGTAGCGTATGAACAGTTACAACCATTCATATCAAAGGTTGTAATTGTTCTGAAAAGTTGCAAACTTTGTGAAAAGTTGCAACCTTTGATTCGAATTTTCTATCTGTTGATCACTTTATTTCTTCTTAATTCCATACAAGTTCCAACAAGCCCCAATTCACAAAAAAGTAACATGATAACAAACCCTACTTTAATTTGTGAATGTGAGAAAAAAATATTTTTAAGTTGCGAATATCAATAGAGATTTGAACAAATCCAGCAAAATTCACAAATACTAACCTTACCATTTCAAATTTCACAAGGGAAATTTTAGCACATTATTGATTACCTTGAGTTTTTAATGTAAAATTGAAAACTCTAAAATAATAAAAATAAGGTTGAAAAATGTCCTTAACCGATACTTCCTCCGTCTAATTTATGTGACATTATTTCCTTTTAAGTCCGTTTCAAAATGAATGTCAGATTTCTTTATTTGGCCATTTTGTTGGGTCCCTGTAAACTATCACGATCTGAACTAATTTTGGACTGCATGTGCAATCCAATTCATGCTTGAGAACAAAGTAGAGTATCAGAAGAGAAGAGGAGAGTGTTTGTGGAAGCTTTTCTCATATATTTATCTCACCACTACAAGGCACAATGTGCACTTATTTATACAAGTGGAAAACAAAGAAATTACACACTCAACTCAACAACTCTAACAAACTTCCCAACAATATAACTAACTAACTCTCAACACTAAATATCTGAGCCTTTTTCTGCATTCTTCACTTCAACAGTACCACTTAATTTTAAAGATATATTTATTATGAAGAAAAATCAATAAAAGTAAGTACTAAAATAAAGATAATTTGATAAATATACTAAAAAATTTCTTTATTTTTAAAATTTCGTATCCGGTCAAATAATACAACATAAATTAGTAATCAGTATTTCTTAACCTGTGATGATAATACCATAATGGGGACTCTAAGTCACATGCTCACAGTACCAAATTCCCAAATAGCTTAGCTGATAATGGAATCTCTCACTTTCCCTAAGTAAATAAATGACAGAGACATCCAATTTAGGACATAATTCAACTATTTTCCCTCAATCAAAGGGGAGAGTAGGAACAACATATTAGATGTTACCTCTATATTGAAAAATTTAAAAAGATTTGGGACATTGCAAGATCAAGAAGATAAATTAACAAAATCAGGAGAAACATTAAAGAGGAACACCCATTAGAAATAGAAAGAAATGATCTGAATTCTGAGAATCAATACAAGTTTAAAAGAAGAAAAAGAGCTCATCAATAGATTATACTATAGTTTGGAAGAACCAAAGAAACCAAAGTATGATCATTAAATATAGAACCAGCTATACAGCAAGCACTGTAAACTGAGATTATGATCTCTATACATACATTTTCCTGCAAAGCTTCAATCTTTTAATTCTTTTCCAAATTATTCTCTCCACAACTTCAAATCTATTCATAACAATTCAAAAATAAATCTTTGGAGATCGAATCTTTCTCCTCTTTACCTCCTCTTTCTTTCTGTCACCATCTTTACTTTCATGATCACACATTAGCTCGACTTTGGTAGAAAGAGTTGAGGAAATAATAATTGTTGGAACAAGTTTTGTGCTTTGAGATTGAGTTAGTGGAAATATATGAAAAAAATCAATAAAAGGGTGGTGGGGGAGGAGAAGCATATGAAACCCCTATTACTGGTGGCAATGGCCCTTCATATACCGGAGTTGGTGGGGTGGAGAATTATAGTAATAAACGGGTGGTGGTGGAGGAGATGGTGATGGGGACGGTGGTGGGGTGGTTCAATACAAGGAGGAGGTGATGGTGGTGGTGGGGGTTCTATACAAGGCAATGGGGATGGAGGTGGAGGCGAATGAGGTGGCGGAGGTGAATTGTATATTGGTGGTGGCGGTGGAGGAGATGGTGAGTTTGGTGGAGGAGGTGATGAGTATATGTATGATGGTGGTGGTGGAGGAGGCGAATTTGGTGGAGGAGGTGATGGTGGTGGTGGTGAATTATAGTAATAAGGTGAAGGGGGTGGAGGCGAGTGAGCAAGCGGCGGAGGAGGAGAATGTGGTGATGGTGGAGGTGGAGAATTGGGTGGTGGAGGTGGTGGTGAGCGTACACAATAAGGCAATGGTGGTGGAGGCGACATAACTGGTGGTGGGGGTGAGTAAACTGGCGGAGGAGGTGACGGTGGAGGTGGAGATGGTGGGGGCAGTGGCGGTGAATAAACTGGTGGTGGAGGCGGAGGAGGTGATGGTGGAGGTGGTGAATAAATGGGCGGCGGCGGCGGCGGTGAATAAACGGGTGGTGGAGGCGGAGGAGGTGATGGTGGAGGTGGTGAATAAATGGGTGGTGGTGGCGGCGAATAATCGGGTGGTGGAGGTGGAGGTGAATAAACTGGTGGTGGAGGCGGAGGAGGTGATGGTGGAGGTGGTGAATAAACGGGTGGTGGAGGTGGAGGTGAATAAACTGGTGGTGGAGGCGGAGGAGGTGATGGTGGAGGTGGTGAATAAATGGGTGGTGGTGGCGGTGGTGAATAATCGGGTGGTGGAGGTGGAGGTGAATAAACTGGTGGTGGAGGCGGAGGAGGTGATGGTGGCGGAGGTGAATAAACTGGTGGCGGAGGCGGAGGAGGTGATGGTGGCGGAGGTGAATAAACGGGTGGTGGTGGAGGAGGTGGCGGAGGAGGTGATGGTGGCGAATAAACTGGTGGTGGCGGGGGAGAAAACACGGGGGCCGGAGGAGGAGAGATAGGCACGACAACAGGCGGCGTAGGAAGAAACTTATGACACTTAAAAGCACTACAATGAATTCTCTTAGACAAAAACGCCTTACACTGACCAGCAGATCGTTGAACCGGCCGGTTGGGCAAGCAATTCCTTTGATCATCAAACTCCTCCAACCCCAAACAAACCGGCGGTTCACCAGTAAAGAAATTATAAGAATAAGTAAAATTCTCAAGCTTAGGAAGTTGACAAATACTCTTAGGAATTGAACCAGATAGCATATTATGTGCCACATTCAATTGCTCCAAATTAACCAATTCACCAAAAATCTCCGGTAGTGGGCCCATCAACTGATTAAAACTTACATCAAACACCGTTAAATTATCCAACAACCCAATCTCAACCGGTAAACAAGAACGCAACCCATTGTTCATCAAAATAGCCTCATTTAAATTACTCATATTCCCAATACTCGCTGGAACACAACCATGAAACTTATTATTCGCCAACACTATAACAGATACCGGCGAATTCCCAAAATTATTAGGCAACTCAAAGGCAAATCTATTATTGTTTATAAAAATAGCATCTAATGGTTTATCAAAGAGTTGTGAAGGTACATTACCTTCAAACTCATTAAACCTTATATCCAAAAACATCAACTTTGGTAAACTTAACACAACATAAGGAAACTTCCCAGCAAACCTGTTGTTACTCAGATCCAACTCAAACAATATCTTCAACTTGTTGAATTTCTTGGGAATTGTACCACAAAAACGATTTGAATTTATATGGAAAATTCCAACATCTGTAAGTAACCCAACTTCTTCTGGAAGGTACCCAGCAATGTCACCATGGTTAAGGTCAATACCAGCAACTGTACGGATTTTAGGATTATCCAACGCTGGAGCACAGAATATTCCGGTGTAGCTGCACACATTGGGACCTACCCAATTAACAGTAATATTAAAAGGATCTGAAATGATAGCTTGTTTCCATGCTTGTAAAGCAATATAAGCATTCTTGATTCTGTTACTCTCAAAGACCATTGAAGGGTCAATGTTGACATTTTCACCAAATTCATCTCTGTAGTACAAGAGTTGACGGTGTTTGATATACTGAGCTTCAAAATCAGTTAAAGGGCCATTTTGGGAAACTGTAAACTCAGCATTTGTTGTGTGTTCAGTAAAGACTGAACACAACAAACAGACCTGAAAAAAGAGAGAAGAAATGGGTCTTTGTGTTTTCTCCTTCATCTCACATTAAGTCATCTGAAAATCAAGAATGTTTTCTGTTTTTTGATTGAATCTTTAAGCAAATATGAGATGAAAGAAGTGAAGAAGAATGGATAATGGAAATGGGGTTTTTGAGATCTGAGAGAGATAAAAGGAGAGAAGAGGTTGAAATTATTTTTGGGTTAAAGGGTATTTTTGGTGTGTGTGTGTGTGTGAGAATATGGAAAGAGGAGAAAGAGAAATAAGAAATTTTCCTCTTTTTTTTTGGAAATTAGAGATGCCCAAAAACAAACAAAAAAAGGACAGCTAAATCACAGCTCAAAGCCCACTAGATCCTCCTCTCACTTTCTCTATTAGTTGTATGGAGTAGTAGCTATTTTAGCTTTTACTATATTCTCCCTCTTTTTTTCTTTTTTATGTTTTTCTCTCTCTAATAAGTGTATGACTTTAGAAAGTGTTTATTTTAGGTTAAGCCGGATTATTTCTGTAGATAGTAGTCCCACGAGATGTGTTTGAATAACTAGGGTTTGAGAACAGAGCAACTGATATCATCTACAAAGTCCTACCCTAGAAGAGAGCAAATTGCTCCCACTAGGGTTCGAACACACGCTGCAGGCCTCCAGCTAGATTTTAAATTTTTCTCCTTTGCCATTCAGCTATGCCCCGGGGACTGTTTATCTTTATTCTTCTAAGGGCAAAGGAGTAAATATACCCCCTCAACTTTGCGATTTAGAACAGATATATCTCTATTATAAAAGTGGTGGATATATATTCCTATCATTACAAAATGGTGCAAATATACCTCTCTCGTTACACAAATGGTGCAAATGTACTCTTTTAACTGACGATTTTTTTTTTAAAATCGTTTTGCTTATTTTTTAATTAAAAAAAATATCTCCTTGCTTTAAAAAATATAACCAATATTTTTTTAAAATAGAAATATTTTTTAAAATCACATGGTAATTTTTTTTGATGGATCGATACTGATTTATTTAAAAAATATCTCTGTGACTTTTAAAAATAAATTTACCTATTTTCTCTATTAATTGTATGGAGTAGTAGCTATTTTAGCTTTTACTATATTCTCGCTCTTTTTTTCCTTTTTATGTTTTTCTCTCTTTAATAAGTGTATGACTTTACAAAGTGTTTATCTTTATTCTTCTAAGGGGAAAGGCCCAAATATAACTCTCAACTTTTGAATACCATTTTTGTCACTTGAGTTTTTAAAATCCCTTCATTGTCCTACTATACAATAAAAAGGGTGTCATAATAAAAAAATTACATTATCAGGTCACTCAAAAAAAACTATTTATAAATAAGTCTTTTTAAAATCAATGTTTTAAAAGGCGGGACGTAACTAGAGACGTTTTATATATGCATCGGCGAGATGTAAGCCCCGAGCGGACTCACACCACTGGATTTTCTCATTTGGTCATACCATAGAAAATGACTAAATCATCTGGGACCCCAAGAAACCATGATAGCTCCCGGTCCAAGCTTATGAACATTTTCCCGGTCCCAAGTGCGGACCCAAGGAAAATACGATCTGCCATCATTTTCTTTCCTAAAGACACGAATTTTCCGTCCCGTCCGATCGGGGTTGCTAACTACAAGAGACCTCTCATATCAGAGTCTGATAGGTAGAAATTCAGAATGTTTCTTGGCAATGCCTCTTCAACGAGGGTATGCACGCCTCCAACCGGGTACAAATCCTTCTTAATTGCCTAAATTTACACTTGTATTATTTTTCTTTTCTAACTTTCCTTCAATTTTCAATTTTTGCAGTCCTTCATTCTTGTTGGTGAGGGCCTCATCCGGTGCTTGAATGAAAACGATCACTTTAAAGGGCAACTAGACGCCCAAGAGAAAGAAATTCAGCACCTCAAATGGCTTCTTGAACAAAAGGATGCCCAACTGCAGCAAGTCGGTGACTTGCCCACTGTCCAGGCTGAGCTGGACTAGGTTAAAGGCAACTATCTTCGTCCAATGAACGACCTCGAGTTTGTCACCGAGGAAAATAAAATTTTGAGGAAGGAATGAAAAACTCTTCCAAGATGTCAAGGTCCTCACTCAGCAGCTCGGGGAACAAGAAGAGATTTGGCACAATCATGCTCAGCAAGTTGAATTTCTGAATGTTGAACTCGACCGCTTTGATGCCGAACTTACTGCAATGAATGCTAACAGGGCTGCCGACCATGATGCACTAAAAATTGCTCAGGACCAAGCTGACAAACAAGCCCAAACCAACAAAGGGTTAAAAAATGAGCTTAAGGCCTCGAACTAGAGGAATGCTGAGATTTCAGCCTAACTTCATCAAGCCTTGGCCAAAAGAAACCAAGCTTGAGCTGATGTAGAGGCAGAGGCATCCTGAACAGTTCTTCGATCCGAGTATATAACTTGGAATGTCCAAAGCTATACTTTAGAGAAGGCTTACATGCCTTTGTACCTTTTTTTGTTTTCTTTATGTCTGTTTTGCTCTGGCCGTTTAACGGCCTTGTATGAACGTCTTTTTTTGTTACGATTTTTCTACCATTTGGCGTGTGTCATTTTATTCTTGTTTTCAACACTTAGCCGAATAAAAACTCAAACCAATTCTGGCAAATTGCCTCCGACTTCGGAGTTTTAGTTAAACAAACCATCACTTAATTTGGGTCGGGCCGAATGAAAGTTATTTTCGATCTTAAAAATGACTAAAGTAAATTACTCGAAAATGACTTAAGCAATTCGAACAAACGTTTTCTTTTAGTTTGCTCTATACCAGGCAATTTTTTTCGATTTTAGCCTTATAGATCACTCAACGACTAAATATAAGGACCTTACTTTTATGCTTGTGAATAAGACGTCTCCTATTCACTTCGGACATGAATATTGGAACTTTAGTTATTTATAATTTTTTAGACAACTTCAAGTGCCTTTAAGAATACGATGGGTTCATTATGACCCGGTACCTTCGGAACTTTACTTATTTTTATTTCAGGTGTCTTTATGATGATAGTCTCCAGTTAAGGACTTAAATAAATTCATTAGCTCGTAAGCCTAAAGGTTTTGTCAATAGCCCAAAAATAGGAGTATTCAAGTGTCTTTTTTTATTTTTTATGTTTTTCTCTCTAATAAGTGTATGACTTTACAAAGTGTTTATTTTAGCTTACGCCAGATTATTTCTGGAGATAGTAATCCCGCGGGATGTGCTTGAATGACCAGAGTTTGAGAACAGACCAACTGATATCACCTACAAGGTCCTACCCAGAAGAGAGCAAATTGCTCCCACTAGGGTTCGAACCCACGCTGCAGGCCTCCAACTGAATTTTAAGTTTTCCTCCTCTGCCATTCAGCTATGCCCCGGGGACTGTTTATCTTTATTCTTCTAAGGGCAAAGGAGTAAATATACCCCCTCAACTTTGAGAATATGACGTGGGAGTTGGTACCCCGTCCTTCTAGCGTTAATATTATTCGCTCGATGTGGATTTTTACTCATAAAGATAATTCTGATGGTTCTTTTTTGATACATAATGCTCGACTTGTAGGTGATGATAAAACTCAACAGGTTGGCGTGGATTGTAGTGAGACGTTTAGTCCGGTGGTCAAACCGGCTACCATTCGTACTGTTCCCAGTTTGGCTCTTTTGAAAGCATGGTCCATTCATCAACTAGATGTGAAGAATGCTTTCTTACATGATGATCTTAAGGAGGCAGTTTACATGCATCAACCATTGGGTTTTCGAGACCCCACATATCCTAATTATGTATGTTTATTGAAGAAGTCCTTGTATGGACTTAAGCAGGCCCCACGGGCGTGGTATAAGCAATTTGCAGACTATGTATCTACTATTGGGTTTTCTCCCAACCGGTCTGATAATTCTCTGTTCATCCTTCGTCGTGGTACTTTCTTGGCATATATTCTATTGTATGTGGATGATATTATCTTGACAGATTCTTCTGATGATTTACGCTGATCTATCATGACACTACTCAGTTCTGAGTTTGTTATGAAAGACTTAGGGCCCTTGAGTTACTTCTCGGGGATCTTTGTCACTCATCATGCAAGTGGGTTGTTCTTATCCCAACGAAAACATGCCGCTGAGATAGTTGAGCGATTTGGTATGTCCTCGTGTAAGTCTACTTCCACTCTAGTTGATACAAAACCCAAGCTGGGTGCTGCGGCTGGCTCCCCTTACGAGGATCTCACTCACTATCGCAGTCTTGCTGGAGCTCTTTAGTATCTTACTTTCACGCGACCAGATATTACGTATGTCGTACATCAGGTGTGTTTGTTTATGCATGATCCTCGGGTTGAGCACATGAATGCGCTCAAACACATTATCCGATACATCCAAGGTACATTTGACTATGGTTTGCATCTATATCCATCATCAGCCTCTACACTTGTCTCGTATACCGATGCTGATTGGGGTGGCTGTCCGGACACCAGACGCTCTACATCTGGATATTGTATGTTTCTTGGCGATTACTTGGTCTCATGGTCTACAAAACGCCAGACTACTTTATCACGATCCAGTGCGGAAGCCAAGTATCGAGGGGTAGCCAATGTGGTGTCTAAGTCATGTTGGCTACGTAATCTTCTACTAGAACTACATTATCCTATTCAGAAAGCTGTCTTGGTCTACTGTGATAATGTGAGTGCAGTCTCTCTTTCTCGAAATCCGGTCCAACATCGGCGTACTAAACATATCGAGATGGACATACACTTTGTTCGAGAAAAGGTAGCTCGTGGACAAGTAAGCGTCCTCCCTGTCCCTTCGCGATACCAGATTGCAGACATATTTACTAAGGGTCTTCCCTTGATTTTATTTGAAGATTTTAGGGACAGTCTAAGCGTACGTCACCCGCTCGTTATGACTGCGGGGGTGTAAAGGACCGTGTGTATCATGGTCCTATTTGGACTCAACAAAATGTAATTCATGTATAATTGTAATTATGGTATTAGTCTTGTACTCGGAAAATGTATTAGAATTAGAATAGAAAAAGGTAGAATTATTTTCCTATATTGTCCATATTTAGGAATTATATATTTATATATATAACTCTCATTATCAATGACTTTCACAAAATTCAGAATTTTCCAATTGACATTTTCCTCTTGTGAGCTTCTCCTGTAACCTATTTATGTCACACTCAAAAGAAAAAAAAAACCTCTTAGTGATAATAGTAAATTAATATTTAAATCTGTCCCATTATATATTTTCTATTTTAATTCATTCTCATAAAATAACATTTTTCTTCTAAACTAATTAATTTTTGCATCTTAATTCAACTTTAACGATATGACTTATGGCGACTTGCATAATATAAAATTTTATTTTGTATACATAGATGGAAAATGAAAGACGTGTGGAGCTTTCACTTGCCATTCAATTAAAAGAATTTTGGTATTTTAGATATACTTAGTTTACATTTAAAGAAAAAAGTTTTTAAATTGCATATGTAACCAAACTTTTTTATAATAGTCTTTCTCTATAATAATGTTTTATTATAATGATCAAAATTTTTTGAAATTTGTTTTTTATATTATATTATATTATATGTTCTTTGTAACTGTTGTTTACAAAGGATGCAGGAAACAGAAATTACAAGTAACTGCTAATGTAAGAAATGAAATTACAATTCAACAAGAAAACTGAAATTACAAAGAAGTTAAGTTCACTGAAATTACAAAGAAAACGGATTGACCATTATAGGAGGAGTAATTCGGCCAAAATAAATGGCTGAATTGAGTGCTGTGACGTTTCTGATCTCTCTGCCCAATTATGACTTTTTGAAAACTTCAGGGACCAAACTGTACATCCTGAAACTTCAAGGACCAAACTGTACATATGAAAAATTCTGGTCTAAACTATACATATGAAACTTCTTGGATCAAACTGTACATCTGACAAAGTTTTCTGGCCCAAAAAGATCAGCCCACGACCCGTGAACCCGGAACCGGACGGGCGGCGGTGCGCGTGTGGGCTTTCCTCGAATCGAAGCACATCTAAGTCCTCCCTCCTTTAAACACATGGGATACCCCTTGGGGTCCCAAACCCCAAACCAATTTTGAGTCTTATAAACACAACAATTCTTTCTTCCTCTACCGATGAGGGAGAATTGATCCCAACCACACTTTTCCATGCTTCAAACACCTCACTTCGTGAACCAATATCTCTTTCATTTCTCAATGAAATTTGACGATTCTTGGCCCTACGATTATCTACGTACTTAGTAGATCATGCACGTGTGAAGAACCGGATTCTCCAATATGCGTAACACTAGTGTTTAAGCCGTTAAAGTTGGTCGATGGCAACTCCCACCAAAGGCTAATTTCCAACAGTAACAACATTTTGCTATAGCAATAGGACAAATGATGTAATTATAAAGAGGTTTAACTATACCATCAAACAATTTCACATATAATAAGATGAATGATAGAAATTTATAAGTTTAGACTCAAAATTCTACGGCATCTTTTCTAATTTATCATATTCAAAATTTATTATTTATATATATTCAGTAAACTTGTTAACTCATATTATTGAATTCCGATGAATTCGTAACTTCTTTCCTCCGTTCTATGACGGATGGGGTAATAATGTGAGGTGTTAGTTTAAATGCTAGTCGGTGAGATGAGGCCGGCAAGCCTGTGATTGAGGGATATAATTATAGTCTAGTAAAGAAGTTAGTTTATCTTTTATTATCTTAACTTTAACTTTTTTGGCTTTTTGGTGAGGTCAAGATAGAGTTCTTGTTCCAATTTAAAGCTATGTGGGGTTTGTTGGTTTTTGTTGATTTGTGTAGTATCATCTTTATTGTTAGAACTTTTTGTGAGTGACAAAATGTCAACAGGTGGAGGGTGGATGGATTATCCTGTTATTATTGATTTCTCAAATTCCTTCTCAACTATTATACATTTTTGAATTTCCCGTTACATGCACCATTTTGGAATTTATCATGAATAGATAAATTTTATATTGATCATCGACCTACTGTAAACAAAACTGAAAAGAGGAAAGCGAGATTGAGATGATTCGAGTATGTACAAAGAAGGTGTGTGGATGCGTCATTAAGGAGGTGTGATAGGTGGCTATAACAGAAGTTAGAAGAAGTAGAGGTAGGCCAAAAAAGAACTGGGGGAAGTGATTAGACATGATATGAAACAACTTCAGCTTACGAAGGATATGGCCCTAAATAGAAAGATGTGGAGGTCGAGGATTATGATCGAGATTAGTAGGTAGCCGAGTGATCTCTGTATCAATAGTATTATGAAGTAATCACATATTTTCTTTTCTTCAATATGTATTACTATTTGTTGTCTCAGTTGTTTTTTATCTTGCTATTTTGATGTCATATTTTTCTTGATACCATGCTTTTTACCTTGCTATTTGTTGTCACATCCTTGTCTTTTCTTTCGAGACGAGGGTCTATCAATAACATTCTCTCTATCACATAAAGATAGGGGTAAGGTTTTCGTACATCATATCTTCCTCAGATCTCACTTGTGGGACTACATTGAATTTGTTATTGTTGTTGTTGTTGACCTACGTTAAACATAACCACAAGATAGGTATTGCAGAAATGTAGAATGGTGAGATAGATGTGTGATCTTGTAAAATTAGATAAGATTAAAAATATTTATATTTGTTAGAAGGTGCAAGTAATATGCATTGAGGATAAAATGAGAAAAGATAACGTGAGATAGTTTTATCATATCTTGCGTTGATATGCATATACACGGGTATGTAAGTGTGAAGGTGTTAAAATGGAACATGATAAACCTAAAATAACAAAGAAGAAAATTATCTCAAAAGATATACGAATTCAAATATCTATTCCATCAATACAATATTTTTTCAAAACAGAAATTTCAGAACTATCCCATTACTCTATTGATCACTAGATTACACTCTCAAATACCAATTGCAAGCTTAACTTTCTATCTTACTTTAGTCACTGAAATCAAAACGGAGTTCAAACAAGGTATTTATCACATCATCATGATGAAAAAGACCAGTATTGGTTAATAGAAACTTAAGAATTGAGATAAATTAACTTGAAATAAAGCTTTACCAAACATCAATTAGTGGGAATAATTTGTCACTTAGGCTTGCCATGTATGCTACATTCAGAAGCACCGAGAATTTTTTAATTTATGAATTCTGAATTATAATTATATTTTTTGCTTATTTGAATTTTAATTAATTATTTATAATAAATTAAATAATTTCTTATCACAAACATTAAGTTTGAGTCAAAATTATCCAATCTTGGTAAATACGAACCAACACTGTGATTTCGCCCCTAAAATTGCAGGTGCACATCATCCTCATTGTATTTATTTGTATTTGAGTATGAATTTTATTTGAATGAGAATTATTATTTTATTTAAAATACTAATCAAACAGCTGTTTCAATATTTCACAATTATATCATATAAACTTTGACTCGCAAAATAATTCTGTATTTGCAAATGAATTACATAGATAAGTATCAGTAGGAAGGAGAATTTTTGTTCTCATAATAATAAGAGGAACAATTGTCAAGAGTTTAAATTAAATACTCTCCACAAATTATAATGATTGGATTAAATTATACGAAATAAAGGTTTTGTTGGACCCACACGTTTCGCGTCTTGCACAGCTGGATCCCCGCTCTGTTAGAGAGGATATGGGCCCACCTTTTGTGGTGCAAACGGCGTTGTTACGCCACCCAGAATACAATTTTTTTTAAAAACAATTGGCAAATTATTTGTTATCAGTAGCAAATTAAGATAATTAAATAGTTGATAATTCTTCACATTATCGATTAGTATTAGTTAAATATTTATTAGACGAGAACAAACAAGGATTTCAAATTCAAATATGGATGTCATAGATCATTAATTAAAAGAAAAATAGAAGTGATTAAATTTGTTACTCCCTCCGTCTCAAACTATTTATCGTTATTTTTATTTACACGCTCCTTAAGAAATATTAATTAACATGAATATTTAATTATTTTACATTTATTTATATCTAAGTTACAATTTCTCTATTAAATATTTACTCAATTTACATGTCATCTCCATTAATAACAAAAATTATACCAAGGATAATATGAGGAAATAATTAATTATGAGTAAACAACTACAAATAATTTGAGATACTATTATTAATAATCATCACAAATAATTTGAGACGCAGTGATTACGGTGTATTATCCATCGGTAAAATTTTGCTCTTAAATCTTCCCGGTTGTTCGAAAAAACTTTGTTCCACAACTGAACTGTTTCTTTGAATGGTTTAGTTTTAGAGCTAACTACCATAGTTCTCGAGCTAAATATCATAATTCTCAAACGAGCAATTTAAAAAAATTTAAGCTATAGTTAAAAGTTGAAGGGTAAGATTAATTTCTCTCTCAAAAGTATTAAACATGTAAAGTCTACTTATTTATGTTGAAATTTCATTGATAATATTGCCTTTCAGGATCTAAAATTGCCTCAAAGTACATACATTAATATTGTTGAACCTTTTGAATAACAACTAAAAAGATTTTAAACATATTGAACATTTTCATAGTCAATAAAAAAACATTTTCATAGCAAAAATAAGAGCGCATAGAAAATAAATTGCTGACGATAATAAGAGTATAAATGAATAAAAAGTTTAACAAATATTAAAATCAAGCAACTAAAAATAGCAATGGGACAAATTGTGCCATTTTCGTTGCTTAAATTCGAAAAGGCATTGCAACACCAAATACTTTATCGACTCACGAGAGTCCAAGTCAATACAAATATGCCACGTTGTCTGTTCCTCGTGTCATAGCTAGATGACAAAGTAGGAAAACTTAAAATTCAGCTGGAGACATGTCGCGTGAGTTCGAATCCTGATGGGAATAATTTACTTTCTTCTGGGGTACGAACTTAAAGGTGATATCAATTGCTCTGTTCTCAAACGCTGGTCATTCAGACACAATCCGCGATTTACTGATAGTAGTGCTGAGGGACCGATACTAATATCTTCACGAATAGTCTGGCATAAGTCGGGAAGCTGAATATAAAAAAAAATGACACGTTGTCAGTTGAATGACGTTTCGGTCCTGATAAAATTTGCCTGCTGGCGCGTCCAGCTGTGTATGACTAACTCTGGACATGCAGCATGGCGTATTCTACTTTCCCGCCGTAATCATGCATTCCTTTTTTTTCTTCTTCAAACTCGTTTTCTCTTATGATTGTCAAACACTTCTTTTTTGGGTGATAAATAATTTAATCAAATAAAGTGAAAACAAAAGAGGAGAAGTCAAACGATATCCATTTATTTAGAGCCATCGAGATAATACCTTGACGGGTCCTTTGGTTTGAAGATAAGTTATATTAGAATTAATTATGATGAAAAAGTTTTTATTGTCTATTTAATTTATTGTATAAAAAAATATGCATTTCATAATTTATAAAAATAAAATTTTATTTACAAAAATACTCTCAATCGTATTTAGTAGAAAACAGATTTAAGGGAGTCAACGGTATTTTTTTCATTTTTATTATTTTATTCAAAAATAACTAATTTTAGTATTATTATTCCATCATCTAGCGTGAATAACTTATTTCGATACTATTTCTAAATTTATATAACTTATCCCAAAATTAGTAACCAAACAAAAAATAAGACATTACTCCACTATTTATTTTTTCCCAAGACTATTTACGTTTAATCAACATACCAAACGACCCCTCAAGGTGTGGTGGCCAGGGCGGACTTATGTAGAAGAAGGTAGGGATATTATCGATCCCAATAATCTCAGAGAAAATCACTATATATATCTGGTAGGACAAATATATAATTGGTTAGATATTAAGGGGTTGTTTGGTTGGTGTTAAGAGTCTTACATCGGATATGGAATGAAACATGAACTTCTTATATAGACTTGAACAATCCTCACCCTACAAGCTAGCTTTTGAGGTTGAGTTAGGCCCAAGGTCCATTCTTTACATGGTATCAGAGCCAGACCATTCCAATTCTTTGTCCACCGATGTTGAACCCCCAAATTATTCACGCTCCAATTAACAAGGTCTGGGCGTGCGGGGAGTGTTAAGAGTCCCACATCGGATATGGAATGAGAACATGAACTTCTTATATGTATTTGGACAATCCTCACTCTACAAGCTAACTTTTGGGATTGAGTTAGGTCCAAGATCCATTCTTTACACTTGGAAGCAAGTTATCTCGAATTAGTATCTCAGAATTAGTTATTTTGAGATTAGTTATACATCAATTTATCTCAATTAAATATGAGATAAACTCATCTCAAATTTAATTCTGAGATTAAGTATCTCTTATCCCTCATACCTAACACACCCTAAGATATATAAATTTTGTTGGGGGAATTAGTCAAGTTTGTCGTGCTTAAGTTATGCTTGTGTTGGATGACCCTTGTTTTATTCCTAACACGAATAATGCCTTAAATTTTCTTCAATGATGTCCCTAGTGCTTTTAAATATTGATTTCGCCTCCAACGGTGGCGAATTTGAATTTTGAGATAGTAAATTTAAATAATAATACTTACCTTTTAATATTACTGATGTTGTGCTGCAGTTCCGAGAGAATACAGACATGTATAATCCATTGTCCCTCTATTTATTTGTATTGGCCATGAAATACCTGACAAGAACAGTGAAAATTTTGAAGAATATCCCTGATTTTAATTACCATCCTAAGTGTGAAAAGCTGAACCTGATATAATTGAAATTTGCTGATGACTTATTACTATTTTGTAGGGGTGATAGCGGGTCTGTGCAATTAATGTATGAATGATTTACCAGATTCTTACAAGCCTCAGGACTAATTGTTAATTTGAATAAAAGCTCCATTTATTTTGGAGGGGTTTAGCAGCAGGAGCAACATGAGATTATCCAAGAATTTGGCATCTCTAAAGGTGAACTACCTTTTGTTGTAAATTTAACTATGTAGGATTGAGTTTTTCCGTTTTTAGTGACTTAAATACGTAGGCCCCGCATGTCGGAAACATTATTTCTTCGCACATGCCTAATCTACTAAATGAGTAGATGATATTAGTACCAAGTATCGTCAAATTTCATTAAGAAATGAAAGAGATATTAGTACACAAAGTGAGGTGTTTTGAGACATGAATAGATGGATTGTTTTGGCCAAATAACAAATCTCCCACATAGGTAGAAGATGGAAGGATTAAGCACTATATAAACTCTAGTTTTGAGTAAGGGTTTGGGACCCCAAGTGGTAACCCATGTGTTAAGAAGAGGGAGAACCTAGATGAGCTTGGGTTTGGGGCTAAGCCCCACGTGCGCTGCCGCCCGCCCGGCCAGGCTCGGGCCACGAGCTGTCTTATTTACATTTTGATCCTGAAAGTTTCGGAGAAAACCAAACGTTGCAACTAATCTAACTTCAACAGTTAGAAACGCCCTCCTCTTTCCTATAAATTAAACCCTTTTGTTCAGTTCTAAAAGAGAATACAGAAAAACACAAATCCTCTCCTCTTCAGTAGTCAATTCTATATTCATTTTCTTCGCTAGAATCAACCTTACTTGCTTTGTATTGTTGATTGTTGCTGTTTTATCTTGGGAGACTATTGTCCATTACCATAAAAGCATATATATATATATATATATATATATATATATATATATATATATATATATATATATGGGGCAATTTTATCTTAAAGACAGAGAGTCATCTCTCAATTCAGCTTTTGTTCTGTTTAATCTTTCTGACATAATTTATACCTACAGTTTTAAGACAAAATTTTCTAAGTGTTCGAAAGATGTCTGTTTCAAACCTTGCTTCTGGTTCTGCTGCTGCCACTCAAGGGAATGTTGTTGTCCCTGCTCCTGCCAGTTTCCAAAGAGAACACCCAGAACAGTTTCTAGGTACCAATTTCAAGAGATGGCAACAAAATATGTTATTTTATCTCACTACGTTGAGTTTATCACCCTTTCTGACAGAAGATCCTCCTTCTGGTGGGGATGCAGTGGACACTCAGTCTAACACAACGACTGAAGTAGGCCAAGATATCAAGGTCACAAATGCCCTGAAGTTAACATTGGATGCCTGAAATCATAGTGATTTCATGTGTAAAAACTGCATTCCGAACGGTCTATCGGATACACTCTATATTGTGTATTGCACCTTGAAGACGGCAAATGAGTTGTGGGAGAAACTCGAGAAAAAGTATAGCGCACAAGATGCGGGTACTAAAAAGTTCAACTTTGGAAAGTTTCTGAAATTTTAAATGGTGGATGGTAAATCAATGATGTCCCAAATCCAGGAGTTTCAAATGATTCTTCATCATATGGATTTAGAAGGAATGGAGCCAAACGAGCTATTTCTGATTGCGTCTTTGATTGAGAAATTGCCTCTCTCGTGGAACGATTACATGAGTTATCTCAAACTAAAGACAAAGGAAATGAGATCTTATTGTCAAATTGCAAATACAAGAGGACAATAAAAGGGCTATATCTAAGGAAAAACAGCCAATTGAGGCAAAGGTGAATCTGGTTGATTCGAAGGGAAACACTAACAAAAAGCACAAGTACTAGGGAGACGGCAAAAGCCAAACGATGGAGAAGTTCAAAGGAAACTTCCATCACTTTGAAAAGCCTGGCCATATGATCAAAGAGTGCCGCAAACTAAAGCGAAAGCAGAAGGAAAAGGCCAAGAACAAAGGCAAGGCCAAGGCTAACGTTGTACAAGACGGGGGTGGTCCTTCGAACCTTGACGACATGATTGTGGATTTCTCGGTTGTAGTACTGGAGGCAAATTTGGTGGAGAACCCAAGGCAATGGTGGATAGACACGGGTGCAACCCGTCACATCTGCTCTGACAAGAGTGCATTATCTTCTTACGCCCCAATCACGGGCAAAAAGTTGTTCATGGGTAACAACGCTACCTCTGAAGTGCAAGGGGTTGGAAAGGTTGTCCTCAAAATGACTTCAGGCAAAGAGCTTACTCTGAAGGAAGTGATGCACATCCCTGACATCCGCAAGAACTTGGTTTCATGGACAATGTTGGTCAAGGCTGGCTTTAGACTAGTTTTTGAGTCCAACAAATTTGTAATAACTAAGAATGGTATATTTGTAAGAAGGGGCTTCAAGTGTGACGACTTCTTCAAAATGAATACTATGTCTGTAATCCGTTCATCTAATGAAATAAAGTCTTCTACTTACTTGCTTGAATCCTTTAATTTATGGCATCATAGATTAGGACACGTTAACTACAAATTCATTCAAAAGTTAGTAAAGTTGGAATTGTTGCCTTCCTTCGACATAAACCCTCAACATAAATGTAAGGTGTGCGTAGAGGCAAAATTAACCAAATTGTCTTTCCATTAAGTCGAAAGAAATACCGCTCCTCTAGAACTTATTCACACCGACATATGTGATTTAAAGTTTGTGCAAACTAGAGGGGGGACAAGTATTTTGTGACTTTCATTGATGATAGTACAAGGTATTGTTATGTTTACTTGTTGAAAAGTAAAGATAAAGAGTTTGAAGCATTTAAACGTTACAAAATAGAAGTTGAAAATCAATTAAACCTACAGATTAAGGCAATTCGTAGTGATAGAGAGGGAGAATGCGTAGCTCCGTTTGAAGAATACTGTGCTCAATTTGGCATTGTTCATCAAACGACCGCTCCTTACTCGCCTCCGTCTAACGGTATTGCCGAGCGCAAAAACTGTACGTTAAATGAAATGATGAATGCTTTACTTATCAATTCCGGTTTAGCCCAAAACATGTGGGGCGAAGCGATTCTTACCGCTAATACAATTCTCAATAGAGTTTCGCATAAGCGTAAGGATAAAACTCTATATAAATCATAGAAATGAAAGAAACTCACTTACAAATATTTGAAAGTACGGGGATATTTGGCAAAGGTCGAAGTACCTAAACCAAAACAGGTCAAAATTGGACCTAAGACTGTAGATTGTATATTCATCGGATATGCAAATAACAATAGTGCTTATCGCTTCTTAGTGTATAAGTCAGAGATACCCGATATCCATGAGGGTACAATCATGGAATGCTGAATTATTTGAACAGATCTTTCCTCGAAAGGAAAAAGAAATAATTTCGCAAAAATAAAGTTATGAATAAAATGCTCAAAATCAACAAGACCTAGGAATTTTTGATTATCCAGAACTAGACATTCTAGATCTATATGACTCAGAAGTTACTGATTATTCGAAACTTAGTGTTCCTGATCTACAGAACACTTAGGGGTTTCAAAGGTTGAACCAAGACGGAGCAAAATGGCCAAAAAGGACAAAACCTTTGGTCCAGATTTTCTAACCTACATGATTAAAAATGAAACAAGGACAATTAAGGAAGCACTGTCAACTCCAGAAGCACCGCTTTGAAAAGAAGCTATAGAAAGCGAAATAGATTCCATCATGCAGAACCATACTTGGGAAATGGTTGGCCTTCCTCCAGGAAGCAAACATTTGGGTTGCAAGTGGATACTGAAAACAAAGTACAAAGCAGATTGAACTATTGACAAGTATAAGGCCAGATTAGTAGTCAAAGGCTACAGACAAAATGAAGGCATCGATTACTTCGACACATACTCCCATGTGTATAGATTAACGTCCATAATGGTATTCATAGCCATAACAGCTTTGCGTGACCTTGAAATACATCAAATGGATGTTACGACAGCTTTCCTAAACGGAGAGTTGGAAGAGGAAATATACATGGAACAACCCGAGGGGTATGTGATTCCAGGACAAGAAAAGAAAGTATGTCGACTTGTTAAGTCTCTGTACGAACTCAAACAAGCCCCGAAACAATGGCATGAAAAGTTTGACAATACTTTATTATCAAAAGGTTTCTCCATAAATGAATGTGATAAATGTATCTATATAAAAGGGAACTCTAACTCATTTGTCATGATATGCCTTTACGTAGATGACATGCTCATCACCGAAAGTAGTCTAAACTTGATCCTAGAAATCAAGAATATGTTGAAACAATGTTTCGACATGAAGGATATGGGTATTGCAGATATAATCTTAGGAATTAAGATTACTAAGACATCTGACAGACTGGTCTTATCTTAATCTCATTACATTGAAGATGCTTTGAGGAACTTTGATGTATTTGACAGTCCCCCTATGAAGTCACCAGTGGATATGAATCATAGAATTGATAAGAATCATGGTGCACGCGTATTCCAAGAGCGATATGCGCAGGTCATTGGTAGATTGATGTACATTATAAACTGCACCCGACCCAATATCGCTTATCCAGTCAATAAGTTGGCTAGGTTTACTCGTAATCCTGAAAATGATCACTATAAGGCCTTAAATCGGATACTACAATATCTGAAATATTCGCTGACTTACGGATTACATTATTCAAGATATCCAGCCGTATTGGAAGGATACAGTGATGCAAACTGGATATCAAACATAAAGAACACCAAATCCACCAATGGGTATGTTTTCACAATTGGTGGTGGGACTGTGTCTTGGAAGTCCTTTAAGCAAACATGCATCGCCCGATCCACGATGGAATCAGAGTTTATTGCTTTGGATAAAGCAGGAGAAGAAGTAGAATGACTACACGACTTCGTAGTGGATATCCCTTGTTGGGATAAACCCGTACCTTTAGTGATGAATCACTGTGCTAATCAATCGGCTTTAGGAAGGGCACGAAATAATATGTACAACGGCAAGTCTAGACATATTCGTCGGAGATATAAGACCGTTAGGTAGTTAATCACCACGGGTGTCATTTCCATTGATTACGTCAAATCAAAGGATAATATAGTGGATTCATTAACTAAAGGCCTACCCAAAGATCAAATATTCTACTTGTCTAGGGAGTGGGCTTAAAACTCAAACAATAAGAATCTTTATGGTGGTAACCCAACCTTACTAACTGAAGATCCCAAGAATTTAGTTCAATGAGATAACTAAACTGTAGAGATTCAGTTTTTGCGCTTCACTTGAAGTAAGAGCACTTCAGATTATTATTCATTAAAGAAATATAATTCCAAAGTTGTTCCCGCGATAGACATTAAGTGCTACCTGCAAAAATGATAAAGGATAAGTTTCTAAAACTTTTAATAATTCATAAACACATGCGAGTGGGGTATAGCAGGATACCTTATAGGAGATCACCTATTTAAATGCGAAGAGAGGCTACTTCAATTGTACGCACTTAAGAATCCAAGAGTTGTCCATGACCACAACGGACAAAACTATACGAATAAATGAATAAGGGGAGTTATTATGTTGATATCATTATCTTGGTTTACACTAAACACTGACGGCTCAAGACATCACATTCACCGCGCAGTAAATAAATCCGATGGTAATCGACTAAGGAAGGTTCAAAGCTGAAAGCTACCTTTCCTGATATAATATATTTTCGCTGAAAGATTGCTGAACTTTAGCGCCTTGTGTGCACCAATTCTCTTTCAAGAGGGAATTGTTGGAAATTTAACTATGTGGGATTGAATTTTTCCCGTCTTTAATGACTTAAACAAATGGACCCCATATGTCGGAAATATCGTTTCTTCGCACATGCCTAATCTACTAAATGAGTAGATGATATTAGTGCCAAGTATCGTCAAATTTCGTTAAGAAATGAAAGAGATATTGGTACACAAAGTGATGTGTTTTGAGACATGAATAGATGGATTGTTTTGGCTAAATAACAAATCTCCCACATAGGTAGAATATGGAAGGATTGAGCACTATATAAACTCTAGTTTTGAGTAAGGGTTTGGGACCCCAAGGGATAACCCATGTGTTAAGAAGAGGGAGGACCTAGGTGAGCTTGGGTTCGGGCTATTCCCCACATGCGTGTAGCCGCCACCCCGCCCGCCCTGTCTGGCTCGGGTCACGGGCTGTATTCCAGAATTTTCTTTTTGGTCCCTAAAATATTTCTTATTTACATTTTGGTCTTGAAAGTTTAGGAGATGACCAAATGTTGCAACGACTCTGAAACGTTGCAACTAATCTGACTTCAACAGTCAGAAACACCCTTCTCTTTCCTATAAATTAAACCATTCTGTCCAGTTCTAAAAGAGACAGAAAAAGAGAATACAGAAACACACAGATCCTCTCCTCTTCAGCATTCTATTATATATTCATTTTCTTCGCTAGAATCAACCTTACTTGCTTTGTATTGTTGATTGTTACTGTTTTATCTTGGGAGACTATTGTGCATTACCGTAAAAATATATATATATACGAAATAATTTTGTCTTAAAGACAGAGAGTCATCTCTCGACTCAGCTTTTATTCTGTTTAACCTTTCTGACACAATTTATATCTACACCTTTTAGATACTTAGGAGTGTCCTTGAGTACAAAAAAGATATCTATAGCACAATGCCAATCTTGGATCAATAAGATACTAGGTAGAGTACAATCATGGACAACTAAATTCCTATCATATGTAAGCAGGATGCAATTATTGAAGACTCTGGTATTCTCTATTCAGGTGTATTGGTCACAAACATTTGTGATCTCCAAGAAGATATTGAAGAAAATTGAAACGGTTTGTAGGACTTATCTCTGGACAGGTGGAACTGAGGCTTCCAAGAAAGATCTATTAGTTCCGAATGCTGTCACCATCTTGCCCGCCTCCAATTAATGACTGACTATTATATAAGTGTTGACCTAAGCCTATGTGCAGGGGCTTGACTCCCGAACCGTATGTGAGCTGTCTCATACGGCTCTTTCTAAGAACTTGAAGTCCCCTCTCTCTAAATAGAAAAAAATGCATTTACAAGATAAAATAGACTTTCAAAAAGCCTTCGCCCGCCTATTTAACGGGGCAATTAGAGAAGCAGCTTCATTCCTTGACTTCTTTTCTCAGTCAAGCTTTCTTTTTCCTTAGTGTAGTCTCGGTCCATAGTTTAAGACTCTGTTCCTTATAGCCTAGTATATATCCACAGCTGACGTGACTCCGTACCGACGCCTTTCCCTTTGTATAGTATACGGCTAAGTGACTTCGTACCCTCAACCATGTATTTTGTGTGTATCTCACCGGCGAATTTATGTGTAGTCCTAAAACAGCAGGAGAATTTAATGTGGTTGATTTGTAAACCGAAAATAAGTCAGCATTTTGTAAGTTGCTATGGAGTGTGTGCAAGAAGAAAGACAGGCTTTGGGTTCAATGGATATATGCATATTATGAAAAGATACAACATATATGGCTTAATATTTCTAAACAAGCTTCTTGGGTTGTGAGGAAAATCATGAAAGCTAAGGAATATATTGAGGCTGCTGGTATAAGCATGGATGAGGTAGTAAGCTGGCACAGATTTTCTATCAAGAAAATGTACTTGAAAATAAGAGGACCTTCCAGAAAGTATACTGGAGGATATTGAGGTTACCTAAATGGAGCTTCATGCTAACACTAGCAGCTCAAAGAAGATTACTTATGAGGGACAGGTTAGCCAAAAGGGGGATCACCATAGACCTTGAGTGTCCATTATGCAATGAGGGAAGGAGTCGATAGAACACTTGTTTTTTTCCTGCTCATACTCCAATAATATCTTGAAGAAAATTCTAAAATGGCAGGGCATTCATAGGCCATACGTGGATGGACAGAGAAACTGAAGTCTGCAGCTGATTGTGTTAAAAGGTCACTCTGCAAATGCAATTGTTTACAGGATGAGTTTTGTTGCTTGTATATATCACCTTTGGCAAGAGATGAATATAAGAATATTTCAGAAGCACAACATGCCAGCACCTCCTATTGTAAGGTTGGTAATTCAAGAGGTAAGGGTGTGTTACAGAAGATGTTTGAACTCAGTTTTTTATCCTTGAGGGAGGGGGTCTAAAAAGTATAGTGGAGTTGTAGTAGATAAGTAGGATGCAACCTTGGGGCCGTATGTCCAGGAGTTGCTGCTTTGGTTATCTGAACAGTCTATTTTGTAAAGAACATTTTGTTTCTTTCTTTTTTCTGATAGTAAACTGTGAAATATTGTCATATCAACAAAAAAAGCATAGTCTAGTACAACCTAAAGAGCACTTATAGACTCGAACCTTTCAGGAAGAGTGCCAAGATCTAGTGAACCTCAAAGAAAACACTAATTACATAATGACTGTATTAAGTATTCGCACTTCCTAGCTGTCTTTGAGTATCTAAACAACTCTAATCTCTCTTTAATTATAGCTTGGATCATCTGTATAATTTGTTGGTTTACAAGGATTGCAAGAAACGGAAATTACAAGTAACTGCTTATGTAAGAATTGAAATTACAATTCAACTAGAAACTGAAAATTACAATATAACAATAAAACTGAAATTACAATATTTGTTGATCAAGAAAACTGGAAAGTTGTTTTTGCTGAGTCGAGTGTGGCACTCTGTCCTTAAGACAATATTGCCACGTATGTATCCTTTATACGTCCTGGACAATTCGTCTCCCAAGATAAAACAGCAATGGAACTATTGAGCAAAGGAAACTCAAAAGCTACCGTGAAGAATATTGAATAACGAAATGATGCTTGGAAGATTAGGAAGAAACTGCTTGCTTTCTGCTTTGTGTATTTTCGTGTATATCAAGTGTGCCTCAACAATGGTGTAAGGGGTGTTTATATAGGAGGAAGAGGGATCAGTGATCGCTTCCATAACAGCCATTATTGGCCAAATAATGACCATTATGGAGGTAGTAAAGCCACCAAATAAATGGAGAAAATAGCCAACGGATTGGCCATTATTGGAGGTGTAATTCACCCAAAATAAATGGGTGAATTAGTCTTGGACGTTTACGCTCGACCGTCGAAATTCGACTTTCTAAAAACTTCAGGGACCAAATCAGACATCTTGAAACTTCAGGGACCAAACTGTACATCTTGAAACTTCAGGGATCAAACTGCACATCTGAAAGAATTCTGGTCCAAACTGCACATCTGAAACTTCTGGGATCAAACTGTACTTCTGACAAAGTTTTCTGGCCCAAAAAGATAATATCAGAAGGCCCACAGCCCACGACCCGACGACCCGACGACCCGAAGACCCGACGACCCGGAACCCGGAACCGGACCGGACGGGCGGGCGGCGGCGGCGCGCGTGTGGTCTTTCCTTGAACCGAAGCACATCTAGGTCCTCCCTCCTTTAAACACATGGGATACCCCTTGGGGTCCCAAACCCCAAAACAATTCTTTCTTCCTCTACCGATGAGGGAGAATTGAACACAACACCACACTTTCCATGCTTCAAACACCTCACTTCGTGAACCAATATCTCTTTCATTTCTCAATGAAATTTGACGATTCTTGGCCCTACGGTTATCTACGTACTTAGTACATCATGCATGTGTGAAGAACCGGATTCTCCAACATACGTAACACTAGTGTTTAAGCCGTTAAAGTTGGTCGGTCGCAACTCCCGCCAAAGGCTAATTTCCAACAATCCCCTCTTGAAAGAGATTTTGGCGTACTCACATGGTGTCTTTTCATTTCCAGCAATATTTCAGCGGACCGATGTTGCATAAGGAGAGGTAGCATCAGCTTTGAACCTTCCATAGTTGAATACCATCGGACTTACTTACTGCGCGGTGAACGTGATGTCTTGAACCGTCAGTGTTTAGTGTATGCCAAGTCAATGGTACCAATACAACAAATTCCCTCACTCTCTTCTTCGTAATATTTTGTCCGTTTTGGCCATGAACAACGTCTTGGATTCTTAAGTGCGTTCATCTTGAGGCGGCCCGTCCTCGCACTTAAATAGGTGGTCTCCTACAAGGTATCCTGCTATACCCCACTTCACAAGTGTTAGGAACCATTAAAAGTTTCCCAAAACCTAACCTCAACTGTTGAGGAGCATTACAGGTTTTGAAGACTTAACCTTTACCCACACTGCAGATAGCACTTAAAGTCTATCGCGGGAACGGCTTTGGATTTGGAGTTTCTTTCGTAAATCACTATCCAAGTGCTCATACTTCCACCGGCGATCAATCAACCTTTACAACTTCGTTTCCCATTGAACCAAATTACCTGGGATCTCCAGGTTCGTAAGGTTGGGTTACCACCGTATTGGTCCTTATATTTTGGGTTTTAAGCCCATTCCTAGACAGGCAAGCCATCCGATCTTTGGGTAAGCCGCTTTGTCAATGGAGTGCGCTATATTATCCTTAGACTTGATGTAATCAATGGATATTATACCCGTGGTGATCAGTTGCCTAACGGTCTTATGCCTCCGTCGAATATGACGAGACTTGCCGTTGTACATAGCATTCCGTGCCCTTCCTAGAGCCGACTGACTGTCGCAGTGGATCATTACCGAAGGTACGGGTTTGTTCCAACACGGAACATCCTCTAAGAAGTCATGAAGCCACTCGCCTTCTTTCTCCTGCTTTGTCTAAAGCGATAAACTCTGATTCCATTGTGGATCGGGCGATGCAAGTTTGCTTAGAGGATTTCCAAGACACAGCCCCACCACCAATTGTAAATACATACCCAATGGTGGACTTGGTGTTCTCTATATCAAATATCCAGTTTGCATCACTGTACCCCTCTAGTACAGCTGGATATCTCGAATAGTGTAACCCGTAATTTAACGTGTATTTCAGGTATTGTAATACCCGATTCAACGCCTTCCAGTGGTTATCACTCGGATTACGGGTGAACCTAGCCAACTTATTGACTGCGTAAGCAATATCAGGTCAGGTGCGCTTTGTTATATACATCAAACTACCGATCACTGCGCATATCGCTTCCTGGTATACAGGTGCACCAAGATTTTTATCAAGCTTTTGATTTGTATCCATTGGTGACTTTATCGGTGAACTGTCTAACATCTCAAACTTTCTCAAAACATCCTCGATGTAGTGAGACTGAGATAAGACCAGTCCGTCAGACGTCTTAGAGATTTTAATCCCTAAGATGACATCTGCGATACCCATATCCTTCATGTTGAAGCATTGTTTCAACATGTTCTTAGTCTCTAGGATTACCCTAGGACTGCTTCCTGTGATTAACATGTCGTCTACATACAGGCATATCATAACAAACGAGTCAGAGTTACCTTTCGTGTAAACACATTTATCACACTCATTAATGGCGAACCCCTTCGATAGTAGAGTACTATCAAATTTTTCGTGCCATTGCTTGAGGCTTGTTTCACCCGTCTGCAGATTTGATAAGTCGGCGGACTTTCTTCTCTTGCCCTTGAACAACGTACCTCGGGTTGGTCCATATAGATTTCTTCTTCCAAATCGCCGTTTAGGAAGGCCGTCTTAACATCCATCCGTGTATCTCAAGGTCACGCAAAGTCGCGATCGCAATAAATACCCGTATGGATGTCATTCGGGATACCGGGAGTAGGTATCAAAGTAGTCAAAGCCTTACGTGCTGCCGATAGCCCTTGACTACCAACCTGACCTTGTACTTGTCTATAGACCCATCCGCCTTGTATTTCGCTTGAGTATCCACTTACACCCTAACGGTTTATTTCCTGAGGAAGATCAACCAACTCCCGTATGGTTGTGCGAGAATGGAGCTTATTTCACTCTCAATAGCTTCTTTCCAGGCGGTGCTTACGGAGTTGACAACGCCTTAGCAATTGTCCTTGGTTCATCATTAACCATATAAGCTACAAAGTCGGACCAAAGGATTTATCCTTCCTGGCCCTTTTACTTCGCCTTAGATACATCTCTGGAGTCTCCAAGTTACGATAACTGAACACTAGATTACGGATGTTCACCACCTCGAGATTCGCTAGATCTGAACCATTCAGATCCAGGCGATCAAGGACTCCGGTTCTTGAGAGCTTTGTGCATAACTTCGTTTGAGAGAGGTTATGTCTTTCTCCTTTCTAGAAAAGGTACTTTCAAAGAATAGAGCATTCCTTGATTCCATTATTGTACCTGGTGGATATCCGGAATATCGACTTATGCACTAGAAGCGATAAGCACTATCATATTTGCATATCCAATGAATATGCAATCTACGCCTTAGGCCCAATCTTGACCTGCTTTGGCTTGGGTACTTCAACCTTTGCCAGACAACCCCACACCTTAAAGTATTTGTAGGTGGGTTTCTTTCCTTTCCATGATTCATATGGAGTTTTGTCCTTACCCTTATGTGGGACTCTGTTAAGAATCATATTAGCGGTAAGGACGGCTTCTCCCCACATGTTTTGGGGAAGACCGGAATTGATAAGCAAGACATTCATCATTTCCTTTAATGTGCGGTTCTTACGTTCCGCCACACCGTTTGATTGAGGTGAGTATGGAGCCGTCGTTTGATGAATAATGCCTTCTTGGGCACAGTATTCCTCAAAAGGCGCTACATATTATCCCCATCTATCGCTACGAATGGATTTAATCCGTAGGCTAAGTTGATTCTCAACTTTTGCTTTGTAACGTCGAAACGCTTCAAAGGCTTCATCCTTACTTTTCAACAAGTAAAGGTAACAATACCTTGTGCTATCATCTATAAATGTCACAAAGTACTTGTTCCCCCCTCTAGTTTGTGCAAACTTCAAATCACATATATCTGTGTGAATAAGTTCTAGAGGAGCGGTATTCCTTTCGACGGATCGAAAAGGAAGCTTAGTAAGTTTTGCCTCTACGCACACCTCACACTTATGTTGAGGGTTTATGTTGATAGACGGCAACAACTCCATCTTTACCAGCCTTTGAATAGACTTGTAGTTAACGTGTCCTAATCTATGATGCCATAAATTAGAAGACTCAAGCAAATAAGAAGAAGGTTCAACTTTATTTCCTTGGCCTTAATCTGAGACATGGCATTCACTTTGAAGAGGCCTTCACAGACGAAGCCCTCCCCACAAATGTGCCATTTTTAGTGAGTACAAATTTATTTGATTCAAACACTAGCATAAAACCAAAGATTAACCAATAAAGGTCCGAAACTAGATTTCTTCTAATCTCGGGACGTGCATCACTTCCTTCAGAGTGAGTTCCTTGCCTAAGTCATCTTCAGGACCACCTTTCCAACCCCTAGCACGTCCGAGGAAGCGTTGTTGCCCATGAACGACTTCTTGTCGGAGACCAGTGTGCGTGGAGAAGGCATCTTTGTTGGAACAGATGTGTCTTGTTGCACTGTGTCCACCCACCACCGTGATCGGATTCTCAACCAAGTTGGCTTCTAGCACCACGCGAGAGATCCTCAATCATGTCATCCAGGAGCGTGTCCTTGACGACGTTAGCGAGCCTTGCCTTCGACTTGGCTTTACATTGTTGCTCGATCTTAAGCTTGCGGCATTCCTTGATCCTATGACCAGGTTTCCCACGGTGATGGCGATTACCTCACGAGCGTCTCATTGCGGGGGCTTTGCCGTCTTTGTGGAACTTCCGCTTGTTGCTTGTTTTCCCTTTGGCCTCAGCCAGATTTGCCTTTGCCTCAGCATGTTGTCTACCCTTTAGCAAGGTCTTCTTATTATCTTCCTGGATTTGCAGTTTGATAACAAGCTCTTCAAAGGTCATTTCCTTTGTCTTGAGTTTCAAGTAACTCATAAACTCATTCCACGAAGGAGGTAACTTTTCAATCAGCGATGCAACCAAAAGCTGCTCGTTTGGCTTTAGTCCTTCCAAATCCAGGTGATGTAAAATCATTTGGAATTCCTGGACTTGGGACATCACTGTTTTGCTGTCCACCATTTGGAATTTTAGAAATTTCCCAACGATGAACTTCTTAGTACCCGCATCTTGTGCATTGTACTTCTTTTGCAGTTTTTCCCACAGCTCTTTGGCGGTGCCAACGGTAGAATATACCGTGTAGAGAGTGCACAGCGATTCGAGATATAGTTCTTGCACATGAAATCGCTATGATTCCACGCATCACGAACCATCTTCATGCCGCCGTTAACGACATGGATACCAAGGCCCCCTTCACCCGCTTTCAAAGAAAGTAAGAGTCCATTTCATCTCCAGCTTGTGGAGGATCTTCCGTAAGGAACCGGTCATGCCCATAATCATTAAATAGAACAAAGATCTTTTGTCGCCATCTTTTAAATTCGATCCCATGAACTTTTCAGGCGATCATGGTGGTGTGAAGAAGAGAGCTCCAACAATCGGGAAGCGGCGGTGTTCGCCTTGAAGCGATGCAAAGAGCGGCAGATGAAAGCGGCGGGGTTACCGCTTTGGCGATGGCGGCGATGGGGAAAGCGACAACGCGTTGCCTCGAGAAGCGGCATCGATGGCAAGAACATCAGTCATATTTCCAGCCATGTTATTGCAGTTACCGTAAGCAAAATATTGTCTTAATTTGTTGGTTTACAAGGATTGCAAGAAACGGAAATTACAAGTAACTGCTTATGTAAGAATTGAAATTACAATTCAACTAGAAACTGAAAATTACAATATAACAATAAAACTGAAATTACAATATTTGTTGATCAAGAAAACTGAAAAGTTGTTTTTGCTGAGTCGAGTGTGGCACTCTGTCCTTAAGACAATATTGCCCTGTATGTATCATTTATACGTCCTGGACAATTCGTCTCCCAAGATAAAACAGCAAAGGAAACTCAAAAGCTACCGTGAAGAATATTGAATAACGAAATGATGCTTGGAAGATTAGGAAGAAACTGCTTGCTTTCTGCTTTGTGTATTTTCGTGTATATCAAGTGTGCCTCAACAATGGTGTAAGGGGTGTTTATATAGGAGGAAGAGGGATCGTTGATCGCCTCCATAATGACCATTATTGGCCAAATAATGACCATTATGGAGGTAGTAAAGCCACCAAATAAATGGAGAAAATAGCCAACGGATTGGCCATTATTGGAGGTGTAATTCAGCCAAAATAAATGGGTGAATTGAGTCTTTGACGTTTACGCTCGACCGTCGAAATTCGACTTTAAAACTTCAGGGACCAAATCAGTACATCTTGAAACTTCAGGGACCAAACCGTACATCTTGAAACTTCAGGATCAAACCGCATATCTGAAAGAATTCTGGTCCAAACTGCACATCTGAAACTTCGGGATCAAACTGCAGACTTACAAAGTTTTCTGGTCCAAAAAGATAATATCGAAGGCCCATGACCACACCCCACGACCTAACCCGGACGGCAAAGGCGGCGGCGGCGTGTGGTATTTCCTTGAACCAAGCACATCTAGGTCCTCCTCCTTTAAACACATGGGATACCCTTGGGGTCCCAAACCCCAAACCAATTTCGAGTCTTATATACACAACAATTCTTTCTTCCTCTACCGATGAGGGAGAATTGAACACAACACCACACTTTCCATGCTTCAAACACCTCACTTCGTGAACCAATATCTCTTTCATTTCTCAATGAAATTTGACGATTCTTGGCCCTACGGTTATCTACGTACTTAGTACATCATGCATGTGTGAAGAACCGGATTCTCCAACATACGTAACACTAGTGTTTAAGCCGTTAAAGTTGGTCGGTCGCAACTCCCGCCAAAGGCTAATTTCCAACATAATTCACAGTATATCCCTTAAAAATCTTCTAATTCCTGGCATTGTAAATTTGATAAACAATCGCTTCATAAACAGTTGACATTAACTTCTTCCTGAATATGTTCCAGTATTTCATTTTGATCTGCAACAGAGCCTCTGAGACCTCTCTATTCTGCAGCTTAACCCCAACTCAACTATGCACAGTGTCCCAGACATCCATTATCCAACCATATTCTCTGCAGCATCCTTCACACAAGACACAGTCACTATTGTCACAAAGTCTATTCATTCTCAATAATCTCTCCTTTGTGAGTAGTCTGCCAAGCACAGCCAACCAAAAAGTAAATCTATGATTTGACAATGTGACTCTAGTCCACACTAATTCAACAGTTGATAATAATGGTGCAGTAGCCAAAATGTCTAAATAGCCTTTGGATACTGAATATTGCCTGTTGTGAGTAAGACAGTAGTGGTTCCCATTATACCAATAGATTATTTTTTATTTTAATGTATTTAATTGTCTTCAATACCAACTGCTATCAGCAGATGACATATGTGACCAAAACTCATCATTGTTACTCATATACAGTTCATTCACCCATTTCACCATAGAGTATCCTTTTTCTCCATCACATATCAAATAATCTTGCCTACATAATATTTTGCAGTCTGCACCCCTTAATATTCAGACCCCCTTACTTATTTGGTCTGCACAAAATATCCCAAGCCACAAGTGATATCTTCCTCCTCTCTTCAGTGCACCCCCAGAGAAATTCTCTATATTTCATGTCCACCTCCTGCAACAAACTTTGAAGAAGTATGAATGTTGCACCGGAAAAAATTATGCAAGGAGAATAAAACAGAATTTATGAACAACAGCCTGCCAACATAAAATAGATGCCTTGTAGACACTGCTCTAATCTTCTCTGTTATCTTCAAGATCAATTGATGATATTCAAATTTTTTTTTTGGACAACTCTTAATCTTTAATTTTCCACGTGACATGTTTAAGATCATAAAATTAAAATATATTTGATATATTTTTAGTTTAAGATTGTAGAATAGTGTAAATCTCCTTCATGGAGTTCTATTATTAATGTAATATATATAGAGTATACAATTGTATCCTAATAGAATTAGGATTTATATTTTACCTTAATTACATTAATTACACTAAATAATAATTACATAATATATTGTTAATATATAGGGAATATATTCACTATCACACCCCCTCATTCGGAGCGGGAGGAGGCCGAACGCTGAGACTGAACCTGAGGTCAAGGAACATTTGCCGAGGAAGCCCCTTTGTGAAGATATCTGCGTAATGAAATGAAGAAGGAACATGCAACACCCTAACGTGACCCATTGCAACCTTCTCACGAAAAAAGTGAATATCCATCTCATTATGCTTGGTTCGTTGATGCTGAACCAGGTTATGAGACAAGTAGACAACAGATATGTTATCACAGTAAACTAAAGATGCCTTATGTATGGGACAACGAAGCTCAAGAATGAGATTTCGGAGCCAACATAGCTTAACAACAACGTTCACAACGCCTCGATATTCTGCTTCTGCACTCGAACGGGAAAGTGTGGCTTGTCGTTTGACAGACCATGTTATGATATTATCCCCCAAAAACACACAATAGCCGGACGTAGAGCGACGGGTGTCCGGACAGCCTGCTAAATCTGCATCTGTGTAGGAGAGCAATCTAGTCGGTGCTGAGGGATATAAATGAAGTCCATAGTCAAGCGTGCCCTTATCGTACCGAATGATACGCGTAAGCGCTGTAAAGTGAGGCTCCCTAGGGGCGTGCATGAACAAGCACACCTGCTAAACCGCATATGCAATATCTGGCCGAGTGAAGGTGAGATACTAAAGAGCACCTGCGAGACTCCTAGAAAGAGATGGATCACTGACCGGATCCCCATAATTTGCACTGAGTTTGGACTTGGAGTCGACGGGAGTGGGCATGATCTTACAATTTTCCATTTTAGCCCTGTAGACGATCTCCTCTGCATACTTATGTTGACACAAGAAAGCATGGGCGGATCTGGTCACTGATATCCCAAAAAAATAACTCAACTTACCTAAGTCAGTCATAGCAAATTCAGACTTGAGTAGAGCGATGATCTCGTGCTTCAGGCCATTTGAAGAAGATGTCAGAACAATATCATCCACATATAACAAAAGGTAAGTTGTGTCAGTACCTCGATGAAAAATAAATAATGAATGATCACCCTTGCTGCACACGAAATCGATTTGTATGATGTATGTAGCAAACCTCTCATAGTAATCCCCAAGGGATTGTTTCAGCACATATAATGACTTACAAAGATGAAAAATATGATGAGAGGCCTCCGGATGCACAAATCCTGGCGGTTGATGCATATAGACGGTTTCTTTCAAATCCCCATGTAAGAAAGCATTCCTTACATCAAGCTGGTGAATATGTCAATTCTTCCCCATATCAATGCTCAAACCCGTGCGGATGGTCGCTGGCTTAACCACTGGGCTAAAAGTCTCACCACAATCAACACCTTCCTGCACCCATGTGCCATTTGCCACAAGTCTGGCCTTGTAACGTTCAAGGGCACCATTATCTCTGAACTTATGATGAAATATCCACATACAACGGATTACATTCACCCCCTCAGATCGCGGGACAAGATCCCAAGTGAGCTATAAAGTGAGCGCATTAAACTCCTCTCGCATGGCCGCATTCCAATTCGGGTCAAGTTTGGCTAATGTTGAGTTTTTAGGAATGGGTGAAATGGTTTGAGTCGATAGGTTAAAGTGCACTTTTGGTTTGTTGTGCACGAGTTTCCATGCGGTGAGTGGGGACGAAAATGGGTGGTGCATGAGGGCTCGGTGGTAACGGGCAGGACTGGGCAGCGGGGTCGAGACTGGGCAGTGGTAATGAGCAGTAGGGCTGGGCAAGTGGCGAGTAGAGGTGTAGTTTCGGGCAGTAATGGGGACGGTACCGGGCAGTGGGGTGGGGTTGATGGGATGGGTGGTTGGACAGGGAGGTTGCAGATTTTGTAGTACATTTTAGAGTAGATGGGAGGTGTCCGAGTCATTAAGGAAACCGTAATCAATGACTTGAAATTTTTGAATGTTGTCGAACGGGAAGACATACTTAACAAACGTGACATGGCGTGAGATTAATATTTTGTCTGTGGATATCCCATAGCACAAGTCCCCCTATGGTTTGACAGGAAACCGAGGAAGACGCACGGAGTGGAGTGAGGTGCTAATTTGTGAGGGACCGTGGAGGCCAGATTTGGGTATCAAAGACAACCGAAAATTCAAAGGTGATCATAAGAAGGGATCCGACAGAAGAGAATTTCGGTGGGTGTCCGATTCTGAATCGTACGGTTAGGTAAGATGGTAAGAATGTGTTCTACCATTTTTAATGCATAAACCCAAAAGGTAGGGGAGAGACGCTTGAAAAAGAAAGGTACGAATCATGTTGTTAATGGTGCGGAGAATTCTTTCTGCTTTAGCATTTAGAGGGGAAGTATGGGGGCAGGAGAAACGGAAAATCATGCCATTAGCCGCACAAAAATTATGAAAGTAGGAGTTATTGAACTCACGCCCATTATCCCATTGAAATATTTTGATGTCTTTTTCAAATTGTGTTTTAACCAATGTACGAAATTCAAGAAATTTGGAGTAGACTTGAGACTTAAGTTTAAGAGGATAGACCCAAATGAAGTGAGAGAAGTCATCCAAAAATACCAGATAATATTTATGACCTAGGTTGCTGGTTATAGGAGATGCCCATAAATCCGCATGAATAATATTAAAGGGAGAGAAAGTAATACTCGAAGAGGACGTAAATGGAAGTCTAGCATGTTTCCCTAGATGACAAGAGGAGCAACTATGGGCAAGGTTCCCTTTATTACATTGGATTAACTTATGGTTTCGAAGAAAATAAAAAATATAGGCTCCGGGGTGACCAAGTCTATTATGCCATGTTGAGGAGGAGATGTCAGCTAGAGATGTGGGAGGATTGACACTGACAATGGACGTGGATAGGAAAGGATAGAGATCCCCCTCACTATTGCATCTTGTAAAAAGTTTCCCCGTACATAGGTTCGTTATAGAAAAACCAAATTAGTCAAAATTAATGGATACGAAATTATCGGTGGCAAATTTTCTGACAGAGATTAGGTTCTTGATAATGTAAGGGGCATACATGACATTTTTACAGGAGAAGTGGGGATGCAGTGGTGGGGTTAGTATGTGGTCAAACCCTTGTATTGGAATGCGATGACCATTTTCGACCATAATAGATTGAGGAGTATTTAAATTGCGCAGTTGAGGAAGATTACCAGAATAGTTTGTGAGGTGAAATGTAGCGCCCATATCCATATACCACGTATTATCGTGTTGTTGCTGGGCCGCTGTGTAGTGGGCCTGGTGGTTGGACAGTGGTCAGGTGGTGCTGGGCTGATTGGCAGTGGGCCTCGACAGTGTGCTGGGTTGCTGTGTAATGGGCCTGGTGGCTGGACAATGGCTCAGTTGTACTGGGTCGATGGGCAGTGGGCCTCGGCAGTGCCCATTGTTGCTGCTGAGTCTGACATGGAACGAGACTGGGTGACTGAGCCTAACGTCGAAGCTGTTACTGAGGACGCGGGCTGGCCCACTGACTTAGGTATTGGGCATACATCTGATAATTTGTGATGTCAGGTGTTGAGGAAGCGAAAGCGGGAGAAGTTGTGTAGGCCGTGGGTGACGCCATTAGGGCTGCCAAAAAATAGATAAGAAAGAGAGGGGTTTGGGATATATAAATATGAGGTGTATACGGGCAGTATCAGCCGTATACGAGTGTATATTGGCTTGGGAAGTATGTAGAAGGCTGTATCCGAGGTGTATATGGGCAGTGGAAGCCATATACTAAGTGTATATCGACGTAAGAGGGCGATATACAGAGTGTATATCGCGGCAGACGGGTTTAAAGCAGTCGAATACATGGTGTATATCGGCTGTGTATAATGATGTATACAGGTTTTATATGGGCAGGAAGGGATATCACCATATACGAGTGTATATCTACTGTGTATAGGCTCAGATATCGTCTTTGTGTATAGGCAGATAATCGTCGCAAGATATAGCGGCAGAGAGGGGCAGAGAGGGTATATCAGTCGTATGCCGGTTGTTTCCGGTAGATATGGCGTCGGAAAAATTAGGAGTAGGGGGTGGGGGCGGCCGAAATATTGTTTAGGGATTTTTGACTTCTGATACCATGTAGAATAGTGTAAATATCATTCATGAAGTTCTATTATTAATGTAATATATATATATATATATATATAGTATACAATTGTATCCTGATAGAATTAGGATATCTATTTTACCTTAATTATATTAATTACACTAAATAATAATTACAGTATATATTGTGAATATGTATGAAATATATTCACCATCAAAGATTATTAAATTTTTAAAAAATTATTTATTTTTTAAAACTTCATGTGAAAACTTGATAAACAAATTGAAACGGAGAAACTATTAGAAAAGGATCAGCTACTCAGCATTGGTCAAATCCAAGATAAGTATAATGCCAGAACAAAAGCAAAACTGTTAGGTCGACGTAAAGTGGTGTCCAATTAATTTAAACAGTTAGGTAGAAAAAACAAAAGAGAAGCAGCCACACAAAGTAAATCTAAAAAAAAAAAAATTAATGATAATAGTGTTGAGGGATCGGTACTACTATCTCTAGGAATAATAGCCGAATATAAAAAAAAGGATAAAAGAAAGGAAAAAGATGTAAAGTTGTAAACAAAGAAGACATTGATGAAAAAGGAAGGGAGCTTCATAAAGACGAAAGAGCCACATAAGTTTTTGAAAATTTTTAGCAATAAGAACGTAATATATTCACAACTAAAATAAAAAAAAATAGAAATCAGTGATGGACAAATTTTGTACCTAAGCAGCAAAATTTGTTGCTAATCTTACTTAGTAATGATTTATTAAAAACATATGTTAGCTATGAGCATATTAGCAACGAAGCTCATAGCTAATTCTAATTTTTCTATGGTAACTTATTCGCACTTGATATTTTTATCAAATAATATAATTTTTTTAGTTAAAATTATAGGAAAGGTGCAAGGTGATAAATATATGTTTATATTTATTGAGCTGAGGTACTTTTGGGTTCAAGTAAATTTTTGCAATAAAAAGGCTCTCAGAAGAGAAATTGGGAAATTATTTATTTAAACAGTGTAACATCAAATCAATAAATATATAATATATATTTTTATGTGCTTTTTTTTTTATCCGTAGTCAACTTACATATATTCTACTATCAATTATTTATAGCTTAATTATAATAAATTTAATACAAACATTGAAGGCGAATTTAAAAACAAAAAAAAACATAGAGGATCCTTGACGTTTGACTCATTAAGCTTTGCGGTGTTAATCAAATTCACGATATTTTTGGTTTTTTTGTTGACGAAGGAACCCGCAGCCTACTCTATCGAAATACAAGACAGCAGAAACTCCTGATCGACGCAATAAATGCAAATAACGCCACCGATTAACCACACTTTGGCAAAGAATGCGCGACATACTCAACTAAAAAGGCGATGACGGATCAAACGCGCGACTCATGGCCTCACGCTATCAAGCTACTCCAACTTGAGTATCATATTCTTGGTTCTATTTTTGTCGGCAGGAGGCAATAATAGGCAGGCAGCCCTTCAATTCCAAAAGTAATATTTTTGACACACAATTTTGGGACCCATCTTTCACCAGAGCAATTTCCGTATGATTCTTTGGCTCCCATATTGTCTTTTATTAGTGCTAAGGTCACTCTCACAATACGTTATTGTTTCATCAAATATCTATTACCTTCAAAGATAAATATATCGTTACTATCGGAAAAAGATTAATCTTTTATGATATTTGTTAAAATTTAGCTTGTCGGTGATTTTTTCAATAGATTTTTTGTCAAATTTTTTATTATCGATGAGTCAATATTTGACGAAACATTAGCTGGAAGTAGCAATTTTCTGATAGTTTGTATATAATATTGATTTGGTAAAATCAGTAATTTTTTCCCACTAAATATTTACATATAATAAATTGCAAACTCGACAGCATAAGTAGATTATGAATTCGAAGGCAAGTACAAGCAGTTATTAGAATTCATTGATAGACTATACCGTACCGTGTGTATCCCACTGATATACACGGTTTTCGCAATTAGTGTATCAAAAATAGTAGTTAATTATATGGTATAATTACCATAATTGTAGAAACAGTATATATCAGTGGGATATACACGGTATAGTCTATCATTCATAAACTTCAAGTACTAGCTCCATCGGTAAAAGCCTAGGCCGATGGAAATAATAGTTACTTCCTCCGTCTCAATTTATGTAGTATTTTTCGCTTTTCAAAAGTCAATTTGACTAAATTTTGAAGCTAAATTAAATCAGATTAACTTAATATTTTAAGATTAAAATTTATATATTTGAAAAAATTATAGTTACAAATTTTAGCATTAACTTTATTGCATGTGATAGCTAGCTGAATACTGGGAAGAAAATATATTAATGGATTTTTATTAATTAAGAGGCCTTCGTTAACTTTGATAGTGGAAGTTGAGGTGTATAAATCCAATTTTTAGTTCATTAATTGTACTTGAAAACAATTAAGGAATAAACCAAAAGACAATAGGTTTGTTGTACCTGCGAGTTGTTCTAAGCCGGCAAGCTGACATTTTTTTTCCTTCTATAATAAGTTGAAAAGAAAGCATATACAATATATAGCAGAAATTTATAGTAGTATGTTTGCAAATATGACTAAAGTAAGTTTTTATACATAAAGTAACTTAAGTTCATTGAGAAGAAAATGAATATGCACTTCATGCAAAATGTCAGTTCATATACTCCAAGGTTAATTAATCATGAGTTTATGACTATGTAACTTTCATTGGCAAATAACATGCTATATTTAGTTGAAATATACAGATGATGTACAAAATTCTTTATACCATAAGATAAACTAATCCTTAATTCATTAGCTAAATGTAGAGGTGGCAAACTTAACTCATGAAATCATACGCCAAACATGCTCAAGTTTAGGCGGGTTATTGATCCGCCATTTATTAGCTCAACCCGTTTCAGTCCATCAAAATTTGGGTTGATATCTAACCCAAATTAATCCATGAGAATTCTTGTCAAAATATGTGCAAAAAGAAATTTTCTTATTTGATATGTTATATATAGCCATAATAAAGAAAAATAATACTTCATCCGTCCCAATTTATATGATGTAATTTGAATTGCTACGAAGTTTAAGAAATAAAGAAATACTTTTGAATCTTGTGGTCTAAAACAAGTCAATATTTGTATGGTTATAGATCATCTCGTTAAACGTAAAAGGTAAAGTTTAAAGTTAAATTGTTTACAAATAAGAAAATGTGTCATTCTTTTTGGAACAGACTAAAAAGGGAAGTGTGTCATATAAATTGGGACAAAGTGAGTAATTTATTAGGTACTGAAAATTATTAAAGAATAAATAAGGCAACTAAAGCTTAGTAAGAATTAGGCGGTTCGGATTTTGACTGCTTTTTAGTCATTTCGACCCAACCCATTTTAGCCCAAGTAATATTTGGACGGGTCAATAACTCACTCATTTATTAACTTAGCTCATTTTGACATGTCCAAATTCAGCTCAACCGCTCATTTGACACCCTAGTTAATTGGGAGAAAAGAAATGCATTCGAGCCCCAAAGCTAGACTAACATGAATGTAGCTAAAATATGGGTGACGGGCTCGGCTAAACAAAATAATTGTGATTCAATTCTGCATCTGTTATAAGAAATCTATTGAAAATATAAAAATTATTAATTTAAAATTTAATAATTTTAATGGACTAGAATTCCGAACCCATTAGCTCAAATTTTGACACCGTCTCTATATAACGGACTTCAAGAGGAGGGGTTTAATAGAAAAAGAAACGGAAAAAATTGTACGTGGCTATTCAGCTGTAGGTCAAAGGACACTTTGCTTAGGTAATTCTGTGATTTTGCTATGCCCCTAAGCTCGAAATTTATTTACAAGCAGCAGTCATGTCGAAACCATGACATTTTATTATATAGAAACGAGTTTTACAACATATATTAGAGCTCAAATCAAAATAAAGATATCGGCCGATACAGTAAAATAGTTTAACTATGATGAACGTTTTGAGTACTGATATAAATATTGACAATTCATATGGAATTTTAATGGAAATCAAGAACATAGTGTAATCACATTTCTTAAAAATCATAAAAAAAATATAATAGAAAAGGAAATGTACAAGTATGAACCAATAAGAAAGAAAGACTCTAAAAGTACACCAAATAATAATAAAAAAGGTGAAAATATATATTTAACTGACACAGAAATATTAAATACTTACACCTAAAGTTAGAAAGACAGGAACAACAAACATCAGGATTATAAAAAGAAAATACAAAATTAAAAATACATAATAATGAGGAATGGTTGAGTAACTATAAAAAAATATAAACATAAATTTAAAGATACAAAGAAAATACTAAAAGAAATAAAGATAGAATTAAAACAAACGAAAGATGAATTGAATGAAGTTAAACAAGAATGGAAGAATTAAAAGAAGAATTATATGTTCTAAAAGAACAAATGACAAGGTTGAAAGGGAAAAGGAAGGTAAAGAAAATATATAAAACAAGTGATGAAAGTACTACTAGTAATAAAAAAAATATATAGTGATACAGATAGTAATATTGATAAAGAAACTACTAATCTTATAAAGAAAAATGAATTAACTAATCAAGAAATACAAATAGCAAAATTTATAGAAGAAGTAGATGATGATGAAAACTTAGAAATAGTAAAAGAAAATAATCAAATAATAGAAGCTTTAGAAAAATTGAAAAATGTAAATGCAATTATAGAAGAAGAACCTCAAAGCGATGTAGAAGATGAATTTAACAGACATATAGAAATAGAAATAGAAACAAATGATATAATAAATAAAGATACAAATGAGTAATGACTATCCTGAAGAAGAATTAATAGACTCTAATTTAGAAATAATAAGAAGTCGAACATCCTAAAATACCAGAACATATACTAGTAGGACAACAAGCTGAATTTAAAGAATTTGTAGAATCAATGTCACAAGGTGTAAACCTTAATGGATACTTCCTAGATTTAGATAATGTTTATGATGAACAAGAGATAAGTAGAAAAATAAATGATTGAAATCTTGGAATGTATATAGCATTAATGAATTCTACACATACTGATAACCTAGATTACATTTATGACTTAATATCTAAAACATTAATTGGAAAAGTGCATTTTGGATAGAATCTATAGCATATCAACTAAGATTAGAAGTGATGAGTCATGCAAGAGACTGAAAATATATGCTAATGATATTTGATATTGTACTAAAAAGAGAACTTTTTAGGAGAAAAATGGTTAGTAGCACGAGAAAACGTATTTACAGAAAGAAAAACTGAAATAATAATAAATCTAAATAACATAAAATGTTATAAAATTAATAAACTACAAGAATATACAATAAGTTTTAGTAAATTCTTTTATGAATCAAGATTTTTACCACAAGAAAATTTAATATATCAACAACTTTACTATGATCATTTACCAACACCGTATAACACTGAAGTATCTAAGGAATATAACCACTTAGAACCAAGAGAAAACACGTTAGGAGAAAGGATAAGAGTACTAAGAGCATACTTAATGCGAAAATGTGAAGAATATAGAATGCAACAAAAAAATTAAAAAAGATAAGAAACTAGGATTGAAAGAAATATGTGGATTCACATAACGACGATTGATATTTGGATGTGATGATAAAAGAAAAGAAAGGAGATATAAAAAATGTCGTAGACATAAAAATATCAAAAGAAAGGATATAAAAAATACAATAGATACAATAAACCATACTACAAACCTTATAGGAAAAAAAAGATTTAAAAAATATAGAAATACTCCTGAAACGAGGAAAAAATTTAAATATAAAAGAAAATTTAGAAAAAGAAAGTATATATAACCTTTAGAAGAAAACCCTAAAGAATGTAAATGTTGGGATTGCAATGAAAAATGACATTATGCTAATAAATCTACAACAGATAAACGAAGATAATAATAAATTGTATGAATATGAAGACTTTTATGTTAGTCAAACTGAAGAAGAAAGTGAAACAGAACCAGAAAATATTAACTCTATTAACCCAAACTCAGATAGTGAAAATAGCTCAGAATAAAATAGAATTACAAGAAGAAACGAAAAAATTAGATAAAACTTACTGGAAAAGATGTGTAGAATTAGATAAAGAAAAAAAAAATCAGAAGAAGAAAAAACTATTGGAAACAATGCGAAAGAGAATATGCCTATAAATTTAGTATCGTTACTAGTGAAGCAGGATACAAATATTACCATGATAGATATAAAAAGGTAACTAAGAATTTTAGTAAAATAAGAGAAAGAGAAAGAGAAAGAGAATTAGAGAGAATAAGACAAGAAATCGCAAAAAATCAAAAAATCAAAAAATTAAACATCTAATAGTAGCAATTTATAGAAGCTCATATAGAATATAAGCCTAATAAAATGATAAAATAAAAAATCTTTATAGATAGTGGAGCAAATTTATGTTTAGCAAGAAAAGAAGTATTAGAATTACACGAATAGAAAAAATCTAAAACTCATAGAATAAGAGTATCATGATTTAATGAACAAATAAAAGAGTTAGATATAATAGCAGAAAACATGAGAATAATATTGGATAAAATAATATTTCGACTACCGATAATATAACAAGAAGACCATATGAGACAACAAGTATTATTAGGAAATAATTTCTTAGACCTTTTTTAAAACACAAGTTATAAACAATAATACTTTAAGTTTACAAACGCCTTTTAATAAATGGATAATACTAAAAAAAATATTACCAATACAAAACATTACGATTATGTAATATAGATCAAATAGGAATAATAATCTACAACTATTAAAAGAAAAATATCTTAATATATTATAAATGAATTTTGGAGAAAATCCAGTACAACTATGGGAAAAAGAAAAAATATATGTTGAAATCAAGTTAATAAATCTCAATGATACAATTAGATGTAAGCTTGTTAGATAAAGTCCAACAGATCAAAAAGAATTTGAAACTCGGATAAAAGAATTATTAGAGTTAAAAATAATACAAGAAAGTAAAAACACACATAGTAGCCCAGTCTTTTTAGTAAGAAAACATAGTGAACAAAGAAGAGGAAATGCTAGGATGGTAATTGATTATAGAGAACTAAATAAAAAGACAAAATTTAATGAATATTTTTTACCATACAAAAGAAACCTTATTAATATATTAGGAGGGAAGAAATGATTTAGTAAATTTGACTGTAAAAGTGGATTTTGGCAAATTAAATTAACAAATGAATCAAAACCTTTAACGGCCACAATGAATAGAATGTACTACCATTTGAATTAAAAAATTCACCACAAATATTTCAAAGAAGAATGGACCAAGTGTTTAGAAGATTAACATAATTTTGTATAGTATATGTTGATGACATATTAATATATAGTGATAATTTGGAAAATCATATAAAATATCTAGAAGAATTTATAAAAACGGTGAGACAACATGACATAATATTATCTGAAAAGAAATCTGAAATTTTCATGAATCGTATAGAATATTTAGGATATATTATAGATAAAGAAGGATTACAATTGCTAGAACATGTTGTAACAAAAATAAAGAATTTCAAAGATAAATTAGAAAATAAAAATGAAGTACAACAATTTCTAGGAGTAGTAAATTATGTTTCAGACCACATAAAGATTTACCACTCTTAAGAAAATCATTACAAGAATTAACTAGAAAAAATATAACATTTGAATAGACATAAGAACACACTAAAGCTATAAATGAAATAAAAGAAAAAGTAAAGCCTTACCAAAACATAGAATACTAACAGAACAAGATCAATTAGAACTTTTTACTTATGCTAGTGATATAGGATAGAGAGCAGTCCTCATAGCTTATGATAAAGATGATATAGATAAAGAAAAATCACTGATATGTGGATATGGAGGTGGAACATGCAAGCCAAATGAGAAAAATTATCATATTAATAAAAAATAACTATTAGCTATAAAATTTGAAATAAAAAGATTTCATTATCACTTATTACCAGTAAAATTTGTTGTTAGAACTGATAACACTCAAGTAAGATCTTTCATCACGAATAAAATAGACCTTTTACCATAATTAAATAAAAGAAGGTAATGTCAATCATTCTTTTGTTATAATGATTTTATTGTTAAAATATCTCTGGAACTAAAGAATATTTTAGCTAATTTTCTTAGCATGTACAACAATGTCAGTCAATAGTGACAATATGGAAGACTATATTACCAATGTGGTAGAAATCATTACTCATACCCATGAAATCATCATTACCAAATTACAAGAAAATACACATCTAGCAAACCTACTTAAAGATGTAGTACAAGACTTATAAATCCTAAAAACCTTAAAATCCCCTAAACCTACTAAAGAAAAACCAAATATTCCTACCACACTCCCAAAATTTTTTACATCCAAACTTGCAACCATTCCATCTACTACACCATCTTCTCATAAACCAGCAACGATAGAAATAAGTGATAGATTGAAGCATAAACCTGATCATATTACTGCTTACGAACAAATAAATAAATTTTATGATTATAAATCTAACCCCAATATTTTGCTAAGTGCTAAATTAAGTAAATATCCAAGATATTTATGTAGTGAAACTGCGAACCCTGACATAGTAGTTAAACTTTTTACCTATGGCTTTATTGATAAAATAATAGTAGATGAAACTTTGTATAATATTTCTAAACTTCCTAGTATTATTGTAGAATCTACTAAAGCAATGATAGATTCATTTGAAAAAGTTATATACGGTATACAATTATTTGATGCTTCAACTGACCTGACAGGTAAATCTATTGTAATTTGTCAATTATTTAGAGTTGGAAGAAACAACAATATTAGTGGAGATGACAGAGATCTAAAAATGAAAATACAAACAAATTTCAAGAATGGCTAAGTGCCGAAAGAGCAATTGGACTATTAACATTGAAATAAAAATAGAAGACATGCTAAAAATAAGGAAAGCTTGCATTATTGGAACCACAAAAGGTGGAGATGTGGAAGAATTGATTGCCCTATACTACAACAATGATTTGTTATCCCATGACACTATTAAACTTACTAATATGCATGATAGAATTATGAATCTAAAACATAAACATGCTAAAGAAACTCTGGATCAATATCAGTTATTAACAAGCCAGAGAAAAAGACATGTGATCAATACTAAACATATTATCAATACTACTGATACTACTGTGAAAAAAGAAGGATCATCTGACCATTTTTGCATGATAAAAGAAGGTCCAATATAGTTTTAACTACAGGAAGCCCATTATGATACTCTAACGGCCCAATGTAGTCCAACTACAGAAATGTCCATGTTACAAATCATATTATCATACTACTCATACAATCCAACAAAAACAAGAAGAAATTCAAGAAGACATGACAGAAGAAACAAGACAAATGAGCTAACACCAATGAAGACAACTGGAAGAGACAATAGCAGCCGGCCTTAGCAAAAACCGTCGGACCCACAAAAATGACAGAAGGACAAATCAACAATGACAGAAAAAGTACTATAGCCTTTTAGACTTTTGAAAAAAGTTTTTGTAATTTTACTATCATGTAATCAGATTATTATACGTTTTACGACTTTTTAAAAAACGTTTTTCAATCATAGAATCAGTTGATGTTATCTATATAAAGAGCCTCTTAATTAACTTATTCAATAAAAAATTGTTAATCATACCACTATGATTGATATCCTACTTTAATCTTAATTAACGGATATTTCTTCCTTTTAGGTGGGTAAATTATTCTCTTCAAAAGAAACACGTATTTCCTTCTTTAATTTCTTAATATTCCTTCCTTCATTCCCCCCCCCCCCCCAACCCAAACAAAACTTTGGGGAGTTGTTTACTTGTTCTAGATATGTTCAAAGTTCAATTATTTAATAAAGAATTTGGTAGTATGAAACCAAATATTATATTACAAAATGTAAGTAGATCAAATATGGATTAATATTTGTCTAATTATAGACAAAATAATATATAATTGTATTTCCAGTTCATTGAACCTGAACAGCCCCATTTCAGCCCTTTTCATTTAATTATATACTTTTTGACACATATCAATCATCTAAGTGTATATAGCATTATTCCCATAATATACTGAAGTTGTTGAAGGCATGTGGAAGTTGCTAAGAATTGCGAGGATTATACCCATATTCCTTTGTCAATCTTAAATTATTAAAGCCCTAAATCCATCGCCAAATAGTTTACTTATGATATTGTATTTTCTTTATAATTAAGAAATACTCGAGGACCAATGATATACGGTTCAAAAATCAGACAATAATTAGCATGCCATTTTGTCATTCTCCATGCTTTTGTTAGTAGCAGGACTCGAACTTGTGATATGCGCTGATTCATACATCACGTGTCACGTTTTTACAACTCGATTTTTCAAAAATAGTGATAATATTATAATTTTCACAAATATTTAAAGAACCAAGAAAAAGCACGAGGAAAAATACTAAGAACATCCAAAAAGTAGAAAAAAAGTGTAGTCAGCCAAGTTATGATACGGTAGTTTTTGAAAGAAATAATCTCTTGATTATTTTCATTAATTGAAAGAATATATATACAATTTATATATTTCCATAATAGGAGAATCCTATTCCTATTCTACTCCTAAAACCTTATTCTACTTGGATACTAACTATACAATTATGGTAATACAATTATGGTAATACAATTATGATAAATATACAATACTAATTACACCCAAATATTACCTAAACTAAATATACACAATGTACCATATATACTATGTACCGTATGACATACATATGATATACCATATATCATATGTATATCTAACACACCCCCGCAGTCAAATCGGGTGGTCTTCGAACGCTGAGACTGTCTATAAAATCTTCAAAAAGGACAGAGGGAAGACCCTTTGTAAAGATGTCGGCTATTTGATACCGGGACGGGACATGGCAGACGCGTACCTGACCACGAACAACCTTTTCGCGAACAAAGTGAATGTCCATCTCGATATGTTTAGTACACTGGTGCTGAACCGGATTACCCGATAGATAGATAGCACTAATATTATCACAATAAACCAAGGTCGCTTTCTGGATAGGACAATGAAGCTCTAACAACAAATTACGTAACCAACATGATTCAGAGACCACATTAGCTACCCCTCGATACTCAGCCTCGGCACTGGAGCGGGACAAAGTCGACTGACGTTTCGCAGACCAGGAGACCAAGTTATTAACAAGAAACATGCAATAGCCAGACGTAGACCGTCTAGTGTCCGGACATCCACCCCAATCAGCATCTGTATACGAGACAAGTGTGGAAGTCGAGGAAGGATAAAAATGCAAGCCATAGTCAAGTGTACCCTGAATATACCGAATGATGCGTTTGAACGCATTCATGTGCTCAACTCTGGGATTATGCATAAACAAACACACCTATTGTATGGCATACGTAATATCTGATCTCGTGAATGTGAGATACTGAAGGGCCTCTGCAAGGCTGCGATAGCGGGTCGGGTCCTCGTATGGTGCGCCGGCCGCAACACCCAATTTGGGTTTAGTATCAACCAGAGTGGAAGTGGACTTACAGGATGACATCCCATCCCTCTCAATAATCTCGGTTGTATACTTCCTCTGTGACAAGAACAAGCCACCGACATGACGAGTGACAACAATCCCCAAAAAATAACTCAAGGGCCCCAAGTCTTTCATAGCAAACTCAGAGCTGAGCATTGTCATGATAGACTGGCGTAAGACATTGGAAGATGCAGTCAAGATAATATCATCCACATATAGAAGTATATAAGCCAAAGATGAACCACGACGATATATGAACAAAGAATTATCCGACCTGCTGTGAGTGAACCCAATAGTCGAAACATAGTCAGCAAACCTCTTATACCAGGCCTGTGGAGACTGCTTAAGCCCATACAATGACTTCTTCAATAAACAGACATGGTGAGGATATTTGGGATCCCTAAACCCCAAGGGCTGATGCATTTAGACTGTCTCCTTGAGATCAACGTGTAAGAAATCATTCTTCACATCTAATTAATGAATGGGACATGCTTTCGAAAGAGCCAAGCTGAGCAGAGTGCGAATGATAGCCGGTTTGACCACCAGACTAAATATCTCACCACAGTCCACACCAACCTGCTGAGTCTTACCATCACCCACAAGCCGAGCCTTATGCCGTGCAAACGAACCGTCTGAATTGTCCTTATGAGAAAAAATTCACATAGACCTAATAATATTAATACCAGATGGATGGGGCACCAACTCTCACGTCTTATTATCAATAAGGGCATTGTATTCATCGGTCATAGCAATTTTCCAATTCGGGTAATTTAATGCAGACACAGGATTACGAGGTAAGGGTGATTTAAGAGCACTAAAATGTAAATTAAAATGCCTTTTAGGTTTAAAAATACTCCGCTGACTACGACTGATTGGTCTATGACCCGAGAAAGGATTGGGCGGAATGTGGGAAGTTTCTAGACTCGGTATGGATCGCCATCGTGCGGTGGGCTTGCCCATTTCGGAAAAGCAGCTTGATGGGGATGCAGAACTGGACCGGTTCGATGTTAGCGGATCGCCCAATTGCTGAAACTAGCCCAGTGACAAAACTGGGTAGAGAGGGCTGTGACGGACCAGTGGGACCAACGGGTAATGGGCCCGCTGAAGAATTTTGGGTACGGGACATGTCTGAAAAATGGTGAATAATATACGGGGGTATACCATCATCCAAAAAATTATACTAACTAGGCACAGGATTACTCACTTTAGCAAACGGAAATTGGGATTCATAAAAAATGACATGGCGACTAATGATAATTTTATTAGAGGATAAATCAAAGCATTTGTAACTACGATGATTAGACGGAAAACCCAAAAACACACATGGAGTAGACCGGGCCTGGAGTTTGTTAATTGTGGTGGGCGGAAATAGTGGATAACACAAACACCCAAAGACCCTAAGATGTGAATACGAAGGGGTTTAATTAAATAGAATGTGAAGGGGGGAAGAATATGTCAAACATTTGGAAGGAATTATGTTAAGGAGATATGTAACCATTTGTAGAGCATGATGCCAAAAAGACGGGGGTACGGAAGCATGAATCAATAAAGTTCGGACAATGTTATTAATGATACGAATTTTGCGTTCGGCTTTCCCATTTTGTGAAGAAGTATGAGGACAAGAAAAATGAAAATTGATCCCATTATTAGCACAGAATTCCCGAAACACCCCATTGTCATACTCTTTGCCATTATCACATTGAATATTTTTTATTTCTCGTTCGAATTGAGTTCTAATGAATGCTCTAAATTTTAAGAAGATGGAAAAAACTTGAGATTTTTTCGCTATCGGAAAAGTCCATAAAACTTAGAATAATCATCCAAAAAGAGAACATAATACCGATGACCCAAAGAACTAAGAGCAAGAGATGTCCATAAATCACTATGAATAATATCAAATGACATTAAAGTATGAGAAGTGGAGTCTACAAATGGCAACTTAACTATTTTTCCTAAAGAACAAGATTGATAATTCGGAGTACTACACACACTCTTACAAGAAATAAATTGTTTTTATCTAAGGAAGATAAAATAGATGATCCCGGATGACCTAGACGAGCATGCCACAAGGAAGGAGCCAAAGCGGCAAAAGTGGATGACATTGCGTGACTCGAGAAACCAGAATGTGGCGTGATAGGATAAATATCACCCCTACTATCACACATCATGAAAGGACTCTCCGTTTTGAAATATTTCACAAAAAAACCAAATGGATCAAATTCTATGGACACAGAATTATCAGTGGTGAATTTTCGGACAGACACCAAATTTTTAATCAATTTTGGAGCGTGAAGGGTATTTTCAAAATAAGGGGTAGATGGAGGGAGACAATGTTTTCTGACCATAACCACGAATTGGAATTGAATTACCATTACCAATAATTATACCACGAGTGTTGCTCAAATTGGAATAAGACGAGAGAGTACCTGAGTCGGACGTCATGTGAGTAGTGGCGCCGGTGTCCATGTATCAATTTGGGTCCGAAGAATTTATTCCAAGCGTGTGCATCGCATCTTCAATGTCGGAAGGAGTGGGGCCCACTGCATGATGGGCCTGAGGGGGCTGGGGACCAAGTACACTGGATTGATGTCCCGCCCGTAATCAAGCGAACCACCGGGTCAAACCGATTGGGCACGAAAAATATTGTTGGGCGATCCGGTGGCGAATCTGGCTGTTGGGCCGTAGGGACTGTTGGGCTAGTACCCACTGGCCCAGGCCTACGGCCTGGGGGCCTAAGGCTGGGATCAGTTGGGTGGTGGCCCACTGCTAGTATTTTGAGACCTACTACCACCGTGACCATCTTCGGAACCACCGCGTTTGCCCCCGCAATTTTTGGTATTATTTTTCTGACTATTTTTGCCGCCACCATGAGTATTGTTTTGGCCGAAATTATCAACACCACCCGGAGATTTTGTAAAGGACGTCATCATGAATATGGGACTAGCACTGGTAGCCGCCTTTTTGTCCAAGCCGGCTTCTTCGAGGGTAAGCATAGAACGAGCCTGATAAAATTGTGGAAGAGGGTTGCTCTGATGAAGAAACGTGCCAACACCACTATATGCCTCTGAAAGGACTACAACCATTTGTAGGACCAAACGATCATTCGAAACAGGCGCGCCAACGTTGCGGAGTTGGTCCGCCAATTCCTGTAACCTTTTATAATATGCTGAAATGTTTGGGAAATTTTCCATATAGATGTGGAAAAATTCCTGCTCAAGGATAACAACACGAGAATTCTGATTATCTTGAAATATATCACATACTCTATTCTATTCCTCCATCGCCGTAGCGTCGGGTTCGATAATCGTTTGCAAGAGGTCGCTAGAAATAGTGGAGTAAATCCACTGAAGAACAGTAGCATCAAGAGTCATCCATAATGTAGGATCATCCTCTGGTTTGGGCACCTCCATATCTGTAGGAGCCGCGGGGATAATATGATGGAGAACTTGATGCGAGCGTGCATGTATTTTGAACAGTTCGGTCCACGACGCGTATTTGACGTTTTCTATTTCAAAAATGATAGGGATTTGATTCTTGATATTAGAAACAGTAAGGACAGGGTGAAACATGTTCCTAGCCATAATAGCAACACATGACGTATGAATTGGGGAGAAAAATTTGGGAAGAGAAAAGTAATTTCCGAGCACAGAAACCGAGGAAGGGGGATCGGATTCGGTGGTTTGGACGGAAATATTAGGGAGAAAATATTAACCTAGACTCTTGATACCATGAAAGAAATAATCCCTTGATTATTTTCATTAATTGAAGAGTATATATACAATTTACATATTTTCATAATAGGAGAATCATATTCCTATTCTACTCCTAAAACCTTTTTCTACTTGGATACTAACTATACAATTATGGTAATACAATTATGGTAAGTATACAATACTAATTACACCCAAATATTACCTAAACTAGGTATACACTATGTACCGTATGATATACATATGATATATGGTATAGCATATGTATATCTAACAGTTTTTATATCCAAAAAACACCGAGGACCAATGATACACGATCTGAAAATCGGTGAATAATAGGTTTGTTCCTTTATCATTCTTCACTTTAGTATCAGACTTTTGCTTCTGAAAGATAGGATTCATGTAAGAATGATGCCGGTAGGCTTGGAACTGGGCCTGGCCTAGTTGCTCGTCGGCTATGGGCACGATGGTACAACCCACGACCACTGTCAGGCCCACTGGGCTGGTCCACTGCGGGGCTACCACTGCTGGCCACCGGAATTGTTCCTGCTACCATTTCCTCCGCCACCGGAATTTCGGTGGCCTCCACTTTTGTTATTTCCGCAATTTTCACCCCGATTTCTACCACCATTTTGCCCTTTTTGTCCTCGATTTTGTTGTGTAGGTTCAAAATTGGTAGTACCTCATTTGTTGGGGTAGCAATCATGGTGGAATTTGAGACGGTTGCAGCTTTTTTGGTGAAATCTGCCTCTTCAAGAATAAGCATTGAACGAGCTTGGTATAAAAGTGGTAGAGGGTTGCTTTGTCGGATGAGCGTTCCCACGCCACTATACGTGTCGGAAAGGCCAGCAACCAATTGTAAAAACAAGCCATTGTTGGTAACCGACGAACAAACATTCTTGAGTTGATCCGACACGACTTTGAGGCGTTGACAATACGCCGACGCATTCGGAAAATCCGCCATGCCGGTGGTGGAGAATTCTTTCTCCAACGCGACAAAGCGAGAATTTTTGTTGTCTTGAAAAGTATCCCACAAGCGACTTCAGGCCTCTATTGCCGTAGAATCGGGTTCCATTATTGTGTGCAACAAATCACTAGAGATAGTTGCATAAATCCACGAGAGAACTGTGGCATCAAGAGGTTCCCAAAGTTCTTTTTCATAATCTATTTTAAGACCTTTTCTTTGCCTTTTTTCTAGTAGGATTATGTGATGAATAACCGGTAGGAACGGCAACAGATTTTAAAGAGCTCTGCCCAAGTTGCATAATGACCATTTTCCATCTCCAGAGTGACAGAAATATGTGTTTTGATGTTAGAGACGGCAAGAGCGGGATGAAATGTGAATTTGGATTCCGACATTATTGACCGGAAAGAGGAAAACAGTAATGGAAAATAGTAAAAAGTAAGAGGAAGGGTGGTGGTCGGTCGGTGGGGGAAGGGGGGGGGGGGTTGGCCGATTTTGTTGGAGTAATTTTTGTTTAGGGTAGTATCTTTTCCCTAATCTTCTGATACCATGTAAGAATGATTAGAATAATTAGAATATTTTCCTCAATATTCATCTTTCCACAATGTGGTAAATATACTCCTATTACAAGCTACAATTAAGCTAATGAAAAGAATATGATGAAGAGAGAATCATGACATCTAATCTCTTAATATAATTCTAATTTACTTTCTACCATTTACATATGATTCTATAATAATTACTAATTACAATTATGAATTACTAATTATTCTATCATCTATCAATTATTCTATCAATTCAAACTTGTAATGTGCGTTAATCTATACATTATGTATTGCGTTCTTACCATCAATATTCAGAGATAGTTGTAATATTATATTTTAATAATTAAAGAATCATGAAAAGAACATGAGAGAAATACTAAGAACAGCCAAAAAGTTGAAACAAGAGTATAGCAAACAAAAAATTGGACAATGTTTGATACCTTAGGAGAATCAAATGATTGGGTATGATTGGTTTGGAACATTCTTTATAAATTACTATGTTAAACTAAGGAAAAAAATAATGATTTATGAACTACTTTCAAATTATTTGTGTCATGAATTTTTGACTCATAGATTAAACAATTTAAGCAGATAGAGAGGATAATATTGTGTGACACAGTGGAGAAGTAGTTGTTTCTTTATCTAGCTGTAACACACGCTTAGTCCTAGATGCACCAACATAGACTTGTAATTGTTAGTTTCCAAGAAATGGTTTTGGACCATAGGGGACAAAATCAATTTATTTTTCAGTAATTCGTTCAATTTGGTCAAGTTTAAATGGATTAAATTATGATGCATTTGTTAAAGTGACTCAAAGGGCTAAATTCGGAATGATACATATTTGGCTAATAATAACAATAACATAACTAATGAAATTTCATAAGTGGAGTCTGGAAAAAATAGACTGTACACAAACGTTATCCCTATTTTGGGAGGTAGGGACGTTGTTTCTGATGGACGACACATATTTGGCTAAGCTTTCAAAATTTATTTATTTGAAAAAAGTGCATTTTATCAAAAATATTTCTCAAAAGTTAGTTTTGAAGAGTTGCAATTTGTGTTTGGCGAATTAGTTTAAAAAGTATCTCAATATTAGAGCATCAATTTTTGTTTGGCCAAGACCTAAAAAGTGTTTCTGCTCTACAGCTTCTAAAAATAGCTTATGTTACTATTCAAACACCTTTTTTTAAAAAAAATATTAGCCAAACACTCAACTCTCTAAAATAAGCAAAATAAATAAATAAAAATAAATACTTTTAACTTCCTAAAAGCTTGACCAAATAAGTTACAAGTAATTGGGTAAAAAAGGTCAAATATTATAAACCCAATGGGTCAAACTACAACCTAATGATAAAATTTTCCAAAGAACTTAAGTTAATTATTTTGGGAAAAATAAATCCGCTTTAAAATTATTCTTTCAAAATGAAAACTAAGAACCTATTTGGCCAAGCTTGAAAACTACTTTATTTGAGAAGTACTTTTTTTTAAAAGTACTTTTGGTGAGAAGCAATTTGTGTTTAATTAATTCATTTAAAAAGTATTTTTGATAAACAGATTGTGTTTGGCTAATTTTTTTTAAAAAGTGTTTTTGAGATTTAAATTACAAAAAAAGGACAAGTATTAATGAACGTTTATTGTTAAGATTATTTTATAAAGAAATTATTTTAAAATATATTATGAAAGACTTTAATTAAATTTTTACTTCTTTTAAATTAAAATTTAAAAGTACATATTAAAATTTTCAATCATTATAATACATAGATAAATCAAAACAAAATTTGTCATCCTTTAAGTACAAAAAGAGTAATAGGTCTGCTTGAAAATAATTGTTTTTTTTATAAGAAATGAATTATATTTTTAGTATAAAATTCAAAATATATAGAAATACAACTTGATAATTGTAACAAGAATATTAAGTAACTGTAATTTTATTTGAAACATTTAAATGTATTGAGACCTCATTAAGAATCAAAATGAGTTGCTATACGTAAATATATATAATTAAAAAATAATGAATTGATAAGTGATATACTCGGTAATTATGTATTTATTGTAGGAATATTTTTTTCTTGAAGAAAATAATTTTCGGCTTCTGCTTTTTTCAAGAATCAGAATTTTTTAGCTTCTTTCCAACCACTTGTAAATAATCTAAGGAGCATGACATGTATAGGAACTACTAAAGGTACTAAAGAAACAAGAACAACAACTACTAATTCATCAGCTAAGATATTCCCGAAACTGCAGAAAAACTATTTCTGCTGCTACTCAAAAACACTTCTTTTTTTGCCAAACACCTTAATTTTTTTAAAAAGTGCTTCTAATCTAAAAAAAGCTTGGTCAAATAGACTCTAAAAAGAAGATTATAGTTCGTTGTTTAACCCGTTTTGATATAATTTATTTTAACTAAAGCAAACTTTGGTAACCAAATTAAATCATAGCTCATTGATTTAACCTAGTTTGATTTGTCCAAATTAGACCAAACTTGTCGTATATTTGTCATTTATACTTTGGAGACAATGGACCCGACGATCAATAACAAGCTACCTAAGATATCTCATGGGTGGGCATAGACAACTCTTCAAAGGAACCAAATGATTTGAAAGAGTTGACAATTATTTTAGTACTAATAATAACATTAAAGCCAAAACTATGGGTATACTCGGAAACCACTAAATTGCGAGGAGAAATCTGCAAAGTTATTACTATGTTTTAATAATAATAATAATAATAATAATAATAATAATAATAATAATAATAATAATAATAATGATAATGTTATAGTGGATTAAGTTCATTTGATAAAAAAATATTTTATTGTGATTTCAATGTTATAATGGATAAAGATCAATTATTAGAACAGACATATGTATTGGATTCGAGTGTCACTACTCAAGATAAAAAAAAATCTTTTTACGTGTTCGATCATGAAAAAAAATTAAGCATGTACATAAGGGCGTGTGTCAAACACATAATTAATTAAATAAAAGGTATTCTGATAGAAAAATAAGTTTGTGACGGGGAGCAAACTTCTATCTCCAAATTGGAGCCATATTAATTAACAAGCATTTTTTAAAATTCTTGATTTTTTTGCTAGTATATATTTGGATCCGAAAGTACCTAAATGTGTTTGATCATGTATAATATGTACAAATTAGAAAGACTTTACTATCCAATTTATTTGAGATTGAGGTGTAATTGTTGCCTATTCATTTGATATGCCGTGCCTGCTTTAAAGTTCTGACTACTTCAAATTTTCGCCGCATAATACCCACTAAAGGGGGAAAGTAGTCTCTACTAGATTATTTTCTATTTTAATATTCGAACTTGAGACATATGATTAAGAATGAAGAGATAATATAAATTCCACCGCAACCCCGTTGGTGGGAGTACTTCTGCTCAACAAATGACCCTGAGCAATGACACTTGCAACTGAATTGATTTTTTCTTCTACAACCAGAGACATGCATCAAAGGCACAAATTAAAAGTGTACCTACCATATAGTACTGAACTTCATGGAATTTGTGCAGTCTCAGCCAAAAATTACGAGAAGTTAGAAATAGTTGATACTGATATCAAAATATCAAGGAAATTAAATGGTGATATGACTAGGTTTGTTTGGTAAGGAAATTATACAACTATACTTTTCTTCGTAACAGTACATGAAATAAAATTCTTTTAATGAAATCCGATGAAGTTGGAAGGAAGGCTCAAACTATGTGAAGCATAACACATGGCACATGCATGGATTTGAAGACGTATTCAGAATTTGAATTTTATGAGTTTGAATTTGAATTTATATTACCGTCCTTAATTAATTGGCAAATGCGGAGTTGGAATTAAAATTTATGAATTCTGAATTTGCTACAGAATTCATAGCTCGTCTTCGTTAATAATTTGGACTTGATCAATGGTGTGGGTGAACTCCCGACTGCAACATTTTCAAATGAAAAAGAGGGAAGCAAGGAACTAGAAGTTAAAAGACGTTTCTGGTACTAGAAGTTAAAATGAGTTTTATTACAAAAAAGAACTCTTTTAATTTTAAAATCAATTAAATGCAAGTGATGATTAACTAAACTAGTAGTAACAGCTTAAAGGGCAAATTTTTTTATTTACGTGATTTATTACTTGTATTAACTAATAGATGCATCGTTATTCCACATTGAATTCAGTATAAAATAACGTTTCAATTGCAACATAACTAGTTCAAGGAAAATTCTTTTCGGGTAAAGGGTAAAAAATTCTCCCAAATTCCTTATTATTGTTAAAAAAATGACTCGTTCCTACTTAGGTTATTACCAAAGTGACTTGATTTTGCCTTTTTATGGTAAAAATTTAGACCATTTATGTATACGGTGAAAACTGGCACGACACGTGGCATGGTTTAAGTATAAGGTCAAAGGGAGTAGCAACGCTGTGCACCGGGCGCGAGGATACCCGGGGTGAGTCTGAGTGAAAGAGCGAGGACGGACGTAGACGAACCAAGTAACACCGGATAAGTGACCGAAGAAGCCTGATGCATGCCCGTTCCGGATTTGGTGTCAGTCGTTACTCTTTGGTCATTAAGTGTCTATTATTGTCATTTAATTGCATTAAATTAGAGAATGATTCTCGAGCATAAATGTCTTCTATTGATAGCTATAAAAGGAGTCTAACCTTCATATTGGAAGGGCATGTCATTCTATTTTTCACTTACTTGCACGATTTAACTGTAGACATCGACTGAACAAGCTCTCAACATTGGCTCAGGCTCGAAATAATTTAGCTAAAGACCGGACCAAGCTCTTTGATAAGTTTCAATCAAGACACCATCAATTCAGGCTATTTCTTTTGTTTATTGTTCTCGTTTGTTTATTTATTACTAATTGTTTATTACACTTACTTACAAATTGATCCACGTGTCCTTAAAATCATTTACAAATTCAACAGTACATTTTTTTGGGCAAACAGTTTGGCGCCCACTCTGGGGCTAAGGATAATAGTGGTGATTTATTCAAACTCAAATTTCACTTGTTTCTTTTGCGATTTTGTGATTTCGGGTTAATTCTAAATGGTTTGTGACAGTCAAGTTAGCCACCATGACGAGAGAAATAACGGCACCCCACCCGTTGATCCATTGAATGTCGTTCCAATGAATGATGTTTCACCCGTTGACCCACTAAATGGCATTCCGCCCTTTGATCCAATAAATGCAAACAACCCCGTGATTTCACCATGGGCGTCTAGAGGTCGCGTAAGAAAATGCCAGATGACGCAGAGGAATAAATAAATTTGGCTTGGATCTATTATATGATGAAAGAACAACAGGAGGTTATAACTCAGTTGCAAAAGAAGAGCAGCGGAGCAAGTGCGGCGGATGAACCTCGCATGTCCGTGATGATGATCTAGGCCAGAAAGAAGATCGAGTCGATGAGAATGCCAATGGTTCGGGGACTACTGAGTCCTCAGAGGTCTTGAAGAAGTTAGAGGCTTTGACTAAGCGAATAGATACTAACGAAAAGAAGGTTGAAACCTATAATTCACGAGTATACCAGATTTTGGGAGCGTTTCCGATCCAGAAGGGACCAGACTCGAAGAGATATATCCAGTTGTCAGTCCCACCGAGTGCAGCGCCAAAGTTTATATCGAAGAGGTTTAAGATGCATGATCTCCCAAAGTACGATGGAACCAAAGATCTACAAGAGCACGCAACGTCGTACATTTATGCGGTGAAGGACAATGACATGCACCCGAATGAGATCGAATCAGTGCTGCTGAATAAATTTGGCGAAACACTGTCCAAAGGGGAAATGACATGGTATTCTATGTTGCATGAATATTTTATTAGTTTATTTGAAATGCTTGTCGATGCTTTTATAAAGGCACATGCTGGAGCACGGAAGGTTCAAGCAAGGAAAATAGATATATTCAAAATTGCTCAAAAAGATATAGAGCTGCTGCGGGAGTTCGTGTTGAGGTTTCAAAAGGAGCGGATGCTTCTTTCCCGAGTACCACATAAATGGGCAGTTGAAGCTTTCACCAAGGGGCTGAATCCTAGGAGCTCCAGTGCCTTGCTCAAATTAAAGGATAACTTGTTGGAATTCCTGATAGTAACGTGGGAGGATGTGCACAATATATATGAGTCTAAAATTCGGGTGAATGATGATCATCTCGAACTTCCACCAGGGTCATCAGGATGGAATAAAAATTTTGATAAGTCGAAAAGAGTAGTTGAGTCGGAGTCGATGTCTTCAAAAGATATGTATCAACCTTACACGCAATCGGAGAGGTCTAATTTCAGGTTGGATAGAGGTTGTAGCAATCACAACTTCTCATCGGACAGAGGGGATAGACAAAATGATCGAGGGTCTACCAATATTTGCAATTCAATAATGATATCAGTGGATCTTCTTCTAATAATGTTGAAAACCTAAGGTTATCTGAATATAACTTTAACATTAATGTTGTCGAACTTGTTTCGGCTATTGAGCATATCAATGAGACAAGATGGCCAACACCACTCTGGATGAATCCGGCTCAGAAGGATCTGAGCTTAATTTGTGATTATCATGGGACTCATGATCACCGAATGGAGGATTATCGTCAATTGAGGAATGAAGTAGCTCGGTTATTAAAAAATAGCCACCTGCGCTATTTTTAAGTGATCGAGTAAGGGAAAACTACAAAATAGAGAGGCAAGCAAGCGGATCTGTTTGAACTCCAGCATGTCATAAACATGATCATCGAAGGAATGGAAGTTTCGAAGGGGTCCGTATGACCGCGAACAAGATAAAGGTCTCGATTACTCAAGAGAAAAGGTCCAGAGATTATGTGCCGGAGAAAACCATTTCTCTCAATTATGAAGACGCGGAGGACATCATTCAACCTCACAATGATGCGTTGATAATTTAATTAATTTCAGATTAAGCGGATTTTAATTGATCCAGGTAACTCGACCAACATTATCCGGTGGAAGGTAGTAGAGCAATTGGGTCTGCTGGACAAAATTATACCGGTAGCCCGACTCCTGAACGACTTCAATATGGAAAGTGAGACATCGAAGGGAGAAATCACTCTTTTAGTCAATGCAGTCGTGACAATCAAACAAACAAAGTTTTACGTTATTGAAGGCGAGATGAGATACAAAGCACAGTTCGACAGACCTTGGATACATGACATGAGGGTTATACATTCAATGTTAAACTTGATGTTAAAATTCCCAACTCCCGAGGGAATAAAGACAATTCGTGGTGAATAGCCATCGGCAAGGGAAATGCTTGCAGTAGAAGAGTCGGTCCAAGCACCGAAAACAACGAAGGATGCAAGTAAAGACAAATAAGTCAAATAGCAATCACAGAAATCGGACCCTGCAAGTTCGAAGGAAGATAAGATAAACTACGAGGAAGAAGAAGATTACCATCGCGTCCCGAGGTCATTCGTGTTGCCGGATGATTCAGACGCCACGAAGTCAACCGTAGAAACGTTAGAGCAAGTTATCTTATTCGTCCATCTATTGGATAGAAAGGTATAACTGGGCACAGTGTTAACCCCGGAGCTCAGGCTTAAATTAATTAAATTTCTTAAAATTAACGTTAATTGCTTTGCGTGGTCCCATTTAGATATTATCCCACCGGAGATCATAACTCACAAATTGAGTTTGGATTCTAGTTTTCCACTGATAAAGCAAAAAGGATATCAATGACCGATTATAAGCACACATTTTTCAAAGAGGAGGTAACAAAGTTAATAAATATAGGTTCCCTCCGAAAAGTAGAGTATCTGGACTGGCTAATAAATGTAGTGGTCGTACCCCAAAAAGGTAATAAATTGAGAATGTACATAGATTTTAAAGAATTAAATAAAGCATGCCCAAAATTCTTTTTCTTTGATGTACATCGATCGAATGATCGATGCTATGGCGGGACATGAGATGCTGAGTTTTCTTGACGTTTATTCTGGGTACAACCAAATTAGGATGAACCCGGAGGATCAAGAGAAACTTCTTTTATAACTAGACACGGGATCTATTGCTACAATGTAATGCCTTTTGGTTTAAAAAAATACCAAACAACATATCAATGCCTAGTTAATTGCATGTTCGAGGACCAAATAGGTAACACAATAGAGGTTTATGTTGATGATATGTTAGTTAAGTCCCTGGAATGAGAGGACCATTTAAAGCATTTTCAGGAAAATATTTGACATACTTGGAAAGTACAACATGAAGCTGAATCCAGAAAAATATGCTTTTGGAGTTGGCTCAGGCAAGTTCTTGGGTTTTTTGGTTTTAAACCGAGGAATAGAGATCAATTCGGATAAAATCAAAGCTATCGAAGAGATTCCAGAGGCACTTGAAGATGTGAAGGCAGTGCAAAAACTCACTGCGAGGATAGCCGCTCTAAGCAGGTTCATCTCTCGATCTTTTAAAAAAAGTCATTGGTTCTTTTCTTTGTTGAAAAAGAAGAATGACTTTGAATGGACATCGGAGTGCCAACAAGCTTTGAGGGATTTGAAGAAATACTTATCTAGCCCGCCATTGCTGCATAAACCGAAGGCAGACGAGTAGTTGTTCATGTACCTGGTAGTGTCCGAGGTCGCAGTAAGTGCAATTTTGGTTCGAGAAGAAAAAGAAACTCAATTTCCTATGTATTATGTGAGTAGAACATTAGCTAGTGCAGAGACTAGGTATCCTCATATAGAAAAATTAATTTCAGCATTAATAACGACTTCTAGAAAATTAAGGTCGTATTTCCAATGCTATCCTATATGTGTAGTAACAACTTATCTGCTAAAAAATGTGACGCATAAACCGGAACTGTCCAGCAGGTTAGCAAAATGGGCAGTAGAAATTAGTGGATATAACAACTATAAAGTCTCAGGTTCTAGCGGACTTCGTAGTGAATTTTACACCCGGGATGATTCTCAAGGTAGAAAAGGAACTCTTACTAACTTCTGAAATGACATTAGGGGTCTAGAACTTGTACACAGATGGAGCTTCGAACGTGAAAGGATCCGGGCTCAGGGTAGTACTTATGTAACATGTATGAGATATTATTAGGCAGTCGATAAGAACTGTAAAATTAACTAACAATGAAACTGAGCATGAGGTTATGATTGCAGGTTTAGAATTGGCAAGGAGCTTGGGAGCCGAGGTCATCGAAGAAAAATGTCACTTGTTTCTGGTTGTTAATCAAGTAAACGGGGTGTTCAAAGTGAAGGAGGAAAGGATGCAAAAATACATAGAGAAAATTTAAGTGATATTGCATCGGTTCAAAGAATGGACTATGGATCATGTATCTCGTGAACAAAACATTGAGACGGATGCCTTGGCTAATTTGGACTCGTCCATAGAAGTGGAGGAATTTAATTTGGGTATGGTTGTGCAGTTGCTAAATTTCACAATTGATGATGGCCATGCCGAAGTAAATACAACAAGCTTGACTTGGGACTGGCGCAACATATATATCGACTACCTTGGGGATGAGAAATTACCTACAGGTCTGAAGGAGTTTAGGGCACTTCACACTAAGGCAACTAGGTTTTATCTGGTTGATGATCAGTTATACCGAAGATCTTTTTACAGTCCTTTAGTAAAGTGTTTAGATCCCAGGGAGACGGATTACATGATGCGCGAGGTTCACGAGGGGACTTGTGGCAATCACTCTGGAGAAGAGCTATTGGTCTGAAAGTTGATTAGGCCCGAGTACTATTGGGCTCAAATAGAAGAAGACACGAAGAACTTCGTCCGGAAGTGCGATGAATACCAAAGGCATGCACCAATGATTCATCAACCAGCAAAATTAGTGCATCTGATCCTATCTCCATGGTCGCTGCTTCTTTGCCATGCGCTTTCTTTGCTTTATTTTCTAGAAGAAAGAGACCAAATGAGAGTGAAAGGCAAGGGCAAGCGATAGAAAGGATAGTCCCTCGCGCGAACTACTTGCTACGTAACAATAAAACAGGATAGCATTTTGCTCCCACATGTTTGAATTTGAGGGTAAAGAGCTCGCTTGTTATACGGGATCCGACGCATCCAACAGAGCGAAACATTGTTCCATTCATTTCGGCGGCATCCTTCCGCATTGGCGGAGAGAGTGAAAAATCCTCTCTTTTGACTTTTGAAGTGGCGCGAGGCCCGGAAAAAAAAGATAGAAGAAACTCCGCTGAAAGTAGGGATTAGGGGTAGCTCCCTTGTCGACCAAGGAAAGCGGGTCAGTTGATTGGCAAGCCGATTGATACGTCCCCTTCTTCTGCCCAACTGATGCCATTGATGTAAAAAAGACATCTAGAATAGATCGAGCTAAATGTTGAATCATAAGTAGGAGGGGGACTTCTTTGGGAAAAAGAACTCGAATAAGTTTGTTTTTCTGAAGGAGTCGTCATTTCCCTATCGATGCGTGTATGCCTTCGCTTGCAAGCAAGCAAAGTGGAATCACAAGAAATTTTCATACACCTAGGCCTAATTCCATCGATGGTTCACGAAATGGGGAATGGACATAGTGGGGCCACTCCCTTGGGCACCCGATAAGGTACATTTTATATTATTTATGACTAATTACTTTTCTAAGTGGATTGAAGCGAATGCCTTTAAAAAGGTTCGGGAGAAGAAAGTTATTGATTTCATCTGGGATAACATTGTTTGCCGGTTCGGCATTCCAACGGATATTACATGTGACAATGACCGTCAGTTCATTGGGAAAAAGACAAATGATTTTCTCAAAGGGTTGAAAATCAAGAAGATAATGTCGACTCCGTATCACCAGAGTGCAAATGGGCAAGCAAAATCAATGAACAAAACTATCATTTAGAACCCGAGGAAAAGTTTAAAAGAGTCAAAAGGCAAATGGAAAGAAATTCTGCTGGAGGTGCTATAGGCATACAAGACAACGTCGAAATCTAGCACCAGGGAGACTCCATTTTCTGTAGTTTATGGTGCAGAGGCTTTAATTTCGGTAGAAGCGGGTGAGCTGAGCCTAAATTTCAGCCTTGAAACTGAGGAGTCAAATAATAAAGATATGGCCATAAAGCTCGATTTGATGGATGAACATCAGGAGTTAGCACTGCTGCGGTTAGTGGCCCAAAAGCAAAGGATAGGAATATACTATAACCAGAGGACTAATCTTTGGCACTTTCAACATTCAAGCAGGGGACTTGACTTTATGAAAAGTGACCATCAACATCAGAAACCCCAACGAAGGGAAATTGGGCTTGAATTGAGAATGTCCCTACAAAGTGCCAGGAATCACCGGTAAAGGCTCGTATCAGTTGGAAGCCGAAGATGGTCAAAAGTTATCGAATAACTGGAATGTTGCGCACTTGAAGCGGTATTTGGAGTTCAAAGAGCAAGTAGTATTTGAGTTCTCATACTTCGAACACAAATACTAGGGGACTGCCATACCCAAGAAGGAGTTCGGAGTTATTCGGAGTTCAAAGTTTTTTTTAAAAAGTTTTTAGGACTATTGTAAGGGTTAAAAGATTGAATGAATCTTGCCCAAATAATTTTAATGTTACGACACAATATGTAAAGGCAGAAAGATCGAATGATTCTTGCCCAGTTATTTGACCGTTGCAGAGTTTAAATGAAAAAGTGTTTTGTTTGAAATTTGCTTTGATTTATATTCGCTTGAATACTCCTATTTTTGGGCTATTGACAAAACCTTTAGGCTTACGAGCTAATGAATTTATTTAAGTCCTTAACTGGAGACTATCATCATAAAGACACCTGAAATAAAAATAAGTAAAGTTCCGAAGGTACCAGGTCATAATGAACCCATCGTATTCTTAAAGGCACTTGAAGTTGTCTAAAAAATTATAAATAACTAAAGTTCCAATATTCATGTCCGAAGTGAATAGGAGACGTCTTATTCACAAGCATACAAGTAAGGTCCTTATATTTAGTCGTTGAGTGATCTAAAAGGCTAAAACCGAAAAAAATTGCCTGGCGTAGAGCAAACTAAAAGAAAACGTTTGTTCAAATTGCTTAAGTCATTTTTGAGTAATTTACTTTAGTCATTTTTAAGATCGAAAATAACTTTCATTCGGCCCGACCCAAATTAAGTGATGGTTTGTTTAACTAAAACTCCGAAGTCGGAGGCAATTTGCCAGAATTGGTTTGAGTTTTTATTCGGCTAAGTGTTGAAAACAAGAATAAAATGACACACGCCAAATGGTAGAAAAATCGTAACAAAAAAAGACGTTCATACAAGGCCGTTAAACGGCCAGAGCAAAATAGACATAAAGAAAACAAAAAAAGGTACAAAGGCATGTAAGCCTAGTTCCTAATCGGACTCAGATTCGGATTTCTCTTGGTCATCCTCGAAGTTGTCGCCATTTAGCTTACTGTAGGCCCGGAGCTCAACCTCTTCAGCTTCAACAATCCTAGCTTTAATGTTCGAGATTCCATTTCGAGCCTTCTCTAAAGTATATCTTTAGACATTCCAAGTTATATACTCGGATCGAAGAACTGTTCGGGATGCCTCTGCCTCTACATCAGCTCAAGCTTGGTTTCTTTCGGCCAAGGCTTGATGAAGTTGGGCTGAAATCTCAGCATTCCTCTAGTTCGAGGCCTTAAGCTCATTTTTTAACCCTTTGTTGGTCTGGGCTTGTTTGTCAGCTTGGTCCTGAGCAATTTTTAGTGCATCATGGTCGGCAGCCCTGTTAGCATTCATTGCAGTAAGTTCGGCATCAAAGCGATCGAGTTCAACATTCAGAAATTCAACTTGCTGAGCATGATTGTGCCAAATCTCTTCTTGTTCCCCGAGCTGCTGAGTGAGGACCTTGACATCTTGGAAGAGTTTTTCATTCCTTCCTCAAAATTTTATTTTCCTCGGTGACAAACTCGAGGTCGTTCATTGGACGAAGATAGTTACCTTTAACCTAGTCCAGCTCAGTCCAGACAGTGGGCAAGTCACCGACTTGCTGCAGTTGGGCATCCTTTTGTTCAAGAAGCCATTTGAGGTGCTGAATTTCTTTCTCTTGGGCGTCCAGTTGCCCTTTAAAGTGATCGTTTTCATTCAAGCACCGGATGAGGCCCTCACCAACAAGAATGAAGGACTGCAAAAATTGAAAATTGAAGGAAAGTTAGAAAAGAAAAATAATACAAGTGTAAATTTAGGCAATTAAGAAGGATTTGTACCCGGTTGGAGGCGTGCATACCCTCGTTGAAGAGGCATTGCCAAGAAACATTTTGAATTTCTCCCTATCAGACTCTGATATGAGAGGTCTCTTGTAGTTAGCAACCCCGATCGGACGGGACGGAAAATTCGTGTCTTTAGGAAAGAAAATGATGGCAGATCGTATTTTCCTTGGGTCCGCACTTGGGACTGGGAAAATGTTCATAAGCTTGGACCGGGAGCTATCATGGTTTCTTGGGGTCCTAGATGATTTAGTCATTTTCTGTGGTATGACCAAATGAGAAAATCCAGTGGTGTGAGCCCGCTCGGGGCTTACGTCTCGCCGATGCATATATAAAACGTCTCTAGTTACGTCCCGCCTTTTAAAACACTGATTTTAAAAAGACTTATTTATAAATAGTTTTTTTGAGTGACCTGATAATGTAATTTTTTTTATTATGACACCCTTTTTATTGTATAGTAGGACAATGAAGGGATTTTGAAAACTCAAGTGACAAAAATGGTATTCAAAAGTTGAGAGTTATATTTGGGCCTTTCCCCTTAGAAGAATAAAGATAAACACTTTGTAAAGTCATACACTTATTAAAGAGAGAAAAGCATAAAAAGGAAAAAAAGAGCGAGAATATTGTAAAAGCTAAAATAGCTACTGCTCCATACAATTAATAGAGAAAATGGGTAAATTTATTTTTAAAAGTCACAGAGATATTTTTTAAATAAATCAGTATCGATCCATCAGAAAAAATTACCATGTGATTTTAAAAAATATTTCTATTTAAAAAAAATATTGGTTAGACTTTTTTAAAGCGATGAAATATTTTTTTAATTAAAAAATAAGCTAAACAGTTTTTTAGAAAATTTTCGTCAGTGAAAAGAGTATATTTGCACCATTTGTGTAACGGGAGATATATATTTGCACCATTTTGTAATGACATGAATATATATCCAACACTTTTATAATAAATGTATATATGTTCTAAATCGCAAAGTTGAGGGTATATTTACTCCTTTGCCCTTAGAAGAATAAAGATAAACAGTCCCCGCGGTATAGCTAAATGACAAAGGAGGAAAACTTAAAATCTAGCTGGAGGCCTGCAACGTGGGTTCGAAATCTGATGCGAGCAATTTGCTCTCTTCTAGGGTAGGACTTTGTAGATGATATCAGTTGTTTTGTTCTCAAACCCTAATCATTCAAACACATCTCGCGGGATTACTATCTACAGAAATAATCCGGCGTAATCTAAAATAAACACTTTGTAAAGTCATACACTTATTAGAGAGAGAAAAACATAAAAAAGAAAAAAAGAGCGAGAATATAGTAAAAGCTAAAATAGCTACTACTCCATCAACTAATAGAGAAAGTGAGGAGGATCCGAGGTGTTTGGCCAAGTGGTCATTACACTAAGGGTATTGCTGCCTTGGGTCTCGAGTTCGATTCCCATGACCAGCGAGACTAGTGCCAAGCCTCATAAAAAATCCCTTCACTGTTCGCCTGCAAGCCTCATGTACTCACTCCGTAGGGCCGTGGATGGGGGTGGGGTTTCTTGTGTGTGGAGCCGCAGTTGATGCGGTGGGGATGGCTAGTATAAAAGTTTACCCTCAAAGTTTTATCCAAAGTGTTTGGCCCAATGGCTAATACATTAGAGGTATTCTTTGCCTGAGGTTAGTGTTCGAGTCCTCGATCGGCGAGAGTGGAATCTGTGTTCCCCAAAAATCCCTTCATACGCCAGAGGCTGCGGTGTATACTAATCCGTAGGGCCAGTAGGAGGTGGGATTTTCTGGGTATGGGTCAGAATGCGGTGAGACCGATCACTTTAAAAAGTTTACCCTACCTTAGTTTTTCTTGAAATAAAGGAGGGCCCTTGTGCCTTGGCAGACTTGGTCTAACCTTTGAAATCAATTAGTCGCTGTGATTTCCTCCTTCATGCACTGTCGAGCAAGGTGTGGGGGTTCCTGGGGTGGGAGATTCCACCTTTTGGAATAAGAGAGGAGGATCTAGTGGGCTTTGAGCTGTGATTTAGCTGTCCTTTTTTTGTTTGATTTTGGGCATCTCTAATTTCCAAAAAAAAAAAGAGGAAAATTTCTTATTTCTCTTTCTCCTCTTTCCATATTCTCACACACACACACACCAAAAATACCCTTTAACCCAAAAATAATTTCAACCTCTTCTCTCCTTTTATCTCTCTCAGATCTCAAAAACGGAAAAACCCCATTTCCATTATCCATTCTTCTTCACTTCTTTCATCTCATATTTGCTTAAAGATTCAATCAAAAAACAGAAAACATTCTTGATTTTCAGATGACTTAATGTGAGATGAAGGAGAAAACACAAAGACCCATTTCTTCTCTCTTTTTTCAGGTCTGTTTGTTGTGTTCAGTCTTTACTGAACACACAACAAATGCTGAGTTTACAGTTTCCCAAAATGGCCCTTTAACTGATTTTGAAGCTCAGTATATCAAACACCGTCAACTCTTGTACTACAGAGATGAATTTGGTGAAAATGTCAACATTGACCCTTCAATGGTCTTTGAGAGTAACAGAATCAAGAATGCTTATATTGCTTTACAAGCATGGAAACAAGCTATCATTTCAGATCCTTTTAATATTACTGTTAATTGGGTAGGTCCCAATGTGTGCAGCTACACCGGAATATTCTGTGCTCCAGCGTTGGATAATCCTAAAATCCGTACAGTTGCTGGTATTGACCTTAACCATGGTGACATTGCTGGGTACCTTCCAGAAGAAGTTGGGTTACTTACAGATGTTGGAATTTTCCATATAAATTCAAATCGTTTTTGTGGTACAATTCCCAAGAAATTCAACAAGTTGAAGATATTGTTTGAGTTGGATCTGAGTAACAACAGGTTTGCTGGGAAGTTTCCTTATGTTGTGTTAAGTTTACCAAAGTTGATGTTTTTGGATATAAGGTTTAATGAGTTTGAAGGTAATGTACCTTCACAACTCTTTGATAAACCATTAGATGCTATTTTTATAAACAATAATAGATTTGCCTTTGAGTTGCCTAATAATTTTGGGAATTCGCCGGTATCTGTTATAGTGTTGGCGAATAATAAGTTTCATGGTTGTGTTCCAGCGAGTATTGGGAATATGAGTAATTTAAATGAGGCTATTTTGATGAACAATGGGTTGCGTTCTTGTTTACCGGTTGAGATTGGGTTGTTGGATAATTTAACGGTGTTTGATGTAAGTTTTAATCAGTTGATGGGCCCACTACCGGAGATTTTTGGTGAATTGGTTAATTTGGAGCAATTGAATGTGGCACATAATATGCTATCTGGTTCAATTCCTAAGAGTATTTGTCAACTTCCTAAGCTTGAGAATTTTACTTATTCTTATAATTTCTTTACTGGTGAACCGCCGGTTTGTTTGGGGTTGGAGGAGTTTGATGATCAAAGGAATTGCTTGCCCAACCGGCCGGTTCAACGATCTGCTGGTCAGTGTAAGGCGTTTTTGTCTAAGAGTATTCATTGTAGTGCTTTTAAGTGTCATAAGTTTCTTCCTACGCCGCCTGTTGTCGTGCCTATCTCTCCTCCTCCTCCTCCTCCTGCCCCCGTGTTTTCTCCCCCGCCACCACCAGTTTATTCACCGCCGCCACCACCAGTTTATTCGCCACCATCACCTCCTCCGCCACCGCCTCCACCACCACCCGTTTATTCACCTCCACCACCACCCGTTTATTCACCTCCGCCACCTCCACCACCACCCGTTTATTCACCACCTCCACCACCACCTCCTCCGCCTCCACCACCAGTTTATTCACCTCCACCTCCACCACCCGATTATTCACCGCCGCCACCACCACCCATTTATTCACCACCTCCACCATCACCTCCTCCGCCTCCACCACCAGTTTATTCACCTCCACCTCCACCACCCATTTATTCACCACCTCCACCATCACCTCCTCCGCCTCCACCACCAGTTTATTCACCTCCGCCTCCACCACCCGTTTATTCACCACCTCCACCATCACCTCCTCCGCCTCCACCACCAGTTTATTCACCGCCACTGCCCCCACCATCTCCACCTCCACCGTCACCTCCTCCGCCAGTTTACTCACCCCCACCACCAGTTATGTCGCCTCCACCACCATTGCCTTATTGTGTACGCTCACCACCACCTCCACCACCCAATTCTCCACCTCCACCATCACCACATTCTCCTCCTCCGCCGCTTGCTCACTCGCCTCCACCCCTTCACCTTATTACTATAATTCACCACCACCACCATCACCTCCTCCACCAAATTCGCCTCCTCCACCAAATTCGCCTCCTCCACCACCACCATCATACATATACTCATCACCTCCTCCACCAAACTCACCATCTCCTCCACCGCCACCACCAATATACAATTCACCTCCGCCACCTCATTCGCCTCCACCTCCATCCTCATTGCCTTGTATAGAACCCCCACCACCACCATCACCTCCTCCTTGTATTGAACCACCCCCACCACCGTCCCCATCACCATCTCCTCCACCACCACCCGTTTATTACTATAATTCTCCACCCCCACCAACTCCGGTATATGAAGGGCCATTGCCACCAGTAATAGGGGTTTCATATGCTTCTCCTCCCCCACCACCCTTTTATTGATTTTTTTCATATATTTCCACTAACTCAATCTCAAAGCACAAAACTTGTTCCAACAATTATTATTTCCTCAACTCTTTCTACCAAAGTCGAGCTAATGTGTGATCATGAAAGTAAAGATGGTGACAGAAAGAAAGAGGAGGTAAAGAGGAGAAAGATTCGATCTCCAAAGATTTATTTTTGAATTGTTATGAATAGATTTGAAGTTGTGGAGAGAATAATTTGGAAAAGAATTAAAAGATTGAAGCTTTGCAGGAAAATGTATGTATAGAGATCATAATCTCAGTTTACAGTGCTTGCTGTATAGCTGGTTCTATATTTAATGATCATACTTTGGTTTCTTTGGTTCTTCCAAACTATAGTATCTATTGATGAGCTCTTTTTCTTCTTTTAAACTTGTATTGATTCTCAGAATTCAGATCATTTCTTTCTATTTCTAATGGGTGTTCCTCTTTAATGTTTCTCCTAATTTTGTTAATTTATCTTCTTGATCTTGCAATGTCCCAAATCTTTTAAAATTTTTCAATATAGAGGTAACATCTACTTACATCCTAATTCTCTCCGGATTTCACCCGTGGAATTGCATTGGATATGTTGTTGTTCCTACTCTCTCCGGATTTCACCCATGGGATTGTTACATCCTACTATCTCCGGATTCCACATGTGGGACTGTAGTGGATATGTTGTTGTTGAATATGTACAAATAACATATGTTTCAGTGAAGTTTTGGGTACTTGGGTCTTTTATCAAATGGTAAAGCTGAAAATCCATGTGATTTGATCATTTACCCATTGAATAACACAATTTCTGTCCCCATTTGGTTGTTGATGTTTTTATATTTCTCGATTTGAAGCATTTGTTATCTGGTTGATTAATTCGAGTTCGAGGGATAGAGCATTCTCTATCAAAATGTTCTCAATTGAACAACGTTGGTGCCATCAATTTGGATCCATTTCTAGAGGGTATTCATGATTTGATTTAAGTCGATGTTTCTTAAAAAAATATCAATTTTTTAAGTATTGAAATTATATGACAGTTTTTCATTGAGTCAGTTTTTGTTGGTTGGCATCCATTACCAAACACTTGTTGTAGCGATTATATTCTAGCATTACACTACCAAGTCAATTGATTTTTTTTCTTGCAATAAGCTGAAGAGTTATCATACCAAGATATTAAAATGATAATTGAATTAAGCTGTCATGAATATTTTTAGAATTAAAAAATATGTTATTCTTAAAGAATTAACTGTACATTTTGGGTGCAGTTGAAAAAAAGAGACTAAATCAAGTCTTTTTTCTTTTTTTTTGCTTCGTCAGAAAAGAAATCAAGTCCCCCTTTGATTGAGGGAAAATAGTTGAATTATGTCCTAAATTGGATCTCTCTGTCATTTATTTACTTAGGGAAAGTGAGAGATTCCATTATCAGCTAAGCTAATTGGGAATTTGGTACTGTGAGCATGTGACTTAGAGTCCCCATTATGGTATTATCATCACAGGTTAAGAAATACTGATTACTAATTTATGTTGTATTATTTGATCGGATATGAAATTTTAAAAATAAAGATTTTTTTTAATTATATTTATCAAATTATCTACTTACTTTTATTGATTTTTCTTCATAATAAATACATCTTTAAAATTAAGTGGTACTGTTGAAGTGAAGAATGCAGAAAAAGGCTCACATATTTAGTGTTGAGAGTTAGTTAGTTATATTGTTGAGACTTAATTAACTCACTCAGATGCAGACGCCTCAACGACCAAGTCAAAAGAGTTTTCAGACCCCATAAGCGATAACGATCAACGACAACTAAAAGAAAAGGGCCATTATCCGAGCAAGAGGAGTAGAGGGCGAGAAAATCTGCACCACCTCCCCCATAGTCGGCCATTAAACTTGGTGGGTTACTTGATGGCTGACATGGGGTGGGGGGCACGTTTGTACAATTTTTTCCTATTTTTGTACTATAAATAGAACGCAATTTTTGTATATACACACGCAATCAATCAATCAAACAACTCAAATTCTATCTATCTTTATCTTTTATCTCTTACTTTATCCTTTACTTTTACTTTACTCGGTTGTATTCATGTCTCTTACCTCTTAGTTTACTCACACCACCGTCCTAATGCTTTCTGGAGTAGTTGGGGAACCCATTGCTGGAATTAGAGTTCTGTTTCCAGCCCAAATCGCTTAAGTTAACGAATCAATTTGTCTTCCGATTTCATCAGCCGATAAAACGGCAGAAGGCAGACTTCGGGGCGAGAATAAAATTTGGCATGCCTAGTTGGGACCATAGGTGAATTAATAGCAAAGTTTGATTCTCCAGGTCAGGATCATTCTTGGCGTATGCGCCTAAGGTTCGGTAAGAAAATGAACCTCGAGTCCAGTCCACATCCTAAACAAAATCCTCCCAAAAGGAACAACGAACCAGCATCCTCCGCGGGTATGTCTACATCGGTGGATACCCCTCCACTTCCTCCATCAACCCAAGTTGTGGTAGAATCTAGCCAATCTGAAGGTCCAACCATAATGACCACGTCTTTTATTAGACAACAGATTGACTTGGGCATCCACGATATTATGTACCAAGTTCCTAAACAGTTGGCTGACATTGTGAAGCCGATGGTAAATAATGAGGTTCAGCAAGCGAAGGAGATGGAAACCAATCGAATGCACCCAAGAGAATGTTCGGCTAGTTCTGCCATCCCTCTGACGAGCGGTGTTGTTCAGCATGAGACCGTGACTCCCGGTGTTGTTCCTCAGCCGCATGTGCATCAGCCAGTGCATACTCAGGCACATCTAATAGCACACCTAGGAACACAAGCCCTATCGCCTGGCAACCAACACACTGCATGGTCACCGCCGAACCTTGGGGGGCAAAATATGCCACTTGACCAAGCGAGTCTGCAGTATGGGCAGATCAACATGGCTCGAAGACCAGTTCAGGCTCCAGGACACTTTGGATTGCCGCCCGTTATGCCGTACGTTTCTACAAACGACCCTACGATGCAGGCGAACAACGTTGGCCAGCCGAATTGGCAGCCGATGGCCCTTGGCAATGACTTAGCCCGGCTATCTGGGGACGCTATTTATAGCGGAATACCATTCCAGCAGTCATTATCGGTACCCAATCCATACCTTCCAGAAAGCGTAAACTTTCTAAAAACGGCCGACGTCCGAGGAGAGCAGCCATGGAACACAGTTCCACCTTATCCTCAGGCTCCGTTAGCCGTTCTAGGAGCTCAGGTTGCAGGCTTTGGTGGCCATACCCATAGCAGCCATAGGGCATTACCCCACCTATTGGTAATGGCCAGCAAACCACCTACAACCTTGTCCAATAAATTGCAGAATGGAGGTCGCTAGTGCAGAACGCCTACCAGTCGAATCCAGTAGAGAATCGGCAGGGGACGTCACAACTGATAAATCCGAAGATTAATAATAATACTATACGTAGGTACTTCGGCATCCAACTGAAACATTTGGACATGCCTATTTATAAGAAGCCCTACCCCTATTGGCTAGATCGGATAGCACGTTTGCCGATGGGCTTCAAAATACCAGAGTTTGCCATCTTCTCTGGCGACGATGGCAAATCCACTATCGATCATATCGGTATATTTACTGCCAAATGCAGCGAGGCTGGCCAGAATAAGTATCACAAGTTGCAGCTATTCCCTCTCTCTCTAACGGGAACAACATTCGCATGGTACTCCTCTTTGGCTCATGATTCCATACAAAACTAGGCCGATATGGAGGGTTGCTTTCATGATAGATTCTATTGGCCCCAACCTCAGGTTACCGTGACTGATCTAACGAATCTCAAGTAACATGTCGATGAATCGGCTGCCGATTTTATCGAGAGATTCAGAAAGAAGGTTGGAAAATGCACCGTACACTTCCTCTAGTCTGAGTGTGCCCACAGATAATCAACAACATGCACCCTCAGTTAAAGGAGAAGCTAGTAGGACAATCTTGCTCTGACCTGAGCTAGTTAGCCAAATAGAGCAGTACGTCCAGGAAAAAGAGCGGAGAAGAGCCAGCCGAAATCGAGGCTCCCACTTGGTATCCATCATTGAAGCGGTAGAGTCCGACTCAGAGTCAGCCGATTGCACGGTAGACAATGGTGGCCGAGATTGTTAGGGGTAAGGTTTACTCTTGCCCAGCCTTGAAAGCCGTAAAAGGCAAGGAGACGAGTCCATCCGATGACATGATCGATTACTCGTTTGACATCACGAAGGCAGATCAGATCTTTGATCATCTGCTAAAAAATAAGCAGATTCAGCTGCTTCATAGTCATAGGATTCCGCCTGCCGAGGAACTAAAAGATAAGAAGTACTATAAGTGGCATAATTCATACAGCCACTCTACTTCTAATTGTGTGATCTTTAGAAAGGTGATCCAAAAGGGCATCAAGGAGGAGAAGTTCAAGCTAGCCTACAAGAGTATGGCTGAAATGTCCATTGATATGGACCCCTTTCCCGTGGTACCAGTAAATATGGTATCTTTTGCTAAGCCCAATGAGTCAAGGGACACCAAAAGGAAACAGCCAATGAAAAGGGCGTGGGTTCCAAAAAAACCTTCCGAATGGGAGAAAGCCACAAGGACCTCTGTGTTCAACCGGTTAGACAACCTACATGACATTCATGATGACAAGAAGCCAGCTAGGAGCTGTTTTCATGGCCGCCTAAATAATCGAGGGACATTGAATGACAACTTCAGGAATAAACCATGAGGTTTAAAAGGGTCCCTATCGACGCCAGGCATAGGCTTGGGGGGCAAGCACGAATGCCAACCAATCGGCAGCCGAGCATGCCTCGAATATATGAGAAACCACTCCTTAAAACCAAACAGAGGGTGATCGAGTTTAACATCAACGAGGGTGTTTCATCCTTGCGTGTCATGTCGAGAAATGAGGACCAGACGATACCCCGAAGAATGATTAAATTAGCCGCCAACACAGAAGAGGAGAAGTGGTCTATCAATCATGCTTCCGGAAAGAAAGAGGCACCACCGAGAGTCGCATCCAGAACTCAGAAAAGAAGGATGCAATGTGTCAAGGCCTTGCGTAAGATACAACAGACATTGCATCTAATTTCCAACACCAAGGCAACCAAAAATTAGGAGATTCCTGAGTCTACCGTAGTCGAGGCTATCGAGCGGGCATTCGGCTTAGTTGCTTCAGGGGCAATGCCACCTGAAGGAGAGACATCAGGTCAACCAGAGTTGGATGAACTACCTACCGACAACCCGATAGAGGAACCCCGGCAAGAGAATGTGGCCTCAGATGGACCTCCAACAGGGGCAAACCCACAGATCGTGCAGATGATTCAGTTAGAGGATCTTCGGCTGATCCCCATTTATCTCCAAGAAATGGAAGATATGAGCTCTTGGTCAGTCGCATTGAATGAAGGAGGATATTCCGTCCTCGATTTATTTAGCCAAGATCTAGTTGACGAGATGTGGGCAGACATTGAAATAGTCAGCCTAATCCTATGTGAATTCTGGGCCAGCCGCTCCGCGCTGGATAACCTAGAAGGTGATGTTTGCGTAGAAGACGCAGAATGGGCAACAATAGTTGATACCACGGCTAGGGACGCTTTGAGCACTGCGTTTGGTGCACCTACAAAAGATATGGTTAAACACCTCAAGCCCCTATGTGTGAAGGATTACATCAATGGCAAAACCAATAGCTGAGTGTTCATCGACAATGGGGTTGTGCTGAATATGATATCATTGCTTACTTTGAAAAGCCTCAACAAAACCAGAGAAGATCTCATCCCAACTAACATGAAAATGGCTAGCTTTATGGGAGAGGCTTCTGAAGCATTGGGAATTCTAATAGCAGAAATCATTGTAGGTCCTAAGAAGGTCAAGACTGCCTTCTTTGTAATAGATGGCAAGCCGTCCTACACCATTCTGCTGGGCAGGGACTGGATTCACACTAGACGATGTCTTCCTTCTACTATGCATCAAAAGTTCATCTTTTGGGAAGGGGACAAGATAGAAATTGTTCCAGCGAATGATAACCTATTATAGACAGGGGTTCAGAACATAGAGGCTATCCTCTACTCACCCTATGTGGCTCCCATAGCTGTCATGGAATAGTATGAAGAATGATCTTGGGAATCCTGTAATCTTACCTCACGAGGGTTTGAAATAAAATAATTAGTCGAACCACGACTTACCTTAGAGGATTTAAATGGTTGAATAAACCCAAGTTATATATGATCTGTGACATCAGCTGACCGCCCTAAAATTCTGAGGCAAGGATAGCCGAAGTATCGTAGATGGGGAACCACGACGGAAAACCAGATTTGGCGGCTAACAACATTTGAGCTTGCTATAGGAATTTTACACCTAGCTTTATTTGTCTTTGTTCTAAGCTTGTACAAAACATGAGTGTTATGTTGTACCCCACATTGTGTATGTTTTGTGCAAAATTTGAATAAACTATTTTTACAAAGACATGTCGTAAATGAAATAGACAATCAAAAACTCCAAATCTACAACTATGGGGACGACATCCTATCGGCTAAATCTATGGCCAAAATGCAGTGTTGTCCTCAAAAGTTAATATCATTATGGATGGCCAAACCAAATTTTCTAAGTTCGGAAGAATATCAGCATGCAATTCTAATAGAGTTGGGTCAGTTAGAGGAAAATCGACTGACAATCATAGAAAGAGTCAAAGCCGGTAAACGTAAAATGGCCAAAGCATATGACAAACATATAGGGCTTAAAGAGGTTTGTTGAAGGAGACTTAGTTTGACAATCATCCCGTCGATTGAAGAACCGGATTCTCCAACATGCGTAACACTAGTGTTTAAACCGTTAAAGTTGGTCGGTCGCAACTCCCGCCAAAGACAAATTTCCAACAATTTTAAAATTCCAAATTTTACAAGTGAAATTTTATAATAATATTCTGAAGTTTCACTTGTATAATTTAAAACCTCACCAAATACAAAGTGATAAAAGTGATTATTTGTGAATTTTACCTTTTTCTTCTAGCCGTTAATATATTCATAAAACTTGGCTTTTTCTTGACATTAGTTTCAGTAATAAAGGCCCTACCAAATTATGTGTTTTCATTTATTTGTTCTTGCAACCCACACGTGAATTCACCTCCAGACAATTACCTTTTTTTGGGTCACTTCTAATTTATTCAAGTTGGGCCAAAAATATATGCTATGAATGATATTACACCAGATATTTCCGATTCCAACTATAAGAATTACACATTAGCTATTATTTTTATCATGTTACTAATACACTATTAATATGAGTTTTTATTACACTATCAATATAGTTTAATTGGTAATAATTGATTAGCTATTATTTTTTTGATGTTACTAATTAATACTTATTATACTAATTTACTTATAGTTATCTTATACTAAGTAATTTAATTGTGGTAAAAAATTATTTTCTACCGATAATATATAGAGCTTAATTAAAAATCACCGTTGAGGTGGTGAATTCCTATGCGTAAGCGTAACCTTGTCCTCTCCTCGAGGAGCCGAACATTTTGGGGTCATTTGGTTTAGATTTAAGTTATGCAAATTGTAATACAAGGACTAATATATAAGGATAGTAATGTAGATATTATTTTGTTACATGGTGTTTGATCATATACTAAAAATGAGATATACATTACATTATACAATCTAAAATATATATTTGATTTTAGATTGAATAAACTCTTGTTTCCAAGTATAACTTATGGAAATGTTCAAGGGTATAAAGAAAGGCTTTGGATGAATTTGGATGAAGGACAAACATTAGTGCTAACGTTTACTATTACACTCAATAAATTTATTGTTTTTAAGGGAGGAAAAAACATACGCTCCCGGATGACCCAAATGTGCATGCCATAAAGAAGGTTCTAAAGCGGCAAACGTTGACGGTGAGGCTTGTTTAGTGGTGATGGTGGTGGTGATGGGATAGAGCTCGCCCCGACTATCACATCTCATTAGATGTATCCCTGTCCAGAAATCCTTCACAGAAAATCAAAAAGGATTAAATTCAACAGAAACATAGTTATCAGTTGTAAATTTACGAACGTATACCAAATTTTTAATTAATTGAGGAGCATGAAGGACATTTTTCAAGGCTAAAGGTGTGTTCGGGGGAGACAAATTTGTGTGACCATAACCATGAATTGGAATTGAGTTATCATTACCAACAATTATGCCATGATTTTTGCTCAAATTGAAATAAGACGAGAGATTACCTTTTGCGGATGTCATGTGAGAAAGGGGAATATTTTGGCGACGGGAGGGATTTCGCCGGGGGAGAAGGGAGGCGGAAGGTAGGGTTGCCGAGGAAGAGTATTGGCAACAAAAGTTTTAGGTTTAGGAATAATATGCCCTAGACTTTGGACAGTCCGGGACACACTGCCCACCCGGTTCTGCCAACGGTGGCCCGAAACAGCCCTCCTCAAGGTGATTCCGCAGCCACCTCTCGGCAAATCGAGCATCGGCCAACCGGTCCTACCACCCTACCCTTTCTCCTCTTCCCGGCAGTCCCGAGGCACACACCCCTCCCATCCCGCATCCCGAGACACGCTCTCGGACCATGAAAACCCATGTCATGCACAGAATTCATAAACCTAAATGGATGTTTAACCTATCCACTTTAATTGTCCATTCTCTTGTCCCTCGGAATTCGAAGGATGCCTTGTCCGATCCTAATTGGAAAGTCGCAATAATTGACGAATATAATGCTCTTATTGATAATAAGACGTGAGACCTAGTACCCCGTCCACATAATGCTAACATTATTCGTTCTATGTGGATTTTTAGACATAAAAAGAAATTTGATGGTTCTTTTGAGAGGTACAAGACTCGTCTTGTAGGTGATGGCATGTGTCAACAAGTGGGAGTGGACTGTGATGAAACGTTCAGCCCGGTCGTAAAGCCTGCAACCATCCGGACCTTGCTCAGCATTGCCCTATCCAAGTCTTGGCCCATTCATCAGCTTGCTATCAAGAATGTCCTCTTACATGAGGATCTTCATGAAACGGTATTTATGCATCAGCCTATGGGTTTCAGGGATCATATTCATCCAAATTATGTGTCTATTGTGAAAATCGCTCTATGGACTGAAATAGACTCCTCAAGCATGGTACCGGAGGTTTGCTGATTATGTCTCCTCAATCAATTTTTTACACAACAGATCTGATCATTCCCTATTCATCTATAACGAGGGTACAGACATGGCTTACCTATTATGATATGTTGATAACATCATCCTTACCACGTTATTTGATGCTCTCCGCCGGTCCATTATGTCTCTCATTTGCTCTGAGTTTGTTATGAAGGATCTGGGGGCCCTGAGTTATTTCTTGGGCATCTCTGTCACTCGACATTCTTGCGGCCTATTTCTGTGTAAGAAGAAGTACGCCGAAGAGATCCTTGATTGTGCAGGCATGACATCTTACAAACCACCCCACACGCTAGTAGATAACAATTCCAAGCTCAACAGTGATTTTGGCCCTTCATATTCAGACCCGACTAACTATCGTAGCCTGGTTGGGGCCCTACATTACCTCACATTCATGAGACCTGACATATCCTACGTCGTGCAACTAATCTTTTTACAAATGCACAATCCGACGAAAGCACACATGCATGCCCTCAAATGTATTTTACGATACGTCCAAGGTACACTTCACTTTAGATTACATCTATACATGTCCTCGCTCACTGGTCTCACTGTTTATTCTGATGCGGACTGGGATGGATGTCTTGACACCCGACGCTCCACGTCTGGTTACTGCATTTTTCTCGGAGATAACCTATTGTCTTGGTCTTCCAAAAGGCAACCTACACTATCCCGATCCAGTGCTGAAGCAGAGTACAAAGGTGTCGCCAACGTCGTTTTTGAGTCTTGTTAGATCCGTAATTTTCTATTTGAGCTTCGCTACCCGATTCAAAAGGCAACACTGGTCTACTGCGATAATATTAGTGCGATATATCTTTTCGGCAATCACGTCCAACATCAGCGCACTAAACACATTGATATGGACATTCATTTCGTTCACAAAAAAGTGGCTCGTGGTCAAGTTCGTGGCGTTCATGTTTCTTCCAAATATCATATTGCCGACATCTTCACCAAAGGACTTCCGCGCATACTATTTGATCATTTTTTAGCCAGTCTCAGTGTTCGTGAACCTCCCGCTTCGACTGCGGGGGTGTAATAGAATATTTCCCGAATATGTTTTTATTAATTGTATATCTCTTATTTTGGGTTGATTAGTTACCTAGATTAGATATTCTTGTACTACTATAAAATCAATCAACATATTCCTTCATATAAAGAATGGATCTTTGGCCTAACTCAACCCCAAAAGCTAGCTTGTAGGGTGAGGATTGTCCAAGTTCATATAAGGAGTCCATGTTCCCATTCCATTTCTGATGTGGGACTTTTAACACTCTCAGACCTCATTAACTGGAGCGTTGTCAGTATAATTTGGGGGTTCAACATCGACGAAAAGAATTGGAATGAGCCTTACTCTAATACCATGAAAGAGAATAATCCCTTGATTATATTCATTAATTTAATTGGTTTATATACATGATATACAATAGCAAACCTAGCATATAATTACGAAAATCAAATATACATTTTCCTAATACAAAAGATTACTACCATAATTACCGATGTACAAGATCACTAATAATATCAAAGGAATATATAGTGTATATTCTATCAATAATTGATTAGCTATTATTTTTATGATGGTACTAATTAATACTTATTATACTAATTTACTTATATTTATCTTATACTAAGTAATTTAATTGTGGTAAAAAATATTTTCTACCGATAATATATAGAGCTTAATTAAAAATCACCGTTGAGGTGGTGAATTCCTATGCGTAACCTTGTCCTCTCCTCGAGGAGCCGAACATTTTGGGGTCATTTGGTTTAGATTTAAGTTGTGCAAATTGTAATACAAGGACTAATATATAAGGATAGTAATGTAGATATTATTTTGTTACAAGGTGTTTGATCATATACTAAAAATGAGATATACATTATACAATCTAAAATATATATTTGATTTTAGATTGAATAAACTCTTGTTTCCAAGTATAACTTATGGAAATGTTCAAGGGTATAAAGAAAGGCTTTGGATGAAGGTTTAATTATTTTCGTTGTATAATCTATGTATAGCTAATTATGATATTGTTATCCACATTCTATATTATTTAAAATAATACGGATATTAACTATACTGAATTGAAATGATAACCAAACAAATATAAAGTTATGTACTCCCTTCGTTCATTTTTACTTGTTCATTATTCTAAAAATAGATTTTCACTTTTACTTATCACTTTTAGCATATCAAGAAAAGATAAAAAAAATTCTTGTTTACCCATAGTATTAATTGTTCATTTCAAATTATTTTTTAAGTTAATTTAAACTATACACCAATTAATATGAGTATCATGATAGATTATGCACTTCATTTATCGTTTCTCATGAGGTGTGCAAAGTCTATAATAGACAAGTAAAATTGAACTGATGGAGTAACTTTTAATACATGGACTATTCTTCCTTGTACTGGTAATTAAATGTTCCCTTTGTTGTCTTTATAAAAGAAGTGATCAATTTTCTTATAGTTGGATGACATTTGAGTCCTTTTCAAAGCACAAAAAAAGAACATGTACTATTTCATTTTGGGGTGAAACTTTCATCAACTTGCTTTAAATTTTCGATAGTGATTTTTGTCTATCGTACATAAGTGCTTTAGATCAATTAGCGCGTTCCCAGAAAAGTTTTTTCTAGGATTTGATAATTTATGCATGAACTTTCCAACAAATCGATTGATACTTCCACGGCTAAGAAGGCTTTATCCAATTCCAATTCCTTGCAAGTACAACAACAACAACATACCCACTATAACCCCATGAAGTGGGGTTTGGGGATGGTAGAATGTACGCAGACCTTACATTTATCTTTGTGAGGCAAAGAGGTTGTTTCCGATAGACCCTCGGCTCAAAAAGAATGTAGTCAATGCAATATCGAATTCCAATTCCTTGCAAGTGACCAAGAAAAAACAATATTTTGAAAAAGATTAGGAATGAAGGGATACCAGAGGATAAGGAACAATAAAAATGGATTGATTTACGCAAATGTTCCCTTTTTAGTTTATCATTTAAATTTTATTTTATTTTAAAAAGTTTGACGATAGATATAGCATTTAGGAAATTACTCTTTCAGACAATGTTGGATTTCGAATATAATGTTTGCTCATATATTACTGATCAACCTTATAGATAAAATATTAAATTGTCGTCTAACGTTTGCAATAACTTATAAAAGTTTAGACCATATCATAACATTTTCTTATAAGATTGCAAAGCACATTATAACACATTAATTGAAGTGATGTACTAATTGGGAAAATGGTGTCCAAATCAACATTATCCTCACATGGTTTTGCTGGGGAATTCTCACATCATATCTACTCTTTCTTGGTGCTTGATTTATATGGTTGTAGATTAATTAGTTGGTTGACTAAGTGTACTTATACATTTTAAATTCTAGGAAATAGTTAGTAGTCATTTATGTAAAGCCTCAAATGACATCCTGTGAGTAGCTGGTAAAGCATATTGTTGGAAATTTGTCTTTGGCGGGAGTTGCGACCGACCAACTTTAACGGCTTAAACACTAGTGTTACGTATGTTGGAGAATTCGGTTCTTCACACATGCATGATCTACTAAGTAAGCAGATAACCGTAGGGCCAAGAATCGTCAAATTTCATTGAGAAATGAAAGAGATATTGGTCCACGAAGTGAGGTGTTTGAAGCATGGAAAGTGTGGTGTTGTGTTCAATTCTCCCTCATCGGTAGAGGAAGAAAGAATTGTTGTGTATATAAGACTCGAAATGGTTTGGGGTTTGGGACCCCAAGGGGTATCCCATGTGTTTAAAGGAGGGAGGACCTAGATATGTTTCGGTTCGAGGAAAGACCACACGCGCGCCGCCCGGGAGGACCTAGATGTGCTTCGGTTCGAGGAAAGACCACACGCGCGCCGCCCGCCCGTCCGGTTCACGGGCCACGGGCCACGGGCTACGGGCTGTGTGATATTATCTTTTTGGGCCAGAGAACTTTGTCAGAAGTACAGTTTGATCCCAGAAGTTTCAGATGTACAGTTTGGACCAGAATTCTTTCAGATGTACAGTTTGGTCCCTGAAGTTTTCAGAAAGTCAGAATTTCGACGGTCAAAGCAGAAACGCCCAAGCACTCAATTCAGCCATTTATTTTAGCTGAATTACTCCTCCTATAATGGCCAAATCCGTTGGTCTTTCACCATTTATTTTGGTGGCTTTACTACCTCCATAATGGTCATTATTTGGCTAATAATGGCTGTTATGGGGGCAGTTAAATAGCCCTCCCTCACCTATATAAACACCCCTTACACCATTGTTGAGACACGAAAAAATATACTTGCAATATACACGAAAATACACAAGCAAAATAGTTTCTTCCTACACCTTCCTTGCATCATTTCTTGCTCAATATTCTTCACGGTAGCTCTTGAGTTTCCTTTGCTCAAGTGTTCCATTGCTGTTTTATCTTGGGAGACAAATTGTCCAGGACGTATAAAGGATACATACGGGGCAATATTGTCTTAAGGATAGAGTGTCACACTCGACTCAGCAATAACAAAAGCAGTTTCGACTTTTTCTCGTTCTACAATTGTAATTTCAGATTTCTAGTTGAATTATTGAATCTTTGTTTATCCTTTCGAATACTTGTAATAGTTATATACTTCTCGTACTGCTTTATAAAGTACCATAGAGCAAAAATACCCAACACATATTAATGATCGATAGGTCAAAAATCTCACATACCCCATTATACTAACTCTCCTCCAACCATACTATAGAAAACAAAAATGATACTCCATCTGTATCGTGGCACCATTTCTTTTTTGGTATGTCCTAAAAGGAATGTCACAATTTTATATTTAGAAACAATTTAACTTTATGAGATAGATTTACAACCACACATTTATATAAGACTTAATTTGGACCACACATTTTAAAAGTCTTCATTTATTTTTTAAACTTCGTGTTTAGTCAAATGGTGCCACATAAATTGAGACGAAGGAAGCAATAATTATGCTCAAATTTTAAGTAAACTAGAGTCGGCTATATAATCTAATTCTGAGAGTGGAGAAATAGTTGGTAGGAGCGTTTTCCATTTAATGCATCCTACGTGTGCGAAGTCAATTTGAATTCATATGTTCAGTGAGCACCAATACCTGATAATTATAAAACAAATTCAATTTTATCACATAGTAGAAATTTGTGTTAGTGTATCTCCTCTGGGTAATGAGATATTGTAGTCTAATCAGAAAAATAAAAATTGAAGTACAACGTAAAATATAAGAGATATATATATATAATAAATTTTCTCGAGACCAATAAACCATAATGATAATGTTTTATAATGTTATTTTTTTAAGAAGAAATTGTAGTGTAAAAACTGCTTTGACATTGCCGTCTTTCTAAGGAAGTTGCAAATCTCCATATGCCTAGGATCGAAGTCTGTGTATTAAAGAATGAAAGGCCAACGTATGGAATACTAAGAATATTAAAAAGGGAATAAAGAATGTAAATACAAACACATTGTCTGATGCCACTTGGAGGATACATAATAGGAGTAACTTTCAGACAAAGCTAGGTGGGAATCAATTAGAAGTATAGTTTGTTTAGTGATTCTATTGGTACAATGATTTTAAATTACATATGTTATTAGTGTAATTTTTTTAAGAGTTTAAACTATCAGATCACAACTTATAAAACAGATACTCATCGATTTCCGTCCAATAAAGAATAAGAGGAGAGCAAAGTGTCAATGACGAGCGAAGCACATGCGAAACGGGCACGGAGAAAAAGAAGTGTGGATCCCCATCCTTCTAATTTCCTCCTGTCTGCTTTCTTGCTCATGCCAATGTCGTATCCATTTTGATTAATCGTGCCATCAAAGTCAAATTTTCATGCTCTCCTCTTCAATCAGTCAAGTAACTTCCGTGCACAAATATAAATTAATTCTTCGTACTTGATCCAACCTCAAAACCCTATTTCCTTATCGCTCTATGCGGTCCTCTTACTTTTTCTACTCCTAGAAGAAAAAAAATAATAAAAAAAAGAAAATTTTCAAAGTTAAGACATCAGATTGATCGAATGTGAGACGGAATCAGGCATCAGTAGAACTAATATATAAAACATAAGAAATATTTGAACTATAAATCATACTTAATGCTCAGCCCATGTGTTGTCCTTTAAAAATTTCAAACAAAGAATTCTAATTACTAAAAAGAAAGATTCTTTCTTTCAACCCTATTTATATTTTGCTTTTGAATTTTTAGTTATTCTATGTATATAGAGAATAAGTGATGATCCGACAATTCTTGCTCAAAAAATCTTTGATTTGATTTAGATTAGGGTTTTTACTGATATTTCAGGTATATTTTAAATAATGGTCCTCCAAGTTGCTATTTGTGCACTTGTCCCCTCGAAATGACTCATCAAATTATTGAGTAATGACTGATCAGATTAACACAACGTATCAAAATACAACCCAAATATATATATATATATATATATAAAGTTAAATCTAGAGATAAGATCATGCAAATTTCAAAGAAGTTCAGTTAATAATTTAGGAAAAATAGATTAGTTTTTACATTTTATTTCACAATGCAAATTAAATCAAAATAGAGAGAGAGAGAGAGAGAGAGAGAGAGAGAGAGAGAGAGAGAGAGAGAGAGAAAGAAATTGATTCACGGGGTGTTTCATGGCGGAACTCACAGAAGGTAGCCTCCTAGTTGGACCCAGATTGCGATGGTATTGGATATGATAAAAATGAATATTTTTGGTTATATATAAACTACTATTGAATACATTTAAAATGATGAAAAATTCTAGTGTATCACAAAGGGGGTTTAAAATTAAAGTCACTATATGATTATATGTTATAAGTTTTATACAATATTTTAAAGTTTTTTCGAATCCCCTTCTAAAAGTGTTTAGTTCCACCACTGGTTCTGGTTGAGCTACGGTTAGTATTTAACCCTTTCTGCAATCATTCATTTTGATAAATTTTCGACGGATTAAATCATGACAATTTATTTTAATCCGTCAAAATTAAACCCAACTCACCCATATATTTATCATCTATACTGTGGATAATAGACCCAACAATCAACAATTTATGTCCCCGGGGTATAGCTCGATGTCAAAGGAGAGAACTTAAATTATAGTTGTAGATATGCAGTGTGGGTTCAAACTCTGAGAGAATAATTTGCTCTCTTCTGGAGTAGGACCTTGCAGGTGATATCAGTTGCTCTGTTCTCAAACCATGATCATTCAGGTACATCCCGCAATTTACTGGTTGTAATGTTAAGGAGCCGGAACTACTATCTCCAGAAATAGTCTGACGTAAGTCGAAAAACTGGATATAAAAAAAATCAACAATTGCTACATAAGATATCTCACGGGGAGCATAGAAATTAAAGCAATCATATGATTTTAGTATACGAGTGGGAAAATCTCATGCTGTAAAATTAAAAAAAAAAGTGATAGATTTGATTGTCTGTTTCCATTAATAACTTTTTTATTTCCTGCAAAGTGTCACGAGAATACTGTTAACTTTACAAAGAGAAGAGAAAAGGCGTTTGACAATTATTTTAATAAATAAATAAGATAAAAGTCAAAACAGTAAGCCATCACATGGAAAGCACTAAATTGAGAAATTCTGCTACAGAGTTACCGTGTTCAATGAACACAACGTTATTTAGTAGATTAAGTTCAATTATTTTAATGTGATAAAAAAGAAAAAAGGAAAAAAAAGAAAAAAGAAAAAATAGAGAAAAAAGTAAATAAAATTTAATTGTGTTAATATGAATTATTATAATGAATAATGTTCAATAACAATATCTTGTGAAATCAAATATTATTCAATCCACTGAGCTTGGGATCTCAAAATACGTGCGATGAGATTTTCATGGCATGTATTGAAGAAATAATTAAATATATAAGAAATTATTTTTATATAAAATTCGAAGAAGTATTAGAGAGAGGTAATCAGATAGGATATGACTAGTCTTCAGCTTATCGAGGACATGACCCTATATAGGAAGGTGTGGAGGTCGATAATTAAGGTAGACTTGTAGTAGGATTAGTAGTACCTTCTTTTCTGGCTGACCCAGTATTATTTTCGTCATTTTCTTGTATTTTATATTAGCATTCACATATCTCTTATTCTTAGTTTTCTATTGCTACTTGTTGTCTTTTCTGCTTTAGTTTTCTTGCTATTCTGATGTTGCTTTTGTGTTACCTGAGCCAATGATCTATCGAAAACAACATTCTCACCTGCCAAGGTGGATGTAAGATCTGTGTGCACTCTATCATTTTCAGATCTCACTTTATGGGACTATACTGAGTATGTTGTTATTGTATATTTTTAAATAAAGTAGAGACAGATGCTAATATGGTACAATATTGAACCAAATAAATGTATTGGATTCGAGTCTCATCACCAACCAAAATAAAAAAGAATTGTCTTGCATGTTGTTGGTGAGAGAGCGGAAGTTCTGGACCATCTTCCCGAGCCAGCCGACGAGATTTTCACGTATTTTGACCCCAAAAAAAACAGGCCTGTGCACGAAGATACGTGTTGTCCGTAACATGAGTTTGTACAGAATAAAAAAAGAAAATTACTGAGTGAATTGAGTCTTTTTCTACAACCAGAGAAATGTACAAGGCACAAATTAAAATTGAACCTACCCTACAATACATGTCTGCAACAACTGAAATTTGGTGCAATCTCAGCCAAAAATTACAAGAAGTTAGAAATAGTTGATACTTAACAGTGATATCAAAATATCAAGAAAATTAAATGATGACAGCTTTGTTTGGTAAGGGACTATAAAACTACTTTTCTTCTTAATAGTACTGGAAAAAAAACTTCTTTAAATGAAATCCAACAAAGTTAGAAGTAAGGATCAAACTATGTGAAGCATACCACATGCATTCATCTAGAGACGGACTCAGTATTGAAATTTATGACTTCTAGTTCGGAATTCTATCACAGTCTCAATTACTAGGTTCGTGAAGGGGGCTATGGAAAAATAAAAACAAAATAAAATAAACTCAAATGCCAATTCTGTTTTCGAATGTCGGAAATTATGTCGTCCGATACCAGTAACAACACTTTAGCAAAACAGAAAACTTTGAAGAGTAAATGCAGCAAAAATTTAAATAACACAAGGGTTTTAAATTTTCATAAGTTATATATATAATATAATTTATGATGGTCAATGACCAAATGTATTGTATATATATTATATACAAATTTATTTTTTTACAGATTTACAAGATAAAACGGAAAGAAATTAAAAGTTGAAGTCCCAGATGACTTCTGCCTGAAAAATCTAACTAAGTAGACATAGACAACCTCTCATTACAATCGCTCCATACAAAACTAATCTAGAATCTAAACAGCAATTGTAATGTTGGACAGAATGTTATCAACACACTCAGGCAACATTGGTGATCCAGATTTCTGAGATGAAATCCCGAGAGCTCTCTTTGTATTTTTACTTTCTGGTTCTGGATATCGATACTCTGTAGTAGCCTCTCTATTTATAGTAGAAAGTCTTCCTTGAAAAGCTCATCGGTCAGTTGTGGAAGTTGAGGGAAAGGTGGACTGTTGGTGGGATTGGTTGGAGAAGATCATAGAGTAATAATCTCAACAGCTTTGGCTTGATCCTCACGACAAGCAACAACTTTTGACTTAGTCCTCACTCGTTTTTACCAGCTCTTTTTTACCTTGCCAAGTCATTTTTAGATCATAGTAATATTTACACAAATATTACTGCATCGCGTGAAGTAAGGCAAAATCTGTTCAGAAAATGTTGGTCTGAATGTTGTGCAACATTTTTCCCCACATACTTACACATTCATATCAATACTTTAGGAGATATGTTGGGTCAAATGTCACAACACCAAATCCAATATTAACAATCTCCCTTTTTTTGCCTTTCTTCACAAAAATCATTAAAATGTAAAGTTGACTTAGGATGTTGTCACAAATGTTGTCCGACATCTGTGATCAATAATTTCAAGGTCATGCTGCCCCTTAACCTGTGATGGCATACAAGCAAACATGTGTATACCGATTCATAGGATTAGAAAAGAAAAAATATGAGCACACATATCACATATCATCTAATATATACAAACCACAAATAGAAATATTCATTGTCAACAAATATCAATATCAATCCACTAAAGATCCTCATACAGCATCGACAACAGTAACAACTCCCTCCTTGCTCATCATACAGCAGCAGCTTCCAGCAGATTTCTACTCCTGCATAACAGCTTCAACTTCCTCTGCACAGCAACCTTTAGCTTCCTCCCCCTGCATCAGCATCAACTTTCTACTCCTGCATAATAACTTCAACTTCATCTGCACATCATCCTTTAGCTTCCTCCCCCTGCATCAACATCATCTCCTTTTTTTTGTGAAGAAAGTAGCATCATGAAATGGTCTCTAGCTTGTATCATGACATTTCTTGCAGTATCAACCTCAGAAATCTGTTGCCTGATTTTTCCAATTTGATCCACAAGACATTTTGTAGACAGTGTAGACTAACCTGGATCAGTGTTGCCCAGAATGTTGGTGACATTTTTGGCAACATTTCACTTTCAGCTTCCTTCTTTCAGGGCAAGGTTTTCTGGGAGAATGGAGGAAGAGGATGGTTGTTCTGTTTGTTGGGGATCATTGTTCTCGGAAGCCTCCGTATTCATTAGAGGACTTATGCTTATTGGAGTGTTGGAGTGGATGTTAGATGACATTTGTTCTGACATTGGTGATGGTTCCATTGGTGAAAATTTGGGAGAGGGTTTTGAGAAGTTAGGGTGTCTGATAGAGATTGGAGTTTGGTTTGGTGATTCCATCAGTTAGGTAGGTAGATGTGTACCTAATGTGATTTTCCCTCCCTTTTTTATTTTTATGGAAAAATCGTAAATGATAAAATATTAGCAAATGAGTGGAATATTTATATACATGGCAAATCTTTTCTTAGCAACAAAAATCCCTTATTTTTAGGTGTTTCAATTTTACACAATAACTTACACCTAAAATATTAGGATAAAAAATAAACATCACGGTAGGAATAAAATTTAATCTTATCATTTTAAATTCTGAAATTCCATTAAACAAGGCATATAATAGGGAGTAATATCTGATATTTCAAAAATCAGATAAGAACAACATCCCAACACATATCACATTCTAAAAATGTCAACAACAATGTTAGCAACATTTTGGACGACACAAATATTTTGATCCCACAAGAATTTTCAGATTTGGCAACAAATCAAGACACGTTTTATATGCACTTTATGAATTTGATCACTGGACCAATATAACATTCTCTCATCGTGTCCTTAGTCTAATCATATAACACATATAAAAGAATTTTCTGTGTCAAAAATAAGAATACTTTTATGGTATTCTCAAATCACTTTTGAAGCACTCGATACTCCTATAGAATAGAAGCGGTATCTTTTCACGGGCTTTGCCCATTTTTCACAGTTGCCAAATATTTTATAAAGGCTTTGCCTTATTTTGGTACTTCCTTTTTATGATATATATATATATATATATATTTTATATATCATCGCAGAGAACGGTATCACTTTGATAACATATTCTTATTGAAGGATCATGCTTGTGTGACCAAAAGCTATGCACCATACAACAACAATATTCAGTTAGTGATATAACATAGGTAAATGTCACTCGAAATGTTAGACAACATTTCAGCTGACATTCACCAAAAATGCCTTTTTAGAGATTTCAAAGACCAAGAGATTTCTTCAAGCTAGAAAATCTCTCATGGTCCAAAGCTTTTGTAAAAATATCAGCTAGTTGATGAAGAGTGTCAACATGTTCAATTTGGACTAGCTGTTTTTCGACTAAATCTCTTTAAAATGATGTATAATATCAATGTGTTTTGCACGTGAGAGCAGAACTGGATTTTTTGAAATATTTATAGCACTCAAATTATCATAGTACAAAATCAAAATGTTGTTAGTAAATCCATAGTCGTCTAACATATGTCGTAGCCATATTAATTGAGAGCAACAACTTCTAGCTGCTACATATTCAGATTCAGCAGTTGAAAGTGAGACACAGTTTTATTTACGACTATACCATGAAATATAGTTATTGCCAAGATAAAAATATCTTCCACTTGTACTTTTTCTATCATCCACATCTCCAGCCCAATCCGAGTCATTAAATTCTATTAAGTTAGGATTAGTGTCTTTGGAATACCATATTCCCAACTCACATGTGTCAGCAACATATCGAACAATACGTTTCACGGCATTTAAGTGGGACATTTTGGGACAGGTTTGAAAACGTGCACAAACACAAACACTAACATAATATGTGGGTGACTAGCAGTAAGATAAAGAAATCTACCTATCATACATCGATATAATGTTGGCGACATTTTCATCAACATTATCCTTATATACCTTCTGTGATGAATTCATTAGAGTTTTCATTTGTTTAGCGTTCTCCAAACCAAATCTTTTAACTAGATTCTTAGTCTATTTTGTCGCACCCATTTTTTTTACCATGGTTCGCAACGTAATGGGCGTTTCCTGAATTGATAAAGTTGTTGAGGAGTCGCCACCTAATTATTCTACGATGAATTAGGACACCTAAATATTAACTAAATGCTGAGAAGTGAACTCCGATTTATGATCTGCGAAATTATGAGATTCTAGGTAAGGATTCTTTATTATCCTAAAGGGAAGGGGTTAGACATCCTTTAATATCCGATAACTTGTGGTTATCCGATCAAACTCAGATTAATTATTATGCTAAGAAAAAATGCATGTTTAAAGTATGAAGTGTATTGAAAAGATGTTCGGAGATATAAATCCCGACATAAAATCCGAGAAAGTATGCATGGCATTGTTTATGAAAAATATGTATAAAATTGATTTTTGGAAAAGGACATGCCTTTGTATGGCATTATTTATAAAATGCACATTTTTGGCAATTGTTAGCAAGGAGAAAAGCAAATTGTTTATAATGCATGAAAGTCATTTTTTAAATTGCAAGTCGGATAGGAAACAAAATCTTACTTGTATGGTTAGTAATGCGAATAAAAGGATGACCAAATTATTTTGAAAGTTTTAAAGCATGCATAACGGGCCTAAAATGAATAAGCTAGCGGCGGGTTTCCAATTTTAAACTACCCGAGCATAAAATAAAATAAACTAGCGATGGATTTCCAATTTTAAACTACCCTATTAATCCAATGATTCAGGGCCTAATTATTCTAAGTATTTCGATGTTCGCGCAAAATTAAATAATTAAATTACAACCTGAAAAGTAAAATAAACAGTATTTAAAGAATTAAAGTTGCGACTAGGGCGGATGACGATGTCATTCCGCCCTATTTGTTTAGAAATTCTGAGGCCGGAGAATGCAATAAATGTGGATGCGGGTCTTCATTTGGCAATGGTCATGATGAGTCTCATAACGAGACTCTTCATTGCTCCCGATGCATTTCATGTAAATAAAATAAAAGAAAAGGATTAGTAGATGGAACATGGATATATATATATATATATATATATATATATATATATAAGAAAAATGTAAACAAATAGTTCGTGAAGAACAATATGTTGTTGGGCCTGACCCGATTCACATCATGAAGGCAGAAAAGGAAACAAGCGGAAAAAAAGTATGTGGGCCAAGCCCAACTGATACAGAAATGCAATGTAGACAAACAGGAAAGTAAAAATGGGCAAGCCCCACTAGACATTTACTTACCAAGTAAAGAGTGATATACACAAGGATATACATTTTTTGTATACTTTCGTATACACAAATAGGCTCAATATACAACTTGCATACCAAAGCATGTATCGATGTATAGCTCACATAAAGCAATATAACACTAAGGGATGGGGGCTGAAATACAACATACATCATTGCACATTAGGGCTATAACAACCTAGAATATTCCTTAATATGTGCATTTCTATTTCAAAGTAAGTAGCACAGTTAAGCAGGGGGCAGTGTCGACATGTTTAATCAAGAATATATGGGGATATGCTGATGGAACTGTTCAATATTTGAAACCAGCATAGGCGAAATACTTGGTCTAAATGGACCCTAGGCAAAGCAAAGAGGCATGAAAGCATACAAAGATATTTAGGCTGACAGGTTTCAAGCTAAGGACTTTTAAACCAATAGTCATGAACTGTATACAGCTTAAAGATGTTTCATGTACACCTACTTGGGTTAACATGTTAACAGAGTATGTAAAGGAGTTCAAATACTCATGGATAAATAAGTGACATGGCATTTGGGACACCTAGCTAGCATACATACACACATGTATGGAAAGCCATGTTCTAAACTTTCCCTAGCTTTAAATACACAGGCTATCTAAAATCAAACCATTCTCAGATATTCACATTATTAAGAGAGGGCATAAGAAAAACATGATCTGGCAGCCATGGGAAGATAAATAAGCATGCTCAGTTCACAGATTCAACAAGTATAGTGTACTCCATGATTCATACAAGCATGCACCACAGTAAGCATAAAAGTAATCCTAACAGATACACATGAATTGGGCAAGAAACAGAGATGCTTTATTTATGCATGAATGCCACAAGGGTTCATAAACAGGCTAAAGACTATTACCTTAACTACATATGCATAGGTGATCTAATACAACATATTGGTCCTAGGACATCTCAGAATAGGGCATAGTTACCAGGTACAGCTATAAGCTTAGATTACATGAGTGGAATCTTAGACATGTAAGACTTACTCAAGATAAAAAAAAAAAAAACACAGAGTCACCAGGCTATGTGTCAGACATGCTATCTACTAGGAATATAGAGTAATATGCAGTTGACTCAGTATATGTATGAAACATGTAGAGATGTCCTATTTGCCAAACAGAGGCAACACTTTAGACATATAGGGCCATTCTAGGCTATGACATCTACAGAACCTTAGGCATGCCATTATTTGAATCAAACAACATTGAAACAAATAACTTGGAATCAACACAAAAAATAGAATTTGGTGAATGCATAGAAACAGATTGATATAAAACAGGAAGGCATAGGTGTATGAGCAGATGAAGGAAGAGTATGCTTATATCAGAGAGAGAGAGTGGAATGGAAATGATGTTCTGGGTATTCCCTACACCAGTAAGACCAAAACAAATATGCACAAGCACAATTCTAGCTTATTGGCCACTCTAGTCCTCAAAAAGAAATAAATATAGGCTCATACAAGTCTGACTCTTGATGTGGTTTAGTATATGTCCTAGAAACTAATTAGAGCAAGCATGTAATTAAGCATATCACCTGATGTTGACATCACTACCTAAGATGGTTACCAAGCATGTCACAAATTAAAACACCTGTCACATAGCAATTAAGAGCAAACTGGGATAGGAGAAAATGTAGACACACATCTAGACTTGTGAGAAAGGCAACCAGAATTCCTCTATCACTTAGAATCACCTCTCATAGATAACTAGATTAAACATGATAACACCTCCAGACTCTAACTAACACAAAATCATAGTCATACATTATGCTCACTATCCCCGACACTAAGAACAAGTACCAGAAAGCCGTATACACACTTCTAATGCATGAATATGGACTCGGCATAGTATGTTTAAGTATTGAAAGTCAGTTAGGTAGACATATGAGCAAATAAAACAGTACCAAATATCGGAAGATACCAATTTGAATCACATTCTACTAACTTAGGCTGATTTTATATCACATAAGACTAGATGGAGCTTCAAACAACATACTTAGGCATAACAATCAATTTAAACTAGTAAATATGATACCCAACTAATAAATCTCAAAATCTCATTTCGTATAAAGCGAGAATTAACATATATGCTTCAGTCCAGAATCTAATCACCCTAACATATTTAAACAGGCTAAGATAATTAACAACAACTAAAATTAGCAGTAAATACACCGAGCACATAAACAAAATGAAATACGATAGGAATTTGAGTTTACCTTCTCCGGGCAGCGAACCGAGGCGTCGTCTCGAATCGTCAAACCCGCTCGGAGAGGTTGTGCTTATGCAATTAAAGGAAGAACAAAATCTTAGTGTTTTGTGGCTTTGTCGAGCAGGAAACAAGAGTAAAAGAGGATTTTTCATAATCAAAAAGTTTGTTCAAATGGAATTTTCCGTTTCTCCAGAACTTCGTGAGAAATGCAAAAATATGGATTCTCGGTCGACAATTTTTTAAAAAAACGAGAGCTTTTTTTTTTTTTTTTCAAAAAAAAAACCCTCCGTCAACAACCCACAAAGGGTTCTATTTATAGCTGAGCTTGAGGGCTCGAATTTTGAATTCAAAATTGTAAAAAGAGGAATCGTTGAAGGTGAAAATCCACTAGTTTCTCTAATTAATCGGAGTGTCATCCGAAGAGTCAGCCTTGAACCCAAGAGATTTCAAGGTCTTTCTCTTTTTGCAGATCTTCGACCGATTGAACAAGACTTGTGACAACTCTTGTTGTCTGCAAAAGGGGTGAAAGGATGGGGAAAATCAGGTGAAGGTGACGGGGTTGCAGTGACGCCGGTGATGGCATTTGTCCGGTGGATTTTGGGGGGGTCGTTGGTGGAAGAGACGAAGGGTTCGTTTGGTTTTTTTTAGAGTGTCGTTGGTTTTGGGTTGGTTATGGACGAGGGGCATTTGGGATTTTAGTTTGAGGGATTGGGCTCGGGTCGGTCGGGATATTGGGCTGGGCGGAATGGGGTGTTTAGGCGAATGGGGTTTTGGGAATAAAAGAAATGGGTCGAATGGGTTGGGCCGAAATGGTGGACGGTTGGGCTGGATTTTTGGGGTGATTTTGTGGGTTGGTGGAATATTTTGGGTGAGTAGTAAATGGGTTGTGGTTTAAAATATAAAAGGGTTTTAAATGCTTTGAAGAAAAAATGTAAATTATAAAATATAACGACGTGATAATAATAAACTATAATTTTTGTGAAATGCTTAATGCTTAATAAATAAAAATGCGATGTCGTTTTGCCAAAATAAAATAACATAGAATATTATGGTAAAAACTATGATTAGGATATTAAAAGGCAAATGATACTAAAAATGCTAATAATAGTAGTAATAATAATAATAAATAATGATATGAGAATAGACGACGATATTAAAATCCTTATATATATAAAAAATTATTTTTGAGGTGTCAAAAAATTTAAAATTGCAAATAAATATCAGAAAAAATTAATTCCTCAATCATGCTCATTTCAAATGTCGATGACATAGCTTCAACAAATGAATTTAGGTACGACTGTGAAGTCGATCCAAAGACTGTCATCCACGTAGATTTGAGCAATTATAATATCTACACCGTGTCATTTAAAAAATAAAGTACGATCAGCTTCGCCACGGTTAAAACTAAATTCAAGAAGAAAGTTAGTTAAACGACCATACCATGCACTAGGGGCTTGTTTCAACCCATACAAAGCTTTTTTAAGCTTGTACACATAGTGTGGATGGTAAGGATCTTCAAATCCTTTTGGTTGTTCAACATATACCTTCTTGTCTAGATATCCATTTAAGAAGACACCTTTTACATCCATCTGGAGTAAAGTAATTTTCAGATAACAAGTAATAGCAATTAAAAGTCAAATATACTCGATTCTAACTACATGTGCGAAGGTTTCATCAAAATCAACTCCTTCAACATGAGTGTAACCTTGTGCAACTAGCCGTACTTTGTTTCTAACAACTGTTCCCGATTCGTCTGATTTATTTTTAATACTTAGTTCCAATTACATTTGTATTATTTGGATGTGAAACTAAGTCTCAGACTTCATTTCGAGAAAATTGTTCAAGCTCTTCTTGCATTGTTTGTATCCAGAAATTATCTTTAAGTGCTTCTACAATATTATTTGGTTCTAATGTAGATATAAAACAAAAAAGACTAACCTCTTGGTATATGGTTGACATACACACATACCTTACCATTTCTCTATAATTGAGTGGTTCTTTGCCTCTTGTTCTAATTCCTTCAAAAACTCCCCCTATCAATTGGCTCGTTGGATGATTCTTCCTAATCCATGATGAGGGGTCCCTACAAACTTGATCTAACAGTTCAGCACTTGACTCCTCATTTGTGGCCTCTGTGATCTCTATTGTTGTTTCAGGTGTGGCAACATTTGTGGCAACATCCGATTTTTCTACACTCTGTGGACTTTCCATAGTATCTATAATGTTATTTTCAATAGTTTTTTCCTGAAACATCAGAAAGATCATCAAAGATAATATTTACAGACTCTTGTACAGTTCTGGATCTCAGATTGTATACTCGATAAGCATGACTATTTTGTAAATAGCCAACAAAAATTCCTTTATCACTCTTAGAGTCAAATTTTGCCAAATGATTCCTGTCATTTAAAATATAACAAATACACCAAAAATATGAAAGTAACGCAAGTTTGGTTTCTTTCCATTTATAATCTCATGGGGTGTCATCTTTGTTCCTGGCTTTTAATAGACTCTATTAGCAATGTGATTAGCATTATTCAAGGCTTCTACCCATAAACATTTTGACAAATGTTTAGAACTAAGCATCACTCTAGTCATTTCTTGCAATGTCCTATTCTTCCATTCTGCAATCCCATTCTGTTGAGGAGTTTTGGGGGCAGAAAACTCATGGAAAATTTCCTTTTTCTCACAAAAAATTATGAATTAACTATTTTCAAATTCTTTTCCATGATCGGATCTAATCCAAAAAATAGGAGAATAGTATAAATTTCTAATTCTAGAGTGCAAGATTTTAAACATGTCAAACGTTTGTGATTTTTCTTTTAAAAAATATATCCAAGAATATCTAGAAAATTATCTACTATCACAAAGGAATACCTCATGCCTCCTAGACTGTCTATTTCAATTGGACCCATTAAATCCATATGTAGCAATTGAAAACAGTGAGACATACTTGAATGTTGTCCGTCATGTTGGACAACATTATGAGAGACTCGGGTTTGCTTACCTTTCAAACAATCTTCACAGACAGTTTTACTTTTATGGCTAAGTTTGGGTATGTCTCTAACCGCTTCATATGAGACCAATTTTTCTAAATTGCGGTAGTTGACATGCCCCAACTTTTGATGTCATAGTATTGTGTCATCGACCTTAGCATTATTGCATGTTTCTTGTCTTACACCAAGATAGCAATTGTCACTTGTTCTTGTACCTGTCATGACACATATATTTTCTTCATTCGTAACTTTGCATGCATTCTTAATAAATTTTATCTCAAGATCGTCATCACACAATTGACTAATACTAATCAAATTAGCCATTAAGCCCTCAACGTGCAAGACATTTCTTAAGGCCGGAAATTCAGGAACATCCAAGATCCTTTTTCCAATTATTTTGCTTTTACTTCCACCTCCATAAGTCACGTTTCCTCCATTGAATGACTCATAGTTCTTTAGAAAATCTTTTGTACATGTCATATGGCGAGAACATCCACTATCAAAGTACCAAGAATCTGAAATGTTAGTTCTTAATGCAGTTATAGCAACATTACATGTTACATCCTTTTTAGGAATCCAAACTCTCTTAAAACATTTTTTACCTTTTGTCTCAGAAATGTTGCTTCGATTGTTATCCGGAATGTTGGACAACTTTAGGCAATAATTTGCTCACAGAATTTTGAAGTTTGAAATAGTATGATTTTAAGTGTTCAGGGGAGTTATAGTGATTACACACAAACTTCATATTCTTTGACATATATGAGAACCTATTATTCATCTCTTTTTCTTTTACAAAGCATATTTTCTCATTTTTATCAAAGAGATTAGAGAGTATGGTTTTAAGAGAGTTTTCGTATTCAATTCCTGCATATGAAGGTTTACTAAAGTTGAGTATGTCATTGAATTTCGAAGTCCCCGTGTTGAGCTTACGGAAGGTTGCTTCGGCTAAATCCAATTTTGCACGGATCTTACCAAATTCAATATCATTTTTGGTAAGTGCAACCTCAAGTCGGGTTAACGTGACTTTTAATACTAAACTCTCATGAATTAAAGATTTTACCTTTTTTTCAAGTTGCTTGGATTCTATGATTAAGGTTTTACAAATACTTTATAATTCATTAATCATATCATCTTTGCATTCAACTTGATCCATACAATCAGTCTCACTAACAGAAATAGAACCACTAAAGTAATTAACATCAGAATAGTTAAAGAATTCATATATTTCGGATGTCGTTGAGGATGTTGATGTCGTTGCTGATGTTGGAGAAAATGTTGTGGCATCTGAGACAACATTGTATACGACATCTTCATTATCCGATACATACTGTCAGCTGCTTGTGTTTCAATTTCAAGATCTCCTTATTTTTCTCCTTCATCATCACTAAGAGAAAGTCATAGGTTCTTACTAAATTTTCTAAGAGTGTTTGCACATTCGTTAGCATAGTGACCCCAACCCGAGCATGCATGACACTGCACGGACTCAAGTTGTTTGAGATCAAATTTGGTACGATCTGAGTTGGTTCTTCTTAGTTGATTTCCTTTTTGTACATTTGGAAAGAATCTAGTGGACTTTTGATTGAAGACTTGGTTTTGGTGCTCTTTAGATTTATATTGATTTCTCTCATTGTTGAACTTCTTCACCATCGAATTGTATTTTCGAGTGAGTAAGGCAACATTTGCACCATCATCAATTTCTTCAAGATTCTCATCCTCTTCTTCGATTTGACTCTCCGAGGATTGAACTTGAAGTGCCATATTCTTGCTTTTATGCAATTCCTTTTGATTCTCAATGTTCATCTTATAAGTTTTGAGAATGATCATCAAGGTATAAAGGTTCATTGTGGCAAGATTGTGAGCTTCTTCAATAGCACAAATCTTTAAATTAAACTTTTCAGGAAGAGAACGGAGAGCCTTTTCAACAAGTTGAGTGTTGGTTAATGATTCACCAAGCACTTGACATTCATTTGAGATGTCAATCAACTTTTCAAAATAAGATTTAATATTATTTGCTTCTTCCATCCTTAAACGTTCATATTTACTCATGAGCATGCGTAGCTTTGTTCGGCGAACACTTGAGTTACCTTCACAATGAATTTGTAAAGTATCTCATGCTTCCTTAGCCATGGGGCAGTTTTGAATGAGTTTGAACATATACATATCAACTCATCCAAAAATTGCATTTAAGGTTTTTTCGTTAAAGCTAGTATTATTGGTTTCTTATGTAGTCTATTCAGATTCAGGTTTAACAAGAATGTCACATTCCTCATCCGGTGGCAACATTGGAACAATATACCCATTGGTTATAGATCTTCATGCCCTAACATCAATTGATTTGATATGAGAACGTAGGCGAATCTTCCAATAGGCATAATTTGATCCATCTAAAATAGGAAGTCTACCAATAGTTGGATTTGCTGGATCCATAGCTTATGACAACAGGACCAAGCACTTATCGTGTTAAGTGTCGGCTCTGATACCACTTGAATGAGGCTATGGAACAATAAAAACAAAATGAAATAAACTCGAGTCAATTCTATTTCTGAATGTCGGAAATTATGTCGTACGACACCAGTAACAATACTTTAGCAAAACATAAAACTTTGAAGAGTAAATGCAGCGAAAATTTAAAGAACATAAGGGTTTTAAATTTTCATAAGTTATATATATAATATAACTTATGATGGTGAATGACCAAATATATTGTATATATATTATATACAAATTCCTTTCTTTAAAGATTTACAAGATAAAACGGAAAGAAATTAAAAGTTGAAGTCCCAGATGACTTCTGCCTAAAAAATCTAACTAAGTAGACATAGACAACCTCTCATTACAATCGCTCCATATAAAACTAATCTAGAATCTAAACATCAATTGTAATATTTGACAGAATGTTGTCAACACACTCGGGCAACACTGGTGATCCAGATTTCTGAGATGAAATCCCAAGAGTTCTCTTGGTATTTTTACTTTCTGGTTCTGGATATTGATACTCTGTAATAGCCTCTCTATTTATAGTATAAAGTCCTCCTTGAAAAGCTCATCGATCAGTTGTGGAAGTTGAGGGAAAGGTGGACTGCTGCTGGGATTGGTTGAAGAAGATCAGGGAGTAATAATCTCAATAGCTTTGGCTTGATCCTCACGACAAGCAACGACTTTTGACTTAGTCCTCACTCATTTTTTACCAGCTCATTTTTACCTTGCCAAGTCATTTTTACCTCATAGTAATATTTACACAAATATTACTGCATCGCGTGAAGTAAGGCAAAATCTGTTCAGAAAATGTTGGTCCGAATGTTGAGCAATATTTGTCCCAACATACTTACAGATTCATATCAATACTTTAAGAGATATATTGGGTCAAATGTCACAACATCAAATTCAACATTAACAGTTCAAAATCTATTTTTATACTAACTAGTAATTCTTTTACCTTATATACAAAATTTAAATCAAAATTACGTATACTGGGTGGGGACAAACCCGTAACTAATACACTAAGTCCAGCCTACATTCATCTTATATTGTGGAAAGTTAAGAACTTGATATTGAACATCATGAAATGCACCTATGCATGGAGATATGATTATAAAAATCTCCAATCAGTGTCTTGCAAATTTTTGGATAATGTCACGCTATAGAGTGTTGGAATTTATTTAGAGTAATTTAAAATCTAATGGTCTTTTGGGAAAAACATAAATCTTTCTGAAAAGATATGTCCAATTTTTCTAGGGAACATATGAAAAAATTTATCCCATTATTGTAGAAGGACGTGTCTTTTCATCTAAAGATATATCCCTTGTTTTTATGTTCCAATGTAAATTCAATTGTCCAATTTGTGGCTGCACCATATTTGGTGTTCCATTAAATCTCTGCCATCAACAACATCATACGACATACATGCAACGCCTTCCTTTACAGGGGAAATAACAGGATGAATTTTAGGGGAAGTAACTACACCTAAAATATTTCTTTTAGGTGTACGCAAATCTTAATTTACTTTTCTGGGATAGAGAAACTGTTTTTTATAGATCCACGAGTCAAAATATATATTTTTCAGAACGGCTTTAAATTTGAAAATAATATCTGCAAAGACCTTAAATCCATTTTGAGATTTACATGCAAATCCCACAACGTTTGGTTGTAACTGATTCTAGTTTGGTCTGCAAGTTTGAATAAATTTTTGTATGGCCTAAAAAGGGGAAGTAGGCAATGGTATGCCAAATCTAATAGAATATTTTTCAATATTCTTTCATTAATTGTATATTTTCTATTTTAGGTAGAATTATAATTCTTTTGTAATTAGGATAAATAGTTACTTAGTTTGTAACTTTGTATCAAAGTAAAATATTCTTGTAACCTTATATATATTGTAAATCATTCATCAATAAAGATCAAGGAACATATTCATTTATAGTATCAGAGCCTAAAACTACAAAGCATACCCTAGCCGCCGATACACCTTCTCGGCCACCACCTTTTCTCCACGTCGGCACCTAGCCCACGTCGGAATCCTAGCCGCCCACCTCTCTCGGCCGCCCACCCCCTATTTTCCCCACGATGGAACCCTAGTTTTTCCAGTCATTCTCACTCCCTCTTCCTCCTAAATTTCCTCTACCATGGCTGACAAAACCAAATTACATCTTACACTTGCCGTAAACAACATTAAAAACTTCATCCTTGTGACTCTTGAAATGGAAAAGGGTCCATACTCCTCGTGGACGGAATTTTTTAAGATCCATTATCGTATTTACGAAGTTATCGACCACATCATCCCTCCCACGCCAAAGTCCACAAACATACCATCGGCGTCGACTTCTGATGATGCACTCTGATCTCGTTTGGACGCAGTCGTCCTCTAGTGGATATATGACACGATATATAATGGTCTGTTACACACCATCATTGAGACCGATGCCACTGCCCGCCAAACATGGAAACGTTTGGAAAGTATTTTCCACAACAACAAAACTCAACGAGCGTTATACCTTGAAAATCAGTTCAAGGTCGTTCATCAGGACGATTTTCCAAACTTGTCTGCTTATTGTCAAGAACTCAAGATGCTTGCCGACCAACTCTCCAACGTCGGCGCACCAGTCACTAATCAGCGATTGGTCATACAACTTATTGCAGGTTTGAACGAATCCTATGACGGCATGGCCACCATCCTTCAGCAATGCACGCCGTTACATCCGTTTTATGAGGCCCGTTCGAAGCTCATCCTTGAGAAAACCCGAAAAATCAAGCACAACACCACTCGGGCCAGCATTGCCAACGTCGCCCTCACCACCACCGTCAGGCCCTCCGCCAACGGCACGGCATCCCGTTCTGGCAACCAGAACCGTCGGTCAGAAGACCCACAACAATCAGCTTCCTCCCGTAACAACCGCTGAAGCAGGCAGTCCGGCAAGGGTTCGGCGGAAGAAATTCGGCAGCAACGGCGGCGGGAAGGGGCAGTCCCCGCCGGCCGGAAATAGCCAGCAGCCTTCGCCGTGGACTGTCTACCCGTCGTGGGCTGTGTGGGCCCCATCATCATGGGCCTTCCCTCATTGCCCGTATCCGACATCCTCGTGGACTCCACCTCAAAATCGACAGGCCCAACCTGGCATACTTGGCCCATGTCCACAATAGGCCTACACAGCACAGCACACCCCCCCCTCAATCGACTTATGCTCCAACTCCAGACGAAAAATTGTATATGGACATAGACGCCACATCTCACATGACGGCATCACAAGGTACTCTCTCGTCTTATTTCAATTTGAGTAATTTAAATCAAAATATTATTGTTGGTAGTGGATAAGACATTCACATCCGTGATTATGGTCATTCCTCCTTATCTCCACCACATCCACCACTAATTTTTAAAAAATGTCCTCGATGCCCCTAAACTCATTAAAAATCTAATCTTCGTGGGACGTTTCACAACTGACAATTGGGTTTTCTTTGACTTTGATACTTTTGGTTTTACTGTAAAGGATTTTACGACAGAGAGATGAATAATGAGATGTAACAGCACCAGAGATCTCTACCATATTTCAAACGTCGTCAACAATCCAGCCTCAGTTCCATCAACCTTTGTTGCTCTTTCGTCTTCCCTATGACATTCTATATTAGGACATCCGTGAGACTCTGTTTTACGCTCCTTTAGGAAAAATAATTTTATTAATTGCAACCGTATTAATCTTCACCAAAGGACTTCCGCGCATACTATTTGATGATTTTTTAGCCAGTCTCAGTGTTCGTGAACCTCCCGCTTCGACTGCGGGGGTGTAATTGAATATCTCCCAATATTCTTTCATTAATTGTATTAATTGTATATCTCCTATTTTAGGTAGAATAATAATCCTTTTGTAATTAGGTTAATTAGTTATCTAGTTTGTATCAAAATAAATATTCTTATAATATTATATATATTATAAATTATCCATCAATAAAGATTAAGGACAGAATTGCAGATTTTCACTAAAATGTTCAAGCCAGAGCAAAAGAGACGACGTGGAAATTGCTTAGCCTGCAATTTTTTTGGTTGTGGTATTATTGGCTAGGATGATGAAATAACACAACCAAATTCATTATGTAAATATGTACACACAAAAAAGAAAAAAAGAAAGACGAAAGAAAGTTTTAAATTTTTGCCAAAGGGGCTTGTTTCCTTTTGTTTTTTGCTTCTATTTCTTCTTTTTATCCAACCCTCTTTTTTCTTTTTCTTTTTAATGTTTTTCTCCCTTTCCTTGATTTGTTTGTTGGTAATTCTGCAACTTGAGTTTGAATAGTTTCATTAGCTTCTGTTTTTTGGGTAAATAGAAAGAACTAGGGGTGGCTAGTGGGCCGGGTTCGGGGCGGGTCCCAATCCTCCCGTAGGACTGGCGGGATCCGCCGATGTCCCGTTCCCGGTCCCGTCGGAAAAGGGGACCGGTATTATCGGACCGAGGCGGTTCGGGATCGGATTTTCCGATTATTTTTTTTGCACTTAATTTAAAAAAATAACACATATAAACACACCTAATAATTGAACAAGATAGTATAATTTAAAAAAAACATATATAAACACCTAACGTAACAGTCATTATTTTGTCAGTTATACCATAATAATCGCAAACTTAATGAATATTTTCCGTAATAAAATTTCCGGTGTGCCTATCATCAATATATCTATATGCTAAAATACGTTTTTGCATAGACCATTTATAATCTATCCAATGACATGTTACAGTAAAATAATCATGGTCGTTAGTACTACGGCCTATATCATACGTGATAGATACTTTACCAGGAAAATAATATAATGAATAACGTAAATATAGTTGATATTCATGTGCAAATTTAAAAACATCTCTCCTAACTGTTGATCTAGAAACACCGTTAAAAGCAGGATTATACATATCTCTAATGTAATGAATAAAACCAGGAGATGAAGGAAATGAAAAGGCAAACCTTTCACCGCAACTAATTTTGTTATTGCTTCCCTATCTCTATGTTTATCATATTTAGGGCCTACAATCCCCCCCCCCCGGTCATCGGGTTAATTTGACCCTGTACTTGGTCCGGGACACGATGTGAACTTTGGCCCGACTGAGAGCGCATTGGCGCACCCGACTTTGTAGCCTCATATTCATCCCACCTAGCTTTGTGAAAGTTTTGTACATGTCTCAAACCTCCCGTCCCACCCTGACCTTTTCCATTTTAAATTTATAAATATTTTTACAAATTCTGCATCTAACTACTTTATTATCTTGGACCCTATCAAAAAAATCATATGCAACAGATTTTAATTTTCGTTGTATGGGGCCTTGTCTCATGCTAGGGGGAATAGGAGTCATTCCAGTTTCAGTTTGAGGTGCACTAGTAGGTGTGTCATCTAGATTATCTTCTAAATTAAAGTCTGGTTGAGTTGGAGAATATATCTCATCGTCTAATGGTATATCATTAAAAAATTTAGTTTCATCTGTATGAGTATAATCAATCAAATCATCTTGTCTAGGAATATGATGACTAGAAGAAGTATCTATGCCCTTGTTACCCATACTAGAAGAAGCACCATTACCCTTACTCTTACTCTTACCCTTAAACATACCTCTTAATTAGTCCATTTTAATTATGCAAATATATAATTAAAGATAATAAAATTAAGTGTGATAATTAAAATAAAGTAACAATAATAATTTAAAGAAGGAACGAATGTATCAAATGCCGACGTAACGTCGACGTGTAATCGAGGTTGAAAATTAAAATTTTGCTCAATGAATGATCCTTAAGCTAGTTGTCAACTTCACTCCCAATTTTTGAACTTTGATACAGTTATACAAATGAATAAATAAAATATAATATTTAGTAGGCAATGTAGACTTGTAGAGAGATAGATTGAGAGATTAGAGAGATTGTAGGAAGATTTGTGAGAAAGATGAAGAGAAAATGAGATATTTATAGTTGAAAATTGGGTTAAAGTATAAATATATTAACTTAGGGGTTAAAAATAAATATTAAGGGGATAGAGGGTTGGGGAGGAGGCCAAAAATGATTGTTGCACAACGGTCAAAATCTAAAATGGTTGTTGTGCAATGATCATTTTTTGCAAAGCGGGGGGGGGGGGGGGGGGGCGAGTGGGACGGGCCCAAATCCCATCTCAAGTTCGAGTCCCGTGCCCGTTTTTTTTTGGGGGGATCGGGACGGGACCGGTCGGGTTGGGATAAATTTCTTAATATTTTTCATAAGATACATGACTTAAGTTTGCAAGGAGAATATAGACTTTATTCCCTTGAGCGCGTGTTCTCAAATTAGCAAAAAAAAATTGTGTGTGTAGTGTTCATTCGCTAGAAGATTCACGTACTTGTGAGATGTGTATGATAGTGCTTTATTCACTTTCAGTAAATGTCTTCAATTTCAATAACGGTCGTAGGAGGATGACATTGGTTCTTTTCCTCTTACACACATGAATGTAAAGTGCCATTTCTAGACTCGTTTTTTCTTTTTTCAAAATCCAGAGGATTAGAACAAACAAAATCCGATTCTTTGCTTGCTTATCCTACTCTTTAATCAATATAAAAATTATGAGAACTAGGTTCGGTAATCTCAGCCTAAAGATTAATCACTTGAAAAAATGATAATATAGTTAAACTATTATCAAGAGTTGTGATGGAATTTTAAGATTTCGCGTTTGAGTCCTACAAGTGAAAAAGGTGGTGCTATGGAACATTTTTCTTTCCATGGACCTTATGTGGTGGTGATTCATATTAGTCAAGAATCTAAAATGGAGTATTGAACGCTGAATAGAACGCTGAATAGATTGATAATTTAAGATTTAATTGCACGGTTTTCCCTTCTAATGGACTGGTCTTTAATTTTTGCCCTTCAAAATCGAGTTATGCCTGTAGGGGCATAAATTCTTTAAGAGAGCTACTAGCATAATTTGTGGATACTAAGATGCGTAACCTATGCCCTTATAGGCAGAAGTTCAAATTTAAATGGCAAAAATTAAAGACCAACTCATTTGAAGGACAAAAATTAAAGACCATAAAAAAATAGGGGTTGAAGTGCAAATACCCATAATTTAACAACTATAATGATGCTTGTTAATGTTATAAGTTAAAAAAAAAGGCTATTATAAAGGCAAACTATAACACAAGAAATCGATTCTAAAAAGAAAAACTAGTCTATCATAGTAAAATGTAGGAGTATACCGTACCAAATCGATAATTCGAGTCAAATCGAAAAAACAACCCGACTAGTGGTTTGGTATTGAAAAAAAAAACTCGAGCATAAGTGGTTCGGTTTGATTTTAACAAAACAAAAAGTCAAACCGACTCAAACCAACCCGAAAGTACATGTATACAATTTTTAAAATACTTTATACATAAAAATATTTATTTTTAATGTAATTTATAAATTTTTCTTAATTTTTTTCATAATTTTTGTCTTTTAACATATTATTTCAAGCTTGAACTTAGAATTTTTAATGGTACAATAAGTTTTTTAGACAATTGATGTTAGTAACTCAAATAAAGCCTAAATCAATACTAATGATAACAAAAGAAATTCAATTCTAATACTATAAATAACGATAATTTTGGATATTTACTACGTACTATTAGTTTTGCATTGGTTAGACAATGAAAAAATGTAACTTAATTTAATTTTTCTTTAATATATAATCATGTAAATTAATAATTCTATACTTTTTTCTTTTAGTACTTTTAGATTATAATAATTATCATTTATTACTTGGCGATTTCATTATCTTTTTATTGAACGTTTTAGTCCAATCTCATCATTTATCTCACATTTTGTATCATTTTCTTAGGAAACACCTTAATTAGATAATTGTATCTTACTAGTACTAAAGATATTTGAAGCATAAGTTATAGGTTTTGTATGAAAACTTTATCGGAAAAAATCCAAACCACCCAAAAAAAATCGCAAAATCCGAAAAAATCCAAAGTTGAAAAACCCAACTTTTGTTGATTTGGTTTGGTTTATAAATTTAAAAAGCCGACACAATTGGTTTGGTTTGGTATTTGAGAAACCCGAACCAACCCGGTCCACATGTACCCCTAGTAAAACGTAATAAAAATGGTTGTTATTGAGAGGTCAAAGTAGTTAAAAATACTAGAAATTGCAGATCAGGAATCTAGCTGGGAAGTGAGTCGAATTATTGCTCAACATAGATACAACTTCACAAGTACAACTTACCTTCGACGGTAGACTTGACGAATGTGCACATGCTTACAACATAGACAGTCTCAAATTCCAGATAATCAACAATCTTTACCCTAAATTTATTTATACAGAGAGACCGGGAGACAAGTGATTGGTGCGCTATGTTGGTTGCACGGCGGAGTGAGGCATGAAAGAGGGTAAGAATATTCAAGGGTATTTTACACTGATGGAGAATACTCTACAAAAAGATCCCTCCCAAAAGTAGCAGGATGAGTTGTTGAGTTTCTGGGAGGTAATGAGTTCAACCACACAATCTGGCAAACATCTTTGTACAGCTTTCAACCTTGATATCAACAATGAAAGTACCTTTTCTTTCAAGCCTGTTATGGATTCTTGATATGAACTACAACTATACAAACTGAAATTCCAGTGAAAGAAACAGCAGAAGAAGCAACACTCAGCTGTGAAATACTCTCCTGGCACCCCATGCAACAAGCTAAGCCGCAATGATCTTTGTTTCGACCATAAAAAGTAGGTTTCGGCATCACCTTAGGATTGTTGAAAGGGTTCCTCTTCTACAGAAGGTACATCTGTGTTCTTGACGGTAATTTCAGATTTGCAGAGGGGGCACGACGCATTAATCTTCAGCCATTTATCTACACATTGGGTATGGAAGAAATGTGAGCAAGGCAATTCTCTCAGCTCGTTGTTGTCTTCATATTTTGCTAAGCAAATACAACATACCTGTTCACGTTCAAAGCATAAATGCTGGTTAATATATGAGATAGGAAGCTCACCAGTCAATTAGGGATATGCAATTATAGATTACTATCATCTCAAATAAAAGTTGCAGACACACTACAAACTCCTTGCAAAAACGCAAATTCACCTAGGTTACAGTTCTGTAAAATACTACATGTAATATGTAACAAGCTAATAGCAAACGTCTGGAAGGTCTCATAAACTCGAGTTAATCAAAATTCCAGCAAATACAATTAGATAAATCCTTTTTGATTGTTTTAATAGGCATGAATAACTAACAATGATCTATACGCAGTCCAATATTTAAATTCAATTTTATGTAAATTATTAGGTCACCTGTGTAGAAACATGAACGCCAAGAACTAATAACTGAAATCTCATATTATCTCAATGATAAGTTTAAGGTCACATGCTATTCCATAGCTGTAGAGACTAACTTCAGAAATAATGCATTATCTCTTCGTGTACTGGAAACTTTCATTACATATCTCCTGTACCGAATGCCTGACTGCTAAGATTGGCAAATCAGATCATTCATTCTCCTCCTTTTCCTTTGAACTTTGCGTAGTAGTTTTACTAAAGCACAATGTGTGGATAGTTTTTTCATCACCCAAATAATGTTGTTTTCCATGTTTCCCTGTTTTTGGCATGTAAAACAAAATTGTACAAAACCAGATCAAGCAAAACAATAACACAAAACCAAACAGGAGCTATTAAACTTCAACAACGGTCCTGTATGGTATTCTATTGCTCTGTCTTGGATGAGAAAGAACTACAAAACATGGGGTATACAGAAAAAAAAAAGTTGATGACAAAAAAAAGGACTATAAGAAATGCTTTAACATGTTTTTCAACATCAAACACAATTAGTTATTAAAATAGTCATTTATTGATTCCTTGTTAATTCAAAGGAGCAGTCATGGGAAATAGGAATGCTGCTTGTTTGCTTATAATGGATGGATTAATATATAGCGCGCACACAAATATTTTAGCTTAGTCAGATACAAACAACATCAAGTCAAGAAGCAAAAACTACTTTCTGTGAGACTGTCATCCAGAACCCAATTTCTGACTCCCAAAGGGTTTATTGGAAAGATAAACTTACCGCATCTTCCCCTGAGATGGCACGTTCCTTCTCGGTACCTGCAGCTACACAACCACCTTCCTCCCCTCCTGGATTTTTGCTTTCATTGCGCCCAGTTCCATCTGTCTTGACCCTGTACTTAAGTGTGGGAAGAGCATTGATGGACTCTTCTGTGGCCCCTCTGACTCCATGCATATCCTCACGGACACCAAGGATTGAAATAATACAAGGCAGGCAGCAGCATATCATTGCACACAAGATGAAAGGCATAGCATATCCAATGCAACTAATGGTAAGAAAAGCTATACATAATCTGCAAAATATGTGGATCTAAGGTGAGTTTTGGTGATACCAATGTGGCAAAGGAAGAAAAAATAAAAAGGAAACTGTACCTGTACATATTGGGAGCCTCAGCAGAAGATGAGTTCCCCCCAAATATCCAAACATTGCCAACGACAAACCAAACTGCAAAGAAGCAATCCAAGGCCATCTTGAAATGATCTACCAGTGAACCAAGTCTGGGTGAAAAGAAACATCAATGCACGGTGACACTTATCAATGATATAAGACAGAATTCCAAGATCATGTTACTGAAGAGTAGGGGTGACAAATTTAGTCCATGAAAAAATATGACCCGTCCATTTATTAACTCACTCCATCTTGACTCGCCCAAATTCAGCCCATCTAAAAACTAACCAAATTGACCCATGAGAAATCTTGGCAATATATTTTTTAAAAAAAATTGTTTAATATGTTATATATAGCTAAAATAAAGAAAAAGGGTTCATTAGTTTTGTTTGGTAATTAAGCAAATTATAAGAAAATAAACAATGAAATTAAAACTTGCAAGAGTTGGGTGAGTTTTGTTTATGGACTCATTATTTAGCCCATCTTGACCAACCCCCATCTGGCCCAAGTATCTTGTGGCCAGGGTTAGGCAATGCTACATTTATTGATTTAGCCCATTTTGACTAATCCATATTCAACTCAAACCGCCCATTTGACACCCCTACTGAGGAGATACTGGTCCACAAAAACATAGACATTATTTCCAAACACAAACTACATTTCCATGAGAATCTTTACATGACTGTGCGAAGATTTGGAAGATAGAAAACTGAAGAATTCTTGGATACACTTTTTATTACATAAAATTAAAGGAATTGGAGAAAAGGTTAAAAACTAGCCCAAACTCGTATTATCTAGCTAATGAGGTTTCTTAAGGCAACAACTGACTCCATCCAGAATTACTAAACATGCTTAGTTGCTTTTTTGTTTAGTTGTGCCCAACAACAAAAGAGGTAATGAAGAAAACACACGGAAGAGAGTAATGTGCATATATTTACCTTGCATTGCTTTGCCTGGTCCAAATGTCTGTAGATGTGTTCCTACCAGCCTCCTCATCTGAGGACCGAGTTAATGAGATAGTAATATAAGAATTTGGATCCGCAGTGGTATTGACTTGCGGGGAACCTTGACGCAGTTGAGCTGATCTCTGATCGGTGGCTTGGTAAAAGAGAAGATAACGCCAGTACAGTAAAGGAACGCTTGCTGCACATCCAGTTGCATAACCCACAATCCAAGCAAATAATGGGGTTTCTGGGTTTTCCTCTTTTGACAAGGATAAAACAACAACGGCTGCAACAATCTGTCCTAAGGTGAAAATTAGCTCAATGGAAAGCCACAATAGGGTATTAAATGGGCTCCAGCGACGATCATAACCTTCACCTCTCCTTGCGATAGAAGGGCTTCGAGAATTGGATTCATTGGATGAAGAAGATGAGGAATTTCGACTTGAGGGTATATCTTCGTGGTTGGGCATTTCTAAGTCACGAGGAGAATCATTACCAGATGAACCTGATGATGAGGGACCGCATCCTTGTTCTACGTCAATAACATGTTCATTGCTCTCACGACTTTCTGCTTGCTCCATGAGCAGAGGAAATCTGTCGGTTGGGTTCTCTTGAGTAACTTCTTCAGAGGTAACAGCCATTCAACCATAAATGTCAAGGACAATATCACTACTGGTTCAGCTACCACCCTTCTGCTCACAAGCAATGCTTACCTGATGAGTTCATTTTGAGAAAGAAAGATTACTGGATGTGTAAGAAGTGAAAAATTTTAGTCCTCTACTGAGGAAGGATCACTTGCATAAAAAATATAATTATAACATTCCATTGACACATGCATAAATATACCAAGTGGGAGGAGTTTCGAGCCACATTCAAGAGCATATACAACAACAACATACCCAGTGAAATCCCACAATGTGGGGTCTGGGGAGGGTAAAGTGTACACAGACCTTACCTCTACCTTGGTAGGTAGAGCGGTTGTTTCCGGGAGAACCTCGGCTCAAGACAAAGCACAATCACAAGTAAAGCAAGCAAAGCAACGCAAGAGAAACGGTCAGACCCAGACAAGAAATTAAAGCAATATAAATATGCTGATAATAAAATCGAATACGCCATGGTAGCGCATTCTGACATAACGAAGCAGTAGCTAGCTTAGATAAATAATATCAACAAAGTACACTAGGGAACACATAGCAGCAGAAATCAAACTATAGGGAACTATAAAGCAATACTGCGCCTATAAGTATGATAGGCTAATCGGGTCTACAGTAATAATACTACAACTATCATTTTGTAAGCGTAAGTAGGACTACGCTCGACTACCTACTACCCTTCTACCCTAATTTGTGTCCTCCACAATCCTGTCTAAGGTCATGTCCTCAGTAAGTTGCACATGCGCCATATCCCGTCTAATCACCTCTCCCCAATACTTCTTCGGCTTACCTCTACCCCTTCTGAACCCGTCCATAGCCAACCTCTCACACATCCGCACTGGGGCATCTGTGTCTCTCCTCTGCACATGTCCGAACCATCTCAACCTTACTTCGCGCATCTTATCCTCCACCGAGGTCACTCCCACTTTATCTCGGATATCTTCATTTCTAATTTTATCTCTCCTTGTATGCCCACACATCCATCTCAGCATCCTCATCTCCGCAACTTTCATCTTTTGTATGTGTGAAGTCTTGACTGGTCAATACTCCGCCCCATACAACATAGTCGGTCTAACCACCACCTATAGAACTTGCCTTTAAGTTTTGGTGGCACCTTCTTGTCTCACAAAACTCTAGATGTTAGTCTCCATTTCATCAACTCTGCCCCAATACGATGTGTGACATCGTCATCAATTTCTTCATTCCCTTGGATAATAAACCCTAGGTACTTGAAGCTTCCTTTCTTTGGAATAACCTGAGTACCAAGTCTCACTTCCACGTCTGTATCAGGGTCGCTCCCGTTGCTGAACTTACACTCCAAATATTATATCTTGGTCCTAACTCAACTGAACTCTTTAGACTCCAGAGTTTGTCTCCAAACCTCCAACTTGGCGTTCACTCCATTGTGAGTCTCATCAATCAAGACTATGTCGTCTACGAATAACATACACCATGGTACCTCCCCTTGAATTTGTCACGTCAGTCCGTCCATCACCAAGGCAAATAGGAATGGGCTAAGAGTTGATCCCTGGTGCAGCCCCATCATCACTGGGAATTGCTCTGAGTCTCCTCCTACTGTCTGTACCCTAGTCTTGGCTCCATCATACATATTTTTGATCGTTCTAGTGTACGCCACAGGTACACCTCTAGCCTCCAAACATCTCCATAGAACCTCCCCATGGACTTTGTCGTATGCCTTCTCGAGGTCGATGAAAATCATATGTAAGTCTATCTTCCTTTTCCTATATTGCTCCACCAACCTCCTAATAAGATGAATGGCTTCAGTAGTCGAATGCACCGTCATGAATCCAAACTGGTTCTCGGAAATAGACACATCTCTCCTCACCCTCATCTCCACAACCCTTTCCCAAACTTTCATAGTTACCAAAAATTAACATGTATCATTTAATTCATCAATGACTTTATCAGTGCTAGATTCCATCACGTGTGTAAACTGATGTAAATATTTGTAATAGTGTCCACAACAGCATAATGTACCATTTGTAAGGTAAAGCATCTATAACAACTGCTAAGCATAAGACATAAGTTACATGACACTTATACATTATTTCTTCCAATTCCGCTATTACTATTACTATTGCTATTGTTCTGGATAAATTCTTACTTCCAATTTCTTTTCCTACATCTCACGTATCACTAGAGCTATACGGGATGAATCACTCCATTGGACTCAAAGGCCAAGCTTCTACAACTTCTCAGTGATTCTAAGTGTTAAAGTACCTTACTGTAATTTGACCTGATATCGCCTTTCCCAAGAGAATTTCTACTTTTTTTAATACCAAAAATCCTCGAATGGCTAGTAACGCATGGTTCAAAACTAATGGATAATGGGCATGCTACTCTAGTCTACTACATTCAAATACCGGGCTTTTATTTGCGACGGGTTTGAACCCGTGCCATGCGCCTAACTCATACATCAGTTGTTGCACTCTTACCAATAGACCAAGGCACTGGGGGTTGCCCTTCCCATGAACATTATGAGTTAATTGTTTGCTTTATTAATGTGATGCTTATGATAGTAGTCCACATTCTTAGATATATAAGATTCACCTAATTAGAAAAAGGATTATTATACGAGGATACATGCATGAATAGATTATTTAATCCATCAATACAGGTTGAGCAAGGCCGTTGTGTGATAGACATCCATCTCAACGTATTCTCTTCTTGTTAGAGATAATTTTGTGTCATGGATGACCAAGAGGCAAGATTGAGTTGCAAGATTTAGCACAGAATTGAAATTGGAAACCAAAGTGAGACGATTCTCCTTCGTGATAATTATGTTCAAATTGTATTGCGTCATATCCGCTTTTTCGCGAATGGACAAAGAACATAAATATCCATTCATAGTTCTTCATTGAAAAGATATTTTCAGTAATTGTCACAAAAAGGGGGGTCATTATCAACTCGGACACATATTTACCACGTCTTTTGTCCGTCTTCGAACTAGTTTTCATATGTAACAAGCTTGCTACATACAACATATATGCATCAACTTGAGGGGAGTGTTAAGTTCAGTCAAATGTGTAGATAGTATATACTTTTAATGGTGTCCCACATCGTAATAAGTTTGCAATATAGTAGCTAAAAGGTTCCCAAATGTAAGACAACTTTTTGATAAGGAAATGTAACAACAAAACAAGTACAAGCAAGAACTCTTCTGAAACACATTCACATGGATTGAGTTTCAAAATCTATACTCAATAATAATGACACTGCATCCATCTGTTCTATACAAGTACTGACCAACATAAACTTCATAGACTACAAATACCAGCTACCAATCGAGCTCTTTAATCTTTAAATCCGATCAGAACATGAGCCCTTCACACCTTTTAAAATAAGAACAAGAGGTCAATCTTTTTGGGACAGAGGGAGTATCTAAATTATAAGAACTCCATAACAACAAAAACTACTTTCTCAATCCCAAACTAGTTAAGCATCTCTATATGAATCCTCTAAAAAAAAAAAAGCAGACCGGTGCACTAAGCTCCGGCTATGCGCGGGGTCCGGGGAAGGGTCGGACCACAAGGGTCAATTGTAAGCAGTCTTACCTCACATTTCTGCAAGTGATTGTTTCCACCGCTGACCTCCTGGTCACATGGAGGCAACTTTACCAGCATCTCTATATGAATCCTCTATATTCATTAAACTCTATTTGGGTACATTTAACAACTCTATTACACATCAAATCCAGTATAACGCCGCACATTCTTATATTTTTGTGAATAACAATAGCAGTAACAGAATTAACTAAGAACATAACACAAAAAAAAATGACCCGGTAGAATGACTGTCCCTGTGGTTAAGTGTTAAATTTCAAGGCAAATTATTTAAAGGACCCCTAATTTGCCTTGAAATTTTAAATTATTATATTAGAATGATATGAACTTGAATAGAGAGCAGAAAGGATACAGACGATCCATATAGCCGACCCCAACAGATATGCTAAACTTGATTGCTATCAGAACTAAGAATCAAGTTTGGATTTATCCAACAAAAATGAAATGACCCTGATTAACAGATTCAAAGATACAACCGATGGAAACTTCGAAACCGAATATCTTACAGAACTTGACCTAAAGAAGTATTAACAAGAAATTCTGCTAAATGATACTCAAATTATAAGAAATCCACAACAATAACTACGTCTCAACCCCAAACTAATTAAGCATGTCGTTATAAATCCTCCTCAACTCTATTTGGTCACATTTAACAAATCTCAATATAGATTCACAAAGCAAAATTCAACGTAAAGTAACACCATTTCCTTGTACATAAATTCTCAAATTCATTCGGAAAAGTTGAATTTTGAAATCAATAGAGGTAGCAGAGAAATGAATACAGAAATCGTAAAATTACCAGCGATTATATGATAATTTCTTTGAAATTGAAATTAGGGTTTCGCTTTTTAACCTTTTTTTATGCGACCACGGACTCCTTTTTTGTATTGAATGAGATGAGATTGTATGTATATCTATAGTTTTTTCTTTTTCTTTGCTTATTGACTTTTTTAACACGTTATACTTTACAAGTATTTGATCATATACTTAATTTGGTATCCAAACAATGTGCCAATGAGACAATGCATATGTTGTCTTTTGTCTTTAAGAAGATAAGAGAATTTTATACGGATAAGTTAGTTTAAAGCTTTAATTTACAATTTTTAGAGTATTTGCGCTTATTATATTTTATTAATTATAATAAAATAGTAAAAAAGTAAGGGATTAGGCTCCAACCTTCCTCATTTTGGGCTTTAGTCTTCTCCATTTTCTCTCGCCTTCTTTCTTTCTCACCAAATATACTAAAAGTTATAAACTTTATGAATAGGTCAATTGACAGCCATTAAAAAAATTGAAGCTTTGAAATTTAAAATCGGATTTCATGAAATCGTTATTTGTTCGGATTGGATGTTCTTGCAAATATTTGGGAATAAAGGAAAAGAGACTTAGATATGATTTTCATCGACCTCGAGAAGACATATGACAAAGTACCTAGGGAGGTTCTATGGAGATGTTTGGAGGTTAGAGGTGTACATGTGGCGTACATTAGAGAGATCAAGAATATGTATGATGGAGCCAAGATCAGGGTACGGACAGTAGAAGAAGACTCGGAACTATCCCAAGTGATGGGGTTGCACAAAATATCAGCTCTTAGCCCATTTTATTTGTCTTAGTGATGGATGGACTAACGCGACAAATCCAAAGTGAGGTGCCATGGTGTATGTTATTCGCAGACGACGTAGTCCTGATTGATGAGACTCGCAGCGAAGTGAACGTTAAGCTGGAAGTTTGGAGACCGACTATGGAATCTAAAGGGTTCAGGTTGAGTAGGACCAAGACAGAATACTTAGAGTGCAAGTTCAGTAACGGGAGCGGGCTTGAGACATGCGGGGAGGTGAAACTTGGTACTCAGGTCATTCAAAATAAAGAAAGCTTCAAGTACCTCAGGTCTATTACCCAATAGAATTGAGAGATTCATGATAATGTCACGCATCATATTGGGGCAGGGTGAATGAAATAAAGGCTTACATCTGGAGTCTTGTGCGATAAAAAGGTGCCACCAAAACTTAAAGGCAAGTTTTATAGGGTGGTGGTTAGACCAACTATGATGTATGGGGTGAAGTGTTGGCCAGTCAAGACTTCGCACATCCAAAAGATGAAAGTTGCGGAGATGAGGATGTTGAGATGGATGTGCGGGCATATAAGAAGGGATAAGATTTGAAATTATGATATCTGGGACAGAGTGGGAGTGGCCTCGGTGGAGGATAAGATGCGGGAAGCGAGGTTAAGATGGTTTGGGCATGTGCAAAGGAGAGACACAAATGCCCAAGTGCGGAGGTGTGAGAGGTTGGCTATGGACGGGTTCAGTAGGGGTAGAGGTAAGCTGAAGAAGTATTGGGGAGGAGTGATTAGACGGGATATGGCGCAGGTGAAACTTACTGAGGACATGACCTTAGATAGGGGGTTGTGGAGGACGCGAATTAGGGTAGAAGTGTAGTAGGCAGTCGAGCGTAGTCCTACGTACAGTTACAAACCGGTAGTGTAGTGTTGTTATTGTAGGCCTGATTCGCCTATCATACTAATAGGCGCAATATTACTTTAGTTCCTTGCAGTTTGATTTCTGTTGCCATGTGTTCTTTAATGTACTTTGTTTATCTAATTTACTTGCGGTGGTTACTGCTTCTTTTTTCAAAATGCGCTATCATAGTTTATTCGCTTTTCATACTGCTTTAAATTTCTTGTCCGGGTCTGACTGCTTCTCTTGTCTTTCCTTGTTGTGCTTGCCTTGCTTATGACTATGCTTTGTCTTGAGCTGAGGGTCTCTCGGAAACAGTCGCTCTACCTACCAAGCTAGAGGTAAGGTTTACGTATACTCTATCTTCCCCAGACCTCACGTTGTGGGATTTCACTGGGTATGTTGTTGTATCCTTTGGAATTTATTTGCTAATTTTAAGGTAGTTCGGTAAACGTTAGATTCATTTTGGTTGGATTTCATATTGAAACTCGAGAGAAAGGAGAACAATAATTTATATGTATTTTATATGTCAGATACATCCGGTGATATACATACAAAATATATACAATTATGTTATTGTATGTTTTTGTATGCCAAATTGTATATTTTTACCATTTGTATATACAGGTATTGTTACTTTTTGAAATATAGACATTTTTCCACTAAACCAAATAATTAGGCCCCTAATTTTGCATTTCTAGGTAAAACTCCTTTTAATTATCACTAGTGACAATAGATCTGTTTCTGTCTTTAGGCAGATACAAATGTCTATTAGGCCATTGAGTGTAAGAAAAGTACCAGAATGCAAGGCCCAACTCAAATTTGATCAACTTGTAAAGCTCATTAATGTCGTCCATCAAATAAGCCTAACACACCAGCAAATATGGGCTGGGCTTCACTATCAGGTTAGGGCCCTGTCCAGCTCTATTCATTATGGATTTTCTAGTTCTTCACAAAGTAGTGTATTACAATGAATTATTAAGATATTAAATGTTTCTTAGAAAATATTTGATAGTTAAGACATCATCATCTTACTAAAATAAGAGTGATCATTCAACCATTCATAAGGTTAATTGTTCATGTAAATGTAATATAACTTGGAAATAGAGTAATACCATGTTATAAGATTCTTTTTAGTATTATTGCATATAATTAACTTAAATTCTATATTTATTTAAATAAGTATATAGATAAGAAACTAGCATATAATAAAGTGTTGAGGTGATAGAGAGGATCCCAAATATAAGACAAGTATATACGTAAGAAATAGCATATAACAAAGTGTTGAGGTGATAGATAGAATTTCTCCATCACTAACTAAAAGTCACAGGTTCGACCTCTGAATAGAAAAAATTCTAATAGGGAGCGCCCTTAAATGGGCCTTACGTGGCGCAACGGTGAGACCAAAGTTCATATTTGATTTTGAATTAGAGACGTTAAAAATAATGATTTAATCCACTATGTTGTATAATATGAGGATACTTATAGTAGATGTATATTTTTCACCGCTTTTCCCTTAATTAAGTCTCACAACGTAGAATTAACGTGAATAAATTGGCCTCACATAACACTTCAGGGCTAGAGTAAAGAGCCACAAAAGAACATGTCATGAACAGTACAAAAGGGCCCGAACAAATTTAGATTAACCGAGATCGAAAGCGAATACAAAACATAGGTGAGAACAAAAAAAAGTCTTAATTATATATTAAACCACCGAATATATGGGCAAGAAGTCATTTTTAAAAACATTATTCAGGTTAGTAGATATGGTTAAGGCATGTGGTTCTTAATGCTTTAGTTTCTCCAAAAGGACCAAAACATTAGAGCCACCTCCGTGATCAGTTATTTCAACTAGTTCAAGACATTATTTCAAGGCCTAATTCAATATTATAGCTGTACTTTATTCCATTAATGATATTAACTTTTGTAATTTTTTTATTTACTTGAGTCCCTCCAAATATTTATTACTTGTCCGTAAACAAACATTATTTCTACTTACCACAACCTTTTCCTATTTTGGAGCTCCAATTAATTTGAATTTACGCTGCGTAAGGAAGCGTTCTCTGGCAAAAAAAAAATTCACTCTTAAGATTTGTACCCGATACCTCTAGTTAAGAGTGGCGGGATTATATCCACCCTACGATAACTCTTGCTATACTTACCACAACTAAGTATGTATTAGTTCATCATATTCGCTAATGTCCTGCTTTATCAATTTGATATTAGAGATTGATTCATGATTTAAATTTGAAGCCTGAAGGGTTCGATATTAATATTTTTAGTATTGAACTTATGATCGTATCTTTAAAATTATAAGTTCAAATATAATATTTATTAAAATTTTAATGTTTTTCATATATATATTTATTCTCATGTCGAAAATATTGGATCCAGCTAAATCGCCTAATACTATATAGTTTACCTACTACCTAGAGCTTCTTTTACACTGAACCATAAATTATGGCTAGGCCAAATCAAATACGCACTTTAAGCTAGTATCAATATATTTGTATATGTAACCATTTTTTCCAACATTGTTGATCTTTCTTGTTGAACTAGTTTTTGAGGCTATGATCAATTAGAACACTTAATTTCTATCATTATCAAGATTAACTTAATTAGGGTTGTACTTTTTTCTCATCATGAGGTGTTTCTCTTGCAAGTTGTCTACATTGAGAGATATTGAGTGACTGATTCATTTGACCAAATGTAATGTAAAATAGGAAAAAATAATAAAATTAAACCACTTCACTAATTAATGACCACAAGTAACCTTCAATTATCTAAGTTTAGTCAATTACTTGTGAAACTCTTTCATGAAAGTGTAAACTCTACATTTTTTTTTTTTTGCCGTGTTTAGTGTTCTACAAACTTTAAGATAACTTCCACTTCAATTTTTGAGATGTTTCATTATTACTTCATTCACTTTTTTCCCTATATTAGATTACCTTCATATGGGGAAAATTGAATAACTTAGTATAACTAAATGTATACAACTGTAATTCGACATGAAAAATTACATGGTTTGATAGTGTTTGTTTTAGATAAAACATTCATGATTTGTCTCAAAAGTTCTCGTATCATTAAAAGTATACCTACATCTTATTTGAAGCTTCCAATCTTTTCAACTATCAATATAGAACTTTATCTACACACCCAACAATCTTCTCTTTGAACTAGCTAATTAAGTTCCACATGGCATATCACCATGATCCAACGGTTCTCCTTCTCGAACTAAGTTCCACGTGACCCATTACCACAATCCATAGGTCAATTTTTGAGATTCAATGTGTGTCATTAATGTCCATGAAGCCCAAAGCTAGCTTCTTCTTGTGCACATGCATCTCCGAGCTATCTTTGGAATGCTAAAGGTAGTAAACTTGGCTTCGGGCCATCCTTCAGTCCATCTCCATACTCGTCTCGTCGAATCATTTGTTTTAAGACTTGACTAAACTAATTCAAAGATACTCTTAACATTATGTGATATTGTTAGCTTTGAGTTAAGCCTGCACAATTTTTCCGAAAGGCTTCACATTGTTAAGAATATCCATATTTCATACTCCTTAAATCAATATAATTTTTTCAATGTTTTCAACTATCAATGTGAATCTTTGTTTGTACCGCCAACAAAAAGTAATGCTAAGAAAAAACAAAAGGGGTTAGGGATAATTTTTGTGGACAAATTGAAGAATTAGCTGAATTTACTAGAGAGGCTTTGAGTAAACGTCAAGGACAAAATATCTCGATTTTGAGTAAATGGAGTCTTCTTTGGTAAGTACCATCAATATTCACATATAACCTTGATTCAGAAGGAAATTGGTTAGGACGGAAAGCTCGGGCATTCGAGAATACTGGGCTCTATCTACTTCGCAATTTCGAATTAATCATATCAGTAAATTTCATATACCATATGTTCGAGGTAAAAAAAAAGATCGATTCCATACACCAAATGCTTGGGAAAAAGAATTGAAGCCCCATAATGGAGGTGCTGAAGAAATAAATTCTACAGTATAAAAAGAACTTAAAAAGGTTAAAATAAAAAAATCAAAACCCTAAGTTTTTGGAGAGTGACAAATTAATTATTAGGAAATTGACCAATGCACACACCTCGAAAAGACCAAATTAGTCAATTACTAGTGAATTCAACTTGTAACAACAGTCCACCAGACCACCACAATTTTGAAAGCTGTTGCTAATGAGGCAGGAAAAAAAAACTCACATAGAAAATGACACTTATTATTAGGCATATATTTGAATATTTTTGTTTCCTATCACTATCAATTTGATTTGAGTGTATAATATAAGGAAAACTTAGGTCAATTTTGCAATATGCTGGCAAAAATAAATGCATCACGTTGCACTGAATAATTAAAGTCAAGTAAGAATTAGGAATGATAAGACGATAAAGCTGTTTAATTTTTAGTAGTTCAACAAACTCCACTTACCCTTTGTATAACAGTTTTAAGTTATATACATCTGATTATTACTCTTTCCGTCCACTTTTACTTGTTTACTACACTAAAGCAGATATTTATATTTTACTTGTACAATTTGAAAAACTAAGACATAATATATCACTAGTTCCTAATGGTCCCTTATTATTAACTAAAGTATAGATAATCATTTCTCAGTACATTTTTCAAAATATTGAATTTATTATATTCAAAGGGTGATATAGTAGACTTAGCATTCTATTAATCTTCTTAAGGGTGTGTCAAGTTAAATATGAACAAGTAAAAATAAACGGAGGAAGTATGATGAATTTTTTTTATACAGATGGTGTATATAATTTAAATTCTTTGTATAATTGATATACTCATCACCTCAAAATTTATGTGACACTATCTAATTGCAATGAAATTTAAAAAATAAAGGAATAATTTCTTAAACTGATCGAACAAAACTTAGATATATGTATGATCATAAATCATCTCATTAAAAGTAAAATAAAAAATTTAAAGTAAATATTTTTAAATATAGAAAGGTTATCATTTATATGGGATATTTTAAAAAGAATCTATGTCACGTAAATTGGGACAGAAGGAGTATCATATAACCGTTGTAGTACAAGTTATGTGGATTCGACAAAATTTATATATGTGAATAAATAAATATTTTTCAAATCTCCGATCATGTAACTCGGAATTAACGATGTTTAAATCTTTAATTTATCGTTGTATATAATTTTATTAATTAACTTGCAGAAATAACGAATTTACTAATTTTCCCTTTTTTGATATTTTGTGATTTGAAATTTGAAGATGACAAAGAGATACTAAATGAGAAGCTTGCTAAGTTGGTTGTGACTTATCAAATGATTTCTTATCACATGATTTGGGATAGAATTAAATGCTAAAGACAGTTTTTAGATTCTAGTCTTTTTCTCTAGCCAGCACTTCACAATTATTTGTTTTGAATAGACTATTACTTAGAGCTCTATAAACCTAATATAATTAATTACCTTCACTCTTCATGATGATTATTGAATATCTAAGCATTTAGCCTACTTTGTTTGTTGTTAATCTTTATAAAAATAGCTATGAAATTCATAACTAAATAGTCTGTAGCTAATAAATTTTTGATAAATTCGTTACTAAATAGAATTAGCTATAGATTTTTATTGTTTAGTGAGAGACCTTGTTCATTGGTAATTCTTATTTCTCTTTTAGTGAATTGATCGTACTCAACATCTAACACCAAAAATGCAAAAATGTGTTATTTTCCCCTTAAAGTACATAGCCATCTTTGTTTAGTTGAAGATTAAATTTATACTCTCTTTATTTGGTTGAAGGTATAACTAATCGCCGAATAAATTGACACTTTCCCAAGTAAAATATAAATTTAATCATAAAGTTAATTCTGAAATATCCCACCTTACCTTATCCTATAAAAGTTGGTGTTATTTAATCTCACATGGGAGGTGAAATAAGCTTGTCCAAAAGTTATAATGTCAGAATTATAATCTCGAAATAACTTAATCAAGGAACGAAACGACTCAAATGCTTAAGTAATCACGACTTTCCCAACACCCATGCAAAAAATGTGTTTTACCCTTTTCAATGAATTGATTTTCGAAAGCCACATACCAAGTTGAAATGACAAATAGTACGAGGAAAAATGGCAAAAGGCTATTTTGATTTATTTAAAGAATATTAAATCGTTATACACTTGATTCATGTATATTGGTTTATTGGGTACTAATCAAATTTCATTTAAATGCCACAAAATAATGGAGTACTCCAGTCTCTTATCTTTCTAATCAGGTAGGTCCTAAACACCTTCCCATCTTTTATAAAAAATTTATACTTCTTTCCAATTGTAATCAGGAGATTGTAGGGACGAATCACTGGGAGGAAAGGGGTTCAATTGAATTCTCGAAAAAAATTATACATACTATGTAAGTAGGATAAAATGTATTTTTTTTTAAAGATGTTGAATAACACAAGAAAAAGTTTTATTGTAATGATAAAAGGGATTTAAAAGTTTTTTTTTTGTTCTCATCCTTTATGCTTTAGGGATCACTAATTCAGATTTGCATATTGAAGTCCCCAGTTCAGAAGTAAAATGCTCCTAATAAAAACGACCTCTATTCATTTCTACAGCTCAAAACTGAAACCTTTAATTACGAACAGAAGAGTACTTACCATTCCATTATAATTTTTGATGATACAAAAATTACTTTAATTCCTCAATTCAAATCCTAACTATGACATTGCTAGTTTTTTGAATTCCTTTGTACAAGTTTCTGGCTCCGCCACTAAATTCTACCGTGGCGGAACTAGCTAATTGACAAAATGATAGAAAATGAACCCCTACGAAAACAAAAATCATATAAATCGAGTAATGGATGATCCTTTAATATTTTTTTTTATGGGTAGCCACAATGTGGGAGATTGCATGCACTATTGCAACAAAATGGCAAAACATAGTGCTAAAGGACTCTTTAACTTTTATTGGAAGTAAAATGCCATAACTAGTTTTTTAATCATTCAAAATGTTGAATTTTGGATTAGATGTATTCAGAGAGAACGGAAATATGAACACTTCCATTATTAGTTGTTTCTTCCCGATAAAACAGAAAATTGAAAGAAGAAAAACTGTGACAAATTGCTACTCTTAATATTATTTTCAAAAAGGTAAAAATTATTTATATATCGCTTTAAATTTTAAAAATCTTCCTCCAACTTTGAACGATAGTAAATTTTTTTTGGTAAAAATAAGACGAGAGCTATCATTTTGTGTAATTTCTCAGCAAATGATAAGTGAGTAGGCATACATTTAACAACAAGATCTCTTTAAGTAATTTCATCACGAACATAATTAATTAAATTTCATATCAATATACTTAGAACGATCATGAAACATCGGATTAAGAGTCGTAAACGTAAAAGCTAACATCATGACATAACATACGGACTAGTTAATAAATGTTCGATTGAATAAATAAGGTGTATACTAGATGAATAAAACAAGAATTAATACAGCTCACTGATAAGCACACAACTTTGGTTATTCCATTGATCTAGGGGAGCAGTGGGGGTGGGGGGTGTTCATTTTGACAACACTGAAGACATATACTTTGTATGCTAATGTTGAGTGTTCTTTTACAATTAAAGAAATGGTTAACCTAACTCAATAATTCTTTTGTATTTTTACTTGTGTGGTACTCAGTTTTAAGTCTCGATTAATTTGAACTCACGTCGTATAAGATTCATTAAAGTAGGAAAATGTTCTCAATTGAGATTTTTTTTTTAAAATTTCAAAGCTCGGCCTCTAGTTAAGGACGAAGGGGTCATACTCATCCAGAGGCGAAACTAGATCATTAGCTATGAGTTCGGATCAACCTAATAGTTTTTTCTTAAACCTTGTATCTGTATTAGAAAATGTATTAGATATGTATAAATGTTTAGTTGTTTACCCATAAACTTCAAATTCTGATTCCGTCTAATCTGTATCAATGCCACTATAACTTACGGAAAGCGCTCCCCTACATAGCTTTTTCATTCTCAAAATTAAAACATGAAATCTTTAATTAAGGGAGAGAAAAATCTTATACATCTCACCATGAGGGGCATACCCAACTAACAAGCTATGAGTTCATCATGATTTTCGCTTAGGCTATGTATTTGTGTTTAGAAAAAATCACTAAACATGCACAAATAATAGATTCTAAAACCAGTAAATTTGATGAAAGTGGTAATATAACGAATTTGAACTCATAAAAATTAAATCCTAAATAATATACCCACCATAAGCAATAAACTTGTATAAATATGATTCACAAGGACAAAATCTAGGGACGTAAGGGGTTCATTTGATTTTTTTTGTCAAAATTAAGGGGTGTAAAAATGGCCACGTGGATAGAAAATATTCACGTGGCATTGAGGGTAACATAACTCCTTGAGCTAAGGTCGTCTAGGGAGGTGAAAGTTATCAAATTACCACGTTCAGGGGATAATTAGGACCAAAATAATTCAGGCGTACGCCGAACAAAAGATGACAAATTCAAGTGGTCTTGAACCATTAAATCATTATTTTTATATGTATATAATATATATTAAATTTTCTTGACTTCTTCATATGTTTACTTTTTTATATTTTTAATCATTTTAGCAAAAATATAGTCAAATAAAATTAATGGAACTAAAGGGCGCAAAGGGTTACATCGGAATTTCCTTATTTGCTAAAAAGTTACCTTGTAGGTATATGCAAAGTTAAATTATTTTTTGTGAATATATAATAATAGATATTGAATTCTCTGAATTGTATTATATATTATTTTTTTATATTTAAAACTCCCTGAATGAAAATTACAATTCGGTCAAGAATATGTAGAAGTTTAAGAATAGTATTTATATAGTGGTCCACATAAAAACATGTATAACCCCACGTTTGATTCTCTTTGTTATTCGCAGTCTCATTTTAATGTTTCTCAATGAAATTTGAATCACACTTTATTTATCTGGTGTTGAAAAGTTACATTTTACACTTTATGACAAATTCATATATTCGACCCAAAAGGTCAATTAAAAGAACAAATTCAAGATTCTAAAGTGAACCTTCCTTCTTCTCAATTTGTTAATTAACGGTAAGGTAGTGATGGAATGGATAGAGTTTCTCCATTTTTAATTAGACATTTAGTTTAAATCTTGAATATGAATTACTTTTTATTATGAAGTATTTCTCTTTTAAGAATAAGATTGATACGCCACGAATTTAAATTAGTTAAAATACTGAGTGAGAAATAAAAAGAATCTCTATTACAAATAACAATAATAATATATCCAGTAAAATTATATAATAAGTGGGGGTGGGGGTGGGGGTGGGGGTGGGGGTGGGAGTGGGGGTGGGGGGGAATCTCTATTATTAAAACAAAAAGTGTTTTAAGGCGTTTTGAATTTGAAAGAGTTAGAACGCCAAATTAGACAATTTTGACTTTGGAAAGTTCCAAGAGAAATTTGTAAATGTACAATTTTGACCCTTCCAATTAACGGCGATTACGATTATTTTTTCTCAAGTACAGTTTCACCACTACTCAATTCGACAAATTACTATGATGCCATTGCGAATGTCAATTTTATTGTTGGAAAATAATCACAAACTGATAAAAATTAGCTTAGCACATGCCTCCCTCCCCCGTATGAAACACCAAATACAAGTCAAACATAAATAATTATATACAATTTGTTAATTAGTTGCCAACAATATCTAGCAGTCATGGGAAAGCCAAAACTTGTTTATAATAAGTCAATACTGGGTCGGTTGAGACTCTTTCTTAGCTATTAGATGAACAAGATTTCTAAGTTTCCAATATGTGTCACCCTAGAAATAAACCTTATATTTCTTGTGCAAATTAAACAAAATTTTCATTTACTTCCTTCTTATTTTCAAGGATTCTTTATCTTATGTTCTCTTGGCCGGGCTAATTTAGTTAGATTTTTCTTTCTTATTTTTATTTTATACTTTAAAAAAAACTTTGTAGTTGAGGTAAATGGTTTGCTAAGAAAATTATTAAAATTGTGTACTATACTCTTACGTTAAATTTTTATTTAGTTACGCTATACATAATATACAAACCTGATAGATGGGACAAGAGTATTTTATTCCAGCAATTAACCAAACCAACTCTAAACATTGACTAAAACTAATTAGGGAGGTGTGATTTGTGGGAGAAAAAAAATTGTCGATAGCTACATTCTAGGATATAAAACATGCTCAGGAGGAGATTGATCCTTCCATGAAGATTATCAGCTTTAACAAAAAACAGATATCGGATGAAAAATAAAAAAAGAGTGAAAAAATAAACTAATGCTAGGCGCATAGAGCAAAAAAAAGTAGAAGAGAGAATTATATTTCAATAATACTTAATCTGTTACACTAAATCGAAGCTTTGAAATCAAACCATTAATCGTAGTTTAACTAAATACTTTCAACGTTTACTAATTATAAACCCTCTCATATTTACTAAATTTGGTTAAACTCTAAACAAAACTATAATAATACAAATCTTTGATGATCCAGCTTCATTTCATCTACAAATTGAACCATGCATACCTTTTACTCCACATACTATCCAAATTGGGGCAGCATTTATATGTACTTTAGTATTATATTAATTTTATTGTCCTTCAAATATCACATGAACTTTCTATTTCTTGCAATTTCTTAATTCAACATGCCTAGAAAAAACAAGAAAATTTCCTATTTTAATCGTCATACGTCGGTGACTTTAATGTCAACATTTTTAGTTCCTCGATATTATGAATAGACACATTGATATATCCAAAACGAGAAATTCTACTTGTAAAATATTTAGAAGAGAGGAAAACAAAATAATAGATCCACACGAGGAATTCTACTATGTTTAGTTGAAGTTTTATTATCAGACTATCGATATAATTTTATATAAATATAGATTTTAAAAAAATTATTTGTTACTTTTATTTTATTTTATATGATGATGCTATAGACTGAACTTAAATAACGCAGTGATCATTCTTATAGTTGATCCCAACTTATTTAATTTGGAATCAATGAGGCATATTTGTTGTTATTGTTGTTTTATAATATTGATATAATTTTATGTTGCAACTTGTTCTCCAATATTACCTTATAGGTTATAACTGATACAACATGCAATAATAATTTATGCGCAATTAATTTTACGGGTGTAAATACCTAAAAAATAAAATAATCTTGTGGTCAATTATTTAATTATTTTTATTTACTTTTAAAAAAATAAAAATTGTAAATGATATATATGTCATGTTAAACCAAAAATCTGTTAAAAATATATTCACTAAATAACTAATTGTTTATTTATTTTTATATTATATATTATATTAATGTACTCCCTTCGTTTCTAATTGTATGTTGCTTTTTTGTTTTACGCATCCTTTAGAGGGGTATTTGACTATTTTTATTTTTAGTTATGTTTAAGTTATAATCTCTCTTCATTAAATATTTATTTTATTTATGTATAATCTTCATTAATGATAAAAAAAATTAAAAATAAAATGAAAAAAAATAATTATGTCTTAAACTTCTAAAATAATAAATAATTTGAAAAAAACATTTTTAGTAACCACAACAATTAATTTGAGTCAAACGAAGTAGCTATTACAAAAATGCCAAAAAAAGTCAACCTGTTCCTTTTTCTTTTTTTAGGTCTCGAAGGCAGCTAAAAAAAACCCATACTGCTTGAGTCGTTAATGGTTGGAAGTTCCAATGTAGTCGAAAATGTATATACAAAAAGTTAGATATGAGATTGAGAATTGATTGAGATTTTACTCGTTATCCACTTACTCTTGGCCCCACCTTTTATCTATGTATTATTAATAATATAAGAAAAATAGATACAAGTAGATCAATTAAGAAATAATTATAGACATACTACTTAATAAGCATAGTATAACTTAATAGATTAAATCATATTAATGTTATGAATATTTTATTATGCTGATAATATATATAATTTAAATCAATTATGAAATCATAAGGCATAAGGCGTTGACGTTATGCTATGACATAAAATTGAAGAATTACATTACACATGGCCGACTATAAAAAGGATATGGAGGACCATTCTTAGGTGGCAAAGTTAGGCATATAGCTCAACCATAATAATTATTATTGATGATGATATTCCTAGAAGCAACTCTATCCCATCAAATTAAATAGTATTTGACAGAATATACCGTGATATACATGACATATACATCAGTGTATATCACGGTAATATACAAGTATTCGAAATAGTTTTAGTCGTGATATACACGGCATATACAACTATGTATATCACGATTTATGGAACATAATTTGTTAACTTTAGTTTGTATTTAATTAGCATCGTACACTTACTATAATTGTAGAATTATAGTACACATAGAATAAGGTTTTAAATGTATAATAGTAATGAGATTTTCCATATTATGGAAATTGTAAATTGTATATATACTCATTCATTAATGAAAATAATCAAGGAATTATTTCTTATGGTATCAGAAGTCTAGGACTAAATTACTTTCGCTCTTCTCCCAAATTTAGTCTCGGTTCCGCCATCCCTTCTCAACCGAGCTTGCATCGAAATCCGTGCCCCCTCTCGGATTTCGTGCTAATTTTACCTCCTCTCTTCCCAATCCATTTGTTCTTTCGTTATGTCGACGTCAAAGAACCACTTTCATCATGTCGTTACTGTTTCTAACATCAAGAACAACATCCCTATTGTTCTTCAGATGGAAAACGTCCAATATGCGACGTGTGCAGAGTTATTTAAAATTCACGCAATCTCACATCAAGTCCTCCATCACATAATTCCTCCCACTATCCCTCCTCCGGCGGAGGATCCTAATTTATGGATCACTTTTGATGCTACCGTCCTTCAGTGGATTTACTCCACTATTTCTATCGACCTTCTACAGACGATCATTGAACCAAACACTATGGCTAAAACTACATGGAATAGATTGCGTGATATATTCTAAGATAACCAACATTCCCGTGTTGTCACCCTTGAACATCAATTCTCACAAGTCAGCATGGAAGATTTTCCAAATGTTTCCGCTTATTGTAAGCGGCTCAAGGAATTGGCGGACCAACTTCATAATGTTGGCGCGCCTGTTATCAATAATCGTCTTGTTCTCCAAATGATTGCAGGTCTATCAGAGGCCTATAATGGCGTTGCAACTCTACTCTGACAAAATAATCCGCTTCCCCCTTTTTATCAAGCGTTTGATGCTCACATTAGAAGAAGCCGACTTGGCTAAAAAAGCGACTATCGAAGCCAGTTCCGTGGCGATGATGACGTCATTCGATAATTTTCAAGGGTTTGTTGACAATTCGGGCCAAAACCGCAACAACGGTGAGGGCAAGAAGGGTCAAAACCAAAAAAGTAATGGCAAAAATCACAGCGGCAACAACGGTGGTGGCCGGAACAGTAACACTGCCGCAGGAACAATACCAACATTGGGGGTGGGCCTCGGGGTCCTGGGCCCAGCCTGCCTGGTCCCAGCCTTGGTCCCCTTGGCAGTGGGCCTGGACCTGTGGCCAGTGACCCAGTCCTGCCTACTGCCCAGCCCCTAATTATTTTCAGCCCCATTGGGCCTCACTCCAGCCCCATTACATGCCCAATCACTCGGGTCCAGCTTCAAGCAGTCGAATTTCTTCTGGGCTGGGGCAGCAGGTCAGTTTGCTTGGGCCTTGACCTCCGCATGCATTCCATGCAGTGGGCCCACACCGACATATATTGAGGTCATAATGCATACGCTTGGATTAAATCCTCTGGACCCGAACGGGTACATGGACACCGACGCCACTTCTCACATGACGTCATACCAAGGTACTCTCTCGTCTTATTCCAATTTGAGCAAAAATCGTGGCATCGTTATTGGTAATGGCAATACAATTTCAATTCGTGGTTTCGGTAATACAACTTTGTCTTCCCCACATCCGCCTCTTGTCTTAAAAAATACTCTTCATGCTCCTAACTTAATTAAAATTTGGTGTATGTCCGAAAATTCACCACTGATAATTAGGTTTCTATGAATTTTATTCCTTTTGGATTTTATGTGAATGATTTCAAAACGGGGATACCTCTCATGAGATGCAATAGTATGAGAGATCTTTATCCAATCACGCCCACCTCCAGTTTCTCGAGTTAAGTCATGCCAACCACGTTTGCCGCTCTAGCTCCTTCCTTGTGGCATGCACATTTGGGTCACCCTGGGTCGTCTATTGTTTCTTCTTTACATAAAAACAAATTTATTTCTTGTAAGGATACACGTAGCACTCCAATTTGTCATTCTTGTCCTTTAGGAAAACATATTAGATTACTATTTGTAACATCTATTTCTCGTACTTTAATATCATTTGATATTATTCATAGCGATTTATGGACATCTCCCGTTTTAAGTTCTGTGGGCCATCGTTATTATGTTATATTTTTGGATGATTATTCTAATTTTTTATGGACCTTTCCGTTAGCAAAAAAATCTCAAGTTTTTTTTCACATTCTTAAATTTTAGAACATTCATTCGTACCCAATTCGAACGGGACATCAAAAATATTCAATATGATAATGAGTTGTTTCAGGAATTTTGTGAAAATAATGGCATAGTTTTTCATTTCTCTTGTCCTTATACATCCTCACAAAATGAGAAAGCCGAACGAAAAATTCATACCATTAATAATATTGTCCGAACTATATTGGTTCATGCTTCCGTACCCGCTTCTTTTTGGCATCATGCTCTACAAATGATTACCTATCTTCTTAACATACTTCCTACCAAAAGGGTTGGCAAATGCATCTCCTCTTAAAGTCCTCTATAATAAAAATCCTTCATATTTCCATCTTAGGGTCTTTGGGTGTTTATGTTATCCACTTTTTCCGTCCACTACAATTAACAAACTTCAAACCCGTTCTACCGCTTGTGTGTTTTTGGGTTATCTATCTAATCATCGTAGTTACAAATATTTTGATTTATCATCTAATAAAATCATCATTTGTCGCCATGTTATTTTTGATGAAACTCAATTTCCGTTTACTAAAGTGAGTAGTCTCGTGTCTAGTTCGTATAATTTTTTGAATGACGACGTCTCCCCGTACATCGTACACCACTTCGTGGGTCGCTCTAGTGACCCGCCATAACCCACTATTTCTGCCCCAGTTTCGGCTATTGCCTTCCCAATTCCACGTCCCAGCCCAATCCCAATTCGGTCCCAATCCAATTATTGTTTACCGAGTTGGGCCAGCATGCCCACAGCCTGCTGCCCAGTCCGTCACTGTTCCAAATTTCACCCCAGATCCATCTGTTTCCACCTCGAGTCAATGGCATGTTACTCGTAGTCAAATGGGTATTTTTACACCGAAGATACATTTTAATCTTATTTATAATGTTCTTAAATCCCCACTACCCCGAAACCCAGTGTCTGCATTAAATGACCCAAATTGGGAATTGGTTATGAAAGACGAAGATAATGCTCTTATTAAAAAAAAGACGTGAGAGTTGGTGCTCCATTCTTCTGGTGTTAATATTATTCGGTCTATGTGGATTTTTACTCATAAGGATAATTCTGACGGATCTTTTGCGAGGCATAAGACTCGTCTTGTAGGTGATGGTAAAACTCAACAGGTTGGTGTGGATTGTGGTGAGACGTTTAGTCCAGTGGTCAAACCGGCTACAATTCGCACTATTCTCAGTCTGGCTCTCTCTAAGGCATGGCCTATTCATCAGTTAGATGTGAAGAATATTTTTTTACATGGTGATCTTAAGGAAACCTTTTACATACATCAACCCTTAGATTTTCGAGACCCCAAATATCCTCATCAAGTCTGTTTATTGAAAAAGTCCTTGTATGGGGTTAAGCAGGCCCCATGGGCTTGGTATAAGAGATTTACAGACTATGTTTCATCTATTGGGTTTTCTCACAGCATGTCTGATAATTCATTGTTCATATATCAGCGTGGTACTTCCCTGGCTTATATACTATTATATGTGGATGATATTATCTTGACTGCCTCTTCTGATGCTTTGCACAAGTCTATCATGACAATGCTCAGTTCTGAGTTTGCTATGAAAGACTTGGGGGCCTTGAGTTACTTTTTGGGGATTGATGTCACTCGTCATGCATGTGGGTTATTCTTATCACAACGGAAGTATGCCACTGAGATCATTGAGTGAGCTGGTCTGTCCTCGTGCAACTCTACTTCCACTCCAGTTGATATTAAACCCAAGCTGGGTGCTGCGGCTGGCTCACCTTACGAGGATCCGACTCACTATCGTAATCTTGCAGGTGCTCTTTAGTATCTTACTTTCACGAGGCCGGATATTACATATACCGTACAACATGTGTGTTTTTTTATGCATGATCCCAGGGTTGAGCACATGAATGCGCTCAAACGCATTATTCGATACATCCAGGGGACACTTGACTATGACTTACATTTATATCTTTTATCAACGTCTACACTTGTCTCGTATACAGATGCTGATTGGGGTTGCTGTCCAGATACAGACGCTCCACGTCTGGCTATTGTATATTTATTGGTAATAACTTGGTCTCATGGTCTGCGAAGCGACAATCTACATTATCACGCTCTAGTGCAGAGGCCGAGTATCGAGGGATAGCTAATGTGGTCTCTGAATCCTGTTGGTTACGTAATTTTCTCTTGGAACTCCATTGTCCCATTCAGAAAGTTATATTGGTTTATTATGATAATATTAGTATCGTCTACCTTTCTGGCAATCCGGTTCAACACCAGCGCACTAAACACATCGAGATGGATATTCACTTCGTTCGCGAAAAGATAGCTCGTGGACAAGTACGCGTCTGCCATGTCCCTTCCAGGTATCAATTTGCAGACATCTTTACTAAGGGTCTTCCCTCGGTCCTTTTTGAAGATTTTAGGGACAGTCTCAGCGTATGAAAGACCACCCGCTATGACTGCGGTGGTGTGACAGAATATACCGTGATATACACGACATATACATCAGTGTATATCACGGTAATACACAAGTATTCGAAACAGTTTTAGCCGTGATATACACGGCATATACAACTGTGTATATCACGATTTATGGAGCATAATTTGGTAACTTTAGTTTGGATTTAATTAGCATTGTACACTTACCATAATTGTAGAATTATAGTACAAATAGAATAAGGTTTTAGATGTATAATAGGAACATGATTTTCATATTATGAAAATTATAAATTGTATATATACTCATTCATTAATGAAAATAATCAAGAGATTATTTCTTTCAGTATTGTTATTAATGAAAGTAAAAGATTCACTCACATATTCTTCCATTAAAATAATGCGGCATTTGAAAATTTATTTGGAAAAGAGAAATTCTAAAAGAGCCTTTCAAAAAGGAAATGAAGGTAGAAGTCGAGATATGAGTTTGGTCAAATTCAATAATATTTGCTCAAATAGTTTTAATTCTAAGAACCCATTTATTAATGTTTGAAATCGTCGTTCTAAAATTCAGAAACTACGAAATTAAAATTTTGGCTACGCATTTGCTTCGAAAGAAGCTTATGGAAAAAAACGTGCGTATAACTAATTGTTTCAAGAAGTTTAGTTTTGTTTCCTATTTCCTTTTAAAGAAAATCTCTAGGCAGAATATAACCTAAATTATTTTGTAGATTGTCTTTTTCCGAAAATTGTTCCAAACGAATATTTTTTTTAAAAAAAAAAGTCTGCTAGGCTTTTAGACAATGTGTCTTCTTTAGTTGTGTTAAATCACAAGTTCTAGAATTCATTAAAACTAAATTAAATATCAGACAGAATATTTAGGCAAAAGTTTGGGAGAACAATTTATGAGAAGAAGCGAATTATCCAATACCCCTTATATTTAGGGCATTAATGGAAAATTTTCTTCCAGATACAATTGGTGTAATTTCAAAAGTAGTAATTGTAGGTAAAAAATGGTGCTTCAGAAAGATGAAATAGAAGCAATAATTTGTTGAGTCGAGATATGACTCTATGTCTTTAAGACAAAATTGCTCCGTATAAATGCTTTTATGGTGATGGACAATAGTTTCCCAAGATACAATAACAACTAATCAACTGTACAAAGCAAATACAGTTGATTCTAGCGAAGAAGATAAATAAGAACAGATTGTTGATTCTGTGTTTAGAACAAAACAGAAGAAAATCGTTTTTGTGTTCTCTGTTTTCGAACATAACAAACAGAAGAAAATCGTTCTGTTTCTGTATATCTGCGAACAATAGAAGAAAGGAGTGTTTAGTATTACAATATTTTTGTTGTTCTCCATTCTCGACTGAACATTACTGCTCAATTAATAGTTTAGGAGGAGGACCGTTGCACGTTTCTGGAATCTTCCGAACCGTTGCACGTTTCTGGAATCTTCCGAATCGTTGTAAAGTTTCAGAAATATTTAGGGACCAAAGTGTAAATAGAAAATACTTCAGAGACCAAAAAGAAAATATCCGGAAGATATCCCACAGCCCGTAACCCGAGAACTCGTGACATGAGACCCGAGCCCGAGCCCTGACCGGACGGGACAGGCGGGCGGCCACGACGCGCATGTGGACTTAGCCCTGAACCCAAGCTCACTTAGGTCCTCTCCCTTCTAAACACATGGGTTACCCCTTGGGGTCCCAAAGCCTTACTCAAACTTAGTGTTTATATATTGAATAAACTCTTCATCTTCTACCAATGAGGGAGATTAGTCATTTTTGGCCAAAAACACTCCATCTTTTCATGTCTCAAACACCTTACTCTGTGTATCAATATCTCTTCCATTTCTTAACAAAATTTGACGATACTTGGCACTAACATCATCTACTCACTTAGTAGATTAGACATGTGCGAAGAAACGATGTTTCCGACATGCGGGATCCACGTGTTTAAGTCATTAAAGACGAGATAAACTCAATCCCACATTAGTAAATTTTCAACAATCCCCTCTTGAAAGAGTAGGTGCACACATGGTGCCAAAGTTCAGCAATCTTTCAGCGGAAAGATATTGCATCAGAAAAGGTAACTTTCGGCTTTGAACATTCCTTAGTTGATTACTATCAAATTTACTTACTGCACGGTGAACGTGATGTCTTGAACCGTCAGTGTTTAGTGTAAACCAAGACAATGGTATCAACACAATAACTCTCATTATTCATCTCTTCTTATTGTTTTATGTGTTGTGGTCATGGACAACTCTTGGATTCTTAAGTGCGTATATTTGAAGTGGTCTGTCTTCGCACTTAAATAGGTGATCTCCTATAAGGTATATTGCTCCACCCCACTCGCAAGTGTTATGAATCATTAAAAGTTTCAGAAACTTATCATTTACCCATTACGCAGGTAGCACTCAATGTCTATAACGGGAATGACTTTGGAGTTATACTTCTTTAAAGAACGATAATCCGAAGTGCTCTTACTTCAAGTGAAGCGCTAAACTGAAACTCTATAGTTTAATTTTCCCATCGAACTAAATTCTTGGGATCTTTTGTCAGTAAGGTTGGGTTACCACCATAAAGATTCTTATTATTTGAGTTTTAAGCCCATTCCCCTATACATGCAGAATATTTGATCTTTAGGTAGACCTTTAGTTAATGGATCGCTAAGTTATCCTTTGATTTGACGTAATAAATGGAAATGACACCTGTAGTGATCAACTGTCTAACGGTCTTATGCCTCTGATGAATATGTCTAGACTTGCCGTTGTACATATTACTCCGTACCTTTCCTAAAGCCGATTGGCTGTCACAGTGAATCATCACCGAAGGTACGGGTTTATCCCAATAAGGGATATCCTCTAAGAAGTCGTGAAGTCACTCTGCTTCTCCTCCTGCTTTGTCCAAAGTGATAAACTCCGATTCCATCGTGGATCGGGCGATGCATGTTTGCTTAGAGGACTTTCAAGACACAACCCCACCAATAATTGTAAAAACATACCCACTGGTGGATTTGGTGTTCTTTATGTCTGATATCCAGTTTGCATCACTGTATCTTTCCAATATGGCTAGATATCTAGAATAATGTAATCCGTAAGTTAGTGAATATTTCAGATATCGTAGTATCCGATTTAACGTCTTTCAATGATCAATTCTAGGATTACGAGTGAACCTAACCAACTTATTGACTGGATAAACGATGTCGGGTTGGGTGCAGTTTGCAATGTACATTAAACTACCAATGACCTGTGCATATCGCTCCTGAGATACAGGTGCACCACGATTTTAATCAATTCTATGATTCATATCCATTGGTGACTTTATAAGGGGACTGTCAAATACATCGAATTTCCTCAAAACATCTTCTCTATAATGAGGTTGAGATAAGACCAGCCCGTCAGATGTCTTAGAGATCTTAATTCCTAAGATTACATCTGCAATACCCATATCTTTCATGTCAAAACATTGTTTTAACATATTCTTGGTTTCCAGGATCAAGTTTAGACTACTTTCGGTGATGAGTATGTCATCTACGTAAATACATATCATGACAAATGAGTCAGAGTTCCTTTTGATATAGATACACTTATCACATTCATTTATGGAGAAACCTTTTGATAATAAAGTATTATCAAACTTTTCATGCCATTGTTTCGGAGCTTGTTTGAGTCTGTACAGAGACTTAACAAGTTGACATACTTTCTTTTCTTGTACTGTAATCACATACCCCTCGTGTTGTTTCATGTATATTTCCTCTTCTAACTCTCCGTTTAGGAATGCTGTTTTAACATCCATTTGATGTATCTCAAGGTCACACAAAGCTGCAATGGCTATGAATACCCTCATGGACGTTAATCTAGACACAAGGGAGTATGTGTCGAAGTAATCGAGGCCTTTCTTTTGTATGTATCCTTTGACTACTAGTTTGGCCTTATACTTGTCAATAGTTCCATTTGCTTTGTACTTTCTTTTGAGTATCCACTTACAACCCAAAGGCTTGCTTCCTGGAGAAAGATCAACTATTTCCCAAGTATGGTTTTGCATGATGGAATCTATTTCACTTTCTATAGCTTCTTTCCAAAGCAGTGCTTCTGGAGTTGACAATGCTTCCTTAATTGTCCTCGGTTCATTTTCAACCATATATGTTAGAAAGTCTAGACCAAAGGTTTTGTCGGATTTGGTCCTTTGCTCCGTCTTGGTTCAACCGCTGGAACCCCTAAGTTCTGTAGGTCTGGAACATTAAGTTTCAGATAGCCAGTAACTTCTAAGTCCTGTAGATCTGGAACGTCTAGTTCTGGATAATCAGAAACTTTCGGGGCTTGTTGATTTTGAGCATTTTGTTCATAACTTCGTTTGCGCAAAATTGTTTCTTTTTCCTTTCTAGGAAAGATCTGTTCAAAGAATTCAACATTTCTTGATTCCATGATTGTACCTTTGTGGATATCATGTATCTCCGACTTATACACTAAGAAGCGATAAGCACTACTGTTATTTTCATATCCGATGAATATACAATCTACAGTCTTAGGTCCAATTTTGACCTGTTTTGGTTTAGGTACTTCGACATTTGCCAAACAGCCCCACACTTTCAAATATTTGTAAGTTGGTTTTTTTCCTTTCCGTAATTCATATGGAGTTTTATCCTTACGCTTATGCGGAAATCTATTGAGAATTGTATTAGCGGTAAGAATCGCTTCGCCCCACATATTTTGGGCTAATTCGAAATTGATAAGTAAAGTATTCATCATTTTCTTTAACGTACAATTTTTGCACTCGGCAATACCGTTAGACTGAGGCGAGCAAGGAGCGGTTGTTTGATGAATAATGCTGAATTGAGCACAGTATTCTTCAAACGGTGCTACGTATTCTCCCCATCTATCACTATGAATTGCCTTAATCCGTAGATTTAGTTGATTTTCAACTTTTGCTCTGAAACGTTTAAATGCTTCAAACACTTTGTCTTTACTTTTCAATAAGTAAACATAACAATACCTTGTACTATCATAAATGAAAGTCACAAAGTACTTATTCTCCCCCTCTAGTTTGCATAAACTTTAAATCACATATGTCGGTGTGAATAAGTTCTAGATGAGCGGTGTTTCTTTCGACTGAATGAAAAGATGATTTGGTTAATTTTGCCTCTATGCACACCTCACATTTATGTTGAGGGTTTATGTCGAAGGAAGGCAACAATTCCAACTTTACTAACTTTTGAATGAATTTGTAGTTAACGTGTCCTAATCTATGATGCCATAAATTAGAAGACTCAAGCAAGCAGTTAGAAAGATTTATTTCATTCGATGAACGAATTACAGACATAACATTCATTTTGAAGAGCATGTCACATGCGAAGCCCATTCCTACAAAATTACCATTCTTAGTTATTACAAACTTGTTGGACTCAAAAACTAGTCTAAAACCAGCCTTGACCAACAGTGACCCTGAAACCAAGTTCTTGCGGATGTCATGGACGTGCATCACTTCTTTTAGAGTGAACTCTTTACCTGGAGTCATTTTGAGGACAACCTTTCCAACCCCTTGCACTTTAGATGTGACATCGTTTCCCACAAACAGCTTCTTGCCCGTGACTGGGGTATAAGAGAAGAATGCATTCTTGTCAGAGCAGATATGACGGGTTGCACCCGTGTCTATCCACCATTTCCTTGGGTTCTCCACCAAATTTGCCTCCAACACCACTACCGAGAAATTCATAATTTTGGCGTCAAGACCCGGAGGACTACCCTCGTCTTGTACAACATTAGCATCTGCCTTGCGTTTGTTCTTGGCCTTCAGGTCATTTGTGACCTGGATATTTTAGCCCACTTCAGTCGTTGTGTTAGACTGAATGTCCATTGTATCCCCACCAGAAGAAGGATCTTTTGTCTAAGATCGTGATAGGCTCAACGCAGTAAGATAGAACAACATCTTTAGTCTCCTTCTCTTGTAGTAATTGTTATCAAGAACCTTACATGGGCGTTTGGTTTGGAAACTGTTAGGAGTATGGACAACAACATTTTCTTGAACAACAACAATGCCTTTAACATTAGCTGTGCCTTAAACAGCAGTGGCAGAACTAGAAACAAAACGGTTGATAAGAGTAGAACCAGAACTACCAACATAATTGTTAACAGAACTGTCAACAGAACTGTCAACAGAACATTTGACAAAAACAGAGCCAAAACTATAATTAGAACCAGAACCGGAAACACAACTGTTGACAAATATCTTTCGAACACTCAGAAGATAATATTTTATCTTAAAATTATTGGTAAAAAATGGTATTGCAGAAAGATGAAATAGAAACAATGATTTGCTAAGTCGAGAGATGACTCTTTGTCTTTAAGATAAAATTGTCCCGTATAAATGCTTTTACGGTGATGGACAATAGTCTCCCAAGATACAACAACAACTAATCAACTGTACAAAGCAAATGCAATTGATTCTAGCGAAGAAGATAAATAAGAACATATTGCTGATTCTAGAACAAAACAAAAGAAAATCGTTTATGTGTTCTCTGTTTTCGAACAAAACAAACAGAAGAAAATCATTTCTGTGTTCGAACATAACAAACAGAAGAAAATTGTTTCTGTGTACAGAAGAAAATCGCTTTGTTTCTGTATATTTGCGAACAACAGAAGAAAGGAGTTTGTGTTTAGTATTGCAGTATTTTCCGTTCTCCATTCTCGACTGAACATTACTGCTCAGTTTATAGTTGAGGAGGAGGACCATTGCGACCAAAGTGTAAATAGAAAATACTTCAGGGACCAAAAAGAAAAGACCCGAGATAGAGCCCGAGCTGGCGGGCGGCGGCGGCGCGCGTGTGGGGCCTAGCCCCGAACCCAAGCTCACCTAGGTCCTCTCCCTTCTAAACATATGGGTTACCCCTTGGGGTCCCAAACCCTTACTCAAACTTAGAGTTTATATATTGAATAAACTCTCCATCTTCTATCAATGAGGGAGATTAGTCAATTTTTTTGCCAAAAACACTCCATCTTTTCATGTCTCAAACACCTTACTTTGTGTACCAATATCTCTTTCATTTCTTAACGAAATTTGACGATACTTGGCACTAACATTATCTACTCACTTAATAGATTAGGCACGTGCGAAGAAACAATGTTTCCGACATGCGGGCCCACGTATTCAAGTCATTAAAGACGAGATAAACTCAATTCCACATTAATAAATTTTCAACAATAATTGATCAAATTTACTATGAAATTAATAATCCTAAAATTCAATCATCTCTGAATATTTACTTGGCATAGTTTTCAAGTTTATATTTCATAATATATTCTGCTTTAAAATAATGCATTATTTTTCACAATAAAGTGTTTATTATTATGCAATTAAAACCTAAAAAAAGTTTGGCTGCCATGAGCTCGTCAATACTCACACATATCGATATTTTTAGGTCAATTACGACTTTATCTTAAATGATCTTGATGTATTTATTAATACCCTATACACAACTATAGTAGTTGTAACAAAATTCTCCAACAAATTAAGTATGCTTTGAATAAAATGAACGTTCTCACTATGACGTCTGAATATTTCAAGCATAGTATAGGCTTTTAGGACACATAACGACGTGTTAAGTTAATTATACACGTCCTCTTCCAAATAATTAGAAAAAATAAATAAGATTATGAAAAAAGATAATACGGACAGAAAAAGATATATAATGCTGAATCCTAGATAGGAAGATGCAGAGGTCGAGAAATATGCTAGAAAGTCATTAGGTAGTCAAGAGTTCATTTTGTTACTAGTATTTAATTAGTAATAACATAATTTTTTTTTCATGTGTATTATTATCTGTTGTTTTATTTACTTTGTATCATTCTATTATGCTATCATATATTGCTTGATACCTTGCTTCAACCTTTTCTTTTTTTTCAAGCCGATGATCTTATCTTTCTATTCCATAATAATAAGGGTAAGATCTATACATTAAATACGTTGTTGTTAATGTTAAATGAGTGATGTAACATATGGCAGATATCATTACTATTAAGGAAAAGCAACTACCAACAAAAATAGAAATTGATTGTAAAAAGATTATAAACATACTTTTTTTGTAAATATTTAAATAAGAATAGTTAAAATAATTGAAAAAAATTATAATTAAGTAATATATATAGATTAAATATATTAATTTATTATAAATATCAAATGCGAAAACAAATTTTACCTATTTTTAGATGGTTGCGATTATTATTCCAATGTTATCGAAGATTACATTTATAGGTAGTTAATAATTAAATTGGGAAGTCCACAGCTCAGGAAGGAGATAAAGTAACGGACAACCTAGCAAAGCATAAAAGTAATCTAGAAGGTTTTTGAAGCTTAATGATAGGAGTATATAGTATATACTATATAATATGCCCACTTTTTTAGCTTTATCTTATGAAAATGAATATTATTTCCTTCGACTCAATTTATTGAGCATATTTTTCTTTTTAATCATCTTAAAAAGCTGTCAATATTTCCATTTTATTTTTAATAAAAAAATATTTATAGCTATGTAATATCTATGATTTGCTTGAAATAGCGAGTTTTAAAAAAGTTTTTAATTTTTTTTTGTGCCTAATCAAATACGCCACATAAATTAGAAATTGAGAAGTTATTTAGGTATTACTCACCCTAAACAAGTCTAAGCTACATAATTATCTTTTTAATAGGGTCTCAATAAGAGATGTAGTGTAGTGGTAAATAGTCTTTAATCTTTAATTAAAAATTTCAGATTCCATCCTTATTGCCATACTGAGTGTGGAGTCATCTTGGAAAATTTCACCCTCAATTTGAAACTTTTCAACGCGAATCCAAAAACATCGAGCCCTGCGTTTATCAGAGATCATTTACTCCTAATTTCAAACTTTTCGGCGCGATTTCAAATCCAATCAAACCTCAATATGAGTACCAAACCTAAAAATCCAAAAAAAAAATCTAGGTAGAAATAATATGGTACTAGTTTCCATTGATCTAGTTTGCTGTAGTTAGTGTTACTTTTTTCATAATATTTATTATATAGTATTTGCTTTAACTTCTTTACTTTCATCAATTTTGTTTGACATTCTTTAGTGTGCTTTCTCTTTCTGAAACTAACTCTCTACCTTATATAGTATATATAGGGATAAAGTATGCGTAAACTCAAACTCTCCCGACTCCACTTATAAAATTAGACGGGGTAAGTTGTTATTTGTTGTGGTTTCCTTTGACCCAAAAAAAAAGGAGGAAGAATGGCGTTTAAGTAAATAACACAAATAATAGGGGCAAGAAAATGAAGTGAAACGCGAGTCAGGAGGAGCCAGGTGTATAATTATAAAAAGGGGTGACTGAACACACTGTATCCTTACCACTCACATTCCCCTCTTTCTCTCATTTTTTTCTCTCTCAAAAAATTAAAATTAAATTGTTTTTTCAGCTTTAATACAAATTTACAGAGCAAATAAAGGACCACTTGCAACAAAGATCACAAACCCTAGAATTGTTTTGAATCTTATATATTTTGATCGGGTTTGCTGATCAATTTGAAGTCTTTTACAATTATTATTTTATCACTGTTATACATTTCCTCGTTTATTCTCTCCAGAAGTTTCTATTGCAGAAAAAGGTGCGTTTTTTTTTGAATTTTTCTCTCAAATTATTGATTTTTTTTGTGTTGATCTGCAAGGTTTGGATGATTTTTATTTGATTTTGTGTAATAATTGAGGTATAATGCAGGGGAAAGACGTTCGGTTTTGTTGTTTATAATGGAATGTGGAGAATTTAAGGTTCAGATCTGTTTTTGTTCCTATAGTGCATGGTTAAATTTCGTTTTTCTAGATATTGTAAAGGTTTTTGAGGAATTTTTCGTTGACATTCTATGAAATATTTGAGATATTATCTCCATTTCAAATTGAATGAAGGTTGTTAATGATATGGTTTTCAGTTTCAATTTGGAAATCAGTTACTTAATTATTTTTTTTGGAATGAAACTCTAGATGTAATAGAAATTAATAAAACAACTGGTTCCAATTTTTTTATTAAGGATATTAAAAAAGATGAGAGATAATGGTAAAAAACATCATGAAATATCACTTTTTTGCGAGTTTCCTACCTACCTGAACTATCACGTGTCAAAGATATAAAACTGGTGTCATATTATAGAATTAAATGTGGTGCTGAATTTGTGAACTTTGTTGACATTCATGTTCTGAAATTGTGAAATTGTGGTGCTGGTTTGGTTGCCTTGGGACAGTGAAAAGATTGAGTGGTTTAATCCATAGAGGTGCTGGAAAATGAAACTTTTGGAAGCTTTTTTTGGTTCAATTTTGTGGAATTGTGCTCCATTGTCCATGGAATTTGATCAGTTTTTGAAAATATTTTGAAGACAATCTTTCAAGTGACCAGTTCTTGGGTGAAACTTTTCTTCCACTCACAAAACTTCAATTTTTTTTCAAGATTAATGCATCTCTTTTATTCAAGTTTCACAAACTCTATGTCCAAACACTAGCTGTTAATTAGTTCTATAAGGCTATTAGGTGAAAGTTGAAAACTTGAAACTTTATTATTGATTTGGGGGTTATGGTTCAAGCCTATCAAAAGACTGTTGTTTCAGTGGGATGCAAACGTTTATTACCTGGAACTTTATTATTGTTTTCGGGGTTATCGTTCACGCCTATCAAAACCTTGTTGTTTCAGTGGGGTGCAAACATTTATTGCCTGAAGCTTTATTAATGTTTTTGGGGTTATGGTTCAAGCCTATCAAAAGACTGTTGTTTCAGTGGGATGCAAACGTTTATTACCTGGAACTTTATTATTGTTTTCGGGGTTATCGTTCACGCCTATCAAAACCTTGTTGTTTCAGTGGGGTGCAAACATTTATTGCCTGAAGCTTTATTAATGTTTTTGGGGTTATCGTTCACGCCTATCAAAACCTTGTTGTTTCAGTGGGATGCAAACGTTTATTGCCTGAAACTTTATTATTGATTTGGGGGGCTATTGTTCACGCCTATCAAAAGCCTGTTGTTTCAGTGGGCTGCAAACATTTGTTGCCTGAACCTTTATTATTGATTTAGGGGTTATGGTTCACGTCATGTCTATCAAAGCCTGTTGTTTCAGTGGGCTGCCAACGTTTATTACCTGAAACTTTATCATTGATTTGGGGGTATGGTTCATGCATATCAAAGCCTGTTGTTTCTGTTGGCTGCAAACGTTAATTTCACTAGAACCATTATAAAAGTTCAAGCTTTTTTCAGTTGCTACTTAAAGAAATTTTAGATTCTTGAAATTCTTTGGCTGATTTGGAGATAGAGTGACATGTTACTTTCTTGGTGTTGCAGGAGGAACAGTGTCACTCTTTGATCTGTTTTGGTGTTCGTTCCTGAATACACAATAAATTTGAACGAAGAGACCTCCGTTCCAGTATATTATATTTTGATCATGATGGCCGCTGCTGCTACTGGAGCACTCTTTCCTGCTTCTAATCCACCTCCTGACTCTGGAGCAAAAACGCCTGGAAATTTAGCAGGAAGTCTTCCTGGAAGTATAGATGCACGGGGGCTTAATGTTAAGAAGCCTGCTTTTGGGAGCCTACAAGCTAAGGCCAATGCACAAGCTCCTCCTAAGGTGAATGGAACAAAGGTAGGCGTTATGGATGGTTTCAAGACCGACGATGAGGTGATTTCTTCACATCATCCAAGGACCTTTATCAACCAGTTACCTGATTGGAGCATGCTCCTCGCCGCCATCACAACAATTTTTTTGGCTGCTGAGAAGCAATGGATGATGCTTGATTGGAAGCCAAAGCGTCCTGATATGCTCGCTGATCCATTTGGATTAGGAAAAATTGTGCAGGATGGCTTTGTTTTCCGTCAAAATTTCAGCATCAGGTCCTATGAAATAGGGGCTGACAGGACTGCGTCTATAGAAACGATGATGAATCATTTACAGGTATTCTAGGCTTTCATTTACATTTGATAAAAAAATATTGACTTGAAGTTGTAAAAGCATCTTTTTTTTGATACCTTCACGAGCTTGAATTGGTTCTGCAGGAAACTGCTCTTAACCATGTCAAGAGTGCGGGACTCATGCATGGTGGGTTTGGATCAACTCCAGAAATGTCCAAGAGAAATTTGATCTGGGTCGTTACCAAAATGCAGGTTGTGGTGGACCGTTATCCAACTTGGTGAGTTTCTGCTCCTACATGGATGAGATTACTTCTCTGACATATTGTATTAGATAAAGTCTGTTGAGGTACTAGAAAGGGTTAAGCAGAAGTTCACCAGTTTTTGGAACAGTTTTTGTTGATCAATGTTTAGGGCAATTCGAGATTGAGTGTCATACTCCAGAATTTGTCATTTTTATTTAATAAAAACTTCCTCCAATGCACGCTCGCTCTACCTATCAAGGTAAATGTAAGGTCTGCGTACACTCTACCCTCCCCACTGGGTATGTTGTTGTTGTTGTTCCTTCAACGCACACGGTGTAATGTGCTTAACCTCAAGTCAATTCTCTCGTGTAGTCTTAGGGTCTCTTTGTAGCATTTTGCTATTGTGTGATATGAGGAATCACTTTGATGAAGTTGAATTTAATTTGATTCCTTTATGTTAATATCCTCAAATTCTTTAGGAACATGGCCAATTTAAATTGGAAAATCTTGTTTTACATAATCAGAAATCTCTCGAGCTCTTTTAGGTGCCAAGTAACCTCCATCGTTTATTGGTTTGCTCATTTGCTATCTAGCTACTAAGCATTTAATTTCCCCCATTGTGAATTACAGCTATGCAGGCTAATCATAGGAGAAGTATTAGGTATTCTTACATTTGTTGTATAGTTCAAGATCTGAAACCTATTTCGGATTTGTTGGGATTATTCTTTATTGTTTTACTGATCTCCCTGTGATATTTCAAACACCATGTGCACAGTTTCTTTGATAAGTGAAAAGATGAAAATATGGGGATTTTTTGACTGATTTCTTTTTCACAGGGGTGATGTTGTTCAAGTAGACACTTGGGTAGCTGCATCAGGGAAAAATGGTATGCGGAGAGATTGGCTTGTTCGCGATAGTACTACAGGGGATGTATTGATGAGAGCTTCCAGGTAGGGGCATTATTGTTTAATCTACTTCAGTTTTGTTATATTTTGACACAACGAACGTGTAGAAGAATATTATTCAGCTATCTTCAACGTAAAATGATCTTATCATTCCCACTTAAGCTTGTCTCTATGTGGTTGAAACCTTCTCATTAGATTTGTTTGTTTTGTGACCTTGTCATAGTTCCTGATGTTTTCTGCAGTTTTGGTAGCCAAACATGAAACACTTGATGATCTATTCATTGTTTCATAATTGTTATTTCTTTTGTTTCCATTTACTTGCAGCCTATGGGTGATGATGAATAAGGAGACGAGGAGATTATCTAAAATACCAGAGGAGGCTCGGGCTGAAATTGAAGGTTATTTTGTTGATTCACCTCCTGTTATTGATGATGACAGCAGGAAGTTACCAAAACTTGACGAGACAACAGCAGACTACGTTCGAACTGGTTTAACTGTAAGTAGAAGAATTCATCATTGGTGACTTTCTCGCATCTAAGGGCATCATGTTAATATCTTCTGATTTGTTGAAATTTACAGCCAAGATGGAGTGATTTAGATGTTAACCTGCATGTTAATAATGTCAAGTACATTGGCTGGATTCTTGAGGTAAATCCTCTACACTTTCCTCCTTTCTAAATTAAAATTTTCTCCTTATTGCTTGTAATATATTATGATTTATAATTAGGGTATGTAGCATAATATATGAGTTTAGGTTTCATCATATCCTGAAATTGTGAGGACGATGCAGAAAGAAAAGGAAAACTAAAAGATTGTGTGCACACACCAACCAACCAATTTCCACATTCTTGGATTTGAGGTATTATTGGGTATCCTGAGGTTTCAGATAGAAGCCAAAATACATCCAGTGATGTGTATATCTGTTGGGAGCCATTTGCATACCCAATAAGTTATGAAACACTCATCTACATATACCTCTGGATAGAGGAGATTCGTCATTTCTCTTGTGGATTTTGCACCATTTAGGGTAAAAAGTATTTATGTTATTAAGCACAGTAATAAAAATTTTCCTGTCTTCTAGTTGATAAGTAAAAATGTCTCGCTAAATTCTTTTATTTTTCTCTATGAATGATTAAATTTAAAAGTGAAACCCCCCTCTCCCTTTGTTGTCCCTATAAAAGAGTAGTTATCATTGTGTGGATTGTGGTGTATGAACATGAACTCTTTTTATCAAACCTAAAATAGGAAAACTGAATGAACCCTAGTGAGCAGTGTGACATGCATTGATGGTTATTGATCCCCAACTTGACTGGCCTTAGTGCTCATTCTCTTTACCGTTTGCATAAGCATAAATCATTGTCATAATAGTAGTAATATTTTTTTGGGGATATTTAACACGCATTGATATTATTGACTAAAGTGTTTAGTGGGTTGCAGAATTCCAAATTTCTCAGGTCTAATGGTATATACATAAATAAAGAAATATTCTCCTGAGTGCTTCAAAATCTTGGTAACATCACGTGATTCAGTTTTTGCTTGTGTTTATCACCCGGCTCAAATTTGTGGGGCATTTCTTTGGCTGCAGAGTGCACCCATGCAAATCTTGGAGGGTTGTGAGCTTGCTGCCATGACACTGGAGTACCGGAGGGAGTGCAGAAGGGACAGTGTGCTGCAGTCACTGACCTCTGTACTGGAGGACAAGGGAGTCGATGACTTGTCCCTCTTTGGGAATGTGGGGTGTCAACATGTGCTTCGACTCGAAAATGGTGGAGAGGTTGTTAAGGGGCGGACTGAGTGGAGGCCAAAACGTGTCAATGGAATTGGGAGCCTGGGCGGATTCCCAACTGATATCGCCTAGTTTCATTACTTCCAAGTGGTGGAGAGACTTGAAGTAGTGTCAAATGCTCTATGTCACAATCTTTGTGAATCCTCCTACTTGTGCTCTTTTGATCTTTATTTATCCCCTCCTATATATATATGCCTTCCTTGTCCCTTCTCCATTTTTTTCATTTTTCTCTTGCCTCATTTCTTAATCCTTTTATTTCTTTAGATATTAGTGAAATTATCAGTGATTGTAAGTATAGTCCTTGTGTGTACTGTCTTATTTCCCTAGCATTCCCTATACTCCAGGAGCTTTCCCTATCTTTTGCCCCCTTTCTTGCTGGCAATTAAATTTGGCCTAGATGGCATTGCTGAACAGGACAGCAAATGGAACATTTTCTTTTTATTGCTGTGGCGATTCTTTATATCTGTAATGCATTATATTTGTTCTCATTGCCATGTGGTCCATTTCATTTGTCATCAATTTAGTGAATGGAAGTCTTATCTTGTACTTCCTCTGTCCGCCTCCCATTTTATATATTGGTGTTTGACTGGTCACGAAATTTAAGTAAGAAAGACTTTCGGCATGTACCAAGTATCTTTAGAATTTGTGGTCATGTTATTATGGGAAGTGAGTTAAGAAGTGATTTTTTTCATTTGTTCAAGCTTTGGTGTTTGGTGGATAAGGTTACTCATTATTTGTGTTGGTGGGAGATACTGACACTGGCTCTAAAAACATAAAAAAGATTTAAGAATTCCAGATATAGAAAGGTATCAAGTTTTTAAAACAGATTAAATAAATTAAAAAGAAAAGAATATTATCAATATCTTTAATCAATGATTCAAACATGCCTGATTCTCTTGGAGGAGGATGTTTTTCAGCTAACGCAATTTTACAATCGGATCTTTTGCATTTGTTGGGTCTTTTAGTGACAACGCGTCTCTTTTTTGTTGGTGGGTGAGTGTATCTTTTTATCAATCAAACTTGTAATTGTGTTCCAATTTTAATAGTTAAGGATATATCATAGAAGGGAAACCAGGCAATCAACTTTACAGGTAATTTTGGATTTAGAATAAGCAGTGTTTATGTACTTCGATAATTGAAGGAGACAACACCATACTCGGTGGAATCCCACAGCGTGGAGTCTGGGGAGAGTAGAGTGTACGTAGATGTTAGATGTATCTTGGTAGGAAGAGCAGTGCTTTCGAGAGACCCTCGGATCAAGACAAAGGCATAAGCACATGTAAAGCAAGAGAAACGGTCAGGCCCGGGAAAAAAATTTAAAGCAGTATGAAAATGCTAGTATCAAAAGCGAATAAGTCATGATAGCGCATTCTGAAAAAAGGAACAGTAACTAACGCATGTAAATAAGATAGACAAAGTACACTAAAGAACACATAGCAACAGATTTCAAACTACAAAGGGCTATACAACAATAATGCGCCTAGTAGTATGAAAGGCTAAGCGGGCCTACACTAAAAACACTGCAACTACCAGTTTGTAAGCGTAAGTAGGACTACGCTCGACTACCTACTATTGTTCTACCCTAATCCGTGTCCTCCACAACCCCCTATCTAAGGTCATGTCCTCGGTAAGTTGCACCTGCGTCATATCCCGTCTAATCACCTCTCCCCAATACTTCTTCGACCTACCTCTACCCCTCCTGAACCCGTCCATAGCCAACCTCTCACACTTCCGCAATGGGGCATTTGTGTCTCTCCTCTGCACATGCTCAAATCATCTCAACCTCGCTTTTCGCATCTTATCCGCCATCGAGGCCACTCCCACTCTGTCCCTGATATCATCATTTCTAATCCTATCCCTCCTTGTATGCCCACACGTCTATCTCATCATCCTCGTCTCCACAACTTTCCTCCTTTGAATGTGTGAGGTCTTGACTTGCCAATACTCCGCCGCATACAACATAGTCGGTCTAACCACCATTCTATAGAACTTGTCTTTAAGTTTTAGTAGCACCTTTTTGTCATACAAAACTCTAGAATCGAGCCTCCATTTCATCCACCCTGCCCCAATACGATGTGTGACATCGTCATCAATCTCTCCATCTCCTTGGATAATAGACCCGAGGTACTTGAAGCTTTCTTTCTATGGAATGACCTGAGTACCAAGCCTCACATCCACGTATGTCTCAAGGTCGCTCCCGTTACTGAACTTGCGCTCCAAATATTCTGTCTACTCAGCCTGAACCCTTTAGACTCCAGAGCCTGTCTCCAAACCTCCAGCTTAGCGTCCACTTCGTTGTGAGTCTCATCAACCAGGACTATGTCATCTGCGAATAACATACACTATGGCACCTCCCCTTAGATTTGTCGCGTCAGTCCATCCATCACCAGGGCAAATAAGAATGGGCTAAGAGCTGATCCCTGGTGCAGCTCCATCATCACTGGAAAATGCTCCGAGACTCCTCCTACTGTCCGTACCCTAGTCTTAGCTCCATCATACATATCCTTGATCACCCTAGTATACGCCACAGGTACACCTGTAACTTCAAAACATCTCCATAGAACCTCCATCGGGACTTTATCGTATGCCTTCTCGAGGTCGATGAAAACCATATGTAAGTCTCTCTTCCTCTCCATATACTGCTCTACCAACCTCATAATAAAGTTAATGGCTTCTGTAGTCGAACGCCTCGGCATGAATCCAAACTGGTTCTTGTAAATAGACACACCTCTTCTCACCCTCCTCTCCACGACCCTTTCCCAAACTTTCATAGTGTGGCTTAGCAGTTTGATACCCCTATAGTTGTTGCAACTCTAGATGTCACCTTTGTTCTTGTACAAAGGAATAATTGTACTCCACCTCCATTCTTCGGACATTCTCGTCATATTAAAAATGACGTTAAACAACTCAGTCAGCCACTCCAGACCTGTCTTGCCTGGGCTCTTCCAAAATTCAACTAAGATCTCATCAGGCCCGGTCGCTCGTCCCCTACGCATCCTGCGAACAACACCCTTAACCTCCTCAACATTAATGCTTCTACAATACCCAAAATCCCGGTACCTACCAGATTGCTCCAGATCTCCCAGCACAATGTATTTATCTCCTTCTTCGTTCAAGAGTTTATGGAAGTAAGAATGTCACATCTGCCTAATATGCGCGTCCTCCACCAGTACTTTGCCATCCTCGTCCTTGATTCACCTCACGTGATCCAAGTCGCATGCCCTCCTCTCCCTCGCCTTGGCTAGTTTGTACAACTTTGTATCCCCATTTTTTTCTCTAATTCCACATACAAGCGTTCAAAAGCCGTCGTTTTCTCCGCCGTAGCCGCTAGTTTTGCCTCATACCTCGTCATCTTATACAATTCCCTATTCGTCCATTTCTCCACCTCATCCTTGCTTTCTACCAATTTAACATACACCGCTTTCTTCGTTTCCACCTTCTCTTGAACTCCACCATTCCCTCGATGCCTACCACGACTACCCTGCGAGACCCCTAGCACTTCTATAGCTACCTCTCGAATGCAACTGGCAGTCATGTCTCACACACCGATTTCATCCCCACTACTCCCCCAAGACCTCTTGGCCATCAACCTCTCCCTCATCTCATTTGCACTAGCCATAGTCAAACTCCCCCATTTGATTCTTAACCTGTCATCCACAACCCTCATCTTCTTCTCCATCTTGATCTCCAAATCCATCACTAAAATCTTATATCGGGTTGTAAGATATTCCCTCGGAATAACCTTGCAGTCTTTACAAAGACCGTTGTTACCCTTCCTAAGGAGCAAAAAGTCTATCTGAGTCTTAGCCACCGAACTACGAAAAGTCACCAAGTGCTCCTCCTTCTTCAGGAACCTCGAATTGGCTATCACCATCCCAAATGCTCCAGCGAACTCCAAAAGTGATACGTCTCCCCCATTCATGTCCCCGAAGCCAAAGCCTTCATGCACGTCGTCATAACCCCTAGAAATGACCCGATATGTCCATTGAAATCCCCTCCTACAAATAACTTCTCAGTGAGTGGTATACCTCCTACCACCTCATCTAAATTCTCCCAAAAATGCCTATTTTCCTCCTTGTCCAATCCCGTCTGCTGCGCGTAAGCACTAATAATGTTCATAGTGAACCTCCAACTACCAACTTAATCGCCATCATCCTGTCATTGACCTTCCTAACCTCTACCACCTGATCCCTTAGCTCGCTGTCTACTAAGATGCCTACCCATTCCTCGACCTACCTGAGAACCACAACTTATACCCGTCCACATCATTAGTCTTAGGTCCTACCCATTTGGTCTCCTGGACACAAGCTATATTAATCATCATCTTCTTAAGAATTTTAACTAGCTCTATGGACTTCCCCGTTGATGTCCCAATGTTCCAAGACCTTATTCTCAGCCTAGCATCTCTATTACCCCACTTACCCCTAACCCTCGCCCCCGTCCCCGACCGAGAACATGACCCTAGTCTACTATTATTTACCAAAGCCACTAGAGTAACAAATACTATATACGAACACTATACTATATCTAATTGCAAGCAGTAAGAAAAGTATGAAAATTATAATCAATAAAACAAGCAGAGAATGCATCAACTAAATCAGCTACCCAAAGCAAGCAAAATGCAGCACTCAACTAAGGCAATTAATTAACTAACGAGAAAGATAGACAAAGCTCAACAAGTGAATCGGAGGTACCAATTCCAGTAAGAATGAACCTGGACTGTAGATGCTCCTCCACAAACTAATGGTGTTTCCTTGTGTTCTTCCTCTCTTGCTTGCTTACTGCTGGAAATCCCCTATGGTACAATGCTAATTGCAGTTCGCCGGAAAACTGGGGTTTTCGGCTAGGACTTCGGCCAGAGAATAGGGTTTCCAAATAGAAAACTATATGAAATTGCAGCTCTAGTTCACCGGAATAGACAACATTAGTGTTCACCGACGTCGGAGCAGCTTAGTAATCTGGTCGTCGGTCCGAGTGGCAGAAGCAGAAAAACAAAAAACACAGAGAAACAAAGAGGAGTAGACGAAGAAGAGGAGGAAAAGAGAAGCGAATCAGAAGTAAAAGGGAAGATGCCGAAATTTTTTGCTGGCGTAGTAGTCCGGCGACGTTACCTGATCGTCGGCCGGAGTGAGTTACCTGGTCGCCGGGCTGGTTGCCGTCGGCGAGGGATGGTGGGAATGGAGGTCGTTGGGGGTGAGAGGAGAGAGGAGAGAGAGAGGCGCCGATGGGGGCTAGAATACTAGCCGTTTCCGACGATGTTGTAGCCGTTAGGTCAGAGAGGAAAGAAAGCGCTCATGAGAGAGAAGTAAAAGCCTAAGCTGTCATGTGATTGCAATAAGAAATTGTAATTTTAATTAAGTTTCTTCAGATATTATATAAAAAATAAAGAAAGAATAAAAATAAAAAAAATAAAATTCAATCTTTTGTCATGGGCATCACATACAATTCCAATGTCCTTGTTGAAATTGCCACCACCGTATCGAGCAAGTGTCACGACTTTGATACTACATTCGTCACTACCCAAGCTCGTAACATATATTGATAGCTTTAGCCTAACATACCTTATACATATTTGTCTTTTAAGTTGTGTCATCATCGATTTTAAAAGCGCGCATTCCTTGTAAATTATTCTCTCTATTTTATAATAAGTGGTATTTTTAGCGTATGCACACTCTTTAAGAAATTACTCACTCCTAGAAAATTATGAGTGTTTTTACTAACTTACCCTAATTAATGCTTAGAAAAAAAAGTTACTTAATAATTCTTAATTATATAAATAAGGATAATTGAAAGATAAGATTAATTTTTTCTTTAAATCCTAAAGCACAACTTATTTTGAAACAAAATGAAAAGTTAAAATACTATTTATTTAGTAACGGAGGTAGTATGCGATGTCCTATAAATTTCTTCACTTTTTTCTTTCAATCTGAAGTAAGATTAATACTAAAATGTCCTACGCATCTCTTTTTCAGAAGATGTTAGTCTAAAAGCTTGTGTCCTTCTATCTAACCCGCCCTCGTTGCTCTGTCCTCAATCGCCAGCGTCACATACTTTTTTTTGTCTAACTTCAACTAAATATTATGATCGGTCAATAAGAATTGACTTGAATGCTATTTATTTTTTTTCTTTAGTCAATTTATCATATAGTCCAAACGCTTATTGGATATTAGAATTTTTTAAAATATTTTTTAATTAGCAAAGTCTACTATGCTTAAAACCATATAAAAGAAAGAGGCCTCTATTGTCAACAGACAATACTTTTTGTCTGCAATTTTTTCTTCTTTTTGATTTCCTATTAATGAGCGGTGGAGAAAATTGATAAAGCAAAAGACCATGTTCTATAATACTATGTGGTGATATTTTATATAATAAACAAATAAGAGATTCTTGAACAAAATAATGTGTCAACCATGAGACTTCACATGACTAGGGAACAATTCAGTAATTTTGTCTTAATTGTGAAAAAATAATACAATATCCAATTAGCTCTTTTTGGTACATTTGTCACATGCAAAAGTGAGCCAGAATGGGTGGGAAAATGTTAAGAATAAAAAGAATATTGATTAGCAAATTAAGACTAGGTTAATCATGGAATTTACTATAATTAATTAGATACCGTTTTTAGATATTACGACTGACAGTTTGGTTGCAGTTTTTATCTAGTTTAGTTCATCTGCCTATACTAAATTTTTTTATTGTTTTAGCAAGTGTTCTTGAATTTATTATTTGGTGCCAATTATATAAAAGAATCTAGACATTAACACTGATGTCTACTTCTCAATAGTAATCTTGGATAGTTAAATTTGACTAATATTTCATATTTTTTGTGTCAAGTAGAAGTCAATTTTATCGTTTACTTCAAACATGAAAATCAACATTCAGTAATTAATACTCTCGTCGTTCTATTTTAACTATCCCTTTAAATTTAATCTTGAATTTCTAACATGACAACCATTTTAGAATAATTTTTTGAGTTAAAATTATAGTTAATTTGAGACGGAAGGAATATTAGGTAATGTTCAAATTAACATAATCAAGACACAAGGACGATGACATTATAACAATCAAGCAATAATGAGAGTTGTTAATTATCTTAATTTAGAATTCCTATGCAATAATTTGTTTTGGTATACCTAATCAGCAAATTGATACTCTAAACTCTTGCACTAAACTACGAGTGCGTTTGGCTTAGAAATGTTTTTGTATTTGGTTGGTCAAAATATTTTCTTTGAATAAACTAAGTTTTTAAAAAATTAACATTCCGCTCTGATTGTCTGTTTTCTACCCACCCGAACCCCCGTCCCACCATCCATCCTCATCCCAACTCCCGCCCCACCCCACCCCCCCACCCACATCCGCATCCTACCCCCACACCCACAACACCCCATCCTTCATCCTAACCTCATTCCCTATTATTTGTTAGATTATATAAATATTCTTGAGATAAATATTTTTTGTTTAATTATTAAAACACTAGAAAATAAGTTAAAAAAATATTTTCGGTTTGAAAGTTTTTTCCCCTTCATACCAAGCACACCCCTAAAATGAAGTTATTTCTCGATACTTAAATAAATTAAATAATGATTATCACCGCAACAAAAAGCAAATTAAAAGCATAAACCAACTACCTAAATACATGTTTCATGAAAAGTGCAGAAAATAAAACAAAAGACACAAAATTAGACTAAATAATGGTATGCAATTGGTCCAACATGTAATACACTAGCCATTACAAATGATTTGAGTTGCCATGTATTTAGACTAATTTGGATCTTTAGAGCAAAGTAAAAAGTGTATTCCGACACACATTTGGTGAAACATTGATGCGACATAATCTTCATTTCGTTTATCCACGCTTATATGATTATTAGGGGTGGGCAAAAATTCAGATATTCGAAAAAATCGAACCGAATCGAAATTCGGTTCGGTTTTTATTCATTTTTTTTAAAATTGATTTTTAAAAAAATCAAACTGAATAAGAATTTAGTGATTTGTTTTTTTTTAATTTTGGATACGAACCGAATCGAAAAATCGAATTAAATATGTAATTAATCTTATTTTTATTTTAGGCTACTACTATCTCTTGAATCATAGCCATTGAAACCAATCTATGAAGCTTTTATGGAAGTGGAATGCGGCATGAACTTGATTAACATATCACATAAACATTGACATAAAATGTAGGGGAGAGAAAATAATTGTAAATTGGAAAAACTTTAAATGGTCATAACTCTTAGCTCGGATGTCCGTTTTACCCAATTTTTTTTTATTTTGGGTATTTTTTCTAGACGGGGCCGGCCCAAACCGCCATGTGGCGGTTTGGCGCAGCCAATTTTTAGAAAAATGTCCGTTTTCTCAATCAATTTGTGGTTTCACCCAAATCGATTTTTAATTTTCCTTTTTCTTTAGTAAACATCTCACGATACACAATAGATTTCAACGTCGAAATTTCATGATAGTGTAGGTGTGAATGTCAATTTCAGTTTTGGAAATTCAATTTTTTTTTAAAAAAAAAATTTCCCTGACCCGCCCCGGCCCACTAGAAAAAATCGATATAATCCGATATGTTCGGCGATATAAACCGAACATATCATTTTTTTAAAAAAACACCGATTTTTATTCGGTTCATATTTTTCGGATATAAAATCATATAAACCGATATACGCCCACCCCTAATGATTATTCAAGACATAATAAAAAGCAAAACAAAAAAAACATACATTTTGATAGAAAGTATTTCTCACCAATCCAACACCATAAATTTACTTAATAAGCGCCGAGAACACGCACAAAACTTATCTATTTAAGCCGAAAGTATGAACATTTTATTATATGTTCAGGTGTTCGATTGGAACATGTCGTAGTTCGAATGTCTGAATGAAATCTACTGCTATGTTTAAATAATTTTGATTGAATAAAATCAATTTTAGAAACCTAAACTAATGATAATTAATTTATAGATTGGTTAGCTTAAATATTTATAACTTCTGTGATTGAACAAAAAAAGAAAAAAAGGAAAGGAGGGAGAGAACTAACAAGAATCTTGTGAAATTATATCAGGAGATGAAGGTGTCAGCAACAAAGTGGTTGTCTAAATAGAGGGAGATTCAAATATATAGTTGAATTTGACTAAGTAAAAACATACTCCATACACCTACTATTTCTGTGCTAAATTTACCCATGTTAAAAAAGATAAAACAAAAAGAAAAAGACAAGAAACAAAGCTTGTAATATATTCTAACCAAATTCATCTACCTCAAGATTTATAGTTTGAAGGCTCGTTTGGCTTAAGGTTTGAAATAATTAATCCTAATATAAAATAATGCGTGTTTGGTCATATAAGAAAAAATAATGCAATAATTGGTTGATGGTACTAATTGATATCTTTATTAAGTTAGGAAGGAATTTATATATTATTTTATACGATATAATGTGAATTATCTACGGATTAAACTATTTAAAGACAAAAGTCTATAACAATCTTCTAACTATTAATCCTCACATAATAATCTCTTAATTGTTCTAGCATCAATAATATATGTATATGATTTCCTTGTAATAGTAGGTCCCTCATGATCTTATTCCCTTAGTAAAGATTTTTTTTATCCATTTAAATATTGTGGCGGGATAAATAATATACGATAAACTACTATATACTTATTTTTAAATCTTTTTACATGTCTATTCACGTTGGAACAATATCTGAAGTTCAAATATGCAAGTGTCTAGACTATAGACATTTTTGATTAAAATTCATATAAAAATGGTTAAACTTCAACTTTATGTGAATGAACTTTAAGTGAAAATAATTGAACTTCAGCTATATATGGTTAAAGTTTAAATAAAAATAATTAAATTTCAGTCATATGAAATTACATATATTTTGTATGAGGTTAGACTTTTTGTCGAGGCTCAGGTGTATATTTAAAGAAAATGACATATTTATTTAGTTATCTTAAGATTTGAAACCACGTGTGAAAGTTTTCGCAAAACTTGAATCAGAATGGTTTATTAAGAATATTTTATCGTGTCTTTATATAATCAATTGAAACTGTCCATAATTTGATGTCTAAATAAAATATGCTCATAAATTTAAGGAGCTACTGGTATTTGGCCAAAAGTTTTGGATAAAAATCCATCCATAAATCTTTAGTGCTTTTACAGTTGGTGAAAACCAACAGTATTTTCTTGACAAAGTAAATAATGTTAGGAGGAGAAAGAAAAAAATAATAATATGAGTACATAACAGTCACCATCTAATGCCGGCAATTTCTGTGAAGATGCCACTGAGTCATTCAAGCTGTGGCACTTGGATCGAGGACAGAAAGAGAAGCCATTTGCAATTTGCAGTAGTAGTATTATAGTACTGTTAGGACATGAACAATCAAGAATTTGAAAGACATTAGTGTAGTGTAGTGTGTGTGTGTGTGTGTGTGTGTGTGTGTGTGTGTGTTTTCTTTTCTTGATACCAAGTTTAAAGTTAATCAAGAAAGAAAAGAAAACATATATGGGCTCCTCAAAAAACCATCATTGTGTCTTCAATCCCAAGCTAAAAAAGATAGACATGATGTGATTGCTTCCATTACCTGTTTGTTTTTCTTCATCTTGCCTCTCTCTTATTAGTATCAATCAAAAAGCTTCCATTTATCTGCAATTTCTTTAACTTCAGAGCAGATTAAGTAAACCCCAGGTTCTATTTTCACTCTTTATCTCAGATCTTTTGAGAAATGCTATAATATTGCTGAAGTTTTGATCTCTTTTTGGTGTTGTTGGAGTAGTTTTGGGCAATTTTTCTGAGGAATCTTTAGCTTCAGAGCAAACTAACATAACCCCAAGTACTATTTTCTCTGTATCTCTCAGATCTTATGAGAAATGCTATGATATTGCTAAAGTTTTGATCCTTTTTTGGGTTTTCTTGGAAGTTGTTGGAGTAGTTTTGTGTTAAAGATTTAAACTTTAGTTGACAGTAGTGAATAAAGATTAAATCTTTTTATTATTTTTGCTTCAAATGCTATGATATTGCTCAAGTTTAATCCTTTTTTTTTGGTTTTCTTGAATAGTTTTGGGCAATTTCTATGAGGAATCTCTAACTTCAGAGCAAACTAACAAAACCCCAGGTACTATTTTCTTACTTTGTCTATCAGATCTTATGAGAAATGCTTATGATATTGCTAAAGTTTTGATCTTTTTTGGTTTTCTTGGAAGTTGTTGGAGTAGTTTTTGGTTTAAGATTTCAACTTCAGTTGACGGTTGTGAATAAAGATTAAATCTTTTTTTTTTTGCTTCAGATCTTTTGAGAAATGCTATGATATTGCTCAAGTCTGGTCATTTTTGGAAGTAGTTGGAGTAGTTTTTGGTTAAGACTTCAACTTTAGTTACGTGTGCTTACTTTTTTGGCCTATGAATGTAGTGAACTAGGATTTAATCTTCCTCAATGTGTTCCATTTTGTGTTATTGGTGGCCTCTGTGTGAATTCTGTCCCAGATCTGAGACTTGTGTAACTATGAAAAGGTGGAATTGGGAATGATATTTTGTTTCAATGACTTTTTAGATGAAAAAATTGATATGTGAATTTAAGATATGTAATTATGATTATAATGATGTCTTGTAAACATTCTGTTATTTTTCCCAAGTTGTAGGCTCCTGCTTTGTTTTCTTATTGTTTTTTTTTTCTGTTTTGAAATATAAACAGGCAGATTATTTTGGCGTGTGGCTTAGGTTTAGTCTTTGCTTCAAATTGGAGGTAACGCTACTATGCTTAAGCAAATTCTTGCAAAACTTCCTAGGAAATCATCATCAAAATGTGATTCGTTCGATTCATCGGGAAGCAATTCCTGCAACAACACCTCGAACTTGGGGAACGGAATTCAGTTCACCAATAGTTGCACCGTCATAGCAAACAGGCTGAACGTAGTGAAACGGATGTCGACAGCAATTTTTCCTGCCAGCATTGTAGCTGGTGGCGAGTCTGTAGCACCACACGTGCCCTTTAAAGACGTTTCAAATGCCGAAAAGCAAAGCTTATTCGTAAGCAAGTTGAATCTCTGCTGTACAATTTACGATTTCAATGATCCAGATAAAGATTCGGCGGAAAAGGACTTAAAGAGACAAGTTTTGCTAGAGCTGAATGAATTTGTTGCTTCGGGATCCGCGAGATTCACGGAATCGGTGATTTCCACAGTCTGTAAAATGTGCGCTGTTAACCTGTTCAGAACTTTTCCTCCCAAGTATCTCTCGGCTCGTGGCGAAAGCGAAGATGAAGAACCGATGTTCGATCCGGCGTGGTGTCATTTACAACTTGTGTATGACTTTTTCCTTAGCGTTATCGGTCAAGGCTCTCTCGATGCTAAATATGCTAAGAAATACGTAGACCATTCTTTCATATTGAAACTACTTGATCTATTTGATTCTGAGGACCCGAGAGAAAGAGAATGTTTGAAATCGATACTCCATCGCCTTTATGGGAAGTTCATGATGCATAGGCCGGCTATCCGAAAGGCTGTAAGCAATATTTTTTATCGTTTTGCTTTCGAGACCGAAAGACATAATGGGATTGCGGAGCTTCTGGAGGTTTTCGGAAGTGTAATTAGTGGATTTGCTTTACCATTAAAGGAAGAACACAGATTGTTTTTCTCCAGGGCGTTGCTACCTCTACACAAGACGAAATCTTTGGGTATCTATCATCAACAGTTAGCATATTGTGTCGTACAGTTCATAGAAAAGGAACAGAATCTGGCTAGCGTAGTGATAACGAGATTGTTGAGGTATTGGCCAGTGACGAGTAGCCAGAAACAATTGATGTTCATCAGTGAGTTGGAAGAGATTTTAGAAATGATCAGTATTGCAGAGTTTGAGAAGATCATGGTGCCGTTGTTTCACCGTATAGGCTATTGCCTTAACAGCTCCCATTTCCAGGTAATATTTCTTAATCAAAATGCTTCTTCTCGGCCTATTACTATTTTTGTTCTCTGTTCACCATGTTTTGCTGTGTGAGGGGCGGATGGTGGTATCTAAATTCTTTAACCGGAGTATTGGAAAATGCCAATTTGCTAGGTAATGATTTTAAGACTAATTTGAGATTACTCTGGTATTGGAAAGGTTAGATGCCAAATCCAGAATGACATACTCGGACATCCATTTTTATGGAGGGAATGGTTGTGGTTTTTAATTGATCCTTTCTTCTTACTTCTTGGCAAAATTAAGATTACAAAATATATTCCTTTTTCTCCTTTTCGATGTTGTCGACCTTTAATACTGCTTCAAATAACTTGACGAATTAATCTTCAAGAATTCCTCCAACGAGCAAGTTCTCTTAGGCTGCCCAGCCCATCAGCATTTTAGTTCTTTAACATATTGGTGATCTCTCTCTGAACCGAGAGTTTATAAGTTTGTTATTTTCTCAAACCCAATAAATAAATCTCTGACAAGTTAGCCTCAGTTGGTTTTGTCCGAAAATTACTTCTCCAGTTCGACGTTATTGCCGCAATTTAGTTCATTCACTTCTACCGTAAATCTAGCTCTGTTATGACCTGTGGGTTCTTGCTATATAACTTTTGGATGTTCACTTTTAGCTTTATTATACATTTGAAAAATCTCAGGTTCTAGTCTCGGATTCTTGCAAAATACAATTTCTTAAGTTTCTAAAAATCTTATAATTTACATCTCCATTATTTCCCCTCTTTTGGTACATATAGACTTTTTTTTATTGGTAATTTAGTACTAGTACTTTAATCCCTATATTATCCCCAAATTATTAGATGATGGCGTCCTTCCAGCTTTTCAACTTCACGTATTTGCTAATTTACTGGCATTACCTAGATGGTAATAGACAAGGCTGTTGTAAAATTCCAAAAATCCCATCTACCTTCCTCATTTGTTCTTTAATCTTTTCCTGGTTTGCTAATTCTCAAACTATTGTGGTCAGAATCAAGGGGGAAGTTCCATGCAACTATTATGATTGTTTACATTTTTTAACCCAAAAGAAAGAACTTATCAGCAGCCTTACATTCCCTCGTCTCGTTGTGGTCAGTTGGCGGGGTGCTTTGCTTATGGAACGCCTACTACAATCAGAAAGGTCGTGGCAACCCCCCTCCCCCCAAAATAAAATAAATAAATAAAATAAAAGAGACAGGTGACCACACCAACTACGATACAAAATTGAATTGGTTTCTGTGATGTATCAATTGACAGAATTGGAGGCAATAATTTTTGACTTTAGTTTGAACCTAGACGTCGGCTTTGTCAAAGGAAAAATAATTAACCTTGGAAGTTGGATTTTTTGGATCTTACCATTATTTATTGCACCCTTTGAAAACTTTTGTCGATCTGTGTATATTATGTGATAAATTCTTGAAGATATAGTTTCTTTTTTTTTTATGACAAGAGAACCACCAGCCGTTATCCTTTGGGTGCGCACAGGGTAAACCTTGCTCCTGCGTAATAGCCCGCAAACCACACAGGAGAGATAACCCGACTAGGCAATCCTCGTGCGACGAGCTCGACCCAGTTGAAGATATAATTTCTTTTCAGTAGAATTCTTGAAGCTTTATAGTTAACAACATTTTTTATCCTAGTAAGCAACTGCAGATGGATTTTCTTCAATCTTTCGGAAGTATATGGCGAGGAAGGAGGCAAAGTTAGCGGTTACGGCGGCGAAAATGGCGGCTTTCGAACGCCTGTATGTGGAATTAGAAGAGAAACGAGGGGATAAGAAGTTGTACAGACTAACCAAGATAAGGGACATGAGGGCCTGTGACTTGGATCAAGTGAGGTGCATCAAGGACGAGGACGATAAAGTACTGGTGGAGGAAGCGCATATTAGGCGAAAGTAGCAGTCTTACTTCCACAAACTCTTGAACGAAAAAAGAGATGGAGACATTGTGCTGGGAGATTTAGAGCATTCTGGTAGACACGAGGATTTTGGGTATAGTAAAAGCATTAAGGTTGAGGAGGTTATGGGTGTTATTCACAGGATGCGCAGGCGACGAACGACCGGGCCTGAAGAGATCCCGCAGGCAAGGCTGGTTTGGAGTGGCTGATTGAGTTTAACGTCATTTTTAAGACGACAAAAATGCCCGAAGAATGGAGGTGGAGTACAATGATTCCCTTGTACAAAAACAAAGGTGATATCCAGAGTTGCAACAACTATAGGGGTATCAAGCTGCTAAGCTATTCTATTAAAGTTTGGGAAAGAGTCGTGGAGACAAGAGTGAGGAGAGTCGTGTCTATTTTCGAGAACCAGTTTGAATTCATGCCGGGGTGTTCGACTACCGAAACCATTAATCTTATTAGGAAGTTGGTGGAGCAGTATAGAGCGAGGAAGAAAGACTTACATATGATTTTCATCGATCTCAAGAAGGCATACGACAACGTCTCTAGAGAGGTTCTATGGAGATGTTTGGAGGTTAGAGGAGTACATGTGACGTACACTAAGGCGATCAATGATATGTATAATAGAGCCAAGACTAGAGTACAGACAGTAGGAGGAGACTCGGAGCACTTCCCAGTAATGATGGGGCTGCACCAGGGATCAACTTTTAGCCCATTCCTATTTGCCTTGGTGATGGACGGATTGACGCGACAAATTCAAAGGGAGGTACTATGGTGTATGTTATTCGCAGACGATATAGTCTTGATTGATGAGACTCGTAGCGTAGTGAACGTCAAGCTGGAGGTTTGGAGACAGATTCTGGTGTCTAAAGGGTTCAGGTTGAGTAGGACCAAGACATAATATTTGGAGTGCAAGTTCAGCAACGGGAGCGACCTTGAGACAGACGTGGAGGTAAGGCTCAGTACTCAGATCATTCCAAAAAAAAGAAGCTTCAAGTACCTAGGGTGTATTATCCAAGGGAATGGAGAGATTGATGACGATGTCACATATCGTATTGGGGCAGAGTGGATAAAATGAAGGCTCGCATCTGGAGTCTTGTGTGACAAAGAGGTGTCACCAAAATTTAAAGGCAAGTTCTATAGGGTGGTGGTTAGATCGACTATGTTGTATGGGGCGGAGTGTTGGCTAGTCAAGACTTCGCACATACAAAAGATGAAAATTGCTGAGATGGATGTGTGGGCATACAAAGAGAGATAAGATTAGAAATGATGATATCCGGAAGAAAGTGGGAGTAGCCTCGGTGGATGATAAAATGCGGGAAGTGAGATTGAGATGGTTCGGGCATGTGCAGAGAAGAGACACAGATGCCCCAGTGCGGAGGTGTGAGAAGTTGGCTATGGACGGGTTCAAGAGGGGTAGAGGTAGGCCGAAGAAGTATTGGAGAGATGATTAGATGAGATATGACATAGGTGCAACTTACTGAGTACATGATCTTAGATATGGGGTTGTGGAAGACACATATTATGGTAGAAGAGTAGTAGGTACTCAAGCGTAGTCCTACTTATGCTTACAAATTGATAGTTGTAGTGTTATTACTGTAGGCCCGATTAGCCTATCACACTTACAGGCATACTATTGCTTTATAATCCACTGTAGTTTAATTTCTGCTGCTATGTGTTCTTTAGTGTATTTTGTTTAGCTTATTTAATTGTGTTATCTACTGCTCCATTTTGTTCGAATGCACTTTATACTGCTTTAATTCTTTATCTGAGTCTGACCGTTTCTCTTGCTTTACTTTTTACTCTTGCTTTGTTTTGATTGCCTTGCTTGTGATTATGCTTTGTCTTAAGCCGGCGGTCTTCCGGAAACAACCATTCTACCTACCAAGGTGGAGGTAAGATCTGTGTACACTCTACCCTCTCAGACCCCACGGTGTGGGATCTCACTGGGTATGTTGTTGTTATTTTGGAAGTAGAGCTTTATAAGAGACGTTTTTCACAACCATATTAATTGAATAGTCTTAATCCTCTGACACAAGGTCCTAGGTACTGTTGGTAAATCTGGGTGCATAGCCACCTATGTTTTATCTCTTGATCAACATGCTACATCTCCCATCTCTTTGAGGGTTAACTTCTAGCCCTTGAAAAGGCCTTGGCCTTCTCCGTATCTTTTTTACCTAATATCTATACTTTGCTAAGGTCCCAAGTTGTTCAATGTAGTTCGAATACCTACAACAAGAGCAGAGGCAAAATCACTAGTTGAGTTCTTCACGTCTATCCATGCCTCGATGGACAGTGTTACCTGACACCTGTATTGGTGGAAGGTACTAGGTACCCTGTGGAATTAGTTGAGGTGCACGCAAGCCAGCACAGATGCCATAGTTATCAAAATAAATATATATCTATAATTTGCTATAGCTCTGAAACTCCAAGTTCCTCCGAGAGAGGCTAATTGCTTTGTTTATCCCACCTCTGACATCAAAATGCATAATCCTCTTTTTTAGAGAAAGAATATTGGAACGGAATGGTTCTAAATGGAGCAGAGCGCGATACTTATATAGAATATTCGTATAGCTGACCTCGGTTTAGGATTGAGGTGAAGTTGTGTAAATAATGGATTTTTGGCCTAACTCAACTCCAAAAACTAGCTTGTAAGGTGAGGATTGTCCAAGTCCATATAAGGAGTCCATGTTCCCATTCCATATTCGATGTGAGACTTTTTAACACTCCCCCGCACGCCCAGACCTTGTTAACTGGAACGTGGATAATATAATTTGGAGGCCCAACATCGATGAACAAAAAATTGGAATGGGCCTGATTATGATATTATGTAAAATAATAGATCTAGAGCCTAACTCAACCCCAAAAAGCTAGTTTGTAGGGTGAGGATTGTCCAAGTCCATATAAGGAGTCTATGTTCCCATTCCATATCCGATGTGGGACTCTTAACAAGTTGCTTGTGTCAGAATAGACAACCTACATTACACCCCTTGCAGTTAGGCCTTTCCCCGGACCTTGAATGAACGCTGGATGCTTCGTGCAACGGGCTGTCCTTTTTATTTTTCCTTTTCTTTTACAGAAAAGGCAGGCATTCCGGTGCATGAAGCATCCCGGGTTCATGCAAGGTTCGGGGAAGGGCGGCACCACAAGGGGTAGAGAGTTGTGAATTAATAGTATCTTGTTAATTCTTGTTTCTGTTTTTTTCTTCTTCCAAATGTGAACTTTTGTGAACTTGTTCATAAAATTGACTGTTCACAACGGTTACCTTATTCTGCCGCTTTTAACAAACTTGCAGGTAGCTGAAAGAGCACATTTCTTGTGGAACAACGATAATGTCCTTAACCTCGTGATGCATAACAGGCATGTGATCATGCCAATTATTATCTCAGCTTTAGAACGGAACAGCCAGAACCACTGGAATAAAGCAGTTCTTAATCTGACTCAAAATGTGAGGAAAGTCTTCTCCGAGATGGATGAAGAGCTCGTACTCGACTGCCAAGGCAAGCTTGAAGAAGAAAATTCAAAGTCAAATGTAGCAGCCGAGAGACGAAGGTTGATGTGGGAGCGCCTAGAAATTGCCGCTAATTATGAACCCGTTGCCATTCCTTCTAATATTTCAGGCCTGGTAAAACCTGCCACCTGTCTTGTTTCGTGCTAATGTGATCGTTGATCGATCGAAAGAAGTATCGTAGCTCATTCACGCTGGTTTTTTATTTCGTGAAAAGAAAGAAACATGCATGTCCTGCTTCTTTAGTGTATGGATCTTGTGTCTTGAATATGGATGTATATAGGATGCCACAAGGCATCATGTTCACATTTCACTATTTTCTATAGCTGTGCTAAGTGACTAGCTACCATTGATTTGTTCTTTTGGCTTTTAAAAAAGAGGTGTCATTTGGTTGAACTCACTTACATCACGTTTTTTTTTTCTTTCGAATCGCGTCAATATACTTGTCGAGATCATCTTAGTATGCTCTTCTTCTCAAGAATATGAAGAGATTATTTTTTCAGTATCAAAAGAATGCTTTAGCTGTTTTGTTTTGCAGGTTAGCAAGTCTTTTTTTTTCTTTCAACTATGAAAGTCAAACTGGACTTTAGCTTCTTTTGTATTTATCTTGTATTTTAGCTGAGGGAGAGGAGGGTGGTAATTGCTTGTGAACTTGTCTGATTATTCGGAAATTGTGTCGTGTATAGTGAAGGGGAAACTGCTTCCTACTTGCTCGAACCCGAGAACTTTAGTTAAGTGTAGTTCATGAGGCAAAGTTACTATATTTTCTTTTGTCCGCAATGAAATCGTGTTGTGTAAGGCCCATTGAAGGGGAAAGGCAAATTCCCGACCATCATATTTTGCTCGGATAAAAGAGGAGAGTTGTGATAACTTGATAGCCAGTCTAAAAATAATCTTAGATGATACTCTGTTCTATTTGAAGTTACAAGTTCGGCATAATTCAGTAGTTTTGTTTCAAACTTTGTATTAAGAAACTCACTTCATATGTATGCATCTATCTAAAACTCAATAAATAAAAAACGGTTGTGGTCCAGATTTTATAAACTTAAATCTTGAATTCGTCTTTGCGTATGCACCTAGGCAAACACTACAATAGCTGGTCCGACATAGTAGAATGGATACAAATGACTTATATAGTTAATTTTTATTTAGTTTGAAATTGAGACGTAGTTGATTGATATATTTAGTTGTATATCAAATCCAAGAACTTTATATTTGGAATTGTCTAGTGAGGGATGAGTTAGATTTCAATGAATTGACGCTCACCAGTTATCACCTCATGTAAAATGTGTTTGAAAATGACCCTTGTGAGAAACTGCATTTACTACAATTTTACAAAATGCCAAGTTATAATCAAATAGCTATTTGAGTGCTTTTAACTCTTTACTCAAACTACAATCTCAAAAAAACATGAAAATATGAGTACCTCACAAGCCAACTAGGGTCTTAATATATTAGGAAACATTGACAACTCACAAGTATAGACCATATTGTTGTCTAGTTGTACTCTTCCTATTAATAAGCGGAGAGAAAAAGAAGACAGAAAGTACACCACACAAAAGTATGAGTCCTCAATTAATGAAGTGAGTAAAAATTATAAAAGAATTAATGTATATAAAAGATAATATTTAACATATATATACAATATAATTTTCTAGTAGATGATGTTCAATTAATCACTTTTAGGCCGCTATAGCTCCCCATGCTTTTCTTACGAAGTTACTTATGACATGTGCTGATAGAAGATCGATAACAAGAACCCAGTAGAATAATAAAAGTGCACAAATTTACCTGGATTTTGCCATAACAAGGTATTCAGTGAAATAATCGAGGTGTGCAAGATGACACCATTAATTAGACAACTTACCATCTACTTTCCTTAGGCCCCCATCATTAATTATTCACCTCTGATCCTTTAATATTTCTTATCAACTTCACATTCTTTGATTTAGCAACCTTGCACATATTTTCACACAAACAAATAAAAAGCAAAGGGAAAAACACAGAAAGAAGAGAAGAAAGAAAATGGAAGCTCCTCCAAAATATCAAAATATGTCATACTATGGTCAAGTCCAAAGCCGTCGTGAAGAAAAAGGCTGCCTCTATCTTTGGTTTGTATTAAAACTCTCATCGTTTCTTTCTTCTTTCTTAAAGTTATTTTTCAATTATACTTTTTGAGGACAAAAAATACTTCTTAGTCTAAATTTATGTGGCGGTATTTGATTGATATGAAATTTAAGAAAGAAAGACTTCTCAAAATTTTTGGTCTGAAACAAACCATATACATTTATGTGGCTATAAATTATCTTATTAAGAATAAAATGAGAAGTTAGAAGTTGAATTATTTTTAATTAAGTATGACATTCTTTTTGAGACAAGACTAAAAAGGAAAATATGACATATGAATTAAAACAAAGAAAGTAATAGCGTACATGAGATTCCAATTCTTTTTCTTCAAAAACATTTTCCCGTATGCTGAAGCTAAAAAAGAGTATATGAAATTGAACTCGAGCAAGAGTATTTGAAAGTTGAAATTATTGTTTGGACTTGAATTTTACTTGAAAAAGGAAGTAGTTATTTGGTGAGTGAGAACCATTAGTTATTTCACTTTAAATACTCTTTAAAATAGTTTTTCAAACTTCAGATTCTCTATTTTAAGTTGAAATTAAAATAATGGACGAAATTGTAAAACGAAAATATTGTTTGCAAATAATACATATGTCCAAATGCCTACTAAGTACGTGCACATGTAGTGAATTCATCTAGGAACGAAAAGCGTAGCCGGATCTCAAATCGAATAAAGCGAGTCGCCCCTAACTAATTTGAGATTGATGTATAGTTGATTAATAGATAAGTATATTTAAATTATGTATGTTCTAATATTCTTTTTTGGTGGGATTTTATAAATCTTGAAAATGCAGCATGTTCGCGTTGTGTTGTTGTTTATGCTGCCACGAAAGTGTCTGTTGTTGCTGTTCTTGACGCACAAGTTAATCATCATTGTTGCCGATTATGTTGTACGAACTTTTCATAGATATTGTCATATATATGCCAGATATATGTGCAATCCTTCAAAAATTATGTATTGTTGGATAATTCGATATGCCTACGACACTATTTTTAAAGAATCCGATCAAAATAGATATTGATTACTCTATAACATTGTTAATACTTAATAGTATGTTGATGTTTCAATAAAATGGGATGCCATGTATCACTACTGTTATGTTAATCTATTATACTATGTTTTATATTCTTATAAATAATTCCTCCTACGCCAAGTGAACTTTCTTCATTTGTTATACAATATCATTACGGATTTATCCTTTTACACAATCAGTACAATTTAATTTGTTGTAGCAAACTACTTGTATAATGTTTTAGGATACTAATTCCACTTATCATAAAATAATTAGCTTTATAATTATTTGATAACTTCTAGATGATGATGAATTTGAATTTACAACTTTCTTGTTCTCGATGTGTATATGCGAATTTAAGATCTAGAGCACGGCGAAGACATTCTTTAGAGAGAAGTGTCATTCGACATCGTTTTGCATTTTTTTTATATATGCGTGTAAATTAAGTATTTTTAGAAATTATATATTTCCGACATCACTTGAAAATAGTTAAATATCAATATTAGATGGGAAAAAAACCTTAAAATCACCAATTCAACATAGTCTTAAGACACAAATTAATCCATTAACAAGCCGAATTGTGTCGATAGACTGATACCACATGCACAAAATCTTGCATACGCCAATGATCTGGAGTTAGCATCCAGAATAAGTATGCCCCTTATTATACGTATACATATTAAATGTTTTTCGCATATGTATACATAATTCAAATTGAAAGCAATAGATCGAGATGAACTCACATAACCTGTCTTAGATATGCGTCTAGATTGTATCAGGGATGAAACGGTCTTTCAAAGCATTAAAGATCTTTTTATTAATTTCTTCTTGAGGAGGCAGAGGTCGTGGGTTTTTGAGGCAATCAACAAATCCCCCGACACAATTATAGATAGGTGATAGGTCGACACCATAAGAGAAGAATCCCTACCTGTCCAATCCCCCCCCCCCCCGGTGAAAGCAACAATACTTAAGGGCTCCATGCTCATACAATTCCTTCTTTCTTGTTATAACAATTTCTTTGGGTAATATAAGTTCTATATAAAAAAAATGATATTCGGACCAACTTATGTTTACCTAGATTATTTCATGAGGTACTTGGAGCTCCCACTAATAACACAGATATCGAGTTAATTTTATCTACCATAGCTTAGATAGATGAAAAGAAAACATCTAGTCTTTTGTCTCAACTGAAATTTGAATCTTAATCTCCCATTAGTTTCACCCATTTCAAATACTAATATCAGTAAATGTAATAATAATGTAGAACTTACTCTTGCCTAGCAGGCAAAGATTTACATCCATAAAAAGGACGATTCATTCAGATCAACATAAGAATCTAACTACATTGTTAGGATCCACGTTATAAATCTAAAGAGTCAACTTGTCTCGGGATTAGTAAGATACAGGATTACCCTTATAGGTGTAACCGGTAATCCAGAACAAGTTTAGAGGACACTCATGTCTTTTCCCTTCTAAATAATGTATTAGTAAAGAGCAGACAAACCCAATCTTGATCTATGAGAATTTGCTTTTAACAGAAACCAAACAAATTATGAAATACATTCCCTCACAATCACTGAGATACATTATATTTCAGTATAATAAGCAACACTATTTTACACAATCTGAACAGCGTAAAATGCATGAACATATATAAAGCTCGTTAAGACCTCTTATCTTACATCTTTCTACAATAATTCTAATTCTATCTCCAAGAAATAAACCTAAAAAAATGAAAAACATCAGGAACGGGCACTAAACTAAGTGGAGAAGGATATAGGGACGGCCTCATTATCCACCTCTATTTTGCAGGTTGTCTTATAATGTCCAGTTTGATTGCACTTACTACAATGGACAGTATGCTTTTCACGATTAAGATCTTCCACACATAACCGCTTCTTTTCAGGTCATCCGGGTGGTCGACGAAACTTGGGTGGTCTGACTATTCGGGTTATCGACCATTCAAGTTTATCAGGGATGGGCTGTACCTCTTTACTATAACTTTCGCGATAACTAGCTGCAGTGAAATATTTCTCTGTGAAGGCATAGACATCCTTTTTACATGATATTAGAGTAGCAACAGCATGAGAACACGGTATGCGATAAAACTGCCAATCACGGCAAGAACAAGAACGGGTACCTGTATTCACAATGTCTGACCGCTCCGCTGAGATAACTTCAAATTCAACTTCATCTGACCTTAACACTTGATACGTGGAAGCACGAGTTCTTGCTTCCATAATGTGCTTCTCAGCAGATGGAGCAAGGGTAGAACTCCATGTACTACTCCTTGACTACCGCAGCTCAAACTCTTCTATTAACTTACAATGAATCCATTTAATCACCTGAATAATAGGAAGCACCCGCGCTTCAAGAATCCATTTATTGAACTTGTTAATGTTCGAAGAGAAATGACCATATCTTATTCCATCAAAATGTATTAATGCCCAGCACGAAGGAGGATACTGTTGAAGCCACGTCGCTGCATCTGAAGAAACCTCGTTAAGTTCAGCCATTTTCTCTTTAAACCCTGTGGCGGACGTAGAATATGCGGCTTTCCACAGGAGTTGCGCAAGCCTTGAATTCTTGAACTACTGATGCTTTCACTTAGATACTGCATACAAATTGCATGACAAGAAGAGGAAAATTTCCTTTTCACGGCATCTGCAATACTTTCCTGTCCATCAGAGAGAAATGTAAACGGTGGTAAATTCTCTACGCAACTCTAACAAGAACCATGTCCAGCTATCATCATTTTCTTCATCGACAATACAAAAAGCAAGCGGAAATACTCCACCATGAGCATCAAAAGAAGTTGCTGATAGTAAAGTACCTAAGTATTTGCTCTTAAGCTGGATACCACCAAGACAAATAACAGGCAAGCAACCATTCAGGAACCCATGAAGAGAAGCATAAAAGGAAAAGAAGAACCTCTGGAACCGACTATCTGAACCAGCTGTAAAAACCTCAGTATGACTTCCAGGATTGGTCTTCCTGATTTGCTCACAATACGCAGGTAATAGACAGTACCCTTCTTCAGAAGATCCATATATAGCTTGTAGCCCTCTTTCCTTGGCCCTCCAAGCTTAGCTTGTATGATATAGTTATCCCATACTGCTTATAAATATCATGCAAAATGTCTTTTGGCTTGTAATTTATGTTATCACGCAAACGCTCCTCTATGAAGTTCACTATCCAATCAACAGAAGCTTGATGATGTCCATTTTGCGCATTTTTCCCGCAGGTATGCGTTCCCTTAAGGCTTCTTATAGTAAAAGTAGGAGCATTGGGAAGCTTAATTGCGCGAATACACCACGGACAACCTTCTGAGGCACATTTTGCAATGTAGCGAATCAGGTCACTTTTTACTACGCGAAGCTCAAAATGTTGTGCAATAGCAGCCTCTTTAATCGCATTGCGGAAGGCCTTGACATCAGGAAACTCTTGGCCAACAAAAATGTTTTGATCCTCCATGGAATAGCAATTTATGAGATCTCCACTTTTAAATAGCTAAACTCCCCACTTAGCTTATTAGGAGTTGACATGTGAAGGAACTGAAGAAAGCAGCCAATTTATCCAACCCTGAACATTCAACAGGCAACTTCATTAGCATGGGCAAGCAGTTGAAAAATGCACAAATCTTTCATGAAACCTCTCAACCTTGATCAGAAAAGGCCAGAAAGGTCCTGATAGAAAATGTTTGCAACCATGTACATTAAATAATGTGACTTCTACTCGACCTGGTTGTTAGGACAGGTTAATGTTGTCATCAACCATGTCATAAATACAATACGTGCAGGTATAACAGCTGTTCAGGATAATAATTCTTTTCCAAACTGCTTTCAGTAATCCGTCGAATAAGTTCGTTTAAATACCCAATGAACTATTCAGAAAAGGGAAAATTCCTTTATCTATACGTAGTAGTAACAGTCTAGCATTTCTAGTGGCTGAATGGAAAAACAAATATCTGAACTTCTAAACCCCGGTCCACTTTTTTCCTGCGTTGTGGTTTGTCTGTGTGTGTGTGGGGGGGGGGGGGGGGGTAAATGACGTTCATCAGAAAGCAAATCCAACAGGGAAATTAACCCATGTAAAAAAGGTATACATGACCCCATAGAGATTTAGTTATTTAAGAAATAAAAAAAGTAACAGAACCCTATTCTTGGCATCAACTTACAGTGGAACAGACCGTAAACCTTATAAAACCAAAAGAAAGAAATTGAAACTAAACAGAGTTATTCGTGGAAAATATAGTATTTGCCAACTACTATAGATAACTGAGATTTTTTTATAAGGTAAAATTATATTTCTAAAAGTACCAAGGAGGTATAAAAGACTACATCAGAAGCAGTCAGCACCTACAACAGCAAAAAACCAGTTATAAATTTCCTAACAAATCTAAAAACTCCGAAAACTGATCCATACTCTCAATTAAACCTCTTTTACACCAGAAGAACTGAGATTTATTTCTTGATTATATCACCGAAACAAGTTTACAAATATTAGAAACATTTAGGCAGATGAAGCAAACCCTCCTAGATGATGCTCCACAGTCCCAGGGTTCTTAAGGAAAATGTGGTTTGCAGACAAAGAAGGTATTAACACCTATCAAGTCCTATGTTACTGAAATCCACAAATCTCTCAAACCAACTCTCTGGGAAAAATAGGTGTTTACAACCTAAGCCATGACTCTATGTAACAGCATTACGATTTAAGAACATCACAATATCACTGTTTGAGAGAAGGGAGATTTCGTATCAGTTCGACGTCTATACTTTTATGAGATGGGATATCACTAGACCATAGGGCTTGCTGGCTTGTTCTTCATCCGAACTTTATATCTCATAAATTGAGAAGAAAATTTATTCTCACTCAACATATGTATTAACAAAATGAAAAGGATAATTTTAAATAAGAAAAAAAATGAAAGGAGCAGTCCCAGTCCCTTGGACATAATGCAAAATTTCCATTCTAAAACATAATACCGTTTCTAATATGCATCAGTTGGCTATAAAAGAGATCCCTATGGACTTTTGGGACACATCAACTTTCTAAGCGGACTGGATTCTAAAAAGACAAGCAAATGAAATCACTTCATATGTCCATATAAAAGCGACAAATTGAAACTAAATGCATTTCACTAAACACAAGCAAGAAAGTCGTAAATCTGAACATAGAGTAAATGCAATGGGCTGTGAGGTTATGACCTGTTGCATAAAGATCTTCTGAACATAAAATCTAGTAGAATAGAGAAATATTTAATACACATCAACGATAAAAGTGAAAGATTTTTGCCTTATATATTTCCAACAATATGGGATTTATAGTGATAGACTTATGAATATGTCCTAGAATCAAGGAAAATAATCAAACTGCTAATCCAACCCACGCAGTAAGATGTCCCACCTAATCCATTTCAAACTCAGCTAGAGGTCATCGAGTACAAACTCATTTTTTTCTTTTCTTTTTTTGTGATAACCAAGAAATTTGATGTCTCGAGCTGTGAAACTCAGTGGATAATAGGTTCATTCCTCTACCTTTCTTAGGTTAAATTCCGGCCTTGAATCACTAACCAAACTTCAAACTCTTGCCATGTGTCTACCACACATCTTGCACAAACATCCACGACATGAATAACCGTGGTGTCCGGGCCAGCTTACGCGACCTCGACTAGTTCCACAGAATACATGTCACCTCCCACCAGCATTAGGTACCATGTAACTCTGTCCACCAAAGCTGGAACAAATAGAAAAAAATCACCAAGTCTTTTTATCGTTGCTGGGATTGATCCTGAGCCGAGGGTCTCTCGGAAACAGCCGCTCTACCTACCAAGGTAGATGTAAGGTCTGTGTACATTCTACCCTCCCAAGACCCACGTTGTGGGATTTCACTGGGTATGTTGTTGTTGTTGGGATTGATTCTGAGATTGAACTAACAAGGTATGTAATTATGTTTGCTCCCCTTGCTTTTGCGTCGGAAGGGACCCAAAGAGCTACCTTCACCTTTTTGCATTCGTTCGTAGAAATTTCACTTTTCTCTCTCTCACTCAAGTGAACTGGTTTCGAGAGTATTCCACCAGTTATTTGGCGCTGGAATCCGTTGAACCAAAAACCTGGCCGCTCTGGAGTATAGACTTAAATCCTAAAGGAAAGTGACCCGAGTCTCTCCCCTGCCCACTCAAGTTTGTTAAAAAAGTATCCATAACGATTCAAATCACCTACCCAAACCTACGTAATCTAATTGTGTGTGAGCAACCAATTGCAAAAAGTCAACCTAGATAAACCCAAAACCTCATGTGATAGATAAAAGGGAAAAAGCTCAAATATACCATTGAACTATCGGAAATAGTTCATTTATGTCACTCGTTAATAGTTTAGCTCACCTCAAATATACCATCGAACTATCGAAAATGATTCATTTATGTCAGTCGTTAATAGTTTAGCTCATTTGTGCCATTGCCGTTACCAAAATGGCTTATCTATGCCATTTTTCATTAACGCCGACGTTAATGAAAAATAATATTGTAAAACCGGCATTAATGAAAAATGACATAGATGAGTCATATTGGTAACAATGATGGTATAAATGAGCCAAACTATTGACGAGTGGCATAAATGAGTCATTTCCGATAGTTCGATGACATATTTGAGCTTTTTCCCTAGATAAAATAACATGGATTGATACGATGATTTCTGATAAGAGCATTTCTAACATAATACTGCTGAACATTGAACAAATACAGAAAAAAAAGAGCATTTCTGATATAAAATACTGCTAAAATTCTCTGTAACTTAGAAATTATACTACTATATACTCTAAAGTAAACTCAATTCCTCAATACAGAAATAAAAACTAGATAATAGCGCCCATGAATTTCAATCGGAAACAGTTTTAATTAATTAATTAATTTACTAATTTTATAAAGGGGAATAGTGAAAGAAATTCAGTAAAGTTGCGAGCTTTTACCTAAATCGGAGTAATGTTACGGCGGCGATGAGCTGAGAATCGGTTAAAATGGCGGACGGCGGAGGTTGATTTGGGAATTTCCGATCGCCGTGGTCGAGTTTTCGAAACCCTAATTCGATGTTCACATAGAAAGAGAAAATATTTGTGGTTGACACGTATATTGCAGTAATAATAAAGAGACAAATTTGCCCCTTGTTATTCACATTCCACTCTTGGGTTGGGAAGATTAAGTAATTATAGTAATATGTTATTATTTTGGAAGGTAAATACTTATTCGGATTGAATGTTTCATGTAAATTTATTTTAATCGAGTTAAAAAGGTAAGATCGCATGTTAACTAATTACAGTTAGATACTTAAAGTTGATGTACAAATACATATCATACATTTATTAACTTTATATAAACATCATGCACGAGTTAAATTTTACTAAGAATACATTATAAGATTAAAGAAAATCCACAGTAGATAAAAGTCTCATACTTGAATATTTATATATATTTTTTTAAATGAGTGTTCTTTTATTTATCTTCTAAAGAAATTTATCAAATTCTTTTTTAATCAATTTGAAACACCTATTTCTCCAAATTAGGATTCATATTTTTTTATACTTAGAAGTCAAGAGAGAATTTCTATCAACTCTCATAATTGTTTGAATGGGATAAATTCACTTTACTAAAAAGTTTAGAAGTTGAATTTCAAAAGAGGAGAAAATTAGAACTTCTAGTAACTCGTAAGGAGGAAGGGGTAGAGATCCTATGTAATGTGTATCTGAATTAATCAAATCACTACACTAGAAATTAGATGATTATATAAAAAAAATCAAAATATTAGTAGAAATTTTAAATAATTAGAACTTTTTTAAAACTTTCATCCCTTTTTTTTTTCTTTTGTTTAATCCCTAATTACTTTTTTTTCTTCTCTCTGTTTTGTGAAGAAAATTCAAAAAGAGAGTGAACGCCCACAACCATACCCTCCCTCCACATGCTTTATTGGTGTTTTTTTTTTGTTTAATAAGATGAACAATTGCAACAATCTAAGTTGTCTCTATGTACATTTCCCATATTACCCTTGTCTTTTCCCTTTTCACAATTTCCATTTTCATAGTTCAAACTTCAAACCTTTTCTCTTTGCCGGAGAGAGAAAATCAAGAATCACAAAAAAAAAAAAAATCAAAGACTATTTGCCTTTTTAATTTATTTCTTTACAAAATGAACCCAAAAATATATTCTTCTTGCTAATCCCAGATTTCCCTTTTCACAAAAAAAAAAAAAAAAAAAAAAAAGAGAGTCAAATGGGAGAAGAAAGCACATCAAATTCCAAACCTGATGATAATAATGCAACTAACAATTATGAGTCACCAGTTATATTGAATGTGTATGATCTCACCCCTGCAAATCAGTACACTGTTTGGTTTGGCTTTGGAATCTTTCATTCTGGTATTGAAGGTAACAAGAAAAGATTGAATCTTTTTGGAGAAATTGTAGAATTTTTTGATAATATGGTGTGAAATTAATTTTTTTTTCTTTGATTTGCTTAGTATTATGATAATTTTGATATTTTATTGAGATATTGTTTTGGGGTTGGTGAAAAATGAGGTATAGCAGGCACTTTTGGGGGTTTGGGGGAGGGGGGGGGGGATTACACTGGGTGTGTTGTTGATTCCGACACAGTTCTACACTGAGATACTCTTTGATATATGATGGATCTCATCTGTTTTACTTGTTTCTCCTCTCGTTTCATTCTTTCCTACAATTTTCTGAATTGGTGAACTGCTGAGGGTCATGTTTGTATCAAAAGGCAACAAAGATTTTGCTAATAATGTAACATCATTGCTTCACCTTCCCAGATTTTTGAGACATTGAAAATGTCAAGAACTGCCAAACCCAAAGATGGAAATATGGCACTTCTCAACCCCATCTAACATTTCCTAGTTTCACCTGTCATATTAATGTTGTTATACATAGAGTTCCAAATAATTATGACTAAGAAATCCTGATTAAAAAAATTATGACCGAGAGATGCAAGATTCTAGATGCAGTTATTTTGGTCATACTGCCTGGAGTATTCAAGATAAGCCAATTTTCTATGGAAGTACTACATTCAACTTGATACTTAAGAATAGTATAGTATGTCAAGCGCTAAAATTTGTAGTTCGTGTGTTCATGGAATACTGATCTGGTCTCCTAAATTATTTGTTAGAGATCTATGAGCTTCCTATTTCTTGAAAGTGGCACTTAATTCCTTGGTATGTTCTTTTCAAGAGAATAAGAAGAAAATTTTCAACATGGACAAACTTTTTAGGTTCTTTTGTATGTGGAGTATGCAATTTAGAACTAAGGTATGAATGTAAAACTCTTCGATATAGCATATTAAATTACAACCTCTTGTTGATTGGAGTTTGAATTTCTCTTTGCTTTCTGCATATGCCAATTGCAAAATTTCCAGTCCACGGTATGGAATACGGATATGGAGCGCATGACTTTCCCATAAGTGGCGTGTTTGAAGTGGAACCTAAGAGCTGCCCTGGTTTCATCTACAGATGTTCAGTCCCATTGGGTCGTATTAAAATGCCTCCTTCTGAATTTCAAGTATTTCTTGAGAATGTGGCTTCTGAGTATCACGGGGACACCTATCACCTCATCTCCAAGAACTGTAATCATTTCACAGATGACATCGCACAGAGATTAACAGGGAAAGGGATTCCTGGATGGGTGAATCGTCTTGCCAGGGTTGGTATGTATATTTGGTCCACTGAATTCATTTTCCTCTAGTTTTGACTTTTTCTTTGTCCATGTTCATTGTCTCATTCTGAGATATACAGTCAAACCTCTCTTTAACAACATCGTTTGCTCTGATACTTTTTGGTTGCTATAGCGAAATTTTGTTATAGAGAGTATATAATATAACATAACATGAAAGATCGGTTTCACGGAAAATATGGTTGTTATAGAGGATGATTGTTATAGAGAGGTCTAACTGTACTGTCATATAATTGCTGAGAGCATTTAGGTATATGGTCTACCTTAGGTATCTGAGTGTGTGTAGCAGTTGTTACTAATTCAGAGATTTGTAGAAGGCACAATCCTAAGTCTCTTTATTTTGGTGCATCTGAAACTCTCGTCTTAATGTTGCTATCTGCTCTAATTGACTTTTGTGAGGATGAAGTGCCTTGGCATATATGCTAATGATCTCATCAAGTTATTTATACGATATGGAGTTGAACTCCTCGAATTCTTGTGATCTGGATAAGCTGCGTTGGAGGAAAACATTTTCAAATGTATTTCAATTTTCCCATGTTCGGTTGGTCAAAATTTTTGGAAAACGTTTTTTATAGGAAAACAAGTTCCTTAAAATGAGGAAAATGACTTCCTTAATGTGGAAGTAGGGAAAACAAGTTCCACAAGTGCCATTCCACATTGATTGTGTCCTCATCACCCTCCACTACACCTCATCTTCACTCCCACCCCTGTAGCCCCCACTTCCACCACCCCACCTCCCATAGTGTTTGTAGGATAATATCTTTTGCTTACATACCGAACACAAGAAAATAAGTAAGAAATTCACTTATTTTCCTAAAAAGAATTTTCGAAGGAAACTTTTTCCGTGGAAAATATTTTAACTTCATACCGAAACACCCCAATGGATGTGAGGTTTCTGGCTGATCTTCGCTAGTGGCTTTAAATCTTTTTTTCTGAACGAAGATGTTTTTGTGGTCATAAAATATACGTGTTACCTTAAGTCTTCGATGTCTGTCTCATATTTTGATAACCTCCTAATGCAATTACAATTTATGGTGAGTACACAAGTCTTAAAAGGTGTTGGTTATTTTTAATTTCAGGTGCTTTCTGCAGTTGTCTTCTTCCTGAGAGCCTCCAAGTGACGACTGTTAAACAGCTTCCTGAGTACCATCCTTGTACAGGTAACATAATCCATATCCTAGTAATGATATATAGAAAATGCAATAGCTATTCTGTGAATCAGTGTTATTATAAGCCATCACTTCGTTACTTAACACGATGAAGCGAGCTATTCAAGGGGTTATCACTTTATGGATGAAGCCACGTGCTTCATGAAAACGTGTGCTTCAAACAATGACATGTAAAGTGATTCCAAGGAGAGACGGAGCCAGGATTTCAACTTGATAGGTTCTGAATTTTAGATGACCACTATAAATGATAATAGTTGGGTTCTAAATCTAATAGTTATACATACTTAATGAACTTCTTAACACAAATACATTAACAACAACAACAACATACCCAGTGAAATCCCACAACGTGGGGTCTGGGGAGGGTAGAGTGTACGCAGACCTTACCTCTACCTTGGTAGGTAGAGTGACTATTTCCGAGAGACCCTCGGCTCAAGACAAAGACAAAGCACAAGCACAAGCACAAGCTAAGACCAACAAAACGACTAAGACATGATAGCGAATTCTAAAAAAGAAGCAATTACTAATGCAGGTAAATAAGATAAACAAAATACACATAGCAACATAAATCAAACGGCATGAGACTATAAAGCAATATTGTGCCTACTAGTATGATAGGCTAAGCGGGTCTACAATAATAACACTACAACTACCAGTTTGTAAGTGTAGGTAGAACTACGTTGGACTACCTACTATCCTAATCCTTGTCCTCCATAACCCCCTATCTAAGGTCATGTCCTCAGTGAGTTGCACCTGCGCCATATCCCGTCTAATAACCTCTCATCAATACTTCTTCGGCCTACCTCTACCCCTCATATACCCATCCATAGCCAACCTTTCTCACCTCCGCACTGGGGCATTTGTGTCTCTCCTCTGCACATGCCTGAATCATCTCAACCTCGCTTCCCACATCTTATCCTCCATCGAGGTCACTCCCACTCTGTCCCGGATATCATCATTTTTAATTTTATCCCTCCTTGTATGCCCACACATCCATCTTAGCATCCTCATCTCCGCAACTTTTATTTTTTGGGTGTGCGAAGTCTTGACCGACCAACACTCCGCCCCATACAACATAGTCGGTCTAACCACCACACTATAGAACTTGCCTTTAAGTTTTTGTGGCACCTTATTATCGCAGAAGACTCCAGATGCGAGCCTCCATTTCATCCACCTTGCCCCAATACGATGTGTGACATCGTCATTAATTTCTCAATTTTCTTGGATAATAGACCCGGGGTACTTGAAGCTTCCTTTATTTGGAATGACCTAAGTACCAAGCCTCACCTTCACGCTTGTCTCAATGTCGCTCCCGTTACTGAACTTGCACTCCAAGTATTCTGTCTTGGTTCTACTCAGCCTGAACCCTTTAGACTCCAGAGTATGTCTTCAAACCTTCAGCTTAGCGTTCACTCCGCTGCGAGTCTCATCAATCAGGACTATGTCGTTTGCGAATAACATACACCATGACACCTCCTCTTGAATTTGTCGCGTCAGTCCATCCATCACCAAGGCAAATAGGAATAGGCTAAGAGTTGATCCCTGGTGCATCCCCATCATCACTGGGAAGTGCTCTGAGTCTCCTCTTACTGTCCGTACCATGGTCTTGGCTCCATCATATATATCATTGATTGCCCTAATGTACGCCACAGGTACATCTCTAACCTCCAAACATCTCCCTAGAGACTTTGTCGTATGCCTTCTCGAGGTCAATGAAAACCATATGCAAGTCTCTCTTCCTCTTCCTATACTGCTCCACAAACCTCCTAATAAGATGAATGGCTTCTGTAGTCGAACGCCCCGGCATGAATCCAAACTGGTTCTCGGAGATAGACACACCTCTTCTCACCCTCATCTCCACGACTCTTTCCCAAACTTTCATAGTGTGGCTTAGCAGCTTAATACCCTTATAATTGTTGCAACTCTGGATATCACCTTTGTTCTTGTACAAAGGAATTATTGTACTCCACCTCCATTCTTCGGGCATTCTCGTCGTCTTAAAAATGACGTTAAACAACTCCGTCAGCCACTCCAAACTTGCCCTGTCTGCGCTCTTCCAAAATTCAACTGGGATCTCATCATGCCCGGTTGCTCGTCTCTTGCGCATCCTGCGAACAACACCCTGAACCTCCTCAACCTTAATGTTTCCACAATACCCAAAATTTCGGTACCTACCAGATTGCTTCAGATCTCCCAGCACAATGTCTCTATCTTCTTTTTCGTTCAAGAGTTTATGGAAGTAAGACTGCCACCTCCGCCTAATATGCACGTCCTCCACTAGTACTTTGTCGTCCTCGTCCTTGATGCACCTCACGTGATCCAAGTCCTGGGCCCTCCTTTCCCTCACATTGGCTAGTCTATACTGCTTCTTATCCACACATTTTCCCTTTAATTCCACATACAGACGTTCAAAAGCCACCGTTTTCGCCGCCGTAACCGCTAACTTTGCCTCCTTCCTCGGCCGAACTCGTATCCAGGGCTTCTAGGTCCGCCCTGATTCCAAGGAGGTGGCCGGTTCTTTCAGTCTCATCTTTGAGGGGTTGCATTAGTATTGGTATTATTGTATATTGGACCATATAGTTATTTTAATTGCAATTTGACATTCTAGTGCTAAATCGGTATTTTTTTAATGTCATGACACTTCAAAGATGCATGCCTTCATTTCAAGTCCCATGGACCTTGTCGCTTTTCCGCTTTTCAAAACATCTCTGTATCATATATTACTTGTAGATCTCTTGCAGAAATGTGAGGTAAGACTGCGTACAATAGACCCTTGTGGTCCGGCCCTTCCCCGGACCCCGCGCATAGCGGGAACTTAGTGCACCGGGCTGCCCTTTTTTTTTAGATCTCTGTATCATATGTTCATTTAATAACAAGACTTTCTTTTAACCAGAAGAAGATGGGAGTGGGTCAATGACATCTACAACACCCCATGAACCAACTGAAAGCGATGACGGAGATCAAGATAAGCACTTGTTGTCGCCTGGAAGTTGTGAAGTGGCGTTTATAAGGGAGGTCCAAAGGTGAAACATGCTGCCTGGTATGAGGCTGGATTGATACTTGCAGGGGATTCAATATGTATTGTTGCTTTATTTAAGGCTATTGACTCGTCCAACGCAGCCACTGCTCAAATTGTCCATTGGCTGTATGAGTTACTAGTTCATTGAGCTCAAATTGTCCATTGGCTGTATGAATTACTAGGTCCTTGATTTTCATGCCTTTTCCTTTTGGTTTTTAAGGTTTCCTTTTAGTGTGCAAGATGTATTAGTCAAATGACAGGATTGTGATCTATTGAGCTTTTACGCCTTTGTTAGAGGTCACAAATATCCATGCAAACATTCTGAGTTTGGAAGATGAAACAGGCCAGTATTTGTGAAAAATGAGATACCTGACAGTTATTGAATAGAGCCGGTTACAATTTACAACAACATACCTAGTGGGGATGTCAGTGGGGCGGGTAAATGCGGGTACCGCCCCGCACCCACTCCAGTTGGGTCGGGTATGGGGATGGTTTGGTGGGTGGTGGGGCGGGCATGGGTATCAAAAGTGCTATTTGTCATGGGTAGTGGGGCAGGGATGGATTTCATATAAGACCCTCACCGTATCCGCACCACCTAAATAATGGGCCTGCAACTTGTTTCCTTAGCCCAAAGTCAAATATGGTTTAAAAGTAAAAAAAAAAAAAAAAAAAATACAGCCTCAGTTTCTCACATACACCGCCCGTATAACCCATCTTGCGAAATATTAGAAATCCCAAAACTCAAAAACAAAAGCTTCCCAAGAAGAAACTCAAAAGACAACCCTAAATCCCTAATTCCTAAAGCCAAACTCAAAAAAAGAAACTCCCTGCGGCTGCCATGAATTCTTGATACAATCTTCATCTCTTTCTATTCAAGGTAAAATCCATCTTTATTTCTTCCTATTTATTTCATTCTTTGTTAGGTCTTCAATTTTCAATTCTTATTAATTATTTTTCATTATTTTCAAATCCTACTTCAGTTCTTTGTATTATTCAAGTAAATCAGTGTAGAATATTTTAATCAAATGTTGAAGAGTTTAACTTGCTGATGCAAGATTTGAGATTTGTTAATTTTATTGATACATGTGGTGTAGAAGTGCAGAACATTGATTAGTTGAATATTTTAGGTGGGTAGGTGAGGCAGGTAGACGGGTATGCGGGTAATGGGTACCCGCCCCGGTAAGTGGGGCGGAGGCAAGTGTAATCCTATACCCGCCAGGCAAGTACGGGTGAAGGAATTACTACCTGTGATGGGTGGTGGGGCGGGTGTGGGGTGGGTTTTAGGTGGTGGGTACGGGTATGGGGTACCCTTCCCCCGCCCCGTTGACATCCCTAATACCTAGTGTAATCCCACAAACAACTTGAATAGAAAAAAAAATTAACCCCAAATACATTTCTTGTATTATAGCTTGTTCTTTCTATAAGACTTCCTTCTCATTCTCAGTGAAGGAATCAAAGCTGCTATAAAGTCAGCATCTCCCCAAATGCATATATGTTTGTTTATTGACATTGGTTTCTTGTGGCTGTTGTTTTGATAACTTGTCTTGGTGAAAAGGAATTGCATGATATTTAATCATAGTAAGGAACTTTTGGCTTCCATATACTAGTAAATTGCCCAAGCAAATCATGTCAATTGACATAATTTATCTCTTAACAAATAGTTATAAGAATAAATACTCAAAACATCGGTGCTCCCGCAGATAATGCAGCAGCAGGCATAAAATGACCGCTGAACAATGTTAAGACACAAACTATTAGAAGGTGAATCAGTCTGTGTTTCTGCTGAACTTCGCGCTTCAACACATTAACAGTGATAATGCTGATTCTCCATATATGAGAGTTCCCAATAGAAGTGCAACTTATGATTTCCCCTCAAGACCCAACTTTGAAGTTAGCCAAGCGCAAACTTCATCCATCTCCTCTGGGATTGTGTAATGGCCAAGTCTGTCAAACAGAAGTCAAAGATTCAGCGATATTTCTAGTATCAAGTATGGAGCAGTATCAGAACAGGTAGAAATACATACGCGGTGTAGGATTTGAATGCCACATCTTGAAATCCGCATGAACATAACTTCTGAGAGGACTTGTCACCAAATTTATATGGAACAACATCATCTCCTGAGTCAATCAAACATAAATATATCAGGTCAGACTGTTAGATCAATATACTAGCACCGATACCAGCCAAAAAACAATGCTTGAGAAGATGCAAAGGCTTCAAACAAAAATCTCTATTTGCAGAAACTGTCTTGCTATAAAAGGCACAGCGGCAAGATTATCATGTAGATAGAACCCCCACCCCCCACTCTCACCACCACCAACAATTACTCAGTGTGATCCCACAAGGTGGGGTCTGGGGAGGGTAGGATGTACGCAGACCTTATCTCTACCTTTGTGAGGTAGAGAGGCTGTTTCCAGTAGACCCTTGGCTCAGAAGAAAAGTACATGTCGCGGAAATATATGAAAGGAGACAACACATAGCAAGATATAAAATAAATGTGGCAACATATAGTAATACCCATCAAGGAAATAAAAACAATGTGCTATCTGACTACTACTACTAAAAGGAGAAGAGGAGAGGAGGAAAACTCACCCCTCCCTCCCCACACCTAGCTACCTACTACTAACCTTCTACCCTAATCCTAACCTCCACGTCTTCCTATCTAAGGTCATGTCCTCAGTCAGCTGAAGTTGAGTCATATCTTGTCTAATCACTCTGGGGCTATATAATAAAAAAGGAATAAAGAGAAAAGAGAGATGTTTTGCACGTTAACATTTGAATTCCAAAATGCAAATTCTGATAAATACACCTTTATTCATAAGAGAGAATGTATTCAAATATTATTGGAAAGGGGAACATGAGAGCTGGAAAAGAGAACACTAGATCCTTGGGAAATGGTTAAGGAAAAACTTCATTTTATCAAATTAAAGAAGTGTTTTTTTCTTGGAAGTCCAAAAGGAAAAAGAGAGAGAGAGAGAGTGTTTGTGTTTGTGTCTGTAAGGGAATACCAAAGAAAGACCTGTAATATTGTATATTTGTTTGCACATTGTAGAGTACTAGTAAAAACAATTTCTTTATGTTCTATATTTCCCTTCTATGAATTTTTTAAGGCCATTGATTTCCTGTCTAAATCGCCAGTCACTCTTTCTTATATATAACAATCAGAAATAACAATGATTAAAGATATGACTTGTCAAATATTATTAGATTCTATATCAGCTTTATATGAATCCTCTATATCCACCATTCCGCTCTATTAAAACCTCTTTCATTCCAATACTGATAAATATCACGTCGTTAAGACAAAATTAGGGCTTATCTATCTCATATTTCTTTTTGAACACTGTTTCATCTATCTCAAACTTATCCTAACCTGAGCGGCTAATCTAATGTAAGTGCAACAACTTTTAATTCTTTTTTTTTATAAGGAACAACTAAGCTTTAATTCTAAGTAGTGGTATCACCTATATGGATTCCTTGATTTCATCGTGTTCTGTTATTAACTATAAATTCGCATTCTTAGAGATTGTAGGACTTCTAAGAAACTTCCCCCCATGTTATTTTATGCTATCATCCCTATTAGACCTTCAATCATCATGTTGTCGCATCCACAGATTAGTGAATTTGGAGATCTAGTAAAATATGGCCAAATCATTTCAAGTAATCTTCTCTGATTTCATCCTCTAATATTACTTGAAACATTTGTCCCATTTGATCATGTTTAATTTTGTACAATCTCACATCCATCTTAGTAGCGTTCTTTTTAGAACACTCATCTTGTGGATATGGTGGGTTCTAGTCTAGAGGCCCAACATTTGCTCTCGATTCCCAAACATCCCATGTAGCTTTGCACTGATGAGCAATTGCAACCTTCTTCCCATGAACACAATTGGGATAATTGATCAATAATGGTGCCTCGAAACAAATGAATCTGAAGCTTGTGGTTTGTTGGGCAAAGATAGAGATCTTTTTTTAGATCATTAAAGGGGAATGACAAGAAAATTCTTCAAATTTAGGTATAGAGTAGGCAACTATCAGTACTTATCATGAATGTGACAGATCACAAGGCAAGGGACTTTACAACTTAAAGTAGGGGAAATTTAATGACACGTTCAAACTGGCTAGGCAAAAAATGAAGTTTTTTTTTCCTGAGAAAAGGCAAGTAGAAGAAAAAATGACGCATCTAAATACCTTTGCCATGGCAAAGAAGAATGGGCAATGATGTAGCACGGCTTACAGCCCCCTCCACCCCTTCTAATTTGTTAGAGAGAGTCCTGCCAGAATAGTAACAGTCAACACAAAAACATACCAAATGTCTTAGAAGAGATAAAAGACAAGATTGCTAAAAGTCATACTTTGCACAGGGAAGCCAGCCACTTAATCCAACAACTGAACTCAGATTGACGGGGTACGAGTTGCCATTCTCATACTTCCCACGGACGAAGCAAGTGGCAGAGTAAAGGGAGGTTGCTGCGCCCATGCTGAAGCCTCCGACCCCAAGTTTGACTGTGATATACAAAATAACAAAAGAATTTCTTCTTTTTTTTAATAAAGAGTTGAGAAAATAAATTCTATAGACATTACAAAGATCCCTTGATCATAATGGATAGTAGGATGGACTGTTTTCGGATACTATAACAAATTTTACAGATATCTAAATAACAACTAGGTGATGGGATGAGTAAGGTAGAAATAAGGAAACAATAATCATATAAAAGATCATTTGAATCTGAAATGTTTGGCAGGAAATAGGAAATCCAGTTGTGTTATTGCGAATTGACAGTCCTTAGCATGTATATAGGTGTTTGACACGGCTACTAGGGTTAATGCATCTAGATGGTCTAGCCAGACAACTTTTAGCCCCAACCCCACCCCACCCCAAAAAAAAAGGGAAGAAAGAAAAAGGGAGCTGTCACATTCACACACACCAGATTGGAATGAGGTAGCAGCCTTATAGGTCAAGTAGAAGACAGTCACACTAAACTATTCAGTGGCATAAAGAGAATAACATTGAAAAAAGATGAGGGAGAACGAAAGCTAAATATCTTTAGTCAGGCATCATCTTGTACAGCGTTATTAAAAGCCATCGTTTTGTCGCTTAAAGTGCTGAAGTGATTCGATGCGAGGGTTTATCCCTTCATGGGTGCACAAGTTAGTATAAGAGATGGGAAAACTTACTGTGAGGAGGCTCCGTAGCCAACAAACTCGCCACATATGCTGCTGAAGCATCCAAACCCTCATTATCATCAATAGCATTTTCAGAAAGGTCATTGATATCAAACCCTGGTACAGAAGATGTGAAAAATAATGTTTTCTTTACACCGGTGCTTCAAAGCTTGACTTCCGACTCAAAACTAATTTCAATGACAAATTGGACAATAATCTCGAATGAGTTGCAAATTAATAGAATTATCTGATACATATGCGGCAATGTACAACGCCAGGATAAAAATTTTGGTTCTACATTATATGTACATTGGAAAAGGATGGGCATAATCTAAAAAGAACAAAGCTTACAGGCAGTGGAAGGAAAGCCTCCAAATAAAGTTATTGGTCGTTGGGGGGCAGTTGGGCAAATCCATTTAATCTGCACCATAAAAATGAGCAAAATCAGGCTAAGCTACCACAAAAACAAAACATAAAGGCGTGGAGATGAAAGAGAAATATATCAGAGCCTATTAAGGGATTCTAATAGCATACAACTATGAGATTTACATGTTTCAACAAGAGATACTCTCGAGTACAAAAAGTAATAGTTGGATCCTTACATTTGGAAGAGGAAGGGTCTCCAAGAGGTTGGACCAGCTGCCAGCAAAACCAAAAGTAAATTATAAAAGGTTAGTTAATATGTTTCAGTTGTTCATTTCACGGAGACTCAAGTTTTGATATTGCATATTGCCCTTTGCATAGCAAGCAAGACCATTTAGAGAAGCTTGACATCCATAAAAGGAACTCCTGTAGTCATAAATGGTATACAATTTGACTCAATATTTCAAAAATTATAGCTCACTTTCATTGCCATAAAAAGGGAATCAATCAAATATAAACTTAGCATGAAACAAGTAATGTCATTGCTAGATATATTTCAATGACAAATGAGATATTTAATATAAAAGAATACAATCAAACTTATCCTAAAGCTAACATATAAGCAATAAAATGACTTAATTTCAAATTAAAAGATGAATTGTCTCCTTAAAATTAGGACACTTCCTATAACCTACCTGGACTTACCGCTAGAGCATCACATTAGAACTCCGCTAAGAGCATCACAATATGGAACTCAGTAATAAAAGAGATTGAGAAAAAATAAGCAGAGGATGCCAGAAGAGGCATTTGCCAGAAAAGGGCAAGGATGTATGATGAATATCACGCCGTCAACATCTCTCCTAGATGCAACTCTGGCTACCGTAACCAAAAAGGTGGAGAAACTTCAATGGAATTTCCTGTGGACAGGGGATGGGGAAAAACAATTCACCACGTGAATTAGTAAACAACCACATCCTCAATAAACTATGATGGGCTTGGATTCGAAGATCTCAAGGTGTTCAACAAAATGCTCGTAGGGATCCCGCTTTGGAGGTTCAGCAACAATAGCACAGGGTTTTTGGAGGGCATCACTACTCACAGCTATGCACCTCATCCAGGAAAGGGTGAAGGAATGAAACTATGACATTGCCTTATGGATGTGGGTTATGGAGGACCATCATGAAGGTGTAGGAAGTTCCATGGAAACTTTAAGCATGAGGTAGGAAGTGGAACTGGCGCGGAGAGATATTCCGAGTGAAACAGCCTGAACTATCTTTAGCATACAACATACCCAGTGAAATCACACAACGTGGGGTCTGGGGAAGGTAAAGTGTACGCAGACCTTACCTCTACCTTGGTAGGTAGAGTTCGAGAAACCTTCGGCTCAAGACAAAGCATACGCACAAGCAAAGCAAGAGAAACGGTAAGACCCGGACAAGAAATTTAAAGCAGTATGAAAATGCCGGTATCAAAAGCGAATAAGTCATGCTAGAGCGTTCTGAAAAAAGTAGTAGTAACTAACGCAGGTACATAAAATAAACAAATAACAGCAGAAATCAAACGCTACTATAAAACAATATTGCGTCTACTAGTATGATAGGCTAAGCGGGCCTACAATAATAACACTACAACTACTTGTTTGTAAACGTAAGTAGGACTACGCTCGACTACCTACTACCCTAATCTGTGTCCTCCACAACCCCCTATCTAAGGTCATGTCTTCAGTAAGTTGCACCTGCGCCATATCCCGTCTAATCACCTCTCTGCAATACTTCTTCGGCCTACATCTACCCTCATAAACCCGTCCATAGCCAACCTTTCACACCTCCACACTGGGGCATTTGTCTCTTTCTGCACATGCCCTAACTATCTCAACATCGCTTCGCGCATCTTATCCTCCACCGAGGCCACTCCCACTGTGTCCCGGATAACATCATTTCTAATTTTATCCCTCCTTGTATGCCCACACATTCATCTCAACATCCTCAGCTCCACAACTTTCATCTTTTGGATGTGCGAAGTCTTGACTTGCCAACACTCCGCCCCATACAACATAGTCGATCTAACCACCACCCTATAAAACTTGTCTTTAAGTTTTGGTGGCACCTTTTTATCGCACAAAACTCCAGATGCGAGCCTCCATTTCATCCACCCTGCCACAATACGATGTGTGACATCATCATCAATCTCTTGATTCTCTTGGATAATAGACCCAAGGTACTTCAAACTTTCTTCGGAATGACTTGAGTACCAAGCCTCACTTCCACGCTCGTCTCAAGGTCGCTCCCGTTACTGAACTCGCACTCCAAGTATTATATCTTGGTCCCACTCAGCCTGAACCCTTTAGACTCCAGATTCTGTCTCCAAACCTCCAGCTTAGCGTTCACTCCGCTGCAAGACTCATCAATCAGGACTATGCCGTCTGCGAATAACATACACCATGGCACCTCCCCTTAAATTCGTCGCGTCAATCCATCCATCACCAAGGCAAATAAGAATGGACTAAGAGCTGATCCCTGGTGCATCCCTATCGTCACTGGGAAGTGCTTTGAGTCCCCTCCTACTGTCTGTACCCTGGTCTTGGCTCCATCATACATATCATTGATCGCCCTAGTGTACGCCACAAGTACACCTCTAACCTTTAACCTCCAAACTCCAAACATCTCCATAGAAACTCCTGATGCCCATCACGGCTATTCCGAGAGATCCCTAGCACTTCATTAACTACCTCCCGAATGAAACTGGCCATCCTGTCCCACATACCGATCGCATCCCCACTACTCCCCCAAGCCCCCTGGCCATCAACCTCTCCCTATCTCTCCTGGTCATGGTCAAACTCCCCCATTTGATTCTTAGCTTGTCATCCACAACCCTCTTCTTCTCCATCTTGATCTCCAAATTCATCACCAAAAGCTTATGTCAGGTTGTAAGATACTCACTCAAAATAACCTTGCCGTCTTTACAAAGACCGTTGTCAACCTTCCTAAGAAGCAAAAAGTTTATCTGAGTCTTAGCCACTGAACTACGAAAAGACACCAAGTGCTCCTTCTTCAGGAACCTCAAATTAACTTTCACCATCCCAAAAGCTTTAGCGAACTCCAAAAGTGAGACGCCTCCACCGTTCCTGTCCTCGAGTCCAAAGCATCCATGCACGTCGTCATAACCCCTCGGAAGTGACCCGATATGTCAATTGAAATCTCCTCCTACAAATAACTTCTCAGTGGGTGGTATACCTCCCACCACCTCGTCCAAATCCTCTCAAAAGCACATCTTCTCCTTCTCGTCCAAATCCTCTCAAAAGCACATCTTCTCCTTCTCGTCCAAACCCGCTTGCGGTGCATAAGCACTAATAATGCTCATAGTGAACCTCCAACTACCAACTTAATCGTCAGCATCCTGTCATTGACCCTCTTAACCTCTACCACCTAATCTCTTAGCTCGTTGTCTACTAAAATGCCTACCCTATTCCTCTACCTCGACCTACCCGAGAATCATAACTTGTACCCGTTTACATTCTTAGTCTTGGGTCCTACCCATTTGGTCTCCTGAACACAGGCTATATTAATCCTCATCTTCTTAATAATCTTAACTAGCTCTATGGATTTCCCCGTTAAAGTCTCAATGTTCCAAGACCCTATTATCAACCTAGTATCTCCCTGACCCCACTTACCCCCTAACCCTCGCCCACGTCTCTGACCGAGAACATGATCCTAGTCTACCCTCATTCACCAAAGCCACTAGAGCAAAAAAGTACTAGTCAAAGGAGTCTGTGAAAATTCCAATACCACCTTGAAGCCTGATAGGACCCTATCTCACTCAAATTTTGACGAGTATGTGCAACTCTAACGACAGATATTTAGGAAACATTATAAGCAGAAAGAAAATCATAACTTTAATATTTCATTTTGATAACTGAGAAATTCCCGAGGGCTAGTGAAGCATGATTCAAAACTCGGTGGATAATGGGCCCACCCCCTCTACACTTCCCCGCTTAAATACTATGCTTTTGTCTATAGAAAGGTTCGAACCCATAACATACGCCTAACCCACATATCACGTGTCGCACTCTTACCACTAGACCAAAACCCCGAGGCAAAATCAACAACAATATCAACATACCCAGTGGAATCCCACACAGTGAGGTATGGGGAGGGTAAAGTGTACACAGACCTTACCCCTACCTTGGAAGGAAGAGAGTTTGTTTCGGGTAGACCATCGGCATAAGGACAAGCAATTCAAAGCAGTACGAAAAAGGAAATAGCGAAAGCGAATAAGTATAAAGCAGTCTGAAAAAATGAGCAGTAGCTACCACAAATAAAAAAGATAATAGAAGTACAAGAAACAACATATAGTAACATAAATCAAAGGATAAGAAACTAGAGCAATAATACAACTACTAGCATGAAAGGATAAGAGGGACACACTCAACTACCTACTAACCTTCTACCCTAACTCGCGTCCTCCATAAGGTCCTATCTAAGGTCATGTCCTCGATAAGCTAGAATAGCGTCATGTCCTGTCTAATCCCCTCTCCCCAATACTTCTTCGGCCTACCTCTACCTCTCCTTAAACCATCCATAGCCACCCTCTCATAGCTCCGCACTGGGGCATCTGTGCATCTCCTCTTCACATGCCCAAATCATCTCAGTCTCGCTTCCCTCATCTTGTCCTCCACCGAGGTCACTCCCGCCTTGTCCCGTATATCTTCATTCCTAATCCTATCTCTCCTAGTATGCCCACACATCCATCGCAGCATCCGCATTTCCGCCACTTTCATCTTCTGAACGTGAGAGTTCTTGACTGGCCAACACATAACTTCAATACTTTTTGGAACAAGCAAGTAATGGATATATTGATAGAAAAAGAATCTAGCACCAAAAAGAGCATGCACTTATTGACCAATGTCATGCTACTATATTCATGTCATTTTGCCATTTTTTCCCTTTTCTAGTATACTGGGTTTCTGTTATTGTAGCAAAAAAGAGTTGGCACTTATTGACCTACGTGGCAGTCTAGCTAGCAAGTTTTTCCAGGTAGAACATTGACAAGTGAGTCTTACTAGACCAAAAACTGGCATGAGTAACAGTATTCTCTTGACAAGTTGATTGTTCCTAAAATTCTTTCCCCATTTCCCAAGTTACCTTAAAAATACTCAATATGCATCTGTTAAATTGAAGCAGACTACTATAAGAAGGATTCCAGCACATCTATGTCTTTATCTAATAAAGTAAAATCTTTGTATAGCAATTGCTTCGTTAGTATTCTATCTACCTTCAAAAACTCAAAGTAATAAAAATAATTTTTTAGCTTTGACTAAATATATTTACAAACTATCAACTTAAGTGAAAGTTAACCATTATTTTAGACATCTTTGACAGTAACTCTCTGGTGATAGGTAATTTAAGCATACTTTCTCAGTCTCCGTGGCAGAACAATGCAACTAACACGGCAGGAGGTAGTCAATATTTAGGAGGGGTAGATGTATTCAGTTTTGAATAATGCTAAAACTTTCCTGATCCAACAGCATCCAAGCAAATCACTGAGAGACAGATATATACTGGAACATACGGAGCTTGAACAAAGAAGGAAGAAGCAAAAGGAAAGTGTGGACAAGCTTACCTCGAACCATTGTCCCCAAGGCCATGCAGCCAGACAATAGTTGCCTGGTGTTTACCTTTGGGCTTCACCACGTAAGTCTGTCCAAACTCAAATGCCCTTCGAGCAGTTCCTGCAACAGTAATAGATACACATCAAGGGTTACTACTATTAGAACTATTGAAGGGGACAGAGAAATAATACATCACTGGTACGTCTTTTGCTGAGTATTAGAACTATTGAAGGGAACAGAGAAACAATAATTCTTTTTTTGATGAAGTAGTTGTATTAAAAAGCATCAAGAAGATGCACAAAACAGAGAAATAATATTTTTCCCTATTATTCAGTCTCGTTTACATACTTTTTGTGATCTCCATATGAAGAAATAATAATTCACTAATTTTTCTTTTCTTACCATTCTATTTGCAAATTAGTAAAAATGCACTGTAAGAATCAAAACTTCCTTTTCTTTTTTCTAAATGTATTGTAAGGCCATATTTCTTTCATTCAGTATCTTCCATTATTGACACAGAATAATATTGCAACAAAACTGCCTTTTTGAATCGTATTCCAACAAAACTGCCTCAGAAACAGAAAACTGGATTCAGTGATTTCATTGCATTTTGGTAAGGCTACCTTGGCATGCCATTGAAGAAAACAAAATAGTACAATCTGCACTGACCATAAGACACGGAGACAAACCATAAAACTAACCAGAACCCATGGAAAGCCCAGTGAAACTCATACTGCTTCACTTAACTGTCCGCTAATTTTATCAAACAATTGGCACCTGCAAACACCAAAAATCAGCTTTGTATATAAAGGCACCTGAAAGTTAGAACTTAGAACTATAATTATGAAGCAATTGTAAGTATAAACTCTCATTGACTTAGACCTTGCTACCATTAGTCACATTTTACAAAAGATCATCTCAATATAGTAGAGTAAATAGAATCTAGATGAACTAATAAAGGTTGCTATACTGTTAAAAGTAAGTATAGTTGAAATCTACATCCCAGAGGAGTCTTTTCTGTTAAAAGTTTTTGTTCAAAATTCACTGGCTCCGCTTCCGCTTCTATCAATTGGCGTCGAAACTATTTGGAAGAATAAAGCTCCTTTTTTTGATAAATTAATAAGTATTATTTATGTTTGGGCATAAAACATATGTATACACGAAGCAAACCAAAAGTAGTTAAACCTAAAAAAATATGATTTTCTACAAAAGTTACCCAATCTTCTATACTAACAGGATATCATGGGAGCACCAAAAGGAAATAAGGGATAAGAGACTACTCCTCAACTGTACAAAGTTCAACCGCCCCTTCAAAAGTTCTTCTCTTTCTTTTTCACCACATGACCCACATGAGTACTAACGGAGCCACGCCTTGCATCTTCTTCACCTCTAGCTAAATATTACCTTTCACAGTGCCTGGCATGACCCAAAATAATCCAAACCACCAGTATTTCCCACAATAACCTCGAAGCTGCCAGACAGTGTACAACGAGATGGTCGACATCTTCATCCGAATTTTTACACATAAAGCACCAATTGAAATACCTTCCTCTTTCTCATAGTCTCAATCGTCAAGATCATCCCGCTAATTGCTAACCAAGTTAGAAGCACACCTTTCTCAATAGTTATTCCTAAATCGAGCTACATGGAAAGGCATTCTCCGCTCTAGTCAGAAACTTTTCCTAATACGATTTAAGAGAAAACACTTTGTTATTCCCACTCCCCCTTTTCATACATCGCAATTGCCCTGTGATGTACTTTGTTTATAAAGCAATTCAATCAATCTTTGGAATTTTATCACCTTCCAATCTTGAAAATCTCTCGTAAACCTCAAACCTCAAAAACTTTCCCCTCTTGTTGCCTCGAACTTGATATACTATCATTCTTATATCATAAATGTTTCGGAAAGTAATGCTCAATAAGGAATCACCACATCACCTGTGTCACCAAAAACTTCTTGTGACACTAACTAGAGCATGAAATAAAGACATGAAATATATGGGTATGCTTGATAAAATGCTCTAGATACACACTTCATTTTCTCTTTGGACAAATATGTTTTGTGCCATCTTGCAAGCCTTTTCTCTACTCTTTGTATTATCAGATTTCATATTGCTTGATCCTTATTTAAAGTTAAACGCAAACCAAGATAGATATTGGGAAGTGCCTCAACCTTACAATTCAAAACCTATGCTAACGTAGTAGTATCCTCCACCTTTCCAACTGGTATGATCTCGCACTTTCTAAGGTTGGTCTTTAAGCCCCATACTGCCTAAAAACATGTTAACACATGTCCCAAATGTTCCAATTGCATCTGGTCAGCATCACAAAACAATAAGTGTCGTCTTCAAATAAAAGATGTGAGACCAACACAGCACTATTTCCTCCAACCACTGCACTGAAGCCTCTCAATTAACCACCCTCCAAAACTCTATCCATCATCTTGCTAAGCGTCTCCATAACTAAGATCAACAACATTGGAGATAACGGATCTCCCTGTCATAGGCATTTCAAACTGCCAAAAATCCACACAGTTTTCCATTTACAAGAACCGAGTACCTGACTATAGAAATGCAATGCATGATCCATTTCCTCCATCTAGCTCTAAAGCCCATCTTCAACATTATAAAGCATATCTCCATCTTCTCCAAGTCCAAATTACACAAATGCCTGGTTCTCCTTGCTTTCTTAAAGAATCTACCACCTCATTTGTCACCAAAGTTGCAATTAATATTTGTCTTCCCTCCACAAAAGCATTTTGAGAGGTAGATACAGTCTCATCCAAAACCTTCTTAAGTCTATTGAAAAGCACCTCAAAATTATCTTGTAGATGCTTCCCTTTAGACTAAGGGGTTACAATTTTTTATGCTTGTTGCCCATTCCTTTTTTAGGATGATGACGGTGAATGATGCATTGAGACTTTTTCGAATTCTCCCTCTCCTAAAAGGCCACAATAGTATCCATCACCTCGCCTTTGACTATATTCCAACATTGTTGGAGAAAAGCCGAAGTGAATCCATCAGGCCCCGGAGCTTTACCCCCGCACAACACTCAACTGACTCCCTCACCTCCTCTTACCCAATTGCCCGCTCCAACCACTCCCTGTTTTTCTCCTATTTAGCTAAAAGAATTTGAACTTACAAGGAACTTTATTGGAAGAATAAATCTCCTTATAAGGTCAAGCTTCATTTGGATAGTGGAAATGGTAAATGTTCCGCGATTGCCAATTTGCAGAAGAGAGGTTTTCATCTTTGTAATAGGTGCACATTTTGTGAGAAGCAGCAGAATATGTCAACCACCTCTTCCTCCATTGCATATTTTCCAGTCAACTTTCATATTTAGTTTTTAACATCTTGGGTCTTAACCGGTGCATCCGAGATCTTTTCTACAGTTTTTGCATAGATGGCATAGGTGAGGCATTGCTAAATCTTTCCATCCGACTTGGGGCACCATACCTGCTGCTACATGTTGGATTATCTTGAAAGAAAGATGCACTAAAAAATTTTAAGACAAGAATGCTTGCGTACTTAGGGTCACAACACAATTGTATGTTCTTGCTTCATTTTTGGTGCATGGCAAGTGTGTTAGGGCCTGAACCCATGCTTTACTTTCTCTTAGCAATACATTCCCTGTAAAGTTCATACAGCTTTTTGGAAGTACTTTCTTCCAGCACTTTGTCGCCATACATCAATAAATATTACCTTATCCAACAAAAAAAAAATCTAGATAGACTTGTTACCATACACCCAATTACTTTTGCAATGAACAGAATGAATCAACTACACCTCAATTTCAAACTAGCTGTGTCAGTACTGTACCCCATCTGTTTTACTTAAGCTTATTTTACTCTATACTAAATAATTTGTCTTCAAAGGTAAATCCCTAAGGATTTCCTTAAACTAGAGGTTTTCTAGAGCTCATGTTTATGCTTATACTAACTCACGGATCTCTTTTTTTTTAATTATTGTTCTAACTCACAGATCTCTTTTTTTTAATTATCGTTCCAACTCACATATCTCTTACCAGACCAAAAATTCTCGAGAAACACTAGAGATAATGTAAGTGTGACAATGAAAACTAAACCTTGACCTCAACTAGTTGGTATAGCCTACATGAATCATTTGCTTCCTTTGAGTTATGTTCTAACTTCTAAGCTAAGTCTACCTCAATCAATAGTTTCCAACCAACTACTCCAACAAAATTCAATAGCTTTCAATTAGTGAAATCTAAATGACCAAGTGAAAATTCCAGACACCATTTTCAAAAGGGAAAAAATAAAATCTTTACTTACATAACTACTCTCTCCAGAAACTACAGTAGCATAAAGGATTACAACAACAACAACAACCCCAGTGTAATCCCACAAGTGGAGTCTCCTTGGAGTCCGGAGAGGATAGTGTGTACATAGACCTTACTCTACCTTGTGGGGTAGAGATGTTGTTTACTATAAATCCTCGGCTCAAATAAAGAAAAAGAAAGCACTTCAAAGCAGTTTTGGAAAAGAAAATACAAAAGTGAAGAAGTCATTGCAACCAATAAGGAAAGCATTACATAGCATTTTGAAAGAAAGGAACGGTATCAATAGCTAAATAATACTATAACCGAAGTACAAGAAACAAACAGATAGTAACATAAATCGAAGTAGCATAAAGGATTGATTCATCAACCAAAATAAACTCAAACATGTGTGCCTATCCAAAAGACACTATAACTAGCTTATGGTGACTAATGGGTGTGGTAAAAAATAGATTTTTAAAATTTAAAAATCCATTCACAGCTCTACCTAATACTACGATTACAGTGAATTAGCAGCTAACAAGAAGACAACGGTCCTCAAAAAAATGTTACCATAAATTACTAGCAAAAAAAAAAAGGTAAATTGAAAGTCAATCTCAAACTACAGGCATAATATGAAGAAATTTAACAAAGAACGACGTATAAAAAACAAATTAATTGGCATGATTTCAAAAAATTGAGGGAAAAAAGGAGAAAAATTAGGGCTTTTTTATGGTGTTGTTTACCTGAATCTCTGAAGAAAAATGAAGAGACGGAGATTACAAGACGAAGCTCTTTTTCTGTCTACCTTTAAGTTGTTTTTTTGTCGTAACTCGTAACGTTAAAATGAGTAGTGAATTATATTTAGGCTTATGGTACGCACCATCTACGCACCCAGAGATGGTGAAGGCCGTAGTAATCGATAAAATGCCCGACAGTTGAAAATAAACATAGATCCGGAGATTTTGGAATCGGGCAACCTTCAGTTAATTAATTGTCCCTAAATTCATTTTCTATTCTACTTACAAACAAATAGGCCTGGAATTTGGATTTGACCAATTTTATCTTTTATCATTACATAGAAATAGAACTTCTGGGCTTTTAGATAATATTTTGTTGAAAAATTGGTACATATTATTATTTTCGTGCGAAAATACTTATCACTTTTTGAAGTATAATATCAATACAACGAAGTAATTTTAACATGTAGCCTGTTTGCATAACGTCCTATAAGACGTACTCACCTTTTTAGATTTTTTTGTATCCACAGTCGGTTGAGGGTTTTACACATTAAAAATATATTGTTGCAGGCTTGAAGAAATGGATCTTTATTTTCGAATATGACAATGGAGCTTAAATCAAGTGGGTATTGTTGAAACATTTTGAGAAAGATTAGAAAGGATGACGATCGGTAGTTTAAATTGCAGAGAAACTAATTTTAGTTCCAAATATATACGTATGATACTTCATATATGCATATTGAAAGTTTGAAGTGAAAACGTCAGGAGTTTGTTGTCAAAAATCCAAAAACAAATTTTCGCAACTTGTATCGCATATGTTTGAGACGGTACAGAATTGACTATTTGTGCACTCCTCCTCCTCCCCCGCCCAAAAGACAATGAACCAAGTTCTTTTGGGCCTATTATTATCAATGCCAAAATAGACTCATCCTGAGGTATGATCTAAATGAAGCACAACCCAATTTATATTATTTCTTCTTCAGTTTATGTTGCAGATATATGGTAAGAGTCAGTTTATCTTGCAAATCTAGTATAAATAATTAAATGTATCATTTCTCTAACAATCTATGCCTTATTGGAATATAGATTATACAAATAGAACACGATATTTTTTTCCTTTATCCCCTATTGATTCGATTATAATTTTGACAGGATGCAGTTTGATGTGAACTTAGCTTAATTCCTGACAATGTTACTATTAATTTCAACTAAGGTTGGACAGTGGGCCGGGTCGCCCCGATACCGTCCCGACCCGACATTTTAAAAAAATACGATATCGGGACTCGAACCTGGACGGGACATGGTCTCGTCCCGGCCCACCCAGTCCCGCCAAGCCCGACCCGGTCCCGCCCCCGATCCCGCCCTAAACCGCCTCTTTGCACAAATAATCATTGCACCAACGACCATTTTACATTTTGACCATTGTGCAACGACCATTTTTGGCCTCCCCCTATCCCTTAATATTTATTTTTAACTCATAAGTTATTATATTTATATTTTAACCCAATTTTCCAACTATAAATACCTCATTTTCTCTTCACATTTCTCATAAATCTTCCTACAATCTCTCTAATCTCTCAATTTATCTCTCTACAAGTCTACATTGTCTACTAAATAATAAATATTGAATTTTATTTATTCATTTGGGAGTGAAATTGGCAACTAGCTTGAGGATCTTCCATCGAACAAAGTTTCAATTTTCAACCTCTCGATTACACGTCGACGTTTGGTACATTCGTTCCTTCATTAAATTATTATTGTATGTTTATTTTATTTAGCACACTTAATTTCATTTACTTTAATTATTTATTAGTATAATTATAATGGAAGGATTTAAACGTATGCTTACGGGTAAGGGCTAGTCTTCTTCTAGTAGGGGCAACAAGGGCAAGGGTACTTCTTCTAGTCATCCTATTTCTAGACAGAATCTTATTCCTACACAGGATGATTTTGTTGATACTGAACATTTTCGTACAATACCATTAGATTTAGACGAGGAGCTATTTTCTGGAACTCAAAAAGACTTTAATTTAGACGATGATCTAGATGATACACCCACTAATGTAGATGACAACACACCCACTAGTGCACCTTTAACTGAAATTCCTCCTATTCCCCCTAGTATGAGACGAGGTCCAGCAAAACGATCATTAAAATCAGATGCATGGACATTTTTTTGATAGGGACGTAGAGAATCAAGTAGCTAGATGTAAAATTTGTAAATATGTTTTAAAATTTAAAACTGGAAAAGGCCACGGTGGGACGGGAGGTTTAATGAGACACGTAGCAAGGGCTCATCCAGCTAGGTATGCCCAATACGAGGCTTCAAAACCGGGTGCGCAAACGTCTGCTCCATCGGGACAAGGTTCACATATTGTCCCGGATCAAGTACAGGGTCAAATTAACCCCACGACAGGGGAATTGTAGGCCATAATTACAATAAACATAGAGATAGGGAAGCAATAGCAAAATTAGTTGTTGTGGAGGGTTTGCCTTTTTCATTTACTTCGTCTCCTGGTTTATTCATTACATTAGAGAAATGTATAATCCTGCTTTTAACGGTTTTTCTAGATCAACTGTTAAGAGAGATGTATTTAAATTTGCACATGAATATCAACAGTATTTACGTTATTCATTATATCATTTTAATGGCAAAGTGGCTATCACTTCTGATATAGGTCGTAGTACTAACGACCATGATTATTTAACGGTAACCTGTCATTGGATAGATTATAAATGGTCTATGCAAAAACGTATCTTAGCATATATATATATATATAGATAGATAGATGATAGGCACACTGATACTTTTATTGCAGAAAATATTTATCAAGTGTGCGATTATTACGGAATAACTGATAAAATTATGATTATTACATTAGATAACGCTTCTTCTAACGATTATGCTATTACAATTTTAAAAAATAGTTTAACTCCATCTTTTCCAGATCATTTTCATATAAAATGTGTGTGCCATATATATAACTTAGTTGTAAAGGATGGTCTATCACTTTTTGAAGACATTCTTAGTAAAATACAATTTGCTATAAACTTTATTTTTAAAAATAATAGAATACAACGAAAAAAAAGAATATAAAAAAAACTTTTCATGATTGCCAACTACCTTATAGAAAAATTCAGAAGAAGTACCCACTAGGTGAAATTCTTTATACGAGCAACTACTTGTTGCTTATGACTATAGAAAACCTATAACTTTATTTTTTAACTCTCATAATCAAAATTCAGTTGATATGGTTGTAGATAGCGATTGGAGAAAAATTTCCGAACTTATTGTATTTCTAGAGAAATTTTTTCAAGCAACAAAAGAATTTTTCGGTATATATTATCATACTATTTCAACTATGTTATTTTATATAGCTCTAATATTTTTAGTACTTAATGTATATATGGATAAATCAGTATATAAGGCAACTATTAAAAAAATATTTATCAAAATAAAAAAATATTTTATTCCTATTCCCACTATTTATATTATTGGTGTTGTATTAAATCCGACTATTAAAATAAACGGTATTAAATCACTTATTGAAACTATTTATGATTGTATAGCAGTACTACCACCTCCAAGTCCCAAAAATCCAAATCACCCACTACATATTGAACAAACTAAAGAAGAAGTGTCGTCTAGCCTAGAAGACGAATGCAAAAAGTATATAGGTTTTACCAACAAGAAAGTGCTAGCAACCTAGCAACCTACCTGCTTCCATACCATTTTCTTCTTCTTCAACACAACCTCACAAAAGACATGTTGTTTCTGCGGCTAGTATTGAAAGCCTTAGAAATAGAATGTGCGGCCGTAACGCTACTAACCAAATTAGTGAGTTTGTATTTTTGTTTTGCAGGGTTCTGCACCGTACCAAGCAGTTTTCAATGAAGAAGGACGTGAAGACTTGCTGAAATACTGGAGGGGAAATGAGAGACCTTTCCGACACTATCAATGATGACCCGAGATGTTTTGAACATCCAAGCGTCAACAACGGCGTCTGAAAGCACTTTTTCTGCCGGCAAATATCAAATAGGAGAGCACATACACTCATTAGCCGGAGACAGCTTGGAGATTGCAGTATTATTTAGAGATTGGATACGAGCGAAGCGGAGAAGGTGCGGTCAACCGGAGATCAACGAAGAAGAAGACGAAACTACAACGAAATCTTATCTGAAGGTGGTAGAAGCGACGTGGAGCAATTTGACCAACAAATACCAATTCCAACCGAAGAACCACAAGAAATTATCAAGAAACAATAACATATTTTTTTCAAAATGTAGTTTTTTTAATTGCAATTTTACTATGTAATTTGCAACTTTTGAACAACACCACAAAGTTGCAATTTTGACAATTGTATTTGTATTACAAAAAAAATCATATGTCTATTAAATAATATAAGAGGCACAAAAACAGTCTTGAGATGTTTTTATTACACTATCTTGTTCAATTATTGAGTTTTTTATATATATTATTTTTTAAATTAAGTGCAAAAAAAAACTGCCACGACCTGATCCCGACCCGACCCGACCCGATTTCGACGGGATCGGGATAAGGACGGGACTTCAGCGAATCCCGCCTGTCCCGCCCCGACCCGATCCCGCCCCGACTCGTCCCGGCCCGGCGGCCACCCCTAATTTCAACCAGGTCTCGTTCACGCCCCAAAACTGGGATAGGACGTGATTGGCACCCGACTTAAGCTACCCGTCTAGTGAACCCTAAATTAACTATTTATCATAACATTTATTGAGTTAATTAGAAAATATCCAACAAAGCGGGTATATCAAAATCTGTAGTAGATACTGAAATACTAAACGTGAAAATTCCACAAAAATATTATAAACTGAAACGTGAAACCAATGTAACCCACTAAGCTAAGTCATGAGCCTCTAACAAAATACCAACAAGAACATATGTCCTTGGAGCATAACCCGAAATACTAAATCAATATAAATAGACGAGTCTGAATTCCCACCGAGAAGAGAAGCAGGAAAGTGCTGCGCCGAAAGCTAGTCCTATCATGTAGTGCCTGAAACGTGATCAACAATATCTGCATCCAAAAAAATGGAAGAAGGCCATCACGGGCTAAGTTCCACCAAATGATACCCAGAAAGTCTCATAAGCTGCATCCTAAGAAGGTGGAACGGGTTTTTCTGGGATAAAATAACAAGGAGAAAGTACATCTATAGGAAGCACGTAAGCAATTTAAGATCTGAAAACTAATAAATGACTAATGACTGAACTTTATAAGTTTAACATTTAGGCGACTACCAGAAACTTGAAACTTAGTTACACATAGTGGCTTACGTATGTGTGGTCTAGGAACACGCGGGAGTGTCGGCCTATCTCCCCAGCAAACAATAGCCACTACGAGCCTGTAAGTATCTAACCCTTGCATCTGCGGCACTCATGCAAGAGAAGGTTGGCTAGCTCTCCTGTCTGAATGTGATCACATTAATGCGTGAATAATTGCTGAAACTAAACATAAGTATCACCACAAGGCACATAAAAAGTGGTATACACATAAACACATAATACTATCACGTTTTCATATAAGATCATATTCAATACAAACGGGGTGAACTTGAGTATAGAAACACAAGAAGACATAACGTATGAATTTCATAGAATACATGAAGCATGAGGTTCTAATGAAATTCCATGTTAGGAGAGTAAGTCTCAACTTATCTCAAAGCCTTAACTTCAATTTCACGTATCCTCCAAGCAATTTCGAAATCACAATTTCTCAATCCACATCAATACAAGCCCGAAGAATATAATTTTACTCACTTTAAATTAGGAATACTAGTTCAACTCCTCTAACTTATGAGTTTTCCACTACTGAGGAACAAAACTTACCCATTTTGATTCAAAAGATTTAATACTCAGTACAAAAAGATTTTAACTTTGTTTCTCAATTCAACACTCCATTATCAAATCTCACTTCACCACTCAAACACTAATTTATGTTTCTGTCTAAAAATAATAATTTCCATGTACTGTTACTAATTAATGTAAGCCGAAGGAACAAAAAGATTGGGGAAGAGGGAAGAGTTCTTACTCTACGTAAACTTCGAGAACCAGTAGAGAAGTTGCTTGCTGCCTTCTAAAACCTCTACCAAATTCTTTGCCTCTGTTTGTTTCTTTACTAACCCTTCTGTTTTTTTCCTCTTATGCTATGTTACACTAACGTGCTGACACTAAAGGAATTACGTGCCAAATTCATATGGAATATGGACTATAATGAGGCTCCCACTTAAGCAAAAATTCTTTTTATTTTAATACTGGTAGAATATTTTCAGAATATTTTCGTATATTTGTATATCTCTTATATTAAGTAAATTTATATTTCTATTGTAATTAGAAAGATTAGTTACCTAGTTTGTAGTCATGTAAATAATTATGTAACACTATATATTGTACACAATAATGAATGAAAGATAGGGAACATATTCGTTTATGGTATCAAAAGTCAAACCCTGTTTTTTTTTTTCTAAGCAGCCCCCCTCTCGGCAGCCCTCCTCCTTTCTCCAACTCTCCTCTCTTCCTCTCCAATTTTCAATGGCTGAACAACCTAAATTGCATCCTGCTCTTGCAGTTAACAATATCAATAATTTCATTCTCATAACTCTTGAGATGGAAAATGTTCAGTATTCATCTTGGGTGAAATTATTTAAGATTCATTGTCGTGAGTACAAAGTCATCGACCATATCATCCCTCCAAAATCAAAGCCCTGGAAAAATCTGATGATTCTGATGATGAACTTTGGTCCCGCTTAGATGTGGTTGTCCTAAAATGGATCTACGACACGATCTCGAACGATCTAGTGCATACAATCATTGAAACCGATGCCATTGCACGACAAACGTGGGAGCGTTTGAAAAATATTTTTCATGATAACAAGACACAACGTGCCTTGTATTTGGAAAATCAATTTCAGGTCATTCAGCAGGACGATTTTCCTAATGCGTCAGCCTATTGTCAAGAACTTAAGATGATTGCCCATCAACTCTCCAACGTCGGTGCACCGATCACTAATTAATGATTGGTGATGCAACTTATTGCGGGTTTGAATGAAACATATGACGGCGTCGCTACCATCCTCCAATAAAGCACGTCATTACCTCCATTCTATGAGGCTCGATTGAGACTTATCCTTGAAGAAACCCAGAAAACCAAACGGGTAGCGGCCAACTCTAGCATTGCCGACGCCGCTCTCGTAACCACCGGCGGAAATCATGCTGACCCGATGGGCTCAGCTCTTACCACATCCCACCGGCAATCCAACGATCTAACACATGTCTCACATCCCCGAATAACAACAAAGGAAGAAATTATGGGAACAAACAGCGAAAGCGGCGCGAATAAAGGGTCGAGGAAGAAGCAAGGCGGCGGCAGAGGTAGCCCTCACGCCGGGCGAAGAAGAATGGCGACTCTCGGGCCAGATCGCCACCCGCTATGGATCGCATGGGCCCCACTGACTTGGGCTGCTCCACCTTGCCCTTACCCGATATCTTCTTGGGCCCAACCTCTGACCCCGATCATCCTAGCCCGACATCCTCGATGCACGTCCACAGCAGGCATACAGTGCATACGTCTCTCCTCCTTCAACCTACGCACTGACGGATATTGAGGCAGTCATGAACACGATGTCTCTCAGCGCTCCAGAAAATAGTTGGTACATGGATACTGGCGCCACATCTCACATGACAGTATTCCAAGGTACTCTCTCATCTTATTTCAATATGAGCAATTTAAATCGTAACATTATTGTTGGTAATGGACAAGGCATTCCCATTCGAGGTTGTGGAAAATTATCCCTCTCCCCACCACACCCCTCTGTTAGCTTTAAAAATGTCCTCCATGCCTCGAAACTTATCAAAAATCTAATCTATGTGCGCCGTTTCTCAACCGACAATAATGTTTCCCTTGAATTTGATCCTTTTGTTTTTTCTGTGAATTACCTTATGACATGGATGTGCATAATGAGATGTGATAGCACCGGAGACCTTTATCTTATCACCACCACCATCATCCATCTAGCCTCTTCTCCATCAACCTTTGTCGCAATTTCATCTCTTTTATGGCATAATAGATTAGGACATTCGGAAGACTCTGTTTTATGCTCCCTTAGCAAAAATAAATTTATTGATTGCAAAAATGTCTCTTATCCTCCTTTTGTGAATCTTGTGTTTTTGGGAAATATGTCAAGTTGTCATTTTATTCTTCATCCACTTATACTTTAATGCCTTTTGATATTATACACAGTGATTTATGAACTTCTCCTGTCTTAAGCATGGCTAGGCACCGATACTATATGTTGTTTTAGATGATTATTCAAATTTCCTGTGGACTTTTCCCATTGGTAATAAGTCTCAAGTATATTCTATTTTTTCTTTATTCAGGCTTTAATTAAGACACAATTTGAAAAAGAATATCAAATGTTTTCAATGTGACAATGGGAGGGAATTCGATAATAACTAATTCAAACTTTTTTGCGTCAAACCGTCTTTCGCTTTTGCCAGATCTAGAGAGATACTACAAGTTCTCCGTCCCAAATTCATCTTTCTAGTCTCGTTTGGTTTCGAGAGCCTCCCTCTCCCCGTCCCTTACTTGTCTTTTGACGGCCTTGGTTTTCATTTTTCCTGTCCCTACACCTCTCTACAAAATGTCAAAGTCGAATGAAAAATTAAAACCATAAACAACTTAGTTCGTGCCCTCCTTGCTCACATTTTTATCCCCCCTATTTTGGCATTACGTTCTATCAATGTCAATCTATCTCTTAAATATTCTCCCAAATAAGTCTCTCAAACACAAGTATCTCACTCAAGTTCTCTATCTTTGTGACCCTTCCTATAAGCATTTACGAACTTTCGGATGCCTATGCTACCCCATCCATCCCTCCACACAAATCCACAAGCTGCAACCTAGGTCCACCCCGTGTGTATTTCTTGACTACCCCCTAATCATCAAGGTTACAACTGTTATGACTTGTCCAGATGAAAAATAATCATTTCTCGGTATGTCATATCTGATGAGTACCAATTCCCATTTGCAAAACTCCATTCTCCACCTCCGAATTCTTATGACTTCTTAAATGACGTCCTCAATCCCCTTCTAATTCATCACTTACAAAGTCAGTTGCTACCGTCACCGACGCTAGACCCACCTCCCTCTGTTCCTTATCGGGTAGGCTAGCCAGCCCCGCCAAACGCACCTCAGAACAGCCCCTCTCGGTTGTCCGATGTCACTGCCTCTTTCTCCCGACCAGTGCCCCTACCCCTTCTCCCTGATTCCGCTGCCCAGTCTCGGCTAGACTTATGCCCCACCCCCGATCCTCACTCACCCTGCTTACCTCTCGTCCACCGGCCTGCCCAGCTACTTGTTGATCCCCTCATGTGGTACCCATACGGACGATGGAAACTCGTGTTATGCACAACATTTCCATACCTAAAAGGCTATTTAGCTTGTCCACTTCGATTGCTCATTCATATGTTCCTCGTAATCTGAAAGATGCCTTGTCCGATCCTAATTGAAAAAATGCAATGATTGATGAATATAATACTCTTATTGATGCTAATATTATTCATTCTATGACGAATATAATGCTCTTACGAATATAGTACCCCGTCCTCCTGATGCTAATATTATTCATTCTATGTGTATTTTTTGACATAAAAAGAAATCTGATGGTTCTTTTGAGAGGCACAAGGTCCGTCTTATAGGTGATGGCAGATCTCAACAGGTAGGAGTGGATTGTGATAAAACTTTTAGCCCGGTAGTGAAACCGACGACTATTTGGACCATTCTCAATATTGCTTTGTCCAAATCTTAACATATTCATCAACTTGATGTCAAAAATGCTTTCTTGCATGGGGACCTTCATGAAACCATATATATACCTCAGTCTATGGGATTCAGGGATTCGGTTCATCCAGATTATGTGTGTCTTTTGAAGAAATCACTCTATGGACTGAAACATGCTCATCGTGCATGGTACAAATTGTGTGTTGATTTTGTATCCTCTATCGATTTTTCACATAGCAAATCTGATCATTCACTATTCATCTATAGCAAGGGTAATGACATGTCATACATCCTACTATATGTTGATGATATCATCCTCACTACATCTTCTGATGCACTTCGCTGATCCAGCATGTCACTCATTGCCTCTGAGTTTGCTATGAAGGAGTTGGGCCCTCTAAGCTATTTTTTAGGCATTGTTATTACGAGACATGCAAGTGACTTATTTTTTTGTCAAATCAAGTACGCCGAAGAGATCCTTGACCGAGCAGTCATGACATCATGCAAATCGGCCCACACATCGGTGGACACTAATTCCAAACTCAGTGCCTCTTCGGGTTCTCTATATGCCGATCCAACTCACTATCGCAGTTTAGCAGGCGCATTACAATATCTTACTTTCACGAGACCAAATATATCCTATGTCGTGCAACAAATATGCTTATATATGCACAACTCGACGGATGCACATATGAATGCGCTCAAACGTATTTTGCGCTATGTACAAGGTACTCTTCCCTTCGGCCTCCACCTGTACAAGTCCATACTCTATGATCTCACCTCTTATTCTGACGTTGACTGGGGTGGTTGTCCGGACACTCATCGTTCCACATCAAGTTACTATGTCTTTCTAAAAAATAACTTACTTTTTTGTCTTCTAAAAGACAACCTACTCTGTCTCGATCCAGTGCCGAAGCCAAGTACAGAGGAGTCGTGAATGTTGTCTCTGACTCTTGTTGGATACGCAACCTTCTATTGGAAATTTACTGCCCAATCTGCAAGGTTACATTGGTCTACTGTGATACTGTCAGTGAGATATATCTCTCCGGCAATCCCGTTCAACATCAGCGCACTAAGCACAATGAAATGGATATTCACTTTGTACGTGAAAAAGTGGCTCGTGGACAAGTTCATGTCCTTCATGTTCCTTTCAAGTATCAGATTGCTGATATATTTGCTAAAGGACTTCCACCCATATTTTTTGATGATTTCTGAGCCAGTCTCAGCGTACGAGAACCTCCCGCTTAGACTGCGGGGGTGTGATAGAATATTTCCAGAATATTCCAGTATATTTGTATATCTCTTATATTAGGTAAATTTATATTCCGATTGTAATTAGGGAGATTAGTTACCTAGTTTGTAGCCATGTAAATAATTATGTAACACTATATATATTGTATACAATAATAAATAAAAGGCAAGGAACATATTTCTTTAAATACTATTAAAGGGAGCTTATAGAGTTAATGTGTATGATGCAAAATAGTGCAGCAATTTATACGTTCCAAATTCATATCAAGTTTAGGAGTAACTTGTCCGGTTATCTTTATAACTTGGTTACATTATCTTTCCAAACAACTATTAATTCATACCATAGCCGTCCCTGGAGCGGTCAAGGCGCCGCCGCCGCACAGGCCCCCGGCCAGCGGGGCCTCCGATCTAGAATTTTTATTTTTCTTTTATTGGTTTCAAATATTAAGATATGTATTAAAAATGCCTCCAATCTTATCAGTGAGAGTTGTCGCCTAGCGGTTGAGGGCTCATTTCAAAAGTCATTCCCTAGTGAGAGGTCACATGTTCAAATCCAATGAGCAACAAAAGATTTTTTTTAAAACATAAAATCATATTTGGCCCCAAGTCCCAAATAGTGTTTTTAGTTTTTACTATATATTTATTTGATTAATAATTTTTTTAATATTAATTAATTAGTTAATTTTAATTTTTCATGTGAATAAAAAATGACATCTTTTTATTTCTCGCACCGGGCCCTTAAAAGTATAGGAACGACTCTGATTCATACCATATATATTGCAATGTTCACAAACATTTAGATGCGTGGATCCTTATACCCCCAAGACATCTTAATTACGTCATTACAGAATTTTAAGCTTAGAAACTTACGGGGCTTTACATCTCGTATATATATCGGGTGAAAATTAGTAATATGGGAATTTGTAAGGGGTCATTCGCACAAATTCCCTATTTTAGGGTGGTCTTTAATTTTTTTCCCTTCAAATTTGTGTTCTTTAATTTTTGCCCTTCATTATTTTTTGGCGCGGCATAATTAGAATTTCACAAGATAAAATTAGCGTTTAACTTCAACTTATGTATCATAACATCCACACAAACTATGCCGAATAAGGCATAATTATCCAACACTAAACATAATCGAAAAAATTACTATAAAATTATGCCGCATGACTTAATTCCTCCATAATTTATGCTGCACGAGGCAAAATTTCACTTTTCGAGAAGAAAAATATTATAGAGACTATGCCTTGCGGAATAGTCCTGAATATTTTCATAAAATAAACAGTAGAGACAAAAATTAAAGACCACGGACATGAAGGACAAAAATTAAAGACCATTACGTTTGAAGAAAATCCGTGCAAACAAATGATTTGTAAGAGTTAGATGGGCTAGGCGCCATATTCACTTGCGTGGCCTGAAAAGAGGTCCAATATGTAGCTATTGGGCTTCCCTTAAGTTGAAAACTTATTGAATCATCAAACACCTCTAACACGTAAAGGAAAGCCTGAATTTGGCCCATTATAGTGAAGAGACCATAGAATTGCTTCTGCATTGACTGATCCATTGGTTGGCTAGTGTTTCATTTTTCATCCCCTGTTTTTTTTAATGATCCCCTTTATTATATTCAACAACAACAACAATATACTCAGTGTAATTCTACAAGTGGAGTATGAGGAGGGTAGAGCGTATGCAGACCTTACCCCTATCTTAAGAGGTAGAGAGGCCGATCGGCCCAGCCCTCACAGTTTCAAACATTAAATCTCATATCTCCATTATGTGATGTGAACGGAGCTCTTCAAAATTCACTGTCGGTCACACCGGGTTATCCACCACATAATTCCACCGTAAAAAGGCAAGGAGAAGGTGCCGAAAACCGGTGATGAAAACGAATTATGGTTGACCCTCAATGCGACGGTTCTCCAGTGGATTTACGCCATAATTTCCAGTGATTTGTTTCATACGATTCTTGAACCAGACTTCACGGCAATAGAGTCTTAGGATCGATTACGTGACATATTCCAAAATAATAAAAAAATTTGGGCCGTCACACTTGAGCAAGAATTCTTCACCACTGATATGTCAGATTTTTTCAATGCTTCCGCATATTGTCAACGATTCAAGGTTTGTCGGACGAACTCAAGAATGTCGGGGCGCCGATAACTAACAATCAGCTCGTTTTACAAATGGTTGTCGGCCTCACTGACGCATATAGTGGAGTTGGTACACTAAGCAACCCTCTTCCACCATTTTACCAAGCATGTTCTATGATCATACTAGAAGAATCGAGTTTTGCCAAAAAGACAGTCACCGTGTCGAATTCCGCCATGGTTGTCGCTCCGTCCGATGATAATTTTTCACAATTTGAAAATTTAACGCCAAACTATGGTCAAAAGGGACAAAATGACAATAATAGAGGTAAAAACCGAGGTGGTGGCAAGGGTGGCGGGCCACCGACGTGGCGGAGGTAGCGGCCAGCAGCAGCAGTTCGGTCAGTGGTAGCCGAGGACCTAGTGGGGCAGTGGACCAGCATCGTGGGCCTGGCAGTGGCCTTGGATTGTGCCTTCTTGCCTCTTTCCCTCGTGACATTAGGCCAGGTCCAGTCCACAGCAAGCTGGCCAGCCGCAACCCGACGTACTTGGGCCACTGCCGAACTAGTGGCAGCAGACCCACTCAGCAGTAGCGACTCCAACCGACATCGAGACCTTAATGCACACTCTTGGCTTAATCCGGCCGATGCAATCTGGTACATGGACACTGGAGCAACGTCTCATATGACGTCCTCACAAGATAATCTCTCGTCCTATTTTAATTTGAGCAATAATCGTGGTATAATTGTCAAAATGGTCATTCAATTTCAATTCGTGGTTATGGTACTACAAATTTGTCTCTCCTGAACCCACCGTTAACTTTAAAGAATGTTCTTCATGCTCCTTAATTGATTAAAAACTTGATTTCAGTTAGAAAATTTACTACTGACAATTCGGTTTTCATTAAATTTGATCCTTTTAGGTTTTCCGTGAAGGATTTTCATATGGGGATGCGTCTAATGAGATGTGATAGTCGGGGTGAGCTATATCCAATCACCACAATCACACATTAAGCCACGTTACCATCCACTTTTGCAGCTTTAGCTCTTACCTTATGACATGGGCGTTTGGGTCATCCGGGAGCACCTATTTTGGCCTCCCTTAAATAAAATAAATTTATTACGTGTACTATAACTCGTAATTCTCATGTTTGTCGCTCATGTCCTCTTGGGAAACATGTTAAATTTCCTTTTGTTGCTTCTAATTCATGCAGTGTTATGCCTTTTGATATTATCCATAGTGATATATGGAGATCTCCCGTTTTGAGCTCTTCAGGCCATCGATATTATCTTCTTTTGTTGGATGATTACTCTAATTTTTGTGGACATTTCCATTGTCTAAAAAATCACAAGTTTTTTTCCACATTTCTATCCTTTCGAGCATTTATCAGCACTCAATTTGAACGGGACATTAAAAATATTGAATATGATAATGGTAGATAATTTGATAATGGGTCCTTTTGGAATTTTTGCAAAACTAATGGTTTATATTTTCATCTCTCTTGTCGACATATCTAATCTCAAAATGGAAAAGCGGAAAGAAAAATTCAAAATATTAATAACATTGTTAGAACCTTACTTGCACATGCCTCTCTACCACCATCATTTTGGCATCATGCATTACAAATGACAACCTATCTCCTTAACATACTTCAGAGCAAACAATTAGCCAATCAATCTCCTCTAAAAATTCTATACTTAAGGGACTCATCATACTCTCATCTACAGATATTCGGGTGCTTATGATATCCTCCTTTTCCTTCCACTATCATCAATAAACTTCAACCCCAGTCTACTCTGTATATTTTTTTGGGATATCCGTCAAACCACTGTGGGTACAAATGTTACGACTTATCCTCTAATGAAATCATCGTGAGTCGTCACGTAATTTTTTATGAATCAAAATTTTCATTTTCCAAAATGTATTATTTTATGCCTCCTACCTACGAATTTATTGATGATAGTGTGCTCTCGTATTTGGTCCACCAATGGGCTTCATAAACAGGCCTAAACAATTCGGCCAACCCAATTAATTCGGGCAACTCGACCCAAATTTTTTCGCGGCTAGGCCCAGTTAATTCGGGAAACTTGACCCAATTTTTTTCGCCACAAACCCAGCCAACTGGGCCTGTCTATCCGAGCCCAGTGGCTGCCAGCCCAGCGGTGCCTCTCATTGGCAACCCACTGGGTGGCGGACCAGCCTCAGGTAGTGGCATCCCAGCACATACATGCCCACTCCCGGGTAGTCCAGTCCCCACACACTCAGCCTCCGGACCCATCTCACGTCAGCCCAATATCACATTCTCTATCCAACCAACTCAAATTCCGGCCCAACGGCCAGTCACTCGTAGTCAACATAGGATTTATGAGCCAACAAGTTTCGGCAACAACGTTCGCAACACCTCTATATTATACTTCTGCACTCGAACGGAAAAGCGTGGCTTGTCGTTTTGCAGACCACGAAATGAGGTTATCACCCAAAAATACGCAATAGTCGGAAGTAGATCGACGTATGTTGGGACAACCGCCCCAATCGACGTTCGTGTATGATATCAGCCTGGTCGGTGCAGATGGTTAAAGATATAATCCATAGTTAAGGGTGCTATTAACGTATCGAATGGTACATTTAACAGCGGTAAAGTAAGGCTCCATGGGAGCATGCATGAACAAACACACATGTTGAACGACATAGGGTATATCGGGTCTAGTGAAGGTAAGATACTGAAGTGCACCAGCGAGACTCCTATAAAGAGAAGGATCACGCACCGGGTCCCCATCATTGGCGCTGAGCTTCGACTTCGAGTGGACTGGAGTAGGCATGATCTTACAGTTTGCCATTTTAACCTTGTAAATAATCTCTTCAGCATACTTACGTTGACACAGGAACATTGCATTCTCGGATCTGGTCACAAAAATCCCCAAGAAATAACTCAAATTACCCAAGTCTGTCATGGAAAATTCTGATTTAAGCAAGGTAATGATCTCATTTTTCAGCACATCAGAGGAGGCAGTTAGGACAATGTCATCCACATAGAGCAAAAGGTATGCAGTGTCATTACCTTGATGAAAAATAAAAAGTGAATTATCACTTTTGTTGCACACGAACCCGATCTGCATGATGTAGGTGGCAAATCACTCATACTAAGCCCGGGGGGCTTATTTCAAGCCATATAGTGACTTTTGAAGACGACATACATGCTGAGGAGCCGAGGGATGCACAAAGTCAGGTGGTTGATGCATATAGATGATTTCTTTTAAATCCTCATGTAAGAATATATTTTTACATCAAGTTGATGAATCAGCCATTTTTTCCCATATAAATGCTCAAAACAGTACGAATGGTGGTGGGTTTAACCACTGGACTGAAGGTCTCACTACAATCAACTCCCTCTTATTGCCTGGTATCATTTGCCATAAGTCTCGCCTTATGCATTTAATCTCACCACTATCTATGAATTTGTGACGATATAGCCACATACACCGAATCACATTCACTCCTCTGGTTTCGGGACAAGATCCCAAGTGTGCTGTGTAGTGAGCGCATTAAATTCTTCACGCATGGCCGCGTTCCAATTTGGATCAAGCCTGGCTAATTTGGGTTATAGGTAGATGTGAGATAGTTTGAGTGGAAAGGTTAAAGTGGACTTTCAGTTTGAAAATCCCGTGTTGGGCACGAGTTTCTATGCAGTGTGTAGAAAAAAGGATTGGAGGTAGTAGGCAGAGGGGTGGTCGATGAGGGCAGTTATTTAGGCGACGGGTCTAGGGGTAGTGGGCAGTGGGGTGGTCGATGGGAGAGCTGGCAGGTGCGGTGAGCATTGAGCCGGACTACTAGCTCCATGTATTGCATTTCGAATGAGAGGAGAAGTGTCTGAATCGTCAAAGAAGTCGTATTCAGTGGCTTGAAATTTTTGGACATTTGTAAATGTGAAAACGTTGCCTCGAATGTGACATGACGAGAGACTAGAATTTTATTTGTAGACAAATCATATCATACGTACCCCCTATGATTCGATGGGAAACCCAAGAAAATACAAGGAGTAGTCCTAGGTGCTAATTTGTGAGGGGTCGTAGAGGCGAAATTCGGGTAGCATAGACAACTAAAAATCTGAAGGTGACCATAAGAAGGGAGCCGACGGAAGAGAATTTCGGTTGGAGTTTTATTTTGAAGATTTCACTTTGAAGATTTCACGTTGGTAATATGTTAAGAAGGTAAGCGGCCATGTGCAATGCGTAGACCTAAAAGGAATGGGGATGGAAGCATGAAAGATCATAGTGCTGATTTTATTGTTGATAGTGCATATGATTCTTTCGACTTTACCATTTTGAGGTGAGGTATGGGGGCAAGAAAAGCGAAACATCATGCCGTTGTCCGCACAAAATTTATGAAAGGCAAAATTGTCAAACTCACGACCATTATCACATTGAAATGTTTTGATGATCTTCTCAAATTGGGTTTTAACATATGCTTGAAATTCAAAAAAAATATATATTTTAGAGGATAAACCCAAAGAAAATGAGAGAAATTATCCAAAAACACCAAATAATATTTGTGACCCAATTTACTAGTAATGGGAGATGTCCTTAAATCTGCATGAATAATATCAAAAGGAGAAATAGTTACACTCAATGAAGATTGAAAAGGAAGTCTAACATGCTTTCCTAAAGGACAAGAGTAGCAGGCGTGGGTAAATTTCCATGTATTACATTGAATGAAATTCTGACTTCTAAGAAAATTAAAAATCGGTGCTCTCGGGTGCCAAGTCTATTGTATCAAGTGGATGGAGAGATTGCAGCTAAAGAGGTTGGTGGATTGACACTTGCAGCAGAATTGGATGAGAAAGGATATAGGTCCCCCATGTTATTGCATCTCGTAAAAGTTATCCCGTACGTATGTCCTTCACAGAAAAACCAAAAGGGTCAAACTCAATAGATACGAAATTGTCACTAGTAAATTTCCTAACAAAGATTATTTTTAATGATGTTAAGAGCATATAGGACATTTTTAGGGTAAATAGAGGGTGAGGTAGTTGTGTTTGAGTAGTGTCATAGCCTTGAATTGGAATGTGATTGACATTTGCGATCAAAATAAATTGAGGATTGTTCAAATTAAATAGTTGAGGGAGATTACTAGAGTCACGAGTGAGGTATGATGTGACACCCGTATCCATGTACCAGGCGTCGTCGGGCTACTGGAAATTCATAGTGATGTAGGCCTGAGTCAGTTCGGTAGGGGTCACAAGACCGTATGCCTGTTGTTACTGTTGGGCCGTAGAGAAGTGGGCTTGGTGCTATTGACTCATGTGGTATGGGCCTGGAGGAGGGGCCTAGTGTGCTCGGTGTAGGACTCATGTGTTGGGCCGGTGCAATTGGGTAAGGACACGGGGGGAGGCCCAATATCAAAGGGTTGGCCACGACATTGGACTTGCCCAAGGATAAGGGGACTGGGCCTGCTGTGGCTGTCCACCGGAATTGGACCGACCTCTACGACCTCATCCTCTGCCGCCGTGCTTATTGCCACGGCCTCAGCCCCTGCCACCGTGCTGATTTTAGTGGTTCGCGTGTTGCGGTGGTCCAGCGGGTGCAACGGTGGTCGACGGTGCATCAACTACTAACGCCTTCTGATTATGTTCGTCTTGTTTGACATGTCTAGTCTCCTCCAATAGTAATTGTGAACGTGCCTTGTTGAAACTAGGGAGGGGATCAACTTGTTGGATAATCGTCGCAAGTGTATCGTACTCACCCTTTGACAAACCATTAATTAATTGCAGAACCATCTTTGTTTTTGAAATCGGATTTCCAACATTAAATAATTGGTCTGCAACTAATTTCAATTATTTACAATAGGCAGACATATTAGCAAAATTCTCAAGACGGGTGTTATTAAATTGCTCCTCCAGATACACGACACATGTGTGTTTGTTGTCTTGATAGATTTTCTCTAGCCTTGTCCATAATTCGTGAGCCGAAGCACATGTATTCATAATAGTATGAAGTGAATCCTTGGATATGGTGACATATATTCATTGTTTGACGATTGCATCTAGCCGCTTCCACGTTGGGTTATCGACGTTGGGTGGACGAGGCGTGGTGGCATCGATGTGATCAATGACGTTGTATGCACAAACATGTATTTGAAATTGTTCAACCCACGATGAGTATTGTCCATCCTCTTGATCAAGAACTAAAGGGATAAAGTTCTTGATATTTGTTACGGCAAAGGCCGGATGAAAGGTGTTAGGAGAAGAGGAAAGAGGAAGATGATGTGTGACATCGTGGGTGGAGGAGGAACATTCGGGAGAAGCCATGAAAAATGGCTATTCGGCGTTGCAAAAAGGGGGGGGGGGCACCGGTTCGCCAGTTTCTTTTAGGGTAGGAGTGGGATTAAGGTTTGACTTCTGATACCATGTACAATTGTGTAATTTTCCCTTTTATGGCGGCTTCTCATTAATGCAATATATATAGGTGTTTATAATTACAAATCTAATTGTATGAGAATATCTAGTTTAAATAATTATATCAAAATAATAATTACAGAATATATGAAGAATATTAATATATTCTCTACCGGTTACTATTTTAAAAGTTAAGTGGGATAAAGAAAATAAAGAGAAGAAAATGGTCTTTTTGGATAATCCTACTTAGACTGATGGCGCTTCTTCACAGTTTGTCTAGGGTCTAATTGTGACATATTATGACATTGCTCAATTTGGTCCCTAATTTCACACACAACCACACTTAGGACATGTGACTAACACTTGCCATATGTGTCATATGGCGTGAACTAGGTTTCATTTTCTTATAGTTTTTAGAATTTGGCAAGTCATTTTCCCTTGATTGGTGTCAATGTCACTGCATTTAATTGCAGAAGTAGCATAGGTACATTGCATTTTCAGGCCGCCCCAGTGTCACGTGATACCTGTGCCTTTAATTTTAGCAAACATTAAATCACAAGAATAAATAATATACATACTCTATGCCATTGAAATCATTGTATATATTTGTATAGCCATCATTAATTGGGACAAAAATAATGCACCATCATGGCAGAAAGATGTAAATATTCTTGGAATGGTTCAGTCTTGTCTCTTTTTGGTTTCCTATCCAATGTTTTGTATTCATTTTGTGGTTTGGCTAATCCAAATTCACTTGGGAAAAGTTTCACTTTGAAAATAAAACGCTCCCTACATAAGGCGATTTCATATTCATGATTCGAGCCAACAACATCTGGCTAAAAATAAAAGAGCCATAACCATTGCGGACTTGTCAACCCCTAACCCCAAAAGAGAGTAATATTAGTTAGCTTCCATCGGGAAGAATTAAATGGTGTTCTTATTAATAAGGAGAAGTAATAATAGGTCCGGGTATGATATAGGAGTATAATAAAGGTCAGCTAAAGTGACTTCTATTTTTCTACATAGACATGCTATTTTTGTTGGAAATTTGCCTTTGGTGGGGAGGTTGCATCCATCCATATTTAATGACTTAAACACTAGGGTTCCGAATGTTGGAGGCTTTGTCTCTTCACACGTGCATAATCTATTAAGTGAGTAGATGACCGTAGGGCCAAGGATCGTCAAATTTCGTTAAGAAATGAAAGAGATATTGGTCTACGAGTAAGGTGTTTGATGCATAGAAATATGATGTGGGACAAATCTACCACATCGGTGGGAAAAGGAAGAACGGTTCTTTTTATAAGCCTAAAAAATGTATAAGAGTTTGGGACCCTAAGGGGTAACTCATGTGTTTGAAGGAGGAAGGACCTAGGTGTGCTTGGGTTCGAGGCTAAGCCCACGCGCCGCCGCCCGTCCGGTTCGGGCTTTGGGCTACGAGCTGATATTATCTTTTGGACCCTAAACTGTTTAGTACTTACAGTTTAGTCCCTGGGCTTTGGGCTACGGGCTGATATTATCTTTTGGACCCCAAACTGTTTAGTACTTACAGTTTGGTCCTTGGAGTTTCAGGAAAGATAAAATTAGGAAGAGGAAAGTAGAAGGTTTCTGCCTCGGGTTGGTTTGGAGCATTGAATCTTCATTACAAGGCAATTGAATTCGGCCATTACTTGAGTGAATATAACTCCTCACTAAGTGTCATTACATGGCTATTAAAAATCATTAGTTGGCTAGTTGAGAAAACACTATATATTGATTAGTTGTTGTTTTATCTTGAGAGACTATTGCCCGCTAATGTAAAAGCATATATACGGAGCAATCTTGTCTTAAAGACAGAGAGTCATCTCTCGACTCAGCCACAATTGTAACAATCCAGATTTAGTGTTTCTTGATTTCAGGTTATCAAGATTCAAGACTCAACAAGTTTGCGGCAATTATAATCTTGGCTGTTAGTTTATCATTTCGAACACTTGTAATATTTATTTTACTTCCCGTACTACTTTGATTCCAACAGTTATATCCAACAATTTTTAATGGTTGTTTTAGTCAAATAAATTTAGTTCGAAATAAATGTCTCATAGCTTATGATGGTTATATCCATCAAATATCTTCTACGAAGCTCTTTTAAAGTCTTCTTTGTATTTTGTACAGGAGGGAGTAATTAAGAATTGATGGGAAAGAAAGATTATTCCTCAATAATAATAATTAAAAAGAATTATGGCTCTTTGCCTCTTTGTCACAGACAAGAGCATTAACATTGGGCAGACACAAGCTAACTTACTTACTCTGGCATGAATGCTTAAACAGGAGACATTTATCATTTATGACAATAATAATAATAATAATTCTTAGTATTATTATTAATAACACCAGATTTTAAGTAAGCATTTACTTGGGATCTCTGCTATGTACTAGTAAAACCTAACAAAAAATCCATTAATGAGCTGGCTTAATTTCTTTGGATATGAAAATTTTCAGAGTATGTTAGAAGAGTATAATATATATGAACCTAGTTGTTTTGTTCTTGTTGTCATGCATTGTCAATCCTTTTGATATTTTGGATTCTTTTTCAAGAAATATACAAAAGTATAAATTATTAAGAATTATAGTGGGATGGATAGAATTTTCGCATTGAAAAACAGAATCAGAATTTGAAATTTATAGGTTTTAAATTATAGTATAACGGTCTATTGTAATAACCTCTATACCTCATAAAGAAAGAAGTAAGGTCTGCGGTACATCCTACCTTCTTCAAGCCCCACTTATAAGATTATATTGAGTTTATTGTTGTTGTAGGAAATTCTAGTATAGCAATATCATTCGTTAGTAATTCGGTTCTGAATTTTGTTTTTTAAAACATATTTAGTGAACTAATATAGTTTATACTAAAGCTACTGAATTCGATCTAACCTATAGATAACCTTCTAACTTTGTTCTTATCTTATCCTTTAATCGGAATTTCGGGTTCGAGCCTTTAAGAATAAAAACAATCATGATATGAAGTGTTTTTCTTTTTAGTGAATCTTATACAACGTGAATTCAAATTAATCGATGCCCCAAAACAGCTCCCCAAATACATAATAAAAAACAAAAAACAAAAAACAAAATATAAAATGTCTACATCCTTAAACTTTCTAGCTCACATGATTTTGTGTCAACTTGGTTGTGTTTATCTTATTCTTGTTGGCAGTTAGTTGTCAGACTTGCAATTCTTGCTTTGTAATAATAATTGTAAAGTTTTTCAGTGCTTTAGTAACATTCCTTACCTTTAAAAACTGATTTAATTTGAAGTAACAAACTTACTACAACTCTTCAATTCCTTTTTAATTTAATATGAAGACTGAAGATGAAAATAGTTATTTCTATTTGTTTCAAATAAAAGTAATTAATTGCTTTTCTAGAAAAAAAAATGACTACCGCATCGCACAATAGGATCAATAACTTTTAAAAAAAAATTTATTTAGTATCCAAAATTTACTGATCTGATTAATTTGAATGTGTTCGACTTAAAATTCGACAGACATTTGATTAAGAATAAAAAATTTCTACAATAGCAGCACATCCCACGGTGGTACCACACAAAGATCAATATTTTTTAAAAATTTGTCTATCCCAAGAACAATTAATAATTTTTAATTATGTTTATGACTAAATTAGAATGTTTAGTTTGTCGTCTAGTAATGCCTGGGAACATTGCACTTAGCTCAATATCTAGAAGCGTGCTTATTAATAAAGCACAAAGTTGCCTCCTATGTTTAAATTTTAAAATTTTAAATAACTAAGAGATTAGGATATTTAAAAATGACAATGAAGAAAAGGGTGTCCATTTTGAGAGAATAGAAAAAAAATGTAATTAAATGCCATCAATGGATCATAAACTTGAATTCAAATACTAATTAATCATGCTTAATCCCTGTTTGTTGCATGTGGCGTACAATATAATTATAGGCACCTAAGCAATTGACTTCATCTAATTATTTAATAGTAATTTGTTAATAATAATTAGTTTAAAAGAAAGATATGTGTTGTAACTTTAAGTTGTACGAAATTGATTAATGTGTTCCTAAGTTACGTGTACACGATGTACAATGATAATTAACTAAAGGTGAATATGGCACAAATCGACTATGGAGTATAATGTACATAATTTAAATTAAAGTGCGTGTGAACTAGATGCATGATAAAATTATTATTATTATTCGAATAAAATATAAAAAAATCAGGTAGCTACAATTCTTCGTAGCACATAACTCGAGGTTAACGATGCAATAATAAAATGTTAATTAGTAAGATTATTATGAAACACTGTGCTGCATAGATACAGCCTATAACAATACTCTATAGTCTATACAAAGGGTTGTTTTTAGGAATTCATAATTGAATTTTATTATTAAAGGAAATAACATGCTTCAAAGCATGCTTTGGTTCCAATTGACAAAACCCAAAAGACAAATTATAACTAAAAAATTTAAAACTATGAGTGAGAGAGATTTATAATTAATTAATATAAATTGTCTAGTGTTTATCAAGTCCCAAGAACATGCAATTTCATGGGGACTAACAAAATTCTTAGAGCATGATGAGAAGGATTAGAGAAGGCCAAAAGTAATACAAAAAGCGTATTTTGTTGCTTTTGATCTTTGCTACATGCAAAATTACAACTCAAAGCCCTAAAAAGTTATTTTTCACACATGCTTAGATACAAACAACCCCTCACTAATTAAAAACATCTTTTTTGGGGCATTGAAATGTTCATTAACTTTTTTATCTCCTAGTGGTAGTAGTAATATCATTCTTTTTAAAAAAAATATAGTAATGGTGTCTAGATCAATCTGTACGCAGCTCAATCTATTCGTTATCTCTCACCAGCACAAACAATTTATAAGTTTTCCCATTAAAAGTTCGGATAAATGAAAAGAATTCATCTTGTATTTATTTGTCTTTACTAGAATTGGAACTTTAGGCTTCAAAATTTAAGCACATTTCATTGACCATTAGTGTACACAATACAACAGTAACATCATTCATCACTATTAAAAATATGAATTAACGACATATAAATTCTGTAGCTAAACATAGATGAATTATCAAAACTTTCAGTTACCTATGAATAATTTAGCAATGAATTAGCAACAAAATCCGTAATTAATTTTATTTTAAAAAAAATTGTACATGAAGCTATGCAATATACAACCCGTGTCCTTTGCCAAGGTTATTGAAAATGGGCACCTCAACTTCCAAGAACGCACTTTGTGAAAGCAAACTTAATGTTAAGAGTCCCACATCGGATATGGAATAGAAACATGAACTCCTTATATGGACTTGAACAATCCTCACCCTACAAGCTAATTTTTGGGGTTGAGTTAGGCTCAAGATCCATTCTTTACATGGTATCAGAGCCAAACGCATTCCAATTCTTTGGTCACCGATATTGGGCCCCCAAATTATATTATCCACACTCCAGTTAATAAGGTTTGGACGTACATGGGAGTGATAAGAGTCTCACATCGGATATGGAATGGAAACATGGACTACTTATATGGACTTAGACAATTCTCACCATACAAGCTAGTTTTTGAGGTTGAGTTATGTGAAGATCCATTCTTTACCCTTAAAGCAAACTCTACTATCCTCCATCTCATTTTCACGGTAAAAAAGACAATGATTATGAATTTTAATTACTTCAAGAATATTCTTAATTAAAAAAATCATAGTCTCTACTCTCTAGTATTATTTATATTTTTAATTTCTACTTCCTCCGGATCAAAAAAAGTGTCTACTTAGTCATTTACACACCCTTAAGAAAATATTAAATTTTAGGTTAAAATAGATAATTTGTCTAAAATCTCCTTAATTTAATAGATATTTTAATTTGATCACTTAATACTTAATAAGGATAAATCTAAAAAAGTAAAATTAATATTTTCTTGATTTGGTAGGTGAACACTCTTTTTAATTCAAAAAACAAAAGTTAAGTGAACATTCTATTTATCCGGAGGGCATATAGTCTTTTAGCAACTAATTTTTTTTAGATGTGTCCCTTCATTTTCTCGAACTTAGGAAAGCAGTATAATCTAGTTATAATTAACCATAAATCAAAATCTCTAACCAAATAATAGAAGAGTACTAAGTGAACAATAAACATGTACTCCCCTCCGTTTAAAAACATCTGTTTGGTTTTGATTTGATATAGAATTTAAGAAAGTATAAAAGATTTTTGAATCTTGTGATATTAAATTAAAGATATGAAGAATATATCAAAATATACTTTAATCTTGTGGTCTTAAACATGCCATATATAAAATTGGAATTAAAGAGTTGTCAAAAAAGGGAAGAGACAAACATTTTGAAACATACAAAAAAGAAAAGTAAGACAAACATTTTTAAACAGATGGAGTAACTTTCCCCCCTCTTTTTTTGTGTGAAAAAACAAATAAATACAACTATACAAGTAATCACACGAGGATTGAAGAGAATATCAAGTAGATGTAGCTCTATTTTCAAGTATAATAAAATCCAAGAATTCAAGAAAATTTAACGTATATGAGAAAAAGAACTTAACTCATCAATTTTTATATTTTCAGAAAGCCTCATGGCAAATAAACATGAAAAGGGATAAAAGGCACTTCAATAAATAGTAGTATTAACTCTTCTACTATATTACATGGCAGTATCATGGGTATTATTGATTATAGTTTAATTTCTATACAAATGAAAATGTTCATTATTGTGGTGATTATTAAAAATAGATGTCTCAAATTATTTGTCGTGATTGTTAAGAATAGTTGTTTCAAATTATTTATCGTTTTAGAAGTTCCAGACATAATTAATTATTTTTTCTCCATTTTACCATTGTCATTAATAAAGATGACACATAAATAGAGTAAACATTTAATAGAGAGGGATTATAACTTAGACATAAATAAGAATAAAGTAGGTCAAATACTTTTTCTAATTAATATTTCTTAAGAAGCATGTAAATAAAAAATGATAAATAATTTGAGACGGGGGGAGTATGTTCGAATAAAGGTGTAGGAAACGGAAATTACAAATAACTGCCAAGTAATACAAGAACTGAAAATTACAATACAATAACAAAACTGAAATTACAATTCTGTTGAAGAAGGAAAACTGAAAACTGTTTTGTTTTTGCCGAGTCGAGTGTGACACTCTGTCTTTAAGACAATATTGCCCCGTATGTATCCTTTATACGTCCTGGATAATTCGTCTCTCAAGATAAAAAAGCAATGGAATAATTGAGCAAAGGAAACTCAAGAGCTACCGTGAAGAATATTGAGTAACGAAATGATGCTTGGAAGTTGTAGGAAGAACTGTTTTTCTGCTTGTGTATTTTCGTGTATTGTGAGTGTGCTCAACAATGGTGCAAGGGGTGTTTATATAGGTGAGGGAGGGGCTGTTTAACTGCCTCCATAACAGCCATTATTGGCCAAATAATGGCCATTATGGAGGTAGTAAAGCCACCAAAATAAATGGAGAAAGACCAACGGATTGACCATTATAGGAGGAGTAATTCAGCAAAAATAAATGGCTGAATTGAGTGCTGTGGCGTTTCTGTTATGTCTGCCCAAATTCTGACTTTCTGAAAAATTTCAGGGACCAAACTGTACATCTGAAAGAATTCTGATCCAAACTGTACATCTGGCAAAGTTCTCTGGCCCAAAAAGATAATATCAGAAGACCGAGAGCCCGAGAGCCCGGAACCGGACGGGCGCGCAGCGGCGGCGCGCGTGGGCTTTCCTCGAACCGAAGCACATATAGGTCCTCCCTCCTTTAAACACATGGGATACCCCTTGGGGTCCCAAACCCCAAACCAATTTTGAGTCTTATACACACAACAATTCTTTCTTCCTCTACCGATGAGGGAGAATTGATCCCAAACCACACTTTTTCATGCTTCAAACACCTTACTTCGTGAACCAATATCTCTTTCATTTCTCAATGAAATTTGACGATTCTTGGCCCTACGGTTATCTACGTACTTAGTAGATCATGCATGTGTGAAGAATCGGACTCTCCAATATGCGTAACACTAGTGTTTAAGCCGTTAAAGTTGGTCGGTCGCAACTCCCGCCAAAGGCTAATTTCCAACAGAGTATACCCTTAATCATTAATAGGGTATAAACCTTGGTGGAAAATTCATAATTAAATAGCACTATTGGCCTTTGCTTCCCATTTAGTGTACATGTTGAAGTAACCAATCAATACTCTATTATTTAAGAAAAATATACTAACCATGTTCTCTCTCTTTTCACCTCTCACATCTTTGTATGAAGTACATAGTATTTTTTTTGCATGACGCTTAGGCATATTCTCGATCAAGTGGCTTCGAACGTTACTTACGCTTAAAGACTCAATGAGTTACTGCAATCTATTATCTCATTTCATTACGTTCTTGATCAATGCAAGAGTCGAGATATACATTTTCGAGAGTCCTCATGAACTAAATAGAGTTAAATTATATACTTTGACTTATTACTTTTTGAATGTTCGATTTTTACAAGTCATTATCTCTCACTCTCAATCTCTCTCACATCCGAGTGAGATTTGGTAATAATTGAAGTTCAACTATGTCATAGCCAAATGACATTCCTTGAAAAAAGTTCTCTAAATGTTTATAATATTGAAATTTTCTTAAAAGTGGTATTTATGTTTTTTCACATTTGGTCCAAAATACGAAGTGTGCTTATTGGGACTATTGCCGCGGCAATAACGGGTTCACTAGCGAGATTCAATGCCCAATTTTTGTATTGATTTTGCCAATCTATTGGTAACTACATAAACAAAATTTTCTTAGATCCTATTTTCATTCTTGCACCATTCAATGTAACAAGTGGTAATTTTACCATCCTCTAGAGATTTTACTTTGTTGATTCTTGGTTTTTTTTCCTAATTCGATTTGATATTCAATTTGAGAACCGACTAATTTGAATTTGCGTCAAAAGTCCTATTGGGGGAGTCCGGTTCTTTGTTCATCTATACTTATCTTGCAAGTTCAGGATTTAGAATCAGTATTTTTAGATCCGACTAATTCGAATCCATGCAGAAAAATCTAACTTTGAGGTATATGGTTCTTTACTTATCTATGTTCATTGCCTTACATAATTGAGATTTATCATTAATGCTTTGACGTCCTACCAGTTCATTTTGTGCCGAAAAGTTCCACTTTGAGATGTTCGATTCTTTATTCATCTATGTTCTTGGTATTGCAATTCGAGGCATTGTTAAATGCATTGATTTGGGTATGATTTTCTGAAACTAAAGCAGATTAAAACAATAAAATTAAAAGTAAAATAAACAGAGACAAATGAAAATATTTGAGAACTTACGAAAGGAAAATAAGCCATGTTGAGAGAGATGCAACACAAGCTACCATTTCAAGAAGGAAGGTATACATGAGAATATTACAAAACTGTACTAAGGCTTGAGCCCATATACATATACATATACATAAGGTGAGAAAATGAGGGAAAGCCTACGAAATTGAGTCACTAGGTAAAAATCCTAGCATAAGCATGCCGAAAATCCAAGCAATGTTGGGCAAAATAAAATAACAAGGCATGATGACGACTCTACTTGATGGTTAGTTAGTACTACTATTTGGTGAAGAAGAGGCAAACAAAAAAAATAAAACAAATCAAGAAAAAAGGAATGAAATAAATTTTCTCCCTACTCCTATAATTTATGCTTGCAACAACACCTTAGTTCTATTTGCTCCTTTTCTTTTCTCCAAGCATATATGCACTCACACACACCAAAAGGATAGACATGTCAAGAGCTTTTGACAATTGTGGGGTCAATCAAACTTTTGAAGATGACGGGTGCACCATATTGAGGGTGAAGTAGCATCAACACCGTTGGAGCGTGTTTATATTGTGGGGATAACCGTAAGGCGAATCGCTGGAGTATTATCGCCAGAGTCAACTTGGTTTGCAAGATCGCTAGGTTTTGGCCTATGCATTGGCGAACTCCGAGCCCAAAAGGGATGTAGGCCATAGGGTGCTTGGCGGCTCGCGCCACCCCCTCAGAGAATCTAGAAGGATTGAACTCGTTAGCATCGTTACCCCAGATAGCTTGATCGTGGTGAATCGCTAGAATTGGGATTAAGACTTCGGTCCCGAGGGGGATCTTGCATCCTCCAAGATCTACATCAGCCTTTGCTCGTCGGATCGTCGCAACGATCGGAGGGTAAAGGCGCAAGGACTCATTGAGGATCATGCTCAGCTGCAACACCAAATCATAACCCAATTAGATAAATAAAAAAACAAACTCAATTTTATAATATTAACTATTTCATGACAATGACAGCTTTTCAAAAGTAATTGCCACTAGAGCAATGTTGTACTTAGGTTCTACTTTGATGGAATCTACACAAGTAATAGTACAGCTCCTTGTTTAAGCAAAAAATAATAATTTCATTTCCATTTTGAGTGAATAAAATAGACAAAAAAAAAACAGTACTTTCTCATTTTCAGTTTTTCAGTAAGTACAATTAGATAATTACTAAAAGATAAAGATGAATTACACAATCGTGAATAAGAAATAGATAATATAGAATGTGAAGTGGGAGATCGTACATGAAATTATTTTATTCGTACTTAATATTTACACAGGATCAATTACTTAATTATAGTCAATCGATATACATTAAATGACTTCCATCGTAATTTATATAATGCACTTTCATTTTCAGTCTGCCTAGATAAAAATATAAAAATATATACATATATTTAGAAATAATTTTCACTGAATATATTATTGTTATTGTATATTTAAAAATAATTTAACTTAATTTTTTTATATTTATTCTTAATGAATGATTTATTGTCACACAATTATTTATTTTTAAAAATATTTTTTAAAATCGATATCAATCAAAGTGCATCACATAAATTAAAACACAATGAATGTTATTTAATTTAATACTTCTAAAAGACTAAATTTTTTATTCCATATAAATATTGAATGTGGGTAAATATTTAACGGAGAGATTACACCTACCATCTTAAGCTTGGCAAGATCATCTTTGGAAGGTATGGCACGTGAGCCGCACACTTTGATCACCTCATCACGTGCTAGGTCCTGCCATTGTGGGTGCATAGCTAGCAAAACGGTTGTCCACGTCAGCAAATTCGACGTCGTTTGTTCACCAGCAAAGAAGAAAGTCTTGCATTCTTCAGCAATATCATTAGCAGTAATCATGGAGGAATTATTATTAATTGCAGAATTATGATGATTAAGAGGACTGTTAATGGATGATGATAAGGATGACTCCTTCATGCTTGCTTGGATCATAAGGCCCAATAAGTCTTTTGGCCCATTGTTTTCGTGCATCTCATTCTTCCCCCAATTCTCAGTCCTTTCTTGTATCAATTTCATTAACAACTTCTTAATCTCCGTGTCCAGTTTCCATGATTTGATATTTTTCTTCATGGGCATGAACCTATTGGCGGAGAAAAACCCGAGTTAGTTAACATTTACTCTTCGATTATACTTGGTAGTAACTTATCACTTTTCAATCATGTCTTTGAAAAATAACCACAATTATGAATATTTAAATTTCACATGTCAAATTCTATGACAATATTTTAGAATTTCACTTGTAAAATTTGAAAATCCATACTAGCCGGCCATCCATCATCTACAAATGACCAACATTCATAAATAACCATGTTTCAATCCCTAATTACTTTTCGATCCTATATTTCAAAAATAACCAATTACCATGGAGTATCACCATTGAAATTTAAAACTCCATGATATCAATTACTACTACAACAACAAAAAATATATCCTGAAAAGTCCCACAACGTAGGGTATGGGGAGGGTAGAGTGTACGCAGACCTTACCTCTATCTTAGTAGGTAAAGCGACTGTTTTCGAGAGACCCTCAGCTCAAGACAAAGCATAAGCACAAGAAAAGTAAGAGAAACGGCTAGACCCGGACAAGAAATTTAAAGCATGATGAAAAATGCTGGTATCAAATGCGAATAAGTCATGCTAGCGCATTCTGAAAAAGAAGCAGTAATTGATGCATGTACATAAGATAAATAAAGTACACTAAAAAACACATATCAGTAGAAATCAAACACTACTATAAAGCAATATTGCGTCTACTAGTATGATAGACTAAGCATGCATACACTAATAACACTACAACTACCAGTTTGTAAGCGTAAGTAGGGCTATGCTTGACTACCTACTACCCTTGTACCCTAATACGTGTCCTCAACAACCACATATCTAAGGTCATGTCCTCAGTAAGTTGCACTTGTGTCATATCCCGTCTAATCACCTCTCCCCAATACTTCTTCGCCTGCCTCTAACCCTCTTGAACTCGTCCATAGACAAGCTCTCACACCTCCGCACTGGAGCAATTGTGTCTCTCCTCTGTACATGCCCGAACCATCTCAACCCCGCTTCCCGCATCTTATCCTACACCGAGGCCACTCCCACTATGTCTCGGATATTATCATTTCTAACTATATCCCTCATTGTATGCCCACACATCCATTTCATCATGCTCATCTCCGCAACTTGACTGGCCAACACTCCACCCCATACAACATAGTCGGTCTAACCACCACCCTATAGAACTTGTCTTTAAGATTTGGTGACACTTTTTATAGCACAAGACTCTAGATGTGAGCCTCTATTTAATCCATCTTGCCCCCAATACGATGTGTGACATCGTCATCAATCTTTCTATTCCCTTGGATAATAGACCCGATGTACTTGAAGCTTCCTTTCTTCGGAATGACCCGAGTACCAAACCTCACCTCCATGCCTGTCTCAAGATCGCTCCTATTACTGAACTCGCACTCCAAGTATTCTGTCTTGGTCCTACTCAACCTGGACCCTTTAGACTCCACAGTCTGTCTATAAACCTCCAACTTAGCGTTCACTCCGATGCGAGTCTCATCAATCAAGACTATGTCATTTGCGAATAACATAAACCATGGCACCTCCCATTGGATCTGTCGCGTCATGCCAACCATCACCAAGGCAAATAAGAATGGACTAAGAATGGACTGGGAAGTGCTCTGAATCCCCTCATACTATTTGCACCCTAGTCTTGGCTCTATCATACATATCATTGATCTTCCTAGTGTACGCCACATGTACACATCTAACCTCTAAACATCTTCATAGAACCTCCCTAGGGACTTTGTCGTATGCCTTCTCGAGATCGATAAAAACCATATATAGGTATCTCTTCCTCTCCCTATACTGCTACACCAACCTCCTAATAAGATGAATGACTTCTGTGGTCGAACGCCCCGACATGAATCCAAATTAGTTCTCGAAAATAGACACGTCTTTTCTCAGCCTCATCTCCACGACCCTTTCTCAAACTTCATAGTGTGGCTTAGCAGCTTAATACCCATATAGTTGTTGTAACTCTGAATATCTCCTTTGTTCTTATACAAAGGAATAATTGTACTCCACCTCCATTCTTCGGGCATTCTCACCGTCTTAAAAATGACATTAAACAACTCAGACATCCACTCCAAACCTGTCCTGCTTGCGCTCTTCCAAAATTCAACTGGGATCTCATCAGGCCCGATCGCTCATCCCATGCGCATCCTGCGAACAACATCCTTAACCTCCTCAACTTTAATGCTTCTACAATATCTAAAATTCCGGTACCTTCCGGATTGCTTCAGATCTCCAAGCACAATGTCTTTATCTCCTTCGTTCAAGAGTTTATAGAAGTAGAAATTGGTTATTTGTGAATTACAAATGAACATTATTGATGGCATCATTTCAATTATGTCCGATGTTAGTTCAGTGGACTAAATTTGTTTATAACAATAAAACAATTTACCAAGTGTAATTCCACGGGACTAAATCTGTTTACGAAAAGAAAAATTCATCTAACTACTTTTGCAAACAAAATCTAGTCCACTAATTTAAAGGAAAAAAATTAAAGAGTGGACCCGAAAAAAAGACTCTGCGTGCAACTAATTTGTAGTCAGCAAATTAGAATTATTTGTACCTGTAACCAGGTATGAAGACTTTTTGGAAGGCTTCAGAAGCAAGGACCATTTGTTGAGATTGTAGCCTAAAAATAACCTTTCCTTGTTCATAGCTGCGTCCAAAGGTTGTTTGTGCAACTATATCCTCTGTTAAAGATTGGAACCACTCTGATACTTCAATTTCAGTCTCTCCATTCTTTGAATTTGGTGTCAATTTTTCCAACATTTCAATCACTTTGCTAGCTGCCCCTGGTATTAACAACTACAATAAACAAGAAAATTAAATTAATCCACTAGTCAAATGAAATTTAATCCTATAATATTGAACCCCTTATTTTTTCGAGCCTCCGGTTATTCACTGGTTTTATTCTTTCAGATTCACACGATAGAAACTTGTACAAATAGCATCTACTTCCATTTTTGGGCCTTGTCTTTTAAAAAATAATCATTATCATGGAATTCCAAATTCCACGAATCAAATTTCAAGATGTTCCCTTCATGAGAGAGTGCTTAAACCATCAATAGTGGACTTTCTAAAATAAAATTTACTAATAGCATATTTTCCGTCCGTGTATTTAAAATATAACCACTATATTGAAATTTCAAAGTTCACTAAGGAAATATCAGAATAATGTCATGAAATTTCACTAGTGGAATTTGAAATTTTAGTATAGTAAAGTGGTTAATGGATGATGTTTCTACGACTCGAATAAGGAGGCCAATTTTTTACTAAGATAAGAAAAATGTGGTACAAGAAGGTTACTTTTACTTACTTTGAGATTTTCCATATGGAAGGTAGGGGTAATAATTTTCCTATGATGAGCCCATTTTTCACCTTTGAGACTAAGAAGTCCATCTCCTTCAAGTTGTCTGATCAAAGGGTGAGCTTCATTTTTCTCATAAAATTCAGATTTTGTAGTGAAAATTTCTCTAATTAAATCAGGATCAGCCACAGCCAAACGCGGTGTTGGCCCAAACCACACTAGAAATGTTGCACCTGTATAATACATATATAATTAGTATATAGTATTACTCACAAGCGACTGTAAATATTTTTGGCCGAGCAATCAAATGTGTAACTTCAAAAAAAATTATAAATTCTTGAAAAACAAATAGCAATAATGAGAAGGTGAGAATTTACACAAAAAGGGAAATGACAGAAAGCAACATGTATTTATGAACTAGTTAAGCACAAAAACAGTAAAGAGAAATGAAATTGGCAAGCAGTGATTCAGAGAGGATGGATAGTGTAGACCCTACAATAAAACAGAAAGGCAAAAAAAAGAGAGAGAAAAACAAAACAAACAGAGATTAGAAAGATGACAACTCAAAATTAAAAAAAAAAAAACACAACTATGCCACTAACAAACATTAAACAATTTCATCATCAAGAATTATAAGTTGCAACAAAATCTAAAAGAACCATAAGGACAAAATGTAACAGAAAAGAAAAGAAAAGTTCATGAAAACCCCATGACTATGATGTTCCAAAACTTTCAAAAAAAAAATTTACAAAATTTGGACCAAAATTATTTGGAATTTTTTGAAAAAGGGATGATGAAAAATAATAATGCTGCAGCAGTGTTCTGAAACACTGAACTTCACACAACTTCATCAACTCATCAATAACAGAAAAAAAGGACATATAAAGAGCTCTAAATTAAAGAAGTACAAAACAAGAAGCCAGCTTTCAAAGTTCAAGCTCAAACAAATCACAAATTACAAAAATAAATAAAAAATTATTGTTTAAAGTACATAAAGACATCAACTTTTTAACAATACTAAGAAACCAACTTACAAAGATGAAGAAGCTCAAATATCAAAACAAAAACACAAATTGCAAAAATGGACTCTTTTTTTACACAACTTTAATGGTTTCAAGAAAGATATAGTACAACATAAAGACTTCAACTTTATAACATACCAAGAAAAAAGATTTTTTTTTTCTGAATTTTGAAAAAATAATAATAATTAAAACTTACCATAAATTTTCTTCCAGTGATGGTAAAAGGAGAGAACTCTTGGTAGAATATTATGAGAGAAAGGCATAGGTTGAGAAGAAGCCTTCAACATTAGACTAACAATTTCCTTAGCATTTCCAATGAAGAACTTATAAGGTGGTCCTCTAATGCCTTGTTTGGCAAAATGTTCTTCAATTTTCCTTGGCCTTAACCATAAATAAGCCACAACCCTTATCATAATAATTGAAACCAACATAGAAACTCCAAGAATCTTGAACCAATTTTCCATTTTGAACACTCAAAATACAAAACAAACACAAAAAATAGACACCCTTTTGCTTCTTCTTTCTTATTGTTGTTCAAGTGGTTTTTTGTGTGTGTGTGTTGTATGTGTTTATATGTTTGCTGCTTCTTTCTGAGTGTCTTCTCTTTTTAATGCCAACAAAGTTTGTGAGAGAAATAGAAATAGAAGAGAGAGAAGTATGTTTGGCAAGGCCAACGGCGTAGGGGCCGCCATTGGAAATATAATGGTCAACGAATTAAATAAAAACAATTATTAATTTTTTAAAAAATAAAATATTTTTTTGTATATTATTATAACTTTTTCAGACAATGTTGCCCTTGTCTTTTCTAGGTAGTTTCATTATATCCCTTTGAATCTATTTTGGCATTTTATCAACTTTACAAATATAACAATGTATGAAAATGAAACCGGCCATTATCACTTACCAACATCAAAAGAGATGGGCTGGCTGGCTGTATAGCCAAAGTCTTGTGACCATTTCTTTTCTTCTTTTTCTTCAAGAAAAGTTCAATTTCAGCTCAAAAATCTTGAATTCAACATCTCTATTGATATGGATTTAATTCCATAATGAAGATTTGGACTTTCTTCATTGACCGAGGAAATTGAAAATATGGAGATTAATATACAACAATAATTATGTCTCAATTCTAGGGTGAACCTAACGTATGTGGTATGAATTCACGTGAATTCAATAGTTTGTTCAAATCCTATATTTATAATAAATGCATAATATATTTGTAGATATTTACGTAACTGTAAATGCAATTATTTTATTGTATATAAATTTGAGATTGTTGTAAGAACTAGGAATACATAAGCTTCAAATTCTAAATCCTCGTCTATCTCAATTCCAAGAAAATTTGGGCCGGTTAACTTCATGAATATCTTCACTGACGGTATCGCTTCATTTAAGCTCATCTTGTAATTTGTATTGTGAAGATTCATCATGAATAAGTTAATTTTACAGTGATTATCACCCTATCATAATTAGAGGCGAAACCACCTTTATACTTACGAGTTCGACAAAATCCAAAAGTTTTGGCTCGAACTTTATATTTAAATTTAAAAAATTCATTTACTGTAAACATGTAAATATAGGAAACAATATATTCCCTACCCATAATTAGAATATTTCCATATATTGTGTAAATATAATTATGGTAAGACTAGAATTCCTCTTTTGTATAGGCTTAGGATTCCTATTGTATAAGGGATGAATATTGTACTCTATATATACCTTGATATTAATGAAAGACTCCTCAAGGGAGATTAATATCATCTTACATGGTATCAAGAGCCAAATAAACAAAACCCTAAAAACCTTTCTCTTCCACAGTACACGCCCTCTCTACCTTGTGACCTCCCGGATTTTCTTCTTGTTTTTCGAGTTTTGTTCTTCCTTTCTTCTCTTCTCTAAATGGCTATCCCTGATTCTTCCACACTTTCTGACGCCTCTACCTCCACAAATCCCACCACAAAGTCATCACCGCCGTTTCATCCCGCCCTTACTGTTTCCAACATCAAGAACCATATTCCCATTATTCTTGATCAAGAAAACAACCAGTATTCTCCCTGGGTTGAACTTTTTCGCAATCATGCATGTCTCTATAACATGTTTGACCATATTGATGACACTATTCCGCGCCATACAGAGGTTGATGATTCTATCTGGCATCGTCTCGACGCCGGCGTCAAACAATGGATATATGGTAGTATCTCTCAGGATTTGCTCCTTACTATCATGAAATTTGACTCCACAGCCCTTGACTTGTGGAATCATTTGGAGGAAATTTTTCAGGACAACAAGCACACTCGTGCCGTGTATTTGGAAGAACAGTTCAACAAAACACATCTTGAAAACTTCTCCAATGTCTCTGAGTACTGCAAGCAGCTTAAACTTCTAGCGGATCAACTCTACAACATCAGCACGCCTGTCACTGACGATAAAATGGTGCTACAAATGATTTATGGCCTTACTAAGGGCGAATATGATACTTTGGCCACCATTATTCAACAGGCAGATCCGCTACCGAGTTTTAACAAAGCTCGCTCACAATTGTTGCTCGAAGAAACCCGTCGTGCTAAGCAGGATGAGCACGCCCAGCAGGTGTTAGCTGTCGACACGCAACCCCAAGATCAGACTCTATCAGACAACTCTCAACAGCGGCAGGGCCGCGACGGCAAGGGTGGAAAAGGTCGCGGCAGTAGAGGAGGGCGTGGTCGTGGCAAGGGTCGCGGTCAACAGAACCAACAGCAACAACAGCAACAGAGATCGCAGAACAACTGGGCCGCGACTCGCCGGCTGATTCGTCTACTGGCCGCGACGCCTCTATCTGAGCCGCGGCGCCCCAGTTCAGAGCCGCGGCGCCAAGTCCATTCCAGTACCAGCAGCCATATAATCCGTATTCATACCCCAGTTTGTTAGGCCCCGCTCCGGCCCCGCTCCAGCCCCACAACAGGCCCACTTCATGCAAGGTCAGGTCCCGCAGCCCTCCTCCGGCATGACACCCACTGAGTTGGGTCAGGCGTTCAGCACCCTATCTATGCAACAACCTGACAATACTTGGTACATGGACTCAGGCGCCACATCTCACGTCACCCAGTCTGCAGGTACTATTCCTAAACTATTTTGTTTAAAGCATCCTCAATATGTTACAGTTGGTAGTGGACAACACATTTCAGTTAAGGGTTATGGTACCTCATACACACAACCTTCTCATCCACCCTTCTCCCTAAAAAATACCCTATATGCCCCACACATGATTAAGAACCTCATATCTGTCCGCCAATTTACTCGTAATAACTCTGTCTTTGTGGATTTTGACCCTTTTGGTTTACTGTAAAGGATCTTCATACGGGGACACCTCTTACGAGATGTAATAGCACGGGGGATCTCTATCCATTCACTTCCACCTCCACTGCCAGATCTTGCTCTCCCGTCACTCTAGCGGCTGTTTCTTCTTCAACCTGGCATAATAGGCTTGGTCATCCAGGAGTCCCAGTTTTTAATTTTCTTAGAGGCAACAATTTCATTGCCTGTAATGGGAAACTTGCCCAAAATTGTGTTTCTTGCTCTTTAGGCAAACATATTCGTCTTCCGTTTAAATCATCTATTAGTGTTACATTTGCTCCTTTTGATATCATACATGCCGATTTATGGACATCTCCTATCCCTAGTTCTCTCGGTCATAAATACTATCTTGTGTTGCTTGATGATTTTTCACACTACGTTTGGTTATACCCTCTTAAATTTAAATCAGAAGTGTTTGTCAAATTTCTTGAGTTTCGCAATTTCATTCAAACACAATTTGGAAAAGGCATAAAATCATTTCAGTGCGATAATGGTCGTGAATTCAATAACTCTATGTTTCACCGCTTTTGTACCAATAATGGCATGGTCTTTCGCTTCTCCTGCCCTCATACCTCACCACAAAACGGTAAAGCTGAAAGAATCATCCGCACCATTAACAATATGATTCACACCCTATTGATTCATGCCTCCCTCCCTCCACCCTTCTGGGTCTATGCTACTAAAATATCAGAATACACTCTAAATATTCTCCCTACTAGCACTCTTCACAATATGACCCCTACCGAAATCCTCTACCATAGAATCCCCTCTTATGATCATCTACGGATTTTTGGTTATCTATGCTATCCCAACCTTAGCTCCACCGCCCCTCACAAGCTCGCTCCTAGGTCCACTCCATGTGTCTTTCTAGGATTCCCGCCGAACCATAGGGGCTATCTATGTTATGACTTGTCGACTCGTCAGATCCACATATCTCGTCACGTCACATTCGACGAGACCACATTCCCATTTTCGAATCTTCCAAAATTTCAAAAACAGGACTACTCATTTCTTGACGAGTCTGCCATCTCTCCCCTCATAATCGAACAACTCACATCCTCTGTTCCGTCGTCAGAGCCGCGGCACCCAAACTTTAGAGAAGCTTGTCAACCTTCTAGCGCCGCGACTCTCGATCTAGGAGTCGCGGCGCCTTCAACGGCTTCGCCCCCACCCTCTCCTTATCCGACTTTACCCCCCGTCTCAGACACCACTCCGCCACCCACTGTCCCTATCCATCCAATGGAAACTCGTTCAAAGCATGAAATCTTCAAACCCAAAGTCCATTTCAACTTGTCTGCCCAAGCCATCTCTCCACTTCCAAAGAATCCAAAATTGGCCAAACAAGACCCTAATTGGAATGCGGCTATGTATGAGGAATTCAATGCTTTAACTAAACATCACACGTGGGATCTAGTACCTAGACCTAAGGGGGTGAATGTCATTCATTGTATGTGGCTATTTCGTCACAAGTTCAGAGACAATGGAGATCTTGAGAGGTATAAGGCCCGTCTTGTGGCTAATGGCAATAATCAGCAGGAGGGCATTGATTGTGGTGAGACCTTCAGCCCGGTTGTCAAACCGGCTACCATGCGCACAGTTTTGAGCATAGCCATGGGCAAACACTGGCCGATCCATCAACTTGATATGAAGAATGTATTCTTACATGGGGATCTGAGAGAGACAGTCTACATGCATCAGCCACCGGGGTTCACCCATCCAACAGTTCCTCACTATGTGTGCCGTCTCCGTAAGTCACTATATGGCCTGAAGCAGGCCCCCCGTGCGTGGTATGATCATTTTGCCAGGTATATCTTGCAGATTGGGTTTGTATGCAGCAAAAGTGATACATCACTTTTCATTTTTCATCGAGGTAGTAGCACTGCTTACTTATTACTTTACGTGGATGATATTGTTCTTACTGCCTCATCCGACGGATTGAAAAATGAGATTATTGCCTTGCTCAAGTCCGAATTTGCAATGACTGATTTGGGGAAGTTGAGTTACTTTTTGGGGATATCAGTGACCAGGTCTGCCAATCATATGTTCTTGTGTCAGCGTAAGTATGCAGAAGAGATTGTGTACAGGGCTAAGATGGTGAACTGCAAAGAGGTGCCTACTCCAGTTGATTCCAAATCTAAGCTCAGTGCTATGGATGGTGCTCCAGTCTCTGATCCTACTTTGTATAAGAGCCTTGCAGGTGCACTTCAGCATCTTACATTCACCAGGCCAGACATAGCTTATGTTGTTCAGCAGGTGTGCTTATTCATGCATGCCCCTAGGGAGTCTCATTTCACTGCTCTTAAGCGTATCATTTGATACATTAAGGGCACTCTTGATTATGGTTTGCACCTATACCCCTCTGCACCAGACATGTTGCTTTCATATACGGATGCAGATTGGGCAGGGTGTCCGGACACGCGACGCTCCACCTCCGGCTTTTGTGTTTTCTTAGGGGATAATCTGATTTCTTGGTCTGCCAAGCGACAGGCTACCCTATCTCGCTCCAGTGCCGAGGCTGAGTACAAAGGCGTTGCAAATGTAGTAGCTGAGATTTGTTGGCTCAGAAATTTACTGTTAGAACTTCAGTGTCCTTTGCGTCAGGCATCTATTGTGTATTGTGATAACATCTCTGCCATCTATCTTTCTCATAATCCCGTTCAACATCAGCGAACCAAGCATATTGAGATAGACCTACACTTCGTTCGTGAGAAAGTTGCGTTAGGTCATGTCAGAGTGTTACATGTTCCATCATCCTATCAGTACGCAGACATATTTACCAAAGGACTTCCCAGACAGTTATTTCTTGACTTCAGAGCCAGTCTCAGCGTCCGGCCTCCTTCCGCTCCGACTGAGGGGGTGTGTAAACATGTAAATATAGGAAATAATATATTTCCTACCCATAATTAAAATATTTCCATATATTGTGTAAATATAATTATGGTAAGACTAGGATTTCTCTTTTGTATAGGCTTAGGATTTCTATTGTATAAGGGATGAATATTGTACTCTATATATACCTTGATATTAATGAAGGACTCCTCAAGGGAGATTAATATCATCTTACATTTACTATGTATAAATAATCTATCTAGAACTAATAAATAAATGTCCTAAATCCACTTTTAATCGTAACAATTCTACTTTATTTGAGTTTCTGATCGGCAATGTGATTAAACTCACAATCAAAATTATCGATATTAATTAGCAAGCTTTTGGAATAACTCACATATACAACAATAAGAATACCTCAATTTCAAGTAAGTTGAGGTCAACTAACTATATGAATATTTTTAATGACCATATGCTTCATTTAAGCTTATCTCGTAGTATTTTGTATTATGAAAACTTATCTTAAATTTGCTTACTTAATGATGATTGTCAACTTATCGTAACAATTCTTCTTTTTCTGAATTTCAATCTGATCATGTGAACAAACTAATTAAGCGAATGTATCGGTATTAATAATTTGGCATGCAGGATAATGGAATATTTATAAGAAATATTCTTTCTTAATTATTTTATTTCTAAGTGGTAGTAAATATACCCATAATACAAGCATAATTCTATGCTATAATTAAGGTAAGTAATGACTAAATATACACCTACCATATACAAAATATACACAATAATGACCGAATATACTATACTATTCTATCACACCCCCGCAGTCGAAGCGGGGGATCAGTGTATGCTGAGACTGCCCCAAAAATCATCAAATAGAACCATCAGAAGACCTTTTGTAAAAATATCAGTAATCTGATATCGTGACGGGACATGTAAGACACGTACTTGTCCACGAGCAATCTTTCCGCGAACAAAGTGAATATCCAGCTCAATATGTTTAGTGTGTTGATGTTGAACCGGATTCACTGAGAGATAAATTACACTAACATTATCACAATAAACCAATGTCGCCTTCGGAACTGGACAATGAAGCTCCAAAAGAAGGTTCCGATTCAGACACCACATTGACAACTCGGTATTCTGCTTCAACACTGGACCTGGACAAGGTAGCTTGTCGTTTGGAGGACCAAGATATCAAATTGTCATCGAGAAATACACAATAACCAGACGTGGAGCGTTTGGTATCCGAAAATTCACCCTAATCCGCATTTGTGTAAGAAATAAGAGTGGTTATTGAATATTGATATAAATGCAAGCCATGAACAATGCGTTTGAGAACATGCATGTGATCCTCCATTGAGTTATGCATGAATAGACAAACATGTTGCGTAACATAAGATATGTCGAGCCTCGTGAAAAGACGTTTTTACGGGATCCCTATCTACCAAAATTTTAACTTCTGGTTCCGGCGAACGAGTAAGATATTGCAAAGCCCCTGCAAGGCTGCGGTAATGTGATGTATCGGCATATGGCTTGTTAGAAAAAACACTCAACTTCAGTTTAGTATCAACTGGAGTGGAAGATGGCTTACACGAGGACATATCAACTCGTTTAACGATCTCTTTTGCATACTTCTTTTGAGATAAAAATAAACCACCGGCATGACGTGTTACAACTATCCCCAAGAAGTAACTTAGTGGCCCTAGATTTTTCATTGCAAATTCTGAGCCAAGAAGTGACATGATAGACTTGCAAAGAGCATCAGATGAAGCAGTTAACATAATATCATCCATATACAGAAGAATGTAAGTTATATCATTACCCTGACGGTATATGAATAGAGAATAATCAGACATGCTGTTAGAAAACCCAATATTAGAAACATAATATGTAAACCTCGTCTACCAGGCTCAAGGAGCTTGTTTGAGCCCATACAATGATTTCTTCAGCAGGCACACATGATTAGGATAAGTGGAGTCTCTGTATCCCGTGGGCTGATATATGTACACAGTTTCATTGAGTTCTCAATGCAGGAATGCATTTTTCCTATCAAGCTGATGAAGCGGCCATGCCTTCGAAAGAACCAGACTTAGTACCGTGCGGATAGTTGCTGGTTTGACCACCGGACTAAAAGTCTCACTGTAGTCCACACTAACCTGTTGAGTCTTCCCATCACCAACAAGATATGTTTTATGCCTCTCAAATGTACCATCAGATTTTTCTTTATGATTAAAAATCCAAATAGATCGAATCACATTAACATCAGGAGAACGGGGCACCAAATCCCACGTCATATTATTAATAAGAGCATTATATTCATAATCCATAGCCATTTTTCAATTTGGGTCATTAAGGACAGACACAAGATTATGGGGCAACGATGATTTAGTAACATGGGTGTGAAGACCATATTTTTTATTTGTCTTGAGAATCCCGTGTTAACTACGAGTGATTGGCCGTTGAGTCGGAATTAGAGATGGGTCCGGGGCTGAAGGGGATGGGCTGCCCGGGAATGGGCTGGCAGTAGCTGGGTTGCCCGTGCATGAAGTTGGGTCGTGACCCAGTGATTTGCCATCTGTTGGGCCTCTCGGCGATGTCTTTATGCAAGCAGAGGCTCGGCTCACCGGCGACCAGCTTGGTAATTGGGCCGAGCTGCTGGCCGAGCCACCAGGAAAAATTAGGCATGTTTGGGAGACCAATTTATGGATCAAATATGGGGGCATGGTATCATCAAGAAAATTCATATGTATAAGGTACGGAGCAATGCAGTTTGGCAAAGGGAAAACTTGATTCATCAAAAATCACGTGGCAACTCACGATTATTTTATTAGAGAATAAGTCGTAACATTTATAACCACGATGGTTTGACGGATATCCCAAAAAGATACACGGAGTAGATCTGAGTTGAAGTTTATTGATGGTAGTAGAAGGAAAAAGATGATAACATTAGTTTTGTTATTAATGATTCAGATTTGTTTTTCATTTTTCCATTTTGAGATGAGGTATGTGGACAAGAGAGACGAAAAGATAATCCATTGAGTGCGGATGTATGCTCTAAATGAGAGAAATGTGAAAAACACAAAAAATAGAGTAATCATCCAACAAAATAAGATAATAGCGATGGCTCGAAGAGCTCAAAACGAGAGATGTCCAAATATCACTATGGATAATATCAAAAGGCATAACAATGCATGAATTAAACGCAACAAAAGACAATTTAACATGTTTTCCAATAGGACAAGAGCGACACACATGAGAACTACGAGTTCTAGTACACTCAATAAATTTATTTTATATAAGGGAGACAAAAACAGGTGCTCCCGAATGACCCAAACATTCATGCCATAAAGAATGTGCTAAAGCTTCAAAAGTGGATAGTGACTTGACTCGATGTGTGGTAGTGGTGATTGGATATAACTCGCCTTGAATATCACATCTTATTAGGTGCATTCCCGTATGAAAATCATTCACAAAAAATCCAAAAGGATCAAATTCAATAGAAACTGAATTATCAGTGGTAAATTTTCTAACGGAAACCAAGTTTTTAATCAATTGGGGAGCATGAAGGATATTCTTTAAGGTTAATGGTGGGTTCGGGGGGGGGGGGGGGACAAGTTTGTATTACCATAATCATGAATTGAAATTGAATAGCAATTGTTGACACCCAATTTTGTCCCATCTTTTATGATTTTATTTGTAATTTTTAATATTTTTACACTTTTAAAATAATTTTAAAATATAGGCATATATGTGTGTATCTTCGTATTATTATTATTATTCGCATATTTTATATCATTTGCATTTTATAATAATCATAAGTTATCCGAAAATTCTATGTTATTTTATTCTCGCAAAATTGCATCGCATTTCCTTTTTATTAAGCATTAAACATTTTGCAAATATTATATTTTATTATTATCACGTCGTTATGTTATTTTAAATAATTCACATCTTTTACAAAAAATATATATATATATAATATATTTTAATATTAAACCCCTCTTTTATATTTTTTCCATAACCCATTTTTTATTTCCTAACCCAAAACAATTCCTACCGAACCCAAACTAAAACCCATTTTCGTCCAAGCCCAACCCATCACCCATTTTATTTCCTAACCCAAAACAATTCCTACCCAACCCAAACTAAAACCCATTTTCGCCCAAGCCCAACCCATCACCCATTTTATTTTCCCAAGCCCAATCGGACCAGCCCATTCTCCCCGAAACCCGAACCGGCCCAACACCCCTACCCGACCCATTTCCCCTTGCCCCCTTTTAATTCCCCCAAAACCCAAAAACCCTTAAACCAAAAACAAAAAAACCGAACCCTACCCCCCTCACAAATCGCCGCGACCGCACACCCCACGCCCCCGACCCCACTCGCCGGTCACCTCGCCCCTGCCACCACCGACCCCTGACACCACCAACCCCCCTCTGTTACGCCGACACCCACAAAATCCGCGACCCATACCCACAAAATCTGTAATTGTTAGCTCCTTTATTTTGAATTTCAAACTCGATTCTTGGGGGGGAATCCACCTATAAATACCCCATGATTGTTCTTCATTTTGCAGAGGAGATTTTCGGGGGAGAAAAAATAGATTTTGGAAGGATTTTCGGAAGATTATTCCATATATACATAAATATTTTGTTGTGTTCTTGAGTTTAAAGCATTTGGCTTCTTTGTTGTTTCAAGAATCAAGTCCGAAAAGGTTTGTTCTCCCATTTTGATTCTCTGATTTTCTTCATCGATTTGGTCGGGTCGACCATTCAGGTCGACCGGTTCGGGTAACATTTTCAGAATTCTTGCATTTCATATTTTTGTATGTTGGTTATCTGAATTTGGCGAAAATATCTGATTTCGGGTTGAGTCCGAGTCCAAAAAAAAATCGGAAAGTCAGTAAGCCTAAATTCCCAGTCTTTCTTTTATTTTTATGTGCTATGTGTGTTTGTCGCTAATTTGGTTGTTTTTGGTTCTATTATTTTAGCATGTTTTAATCTAGTTAATATAATCTAATTAGTTGTCTGCTGGATTGAAATATGAGGTGTCTGTTCTGTCCCTAAGTCTTGGTTTGAGTTTATCCAGTTCTCAGTGTATGATTATTACTTACTCCTAGCATGTTTTGATTCTGCTAAATATCAAGTCTAGGATAATCAATTCGAAGGTTTCGTGTATGACTGGGAATCCTAAATTCTTGTTTGGTTAGATATAGGTTGTAAATATAAAATTGGTTAATCTTAATCCAGCTCTCTTAATAGGTTCATAGCCCTTTGTTATTAGTCGCTACATGTGATTGTTCTACTTGAGATGTCCTGTGTAAACATACTAGTCATGTTATGTTCCGTCTTAAGATGTTATTATGTTTAGTGAACAACATGAATAGGATTATGTGTGAATCATGTATTATATGTCCTTACTTGCTTTAAAAAATGCTACCTTTGAATGATCATTTGATCATCCATGTTCCGCTCTCTCCCGCCTATTGCATTAATCTGCATACTTATATGATCTTGTTTGGAGGGATCATTATGCCTAATACATAGCATAACCGTGATTGTGTATTATTTGGTTTGGTTTAAACGGATCTGCATCTCTAAAATCTTTGCTCTTGATTAGTTATCCGCTTGTTTCATGTCTATATGTGTCAATTAAACTAACCACATTTCTCCCTGCTTGCTTAAGTGTCAAAATTCATCCACTAGCATGTAAAGCTGTTTTAGGCTGTCTGGTACAATGTCATGGTTATTAAGTTGTTGAATAGGGCCTTGTGTGTGTGCTGCCTAAGCTAGTGATTATGTTGCCTTTCAAGATGCTACTCTAAAATGATCACTTGTTCATCACTTTGCCTCATATGCCAGTTGGACTATTTATATATTTGTCTTGCATATCTGGATGGGATAATATCTTCATGCTAGTCTATGTCCTCTCTAAATAATTTTTGCATCCTTAAAATAATGATGTTGACCAGACATGTGATCATTCCTATATACATAATGCTATTACCAATCCAATGTGCTCTGTTTTGCCCTTCCCCTGTACGTGAAACTTGTTTGTATGTTTGCAAAGATCAGTAAGGATTGATTTGTTTATGTTGGCTTCTTAGGTTGTCTCCTTACCTGATTTTTCTCTTATGATGTCCTGCTGGCTGAAATTCAAGGCAAGCTTTGGGTTAGGTTTAGCCTCCCGATAGCCGGCCATGCCTAAGGTTCTAGAAACCTTTTGATCTTGATGCGGCATCGAAATATGGATGGTGATAGCCCCCCTTTGTTTTCTTGTCTTTTAACTTTGAGGCTTAGCTTGATTATAATCGGTCTCTAAATTCATTGTCTCTTAAAGCATTGAGTTGTTTGATGTCTCTGCTACCTGATAACTGCTTTTAATAATTGACTACGAAGTGTTCTCTTAAGTTGTTAGTTTGTTAAATGATATGTAATTCTTGATACTCATTTTTGCCCCTCTTTCTTTGCATGATATGGGGGAGTTTCAAATTCTACAATCCTATGATCTTTTATATGTTGAAGCAACTACCATACTTGAGAATAAAGTAGTTGCTGCATGAGATGTGCTATTGGCATACTCTATCGTTACTACTTTAGAGGCAAACTGTTGCATGTTGTGGGGGAAAATCAATGCCCCTGCTTTAATATCCCATTTTGGGTGAATTGTTGATGCATTTATGGGTCATTTGCTGTTGTATTTATCGCCAAGAGTTGCTGCCTATTGAGTTAAGTTCTTTGCCACATTTTGAGTATAATTATTGTTGTACTTTGAGCCATTATCTTTGTTATCTATTGAGATAAGTTGCTGCACTTTGGGATTACTACATGCTTGACTTATATTATCGTCCATTGTGAGATGAATTACTGCTCTTTGACATTTCCTGCTGCTCTCTTCTCACTCTTGTTTGATGTTGCTTTGCTACTATATGTTTGTATTAAATTGATGCATCTTTGGAATGTCATTTTGGGCTGATAAGTTGTTGTACTTTGAGTGAATTTATTACTGATCTTTAAGGAAAACTTTGCTGAACTTGAGGAGTTCTCATTTTCTAAGAAATAGCAGCTCAGTTCTCCCATTTTCTGAGAATGCAGTTTGGCTACTGCCTTATTTCAAAAAAGAACATACTGTTACACTTGATCAAAATTGGTTGATTCGAACACGATACTACACTGGCCGATGAAAAATATTCGTCGATTTTGAGGCCTCCACAGTTGCAAAGACGGAAATATAACTTCTGGGCAATGATGAGGCTTAAACCTTTTTCCAAGATCAACATGTTTAGTAGGCGAGGTGACTAAAATAACCAACAAGTTATATATTCGCAGCCACGACGTGATTATAGTGATCTTTTCTATTTCACCCGAGAGACCAACACGTTTAGTAGGCGAGGCAATCAAAATAACCACATAAGTCATATGTTTGCAGCCACGACGTGATTGGAATGTTCTTTTCAAAATTTAAGTCTGAGCCCTCCGTGATCAAAACATTCACTGTTTTGAATGCGGATATGGAGTTATTTGTATTTAACTGTTTCTAACCGTTTGTTTTTGACAGCTTGCAGGGATTAAAGTAAATAACGACGAATTATTCCTCGGAGTTTATTTATTTTATTTCTTTCTTTAATTCAGCTTTTATCCCGCTTTGTATTGTAATATTATTTATCGCACTTATGTAACTATTGAAATGCTTAGAATAGGCAAACTTAGGATTAATTCATAGGTTAGTTTCAAACTTAGAAATCCCTCGCTAGTTTATTTATTTTAGGCTCGTCACGCGTATTCAAGATTTTCAAAACAACTTTTGTCATCTTTTATTCGCTTTATTAATCATTCCGAATAAGTTTATCTTTTGTCAATTTACAATTCAATGATTCCCAAAATTTTACTTCTTTGATAGTATAAATAATTTATTGTCACAAATGCATATTTTTCAAAACTTTACATGTATCTTTCTTTTTATGTCATCTGAATACGTACTTGTATAAAATGCATCATTTACCAATTATTTGCAAAACATCTTTTAATCTATTATACTTGTAAAACATGCATTTTTCTAGCAATAATTAACCTGAGTTTGACTGGATAACCGCAAGTTAGCGGATCTTAAAGGATGCCTAACCCCTTCCCTTTAGGATAATAAAGAACCCTTACCTAGAATCTCCTAGTCTCGCAGACCTTAAAATCGGAGTTACATTGCAGCATTTAGTTTAATATTTAGGTGTCCTAATTCACCATAAAAAAAATTAGGTGGCGACTCCTCAACCCTTTTACCCAGGAATCACCCATACGTCTGTGCTCCGCTTTGACCCGAGCAAGGTCGAAAAACGGGCGCGACAGGAATTTCTGACAATTATACCATGATTATCGCTCAAATTAAAATAGGACGAGAGATTACCTTATGGGGATGTCATATGAGACATTGCTTCGGTGTTCATGTACCAATTTACGTTGGGCGGATTAAGCCCAAGAGTGTGCATTGCGGTCTCGATGTCGGTTGGTGTTGCTACTATCGATTGGACCTGCTGCCACTGGGTCGGCTGTGAATATGGCCCAAGTACGCTGGGTTGTTGGCTGCTGGCAGAAGGCTGGCCATTCTGCCTTGGATTGGGTCTAGCACAATTTCCTGAAAGGAAAGGGCAAGGCGGTACAACCCAAGGCCACTGCCAGGCCCATTGTTGTGGTACACTACCCCACTGGGCCCTTGGATGCCACTGGTCGGGCTGTTGCTGCTGGCCGCCGTCCCTACCGCCACGTCGGTGGCCGCCACCCTTTCTATCACCACGACCACCGTCGTTGTTTTTACCTCTATTACTGCTATTTTATTCATTTTGACCACGGTTTGGCCGCAAAATTTTAAATTGAGAAGAATTATCATCAGACGGAGCGATAACCATGGCGAAATTCGACACGGTGACTGTGTTTTTGAAAAACCCCGATTCTTCTAGGATGAGTATAGAACGAGCTTGATAAAATGGCGAAAGATGATTGCTTTGGCGGATGAGCATACCCGCTCCATTATATGCGTCGGTGAGCCCAACAACCATTTGTAAAATGAGACGATTGTTAGTTATCGGCGCCCCGACGTTCTTGAGTTGGTCTGACAAAACCTTGAGCCATTGACAATTCACGTAAGCGATCCCAGGCCTCCATTTTCGTGGAGTCGGGTTCAAGGATCGTATGCAACAAATCACTCGAAATTGTGGCATAGATCCACTGGAGGACTGTCGCATCAAGGGTCAACCATAATTCCTTTTCATCCTCGGTTTTCGGCACCTTCTCCTTTTCTTTTTACGGCAGAATTATGTGATGGATAACCCGGTGTGATCGACAATGAATTTTAAAAAGCTCTGCCCATGTCGCATAATATACGTTTTTCGTCTCAAGGGTGATGGAGATATGAGATTTGATTTCGAGTCAGACATATCTGTCGAAAGAGGAAGGAAGTGGCCGGCGGCGCACAAGGAATTGGGGGGGGGGGGGCGACGGGAAGGGTTGAAATTATGGGTTTTAGGAACTTTCCCTAGAATCTGCTACCATTTAAAAAATATTCTTTCTTGATTATTTCATTCCCAAGTTGTAGTAAATATACCCATAATACAAGCATAATCCTAGGCTACAATTAAGATAAGTAATGACTAAATATACACCTACCATATACAAAATATACACAATAATAACCGAATATACTATCCAATTCTATCAATATTAAGCTAGTACAAATGCTTGCATAAGCTGATGGTATGGATGATCTAATTGATGAGTATTATTCTAATATGTGTTTTGATTAGGTGTATGGCAATTTCAATTTCAATCACTAGCATCATTTCATGGCAACCTAAGGAGATAACAGACAGGCATGAGGTGTAACCTTGTTACTATTATTTTAGGAATATGTTGTCACATGTTATCTAATTTTATGCAACTACTAACAACCCTCTTCCCTCTCTCCACAAAAAAAAAATGATATATATAAAGGTATAAAAAAAGAAATAGAAACTTATAACATGGAATGTCAATCCATAGAACTAAATCATATTTAGTAAATAATTCATGGTGTTTCTTAAATCCTAAGGGACTCTAAATGAAACCATGTATTATTTACCAAATATAATTGATTTCTATCATTCCACCAATATATATATATATGTACTGTATGTGTATGCTTATATTGTCTTGCGACTTGTTCTACTCATAGAATTTAATGTTTTGTTTTTCATATTCTTAAGCATGGATAAAAATATAAAAATATCAAGGAAGAAAAAAACCTTTTTTGTATATTAAAATCTCGAATTAGTGTGAACATTTTGAGCTAAAATATTAAACAAATATTTTGATGAAGAAACCAGATATTTAGTCTCAGTTACGGTCGTTTTGCGGTTTTCTAGCCTTTAATTATTTTATAATCTATCCCCTTCTTTTCTAAATAAAAGACTTTCTTCATAAAGTTGAAAATTTGTTAGTATGAGCTGTATATTTATTTCAATAGGCCACCCATTATTTTTTTAAATATTCTTGCTCGCCATACACGTAAATCTTATTGCCTAATAAATGTTATTATTATTATTATTATTAGGAGTATTAAATACTATTACATTTATAATGGGAGGTTGATCTAAAGGATCAATTAGCCGTTTACACGAATCCAATAGTTTTTGCCATATTCCATATATATTTTTTAAAAAATCACAAAATATACACACATTTGAATGTAAACCCCAAATTATTCTTGTAATAGTAACTTAAAGTCGTTGTAGAAATCCGTAAAATTCAAATTCTAAATTTATCATTATTTATAATTATTATTTCTAGTGTTATTATCAATAAACTACTACTCCTATTATTACATTCTAAAGAAATAGTTTGACCTTGTCATATAATTGTTAATTATTAGTCACTAGAGGGAATATAAATTAAAATTACATCCACTAATTCAAACGTCTGTTCATTACTCTTATTATTAAATATTTTTTCAGCCTGGATAGAATTAGTTGAAGAGTCATTTCAAGTATATAATGTAAACTAACTAACACCTTGTTCTTTTGTTTTCTTTCTAATTTTTATGTTACACACACAACCTTTCTTTGCTTTCAATGGCCAAAATTCTTTGAATTTATTTGGAATTCTAACCTAAAAACGCGTCATGCTTTCCATGCATTGAGTTGAATATATGAAAATGACAGCACAAACAGATGAAACACATCATAAATAAATTAATATTTACAGTATATGCATATATGACATATGATTTGAAAAATACTTAAGTCAGTTAGGCCGTCCGCTTACAATAGTAGTATGTGCTCTTTTTTCTGATTTAACTATTCGATACTTGAAAGTATGAAGTGCAAAAATAGTCACTTTTAGGACTTCTCATTAGAACTAAACCACTCTTTAATAAGTATATTAGAATTAAAATTTTATCCAAGATCTTAATGATTAAAACATATTCAAACGGAAATAAGTACTTAAATCTCAATATAAATAAATACACTTAATAGCCTAAGATCTAAACCATTCAGATTTAGATCTTCATTAAATGCGAACAAATGAAGCTTAAATCACTTTTCAATAAGTAAATAAAATCCACGATATAACTCTTCAAAACACCTTTCTTGGGGTGATTTACAGATAATCGCCTTGAAATTGGTAGTCTTGACCTTCCGACCCTGCTTTTCCGTCGGCAAAATTTTAGGTTGAATAAATTGTTGGAAATTTATCTTTGGTGGGAAGGTGCGTCCACCCATATTTAATGAATTAAACACTAGGGTTCTGCATGTTGGAGGCTTTGTCTCTTCACACGTACATAATCTACTAAGTGAGTAGATGACCGTAGGGCCAAGAATCGTCAAATTTCGTTGAGAAATGAAAGAGATATTGATCCACGAAGTAAGATGTTTGAGGCATGGAAATATGGTGTGGGGCAAATCTACCACATCGGTGGAAAAAGGAAGAATTGTTCTCTTTATAAGTCTCAAAATTGGCTAAGGGTTGGGGACCCCAAGGGGTAACCTATGTGTTTAAAGGAGGGAGGACCTAGATGTGCTTGGGTTCAAGGCTAAGCCCGCACGCGCGCCGCCGCCCGCCCTTCCAGGCTCGGGCTCGGGTCACGGGCCTTGGGCTTCTTCTGATATTATCTCTTTGGACCCCAAATTGCTTAATATTTACAGTTTGGTCTAGAGTTTCTGGAAAGATGAAATTGGGAACAACGGAAGACATAAAGTTTCTGCCTACCGTTGGAGTTGATTTTTGGGGGCGTTATTGTGCCTTGGCTGATTAACTCCCTCCTTCAATGGCCATGTTTTGACAGTTGAGGAGTCCCTCCCTTATGATATATATTGGAGCATTTTGGCTCAATTGTGACACACAAAAAAACGAGACAACATAAATACACAGAGACAAAACAGAAGAGAAACAGAAAGTCCAAAACGTGAGCAGAAATGTTGAGACGAAAATATAAAACTCTTCCTTCCTTTTCTATTCTTCAGGAAGTCGTTTAGTGTTTGTTTTTCTTCGTCAGAATCAACCTATTTTCTTTGTAGTGTTGATTAGTTGCTATTTTATCTTGGGAGACTATTGCCCGTTAACGTAAAAGCATATATACGGGGCAATCTTGTCTTAAAGACAGAGAGTCATCTCTCGACTCAGCCACAGTTGTAACAATCCAGATTTTAGTGTTTCTTGATTTCAGGTTATCAAGATTCAAGACTCAACAAGTTTGCGGCAGTTCTGAATTGCTTATTTATTTATTCTTTCGAACACTTGTAATATTTATTTAATTACTTCCCGTACTGCTTTACAATATCCAACATAAATTTTGCCCATGGGCAGAACTTTTTACTATGACCTTGAAGGTTTATCTATGAGATAATCGGGGTTAAATATTCAAGAATACTCAGGTTCAAGGTCATTAGTCATAATACCCCCCCTTTCTCCAACATTTAAAACGCTAGCTAAACATAATTAAATTTCAGGCCAAAAAGTGGCCAACCAATGATATTTCTACATATCCTTAGCATAATGGTCGGACTAATTCCTATCCATAATGGTAATTAATAGGATAAAGCGCTTTCTACCAAAAGATTTTTCGTTCACATAGTTTAAACCATAAATTTCTAATTAAGGATGAAGAGATCATTAACTTTCATGTGTGACTCACAAAGGTCAACCACAATTACATGTGTGAAATCTCTAAAAAGACAAAAGGAGAAAATAAATATTATTAATTGTATTTGTCTGTATTTCATGATGAAAACTAAACATATAAAATGAGAAAATAAGAAAAATTGTCTCCTCAAGGGCATAGCTGGATGGAAAAAGAGGGGAATTTAAAATCTAGCTGGTGGCCTGCAGCGTGGGTTCGAATCCTGATGGGAGTAATTTGCTCTTTTCTGGGGTATGACCTTGTAGGTGATATCAATTGCTCTGTTCTCAAACCCCGGTCATTCAAGCACATCCCGGGGTTTACTGGTAGTAGTGCTGAGGGACCGTGACTACTATCTCCAGGAATAGTCTGACGTAAACTGGGAAGCTGGATATAAAAAAAATGAAAAATTGTAACTTGCCGAAAAAGGTATAATAGTCCGAACTCAGAAATGTTGCATTTCAACCATCGAATGTTGGGATCCAATTTGTTTTTTCAAAATTCAAGATAAAACAAAATTGAAACTTTATACTTATATTCGACACAAAATAAAATAAAATCGAAACGTTGCTGTATCAAAAAAAAGAAAATATGAAAAATTGTAACTTGCCGAAAAAGGTATAATAGACCGAACTCAGAAATATTGCATTTTCAACCATCGAATGTTTGAGATCCAATTTGTTTTTTCAAAATTCAAGATAAAACAAAATTGAAACTTTATACTTATATTCGACACAAAATAAAATTAAATCGAAACGTTGCTGTATAATTATTGACTTATTATCATCATGCTGCATACTTCCCACGACATCTTTTCCTGTTGAACATTGACTATATTACAAGACAAAATTTCACATTTCTATTGACCTTGTTCATTAAGTAAATGTGATACACAAATAATCAAACTTTAATTCAGTGTAGGTTTAACTAGTTTTAGACATTTAATACCAATCTAACTAATAGTCGTCTGCTAAGCTAGTAATCAAGTAGTACGAAATAATTTCACGTACTACTAGAAAAATAAAAAAATTCGACCAATGTTACCATTGAAAATCTATATTCCGATGGTTCTGTCAGAAATTTTGATTTTTCTAGTAGTGAGTTATGTTTTTCGATACAAACACCGCACAAACAATAATCAGAATAGACGTATTTCTTTAATTTTGGCATATTGTAGCTGTGAGTGTTAAGTACTTCAGTTTAGAGGTGTTTATCGGTCGGTTCGGTTCGATTTTGTATATTATTAATTTGATTTATCGGTTTTTATTTTTAAAATATGCTAAATCAATAACCAAATCAATAAGATATTCGCTATCAGTTTTGGTTTATCGGTTTTTAATCTTTAATGGTTCGGTTTAACCGATAAGAAAATGTTTCTCCAATTTATTTTTTCTTTCTCTTGTTTTCATTAGTTCATCTATACATTGCCTTCATACATAAAATATTAAAAGTCTACACAAATTACAAGCATAAACGAATTCAAATATGTTACTGATGTTTGCTGAAACAAACTTATTTTCTTTCATGTTAGCGGCAATCTCTCAAAAAGAAAAAGAAACCAACAACTTCATATTACAGAAAGGAAACAACAACACCAAGACAATTATAAAAGTGACGGAAAGAGGCAGAGAAGTATCACAAGCCCTACTTTCGTATGAAAATTGAGAGTCAGAGAATAAGTGTGCCTACGTTAAGAATTTAGAAATAGGATTTGTATTTAAAAATTAAAATTTAAAGCCATTATTATATAACTAGGGACAAAAAAATAATTTAATATAAGCTTATTAGATAATCGATTTACCCATTAACTAAATCATTAAAATCAGAAACCGAATCGATAACCCAATAAAAAAATTATAAAATCTTTTACAAACCGTTAATCCAATATAACCTGACATTAATAAATCAATAATATTTTTATTTGTTCGATTTATAGGTTAAACCGATTTTTTCACACCCCTCCATCAGTTAGGTACCATTTGTTATAAATTACACGTGACATGATATGTATCTTTACTTGTTGAAATTTGCTACCAAACACTATATCATAAATACATGAATATGTGTATTTTAATTCTATTGAATGGAAATATTGATCTATTGAACTTGCAAATGGGAAAACGATGGATAAAGCCATTAGCCTTTTTTCAAGTGGACCAAATATTTCTATTGTTTATTATGTGAAAGGAACAAAGAGCATTACCTATAGGTACAAGTCAAGAATGTAGAAAATGTGTTTGACTCAAATTCCCAACAAAAATAATGAACTCTTTCAGAAATAGAATGTTGAATTGAATCAAATTTCCATAAAGACAAACCTTCGACAGTTAGGTGATTAATTCTTCTTTAACATTAATTAGACAAATCTTAAATTATCAAAACATCCTTAACATCTAATTCACAAAAGGGTTTGTGGGATGAATAGTTGTGTCACCATTGAACCATATACGCACATTAACCACACATAAAAGCACTTGGACAAATTAAAAGTAAAGACAGATTCAGAATCTATTATTAGCAAGTATCGAGTACCATATTATATATTCTCTGCACAATTACGACAATGAATAATTTTTTTATAAATAAATTCATATTTTTGTGATCTTTATAATTATTTTTATATATAGGAATTGAGCGAAAGCCAGATAAGATTGAACCGAAAGCTAAATAAGATTGTAAAGGAATATGTTCCCTGGATTGTATTCATCAATAGTGTACACTATATATAGTAGTATAATAATATTTAAACTAGGTAACTAATCAACCTAATTACAATAATAAATATAATTCTACCCAAAATAGAAGACTTAATTACAATAGTAATACAATTCTACCTAAAATAAGAGATATACAATTAATGAAAGAATATATTCTATTACACCCCGCAGTCGAAGCGGGAGGTTCACGAACACTGAGACTGGCTCGAAAATCATCAAATAGTATGCGCGGAAGTCCTTTGGTAAAGATGTCGGCAATATGATATCTAGAAGGAACAAGGACACGAACTTGACCACGAGCTACTTTTTTGCGAACGAAATGAATGCCAATCTCAATGCGTTTAGTGCGCTGATGTTGGACGAGATTGCCGAAAAGATATACCGCACTAATATTATCGCAGTAGACCAATATTGCCTTTTGAATCGGACAGTGAAGTTCAAGTAGAAGGTTACGGATCCAACAAGACTTAGAGACGACGTTGGCGACCCCTCTGTACTTTGCTTCGGCACTGGATCGGGATAGTGTAGGTTGCCTTTTGGAAGAACAAGACAATAGGTTATCTACGAGGAAAATGTATTAACCAGATGTAGAGTGTCGGGTGTCAGGACATCCACACCAGTCAGCATCAGAATAAGCAGTGAGACCAGTGAGAGAGGACATGTATATATGTAATCCGAAGTGAAGTGTACCTTGAACGTATCGTAAAATACATTTGAGGGCATGCATGTCTACTTTCGTCGGATTGTACATGTGTAGGCGAATTTGTTGCACGACATAGGATATGTCAGGTCTCGTGTGTGAGGTACTGCAGGGCCCCAGCCAGGCTACGATAGTGAGTCGGGTCTGAATATGGGGGACCGAAATCAGCGTTGAGCTTGTAATTGGTGTCTACTGTCGTGTGAGATGATTTGCAAGATGTCAAGCTTGCACGGTCAATGATCTATTCGACGTACTTCTTATGACACAAAAATAGGCCTCCAGAGTGTCGAGTGACATCGATGTCCAAGAAATAACTCAGGGGCCCCAGATCATTCATAGCAAACTCAGAAGAAATGAGAGATATAATGGACCGGCTGGGAGAATCAGAATGTCAAGACCCGACCCGATGGGCCACGACTAACTGCCCTAATGACGTCATTATCCTGACCTGTCACACTTAATCCAACTAACACCTAATGAGTCTGAAATCCGGCAGCATAACGCTGCAATAACAACATATTCCAGGGTAGGCAAGCCGACAAGGCTACCTTTACCCTCAGAATGTACCTGCCTTCTGAGGAGTCACAACTAGCCAACACAATACAACAGGCAAGCCGACAAGGCTGCCACTAGATAATATCATATATACACGGGACACCCCAACACAGAGTATAATAGCATGACTGACCAAAACAGAGTTATAACCCTTACATAAGTACAACCCACAACTGTCTACATACATCTATAAGAAGGACAACGACATATGACGGGACAGGGCCCCGTCGTGCCCCTAAATACCAACATAAGTCTAAAAGAGGTTCGGTACCAAAATGACAAAGCTCTGGATCAAAGGAGCTTCCCAACCTGCTGAGTAGGAACCTAGGCCTGAGGTTCACCAAACTGAAAACATGTACCTGCGGGCATGAAACGCAGCCCCCCGAGGAAAGGGGGTCAGTACGAAATAATGTACTGAGTATGTAAAACATGAAGTTGTAAAAGAGATCATAAGTAGCCAACAGAAAACATGAGATCGGTATAAAAATCAGGATCCAAATCTAACTGTGCCATAAACCATAAAAGTCAGTTGTGCCTTATAAAAATGAGAGTCAAGTCACCTGTCCATATACATATATATACATGTAACGTAACCCGGTCCACTAATGCGGGATTCGGTGGAATCATATCATAACCCGGCCCATGCTGGGACTCGGTAAAGTCATATCTCATCTATGGATCCATCCTACGTAACCCGGCCCTCTAGTGAGGGACTCGGTGAAAAATGCAAGGCTGTGCACGAACATAACCCGGCCCGGGACTCGGTGAGGTGAAGTAATAACACTTAGCACGAGTAGATATCATGAGTAATCATATGCAAGTAAAAATTATCATTTGACTCTCAATAAAATCATTATAATAATGTCATAATAAACTCTTTGCTGAAAAATCATAGGCATTTCTCATAACAATCCTCTTTAGGAATTTAACTGTATAAGAATCAAGTACGTCCGCCGTACTTTCATTAAATCATGCCAAAAGAAAGAAGTAAGGGTTTCACATACCTTTTAGACGAACTAATCCACCCAATATTAGAATATGTCTCGTTAGAGAACTTCAACCTATAATAATGGTAATACGTTCGTTAATTCTATGGTTACTAGCATACTTTATAGCGAATAACGACTTCTTATTCTATAAAAATTCGGGCAGCACTTCCCCCGTTTATACATGTTTCCACAACTTCCAAACGAGGCTAATAACATCAATAACCAAGTACCAATTAAGGGCACAACCAAAACAGCAACAAAGTGGATTTACACACCCACTTCTCATGTAAATTTAGCCTCTTAATCCACATTAAAACAGCCCACAAAAACAGTCCATGTTCCAACAACGAGGGTAGAATGTGAAGATTTTCTACACCTTTCTACACCCTTATTCCTTTAGGACTTACATTAGCAATTACCACACTTAAACATGTATAATGGTAACTAAATTTTCAGCATTATAACACCACAAAACAGTCCCTAAAATAGTCCATATACATCACAACATGTCCAACAATCTCATGCAAGTTCTTGGCCACAACATGTCATAATTCCATAACTCTTATCTTAATTCCTAAAATCCAATTTCGTATTTCAATAATTCCATATAACTAATTCCAACTAAATATCAATGTTTTCTTTCAATTTCATCATGCAATTAGTAACAATAATAACAACAATAACCAATGAATCCAATAACACCGAAATCTGTCCCAAATTGGCAACTAGCCCAAAATGGTCACATGCAACGCTTAAATTCCAATTTTTACTTAACACAAATTCATTACCTTAATTCTAACAACATGCATTCCAATTATATCATAGAAAGAAGAATTTTATACCTCAAATTCGTCCAAAATAGTCCACAATTTTCTGCCCACTGCTTGTCCGAAAATCCCCACTGTTTTCGTATTTCTATCCCTTTCTTGTTCACTTCTTCAACTCCAATTGACATGCAAGTGTTCTACAATGTTAAGCCATCATCCCTACACGTTTTTCTTCCAAAATTTCATCCTAAAAATCTCAAATTTCTAGGCAGATTTTCGGCCAGCAAGGGCTATTTTGCCACTGTTTTTGGTGTTGTTTTGGCTTCCAATTTTTTGTGAAAATGTAGTCTAAGAAGAGGAGATAAAAACCTTAAATTTGGTTATGGGTGGAGGGTGATTTTCGGCTGAGTTTAGAGGAGAGAATGAGAGGAGAGTTTTTTTTTTGTTTAAGTTTAGAAAGAAGACGAAGAGGTAAGTGTAGGTTTATAAAAAAAATCTGATTTTTCCTTTTTAAACTTTGGCCCCCAAGTTCTTCAATTAATAAATCTCAAACCCACTTCTTTTAATTCCCGAGAATTTCATAAGCCTCGTATCCTCAATGTCATAATTTTATAATACAATACTATTCCATAACGGGAATATACAATTATTGCTATAAGTATCCAATGTCACCCTTATTGTGACCAACATCTTTCCGGAATCACATCCTCTTGTACACTAATTTCCGGATTAGCATATATAAATATACTCTATATCCAAGATTCGAATCTTACCTCCTTAATTACGTCCTCTAATTATTGTCTTAAAATTACGAGGTGCAACACAGAAGATGTGGTAAGGATGATGTCATCAACATATAATAATAGGTAAGCCATGTTTGTACCCTTGTTGTAGATGAACATAGAATGATCGGATCTACTGTGTGAAAAACCAATAGATAAGACATAATCGGTGAACCGCTAGTACCATGCTTGAGGAGCATGTTTCAGTCCATAGAGCAATTTCCGCAACAGACACATAATTCGGATGAATAGGGTCCCTAAAACCTATAGGCTGATGCATATATACCATTTCATGAAGATCCCCATGTAAGAATGCATTCTTGACGTCAAGTTGATGAATGGGCCAAGACTTGGATAGAGCAATGTTGAGGACGGTCCGGATGGTTACAAGCTTTATGACCGGGCTGAACATTTCATCACAGTCCACTCCCACCTATTGAGACCTGCCATCACCTACAAGACGACCCTTGTACCTCTCAAAAGAACCATCGGATTTATTTTTATGTCTAAAAATCCACATAGAACGAATAATATTAACATCAGGTGGATGGGGTACTAGGTCCCACATCTTATTATCAATAAGAACATTATATTCATCAATCATTGCGGCTTTCCAATTAAGATCGGACAAGGCATCCTTCGAATTTTGAGGGACGGGGGAAGGGACAAGTGAAACGGATAGGTTAAACAATCGTTTAGGTTTATGAATTCCATGCATGGCATGGGTTTTCATGGTTCTAGAGAGTGTCTCAGGATGCGGGATATGAGGGGGGTATGCTGCGGGACTGCGGGGAAGAGGAGGAATGGCAGGGGTGGCAGGATCGGCTGGCCAATGCTCGATTTATCGAGAGATGGCTGCGGAATCACCCTGAGGTAGGCTATCTGGGCTACCGTCGGCGAAATCGGGTAGGCAGTATGTACCGAACTATCTGAGGTGGGGGCGGGTACCGGGGTCTAAGACGGCGGACTATGTAAATGATGAATTAGAAGAGGGTTCAGGCCATCATCTGGGAAGTCGTAGGAATGTCGAGGTAGCGAGTTTAGGGAGGAAAAGGGGAATTGAGACTCATCAAATAGGACATGGTGTGAAATAATAATTTTACAGCTTGACAAGTCATAGCACTAGTAACCACGATAATTGGTGGGGTAACCAAGAAACACATACGGGAAAGACCGGGGTTGGAGTTTATGAGTGGTCGAATTGAGAGGATAACAAAGACATTCAAAGATACACAAGTATTGGTAGGAGGGGTTCCTACGAAATAGAACTTGAGTAGACGACCGTTGAGCTAGAGACTTGTTTGAGATTATGTTTAGGAGATAGGTGGCCATGGAGAGTGCGTAATGCCATAATTGAGGGCGAATTGAGGTGTGAGCAAGTAGGGCACAAATTAGGTTGTTCATTGTTCAGATTTTCCGTTCAGCCTTACTATTTTGAGAGGAGGTGTGATGGCAGGAAAAATGAAAGGTAAGACCGTTATTGGAGCAAAACTGTTTGAATTGATTATTATTGAATTCCATGTCATTGTCATATTGAAAACATTTGATGCTCTTTCCAAATTGTATTTTTACGAGAGCACTAAATGAGAAAAAAAATGGAGTAGACCTGAGATTTATTGCCAATTGGAAAAGTCCATAGAAAATTAGAATAATCGTCCAAAAATAACACATAATATCGATGGCCAGCCATACTTAAAATAGAGAACGTCCACAAATCACTATATATGATATCGAAAGGTGGTAAAGTGCAATTTGTGGATACAGAAAATGATAATTTAACATGTTTCCCAAAAACGCAGGATTCACATATAAGAGTCCTACAAATATGGTTGCAATTAATAAAATTATTTTTCCTAAGGGAGCGTAAAACAAAATCTTTCGGATGTCCTAATCTAGAGTGCGATAAGGAAGACAGAAGAGCAGCAAATGTTGATGGAACTGAGGTTGGATTGTTGACGGCGTTTGAAATAGGGTAGAGATCTCTGGTGCTGTTACATCTCATTATTCGTCTCTCTGTCGTAAAATCATTCACAGAAAAACCAAAAAGATCAAAGTCAAGGGAAACATTATTATCAGTTGTAAAACGTCGCACATAGATTTGATTCTTAACGAGTTAGGGATAATGATGAATGACCAAAACCGCGAATGAGAATGCCTTGTCCACTACCAACAATAATATTCCAATTTAAATTACTCAAATTGGAATAAGATGAGAGAGTACCTTGTGATGCCGTCATATGAGATGTGGCGCCTATGTCCAAATACCAATTTTTGTCTAGAGCATTGAGTGACATTGTGTTCATAGTTGCCTCAATGTCAGTCAGTGCACAAGTTGAGGGCGGGGGGCCCTATGCTGTGTAGGCCTGTTGGGGACGTGTGTCGAGTATGCCAGGGTGGGACTGTCGGTTCTGAGGTAGAGTCCACTAGGATGTCCGATATGGGCTAGGAGGATAAGCCCATGACGGTGCGGCCCACAACGACTAGGCAGCCCACGACGGAGGCTGCTGCCACTGCCACGGTCACTGCTGGCTATTTCCTGTCGGTGGGGACTGCCCCTTCCCACCGCCATTGTTGCCAGAATTCCATCCACCGCTGCCCTTACTATACTGCCTGCTCCAGCGGTTGTTACGGGTAGATGTGGGCTGATGCGGGTCCTCGGGTCGGCGGTTCTGGTTGACAAAGTTGGAGGCCCTATCGTCAACGAAGGGCCCGATGGTAGTGATAAGGGTGCCATTGGCAATGCTGGACTGAGTGGTATTGCACTTGATTTTCTTGGTTTTCTCGGTTTTCTCAAGAATAAGCTTCTAACGGACCTTATAAAACAGAGGTAACGACGTGCATTGCTGAAGGATGGTGGCAATGCCGTTATAGGATTCGTTCAAGCCTGCAATGAGTTGCATGACCAATCGTTGATTAGTGACTGGTGCACCGACGTTGGAGAGTTAGTTAGCAAGCATATTGAGTTCTTGACAATATACAGACAATATGCACACACGGGGGTATGTTGTGGGATGCTCGTTGTGTTTTGTTGTCGTAGAAAATACTTTCCAAACGTTTCCATGTTTGGTGGGCAGTGGTATCGATCTCAATGATGGTGTGCAACAAATCATTAGAGATTGTGTTGTATATCCACTGGAGGACGGCTACGTCCAAACGAGACCAGAGTGCATCATCAGAAGTCGAAGTAGTGGGTAGGTCTGTGGACTTCGGTGTAAGAGGGATGATGTGGCCGATAACTTCGTAAATACAACAATGGATCTTAAAAAGCTTAGCCCACGAGGAGTATTGACCCTTTTCCATCTCAAGGGTGATAGGGATGAAGTTTTTGATGTTGTTTACTGCAAGTAAGGAATGTAATTTTGTTTTGTCAGCCATGGAAGATGAAATTTAGGAGAAATGAGAGAGAATGGCTGGAAAAAAAACACTAGGGTTCCGTGGGGGTGGCGGTCGAGAGCTATGGTAGGCGGCGGTGGAGGTATTTTTAGGCTACTGATACCATAACGAAATATGTTCTCTTGATTGTGTTCATCAATAATGTACAATATATATAGTAATACAAGAATATTTAAACTAGGTAATTAATCAACCTAATTACAATAGAAATATAATTCTACCTAAAATAGGAGATCTAATTACAATAGAAATATATTTTTACTTAAAATAAGAGATATACAATTAATAAAAAAATATATTATATTAGATTGAAACCAAAAGCACTGGGTACTATCACGCTCTTTGTCCCTTGTTTGCTAATGTTAGGGGGGGGAGTGAATAAGGTCTAATATGTAGAAAAAGAGAACTTTAGGGGAAATGGGATTATTTATTTTTGGATTTATATTATATACATTAGTGTAAGAATATTTTTACATTATTAATATAATTTAATACTATATTATAACAGATTACTTATCATTTATTTTACGTAATCAATTAATGTTGATATTTTTTATACCGCCAGTTAGGAGCAAAGCTAGAGGGATGCAAGGGAGTTCATTCGAACCTCTTTTGGTGGCAAAGATCAAAATTATTTTTTGGGTAAATGTGGAAGAGGAGTCTCGGAGCAACTGTAAAGTTGTCTTCGTGTGACCAATGTGTCACGTGTTCGAGATGAGGAAGCAACCACTAATGGTTGCATTAGGATAGGTTGTCTACGTCACATCTCTTGAGGTGCGGCCCTTCCTCGAACCCTGCTAAAACAGAATGATTTGTGCACCAAGCTTGCCCCGTTAATAAAAATTCTGATTTCACAACTGCCGTCATGAAACTTACTTTATTTTTTATTTTTTATTTTTCTTGGAATGTTGCTCTTAAATTTATGCACATGGGAACAAGGGTGACTAAATAAGGGGTCACTTATGTGGGGAACTATGCTGTGGAAGAAGCAACAAAGGAGTATCCACAAAAGGGCAACTTCCCCCAAATCTTGTCTTAATAATCCCAAGGCATGTTTGAGCCATGTGCCCTTCATGGGTCCTACCTTATTCATACAAACAATCTCAACATTTAGACCTATTTTTTGCCTCTCACTTGTCTCTCCTAGCTGAAATGGTGAGGCAGCTTTTTATTTTCCTTTCCCTCTTGACAAGATTGAAGTGCCTTATTGTCATTATTGTTATTTGTTATGCATCAAATCTTGGATTCATCTTTACATTGTGCTTTGTTTTTCACATTTTATTTGAAATTTATCATCATTATATGGTATTTTCATATGAAGTATTTAAGATGTAGTGGCAGTGTCTCGTCGTCCTATATGATCCTAGTGTTAGATATGAGCTATTTAGCAAATGTTTTCCTCGAAAAATATTTTTATTTTCCTGAAAAATACGTAGTTTTAATATTTATTTTCTGATGTTTGATTAGTAAATAAAAATTATTATCCTAAGACTAAAGAGCAACTATATATAATTTAGACAAATACAATTAGTACAAAAATTGATATTAGCTACGAATTTTATCGCTAAACTATTGCTAAATAGCTCATATCTAACACGATGATCTGATTATCTGCCGCTAATTTATCGCTAAATATAAATAATCAACGACAAATTTCATTGTTTAACTACTGATTTGTTTGTCGCCAACTCCTATTTTGTTTATAATGTATGGGGGCGGAGGTGGAGTGAGTGGTGTAGAGGGGAATGAGGGGTGAGGTTTAGTTGGGGTAGTGGGTGTGGGGGTCGGGGTGCTGGTAGGAGGTTTGGGTGGTGATGGTGATGGTAGGTAGATTAATCTTGAAAATATCATTTATGAAATTTGTTTCCCCTATTTTTACTAGAAAACTCATTTATTTGACTTATAAACTTATTTTTCTACCGAGAATATTTTTAACCAACCAAACATAAAAATATTTAAAAACGTTTTCCAAACAAATATTTCCTTCGTACCAATCACCCCCCAAAGTTCCTATATTTTGAGTCATCAAGGAACAAAAATGAATATCCAAAACTATGCGCTACAATTCATAGAACCTAATTAATATCCTTGGACTATAGCAATTTTAATACATCTTAGGTACGGCATCTTATCATTCTCAAACCTATTTGGTGAGTAGCATTATATTCAGGAAAGAAGTTTTTTTGGGCACGTTCCTCTTTAAGGCGGTCTGATTAAATTGAAATTACTTAACTCGTGGAATGCAAAATTAACGTTAATAAAATTGTGGTCACGTTCCTTTTTTAGGGTGGTGTAATCAAATCGAAGTTACTTGATTCATAGTATTGATATGGAATTAACTTTTACTTATTTGGTCGACTACTAATTCCACAGTTAGAGATCAATTAGGCATTGTTAGTAGCACATCATTAGAAATAGATTAAATATCAACGAACTCTATTTACTTCCTCGTGAATGACTAGATGGAGAAGAACATGGTAATAACCGCTCATCTGATTGATAGATTTGAAAAAAGAGAAAAGAAAGCATCATATAGTGATGATTGCACGAAGAATGAAAAATTATTTCCCCTACACTATATTATGAAAATATTTGTACGTTCATTAGTATTATATAATCTTGTTTTAAAAAAAGGCAGTCCTATGCACTAAGCTTCCGCTATGCGCGGGATCCGGGGAAGAATCGAACCACAAGGGTCTATTATACACAATCTTACTTCACATTTCTGCAAGTGCATGTTTCCACGACTTGAACTCATGACCTCCTAATCACATGACATCAATTTTACCAATTACTTCAAGGCTTTCATTCATTGTATAATCTTGTTTATTCTATGTAATTCAACATGAAAAATTAGACGTCTTTAAGGTGAGTTTTCGTGTTATATGTAAACTCCGCCGCCTTGAATTTTTCCCCACATTTGGACCATTTGCCAATATGACTCAAATTCCAATATTTCAAAAATGGAAATAATTTTTGGTGCGTTAAGTATAGCTTCCAATTTATTTAAGATTGAGGCGTTATTATAATTTTTGTTGTTGCTTTATGCTGACATCCACAGATCCACTGCATGTAGACAGTTAAAGTAATGTTCATTTATTGACAAATTAAATGATGTATCAATCATAGAACTCAGAAATCAGTATTTATCCACTGATGTCAAAAATCCATAATATTAAGTTGATTACTACTGTTTTTTTTTGCTTTTATAACTACCAGTACTCAAGCAGAGATATCAACTCTGAAAGAAAATCTAATTTCGTCCTAAATTTACCTGTTCCTTGGCCAGCTTTACTATTACAAAATTCAGAACTTTAGAAGAACAAAAAAAAAAGGAAAAACGCCAAATTTGTTACTGTACTATTCGATATTGAATAATTTTGTCCTCCGTTAAACTTTTGCTCTGATATTATCTCTGCTATTAGGTAAAAGTTATATTTTTGCTGGTGACTCCTAAAGAAACTAAAACTTGAGAGTAATTTTGCACGTAATGGAAAGTTCAGGGTAGATTTGAAGGTTTTTTTCTCAAAGAATTAGACATGTGGATCCACCCATTTCGTACTAGAACTTTGTTAATTACATGTGTAAATGGACTAAAGGCAGTGATGGATCCAAAGTGTTCCGCAAGGGTTCACGGAAATCGAATAGTTATATATATATATATAATAGATATCTATATGTTTCTTGAATATAAACTCAGTTATTATAGTATATTGTTTTAAGATTATAGTATAATTTATACACTTTAAATTTTGAACAGATAAATTTTTTGACAAAATAGAGTTATTTCAGATATTATACGAGTAAATTTTGACCTTCCCCCTAAGAAAAAATCTGCACACCAAAAAGAAAAGAAAAAGGGAAAGTAAAAAATGATCAGTAGGAAGAAGTGGAAAAGCATAAAATGCAATGAACACAAAACAATTTTTGGAAGTATCGAAAATGACCAAAATAAATTTAACAAACAAAGGCTGCAAGTTGATGGATGTACCATTATTATTTTGCAATATCTATTCATTTTTAACTTTTGCTTTATAAGTTCTTTTTTTTTCTTTCAATTTTTTCAGTCCTACTTTAATGTAAGATTGATAACAAAAAAAGGCTGCAAATTTACGAGCTGCAGATTTTGAGGGCAAAGGTAAGTCCAAGATTAAATTACAAACTTCCTTTTTACTTGATTGATTGGGAAGGGAGCTTTGATATAACAGTAAAATTATTTCATGATTTGTATCATGAATTTGAATTGTAAAATTAATTTTTGATGTTTATGTTATGGTAGACTGTCTACTTAATATGTCTCTTTAAGGTGCGTTTCCTACTTCGAATCATGTATAAACGCGAGATCCTTCTTGCCTGTGTTGAATTGTCCCGCATCAGTAGGTGGGAGGCAATTTGTATTCTTAGGTCTTGATAATTCTTAACTTTTAAGTTAACTTTTGGAGTTGAGTTAGGTTCAAAGTTCATTTTAATATTAGTATCAGAGCTGGCATCAAATATTTGGTTCACCTCTCATGCAATACGTTATCAAAAAAGAAACTCTACGTGCTTGCCTATTACAAACAGAATCAGGTCCGCATGTGAGAGATCGTGTTGAAAATATATAATTAAGTAAATTAAAATGTGCTATCTATAACATCTTAAGATTTTAGATGAGATATTTACAGATTTTAACATGGTATCAGAACAATTCTTTATTTATCATAGTATATGAGCCAGACCTACCCAAATTTTGTTTCACCCGATATTTAGCCCCCATATTATCTTGTTCGCGCTTCAATTGGTATGGGGTATAGGGGGTGTTGAACTATCCGCATTGGTAGGTGGGAGGTAATTTATCTCCTCATATAGTTTTGAAGAATTCTCACCTCTTAACTTAACTTCTGATATTGAATTAGGCTCATAATCAAACTAGAGTGTCCTTTTTATTTACTTGATTGATTATTAATTTTTTGTTGATTAATTTAATCAATAACAATTGGAATTACTTTCTTCGTGACTATTATCTAATTATCACGAACTAAAAATTTATACACTGACATTAAATTTTCACACTATCAGTAAAATTTTATTTTTAATAGCAGGTTAATCACTGATATACCTCGATACTAAGTGATGCTTGTTATAGAGATTTACCAATAAATGATTTGATTGTGTAAATATTTTTTTCATTATTAGTACAACTTAAACTCAATCAGTATCATTTAGTCAAAACCAAGTATGCACGCGTTGGATTATCATCGTATTAATTATTTAGATAATAATATGTCTAACTAGTAAACCTTCTCTAGGATCATGATAAAGCCTTTACTATAGTATCAAACACATAGGAAGAGGACAATCAGAATAATTCTTTTGCAAAATAAAAGAGTACAAATTGTTAGAATATTATGCAATTATATTATTATTATGTATTAATGTAGTATCATTTTATATATGGTAGGTAGTAAATTATTAATTAGAAATATTATGTTAATTAGGTAGAAGATTATTAGGAATTGATTAGGCATGATTGACTCTTCTTAATTACATGTATATGGTGTATATATTGTGCCCTTGAAGGATGAATACATTGAAGAAAATACTTTCAAAGTCGTACATGGTATCAAGAGCTTAAGGAAAGGTATCAAGAGCTTAAGGAAAGATCCAAAATTAGTTTATTTTCTTCCAAATTTTCGGTCATCTTCCTCCCTAGAACCCTAGTTGGCCGAAATTTCTTCATTTTTTTTCTCTCTTACTCCATTATTGATTATCCTTCATCACAACCAATTATGTCTGAAACCAAATCATCCTTTCACCCTGCCCTTGCTGTCTCAAACATCAAAACACATGTTTCCATCAAACTAGAAATGGAAACCGTTCATTATGCGACATGGGCGGAATTGTTCAAAATATGTTGTCGGTCTCACAAAGTTCTTCATCATATAATTCCTCCAAAAGATGGTAAAGAGAAAGACATAACAAACGATGCAAACAAGGAATTGTGGGATACACTTGATGCCACATTCCTTGGTTGGATTTATGCAACAATCTCCACTGACTTGTTGCATATGATAATGGAACCGGATTCCACAGCCATGGCGGCATGGGAACACTTGCGAGATATTTTTCAAGATAACCAAAACTCTCGCGCTGTTACATTGGAACATGAGTTCTCAACCATTGACATGACGGACTTCCCAAATGTATCTACATATTGTCAATGACTCAAAGTGTTGGCCGATCAATTAAGAAACATTGGTTCACCGGTTACTAATAACCGGTTAGTCTTACAACTGGTCGCCGATCTCACCGACGCGTAAAACAGCGTGGGAACTTTAATCTGTCAAAGTAATCCTCTACCACAATTTTATCAAGCAAGGTCCATGCTTGTACTTGAAGAGTTGGTCTTGGTGAAAAAGGCCTCAACTACTTCAAATTCCGCCATGCTTGCCACTCCTTCACATGATGGTAATTTTTTTTACCCTTCTCAATAAAATAAGGGACAAAAAGGATGTCATAACAATAAAAATAAGGATGGAAATTGCGGAAATAACAAAGGTGGAGGCCACCGAAATTCCGATGGCGGTGGTAATGGCGACAACACCAACTCTGGTGGTGGACAGTGGCAGCAACACAGCGGCAACACCAACTCCGGTAGTGGACAGTGGCAGCAACACATCGGCAGGGGTGACGGACAGTGGCAGCAGCCCGGCAGCAGGGGTGGCGGACATTGGCAGCAGCCCAACGGCTGGTAGTGGCCTTGGGCTATACCACCCAGCCCAGCCCAGCGAGCAGTGGGCGAGGTAGTCCCAAAGGCCCACCGCCACCTCAAGAAACAAAGGGGTACTTTCCACTGAATTGGCAGCAGCAACAACAGGCCCAGCGGTCCCATTTCGCTAGGTCTGTTAACACAGGCAGTAACAGTGGGCCTCAGCCGACCCAGTGGCATGAGGCCCATTCAATATGAACTCCGGAGCGACGTCACATATGATGTCCTCTCATGGTAATCTCTCATCCTATTTTAATTTGAGCAATGATAATGGAATAATTGTCGGAAATGGTCATTCAATTCCAATAAAAGGTTATGGTTCTAGCAAATTGTCACCACCAAACCCACCCCTAATTTTAAAGAATGTCCTTCATGCTCCCAAATTAATCAAAAACTTAGTTTCTGTTAGAAAGTTTACAACTGATAATTGGGTATCTGTTCAGTTTGACCCCTTTGGCTTTTCCGTGCATGATTTTCATACGGGGAAACTTCTCATGAGATGTGATAGCAAGGGAGAGCTCTATCCAATAAATCCATCAACACAACAATCCAAGTTTCCTTCTGTTTTTGCAGCCTTGGCACCATCTTTATGGCACCAACATTTGGAACATCCGGGAGAGGCTGTTTTGGCTTCTCTTAAATAAAATAATTTTATTTCTTGTACCAAACACAGACTCTAAATGACCATGGATGATGAATATCATGCTCTCATTACAAATAGGACATGGGATTTAGTACATCGTCCATCTAATGCTAATATAATTCGATCTATGTGGATTTTCAGCCATAAAGAAAAATTTGATGAAACTTTTGAGCGGCATAAAGACGGTCTTGTAGGTGATGGAAAGACACAACAGGTTGGTGTAGATTGCGGGGGAACATTCAGTCCAGTGGTCAAACTTGCAACTATCAGAACAGATCTCAGCCTGTCTCTCTCAAAAGGATGGCCACTTCATCAATTGGATGTCAAAAATACCTTCCTCCATGGACACCTTAATGAGACTGTATACATGCACCAACCGTTGGGATACAGGGATCCTAAATATCCCAACCATGGGTGTTTGCTCAACAAATCATTATATGGCCTCAAGCAGGCCCCCAAGGCTTGGTATAAGCGGTTTGCAGATTTTGTGTCACACATGGGTTTTTCGCACAGCCGTTCAGATAATTCTCTGTTTATCTATCGTCAGGGTAATCATACTGCTTGTCTTCTTCTATATGTGGATGATATTATTCTAACAGCATCTTCAGACTCTCTTCGCAAGAATATCATGTCACAACTAGAGATGGCAGTGGATCATGGACCCGGTCCGGATCCGGTGGATCCAGATCCGTTTTATAGGATATGGATCTTCAAAATTTGGACCCGACGGATCCGGATCGGACCCTGATCCATTTTTGACGGATCAGATCTGGATTTGGATCTTGTATTTGAGATCCGTATCCGACCCGTGGATCCATTTTTTATTAAATATATTCATAACCTAGAATGTAATTTTATAAGTATTTTCTTAAAATTGCTAAGCACATCCTTGCAAGTTTAATTCTCAAAATAATTTTAATTTATCCCCGCGTTAACTCAAAAACCAAAAAATAAAGAGGTAACTTCGATAATAAAATCAATGTTATATTAGTGAATGACTAACATCTCCATAGACAAGTAGTTAAAATTATATTCACTTCATTTGTGAAGATTCCAAGTACATGCAAGTTCTGCATTGTGGAAATACTAGTCAGCATTTTCCACAACTATTATCATTGTCCAACATTTTCAATTAATAGCTCACAATCAAAATGAGACAACGAACAAAATATCTCATATGAACATTTCAAAATTGAAACACAGTAAACTGTTAGCTAAGTAAAAATCGTTTGTTAGTTCAAAAAAAATTCTTAGCAAGGTTACATTCTTAGCAAGATAAAAAAATTTACATGTGGATCCAGATCCGATCCATGGACCCGGTGGATCCGATGGATCCGGATTTGGATCTGATTTTTATGGACCCGACGGATCTGGATTCAGGTATAAAAAACGGATCTGGATCGGATCTAGTAGGATCCGATCCAGATCCGATCCGTTGCCATCCCTAGTCACAACTTAGTTCTGAATTCGCTATGAAAGATCTTGACCCACTCCACTACTTTCTAGGGATTGCTGTGATCCGACATACATGTGGATTATTTCTCTCCCAGAAGAAGTATGCATCAGAAATCGTAGAACGAGCTAGGATGTCTTTCTGCAAACCTTCGACAACTTCGGTCGACACAAAGTCAAAATTGAGTGTCATCTCTAGCAAACCTTTTGATGATCCAACGTTATACCGCAGCCTAGCAGGAGCTTTACAGTATCTCACATTCACCAGAGCGGATATTACCTATGCAGTGCAACAAATGTGTATATTCATGCATAATCCAATGGAGGAACATATGCATGCTCTAAAATGCATTGTACGATATATTCAGGGCACTCTAGAGTATGGATTACATCTATACCCGTCCTCTGTTTCCAAACTTGTTACTTACACTGATGCAGATTGGGCAGGATGATCGGATACAAGACGATCCACCTGCGGGTATTGCGTCTTCCTTGGTGACAATTTAATCTCATGGTCCTAAAAAAGGCAGGCCACGATATCACGCTAAAGTGTTGAAACAGAATATCGTGTTGTGGCCAATGTTGTATCTGACTCATGTTGGATTCGGAACCTGTTACTTGAACTACATTGCCCTATTTCGACTGCAACAATAGTATACTGTGATAATATTAGTGCAATCTACCTCTCAGGGAATCCCATCCACTATCAACGCACTAAACATATTGAGTTAGATATTCATTTTGTACGCGAGAAGGTGGCTCGCGGACAAGTTCGGGTGCTACATGTCCCAACGCATCATCAAATCGCAGATATCTTCACAAAAGGACTTCCGCTGATATTATTTGAAGATTTTAGGGATGGGCCTCAAGATTCACCGCCTCCACGATTATGGGGAGTGTTAGAATATTATGCAATCATATTATTATTTATGTATTAATGTAGTATCAATTTATATATGGTAGGTAGTAAAATGTTAATTAGGAATATTATGTTTAATTAGGTAGAAGATTATTATGAATTGATTAGGAAGATTATGCATGATTGACTCTTCCTAATTACATGTATATGGTGTATATAATGTGCCCTTGAAGGATGAATATATTGAGAAAAATACTTTCAAAGTCTTACACAAATTTCCACTGCAAAATTTTATTTATAGTCCATATATGGGAAAAGAACACAAAATTACAAAATTTGGGAGACAAAATAACAGAAAAATTCAAAGTGTACCAAAATTGATCTAATAATTATTGGGAGGATAATATAATTATGAAAGTGAATGCCGTTATAAACTTGATCCTATAGTAAGACAAATTAAATAATTGGAGATAAATCGCTCTTTTTGTATAGTTTATCTTTTTGTAAAATAAAATCAGAGAATAGACTTTAAAAGTGAGACAAAAATAAGTGAAAATTTTCCAAGAGTACGAAAATTGATCTAATAATTATTGGGATGACCATATAAGTATTAAAAGTGAATGTCGTTATGAAACTTGATCTTATATATGTCAGACAAATTAAATAATTGGAGAAAAAGCTCTCTTTTTGTATAGTTTCTCTTTAAAAATAATTAGAAAAGAGATTTTAAAAAGTGATATTATAAGATTTAATAAAGACAACCAACAATTGAGGCAATAAAAGGATATGCTTAAAGATCTACTAGCAAATCCCATCCCACCATATCACATCTTCAACAAAACACGGATATAGAAAAAACCCCACAATTCACCAAATGAATCAATTGTGTCATTACTATTTATATTTTATTTTGCACTCCAAGGCTCTATTAAGTAAAAAAAATTCTTATTTATTTTTTGAGTTTTAAGTTCAATATACTGACAACAGGTGTAAATATATCTTGCGTGAAGTGGTGTTTCATGACATTGTTTCGTACAACTTATTATTACAATAATTTACTAATTTGTTCACTTTTTCAAATGTTGACACCGTTTACAATTTTTCTTTACGTATTTCATTGATTGACGGTGCACAAAAAAATATATCATCAAGTCATTTACGAGATACCTGTCAGTAATAATCTATATAAATATTAATTAGTACCTTAAGAAAATGGAAATCATCTTCTATAACATGTCAAAATCTTTACACTATCTGTGTAACCTTCTTGTTTAACCCTTTTCTTACGAGTTAAAGTTTTATATACGTCAAGATAATGTTACATATTACAATAGATACATATAACCTAAAAAATAAAGGGGCAACCCGATGCACTAAGCTGGACCGAACCACAAATGTCTATTGTACGCAGCATTATCTCACATTTCTGCAAGAGACTTTTTTTATGGGTTGAAGATACCGATAACCTAATGGTATAGAAATTGTTTATTACTTAAACTTATTTCATTTTCAAGATCCTTAAATCATGCTTACATATTCTATCATTAAAATGTTGATGGGCCACACTAGACCTCAACAAGTAGCAAATTATAGTGAGTGATTTTGGGATATCTTCTTTAAAAAATATTATCATTAATCAAAATCACTGTTAAATGGAAGTTAACATCAGTCACAATCTTTTAAGATAGTCAAAAAAGTTCGTTATATTAACTGTCAACGAATAAATTGAAAAAGCCATTCAATCTAAATTAAATCATTGTTACTTCATTAGGCACTCAACAATTCAAATCAAACCCATTATTGCGCATGAAATCAAAAAAATCTACTAATTATTATTCACAAGTCACAACATGAGCAAGAATCCATAAAGTATACTATTACCGCCCTTGAACTTTTGTTAAAAAAATAATTAAGAGGTACTAAAAATAATTTACTACCACGAGTGTGAAATGATAAAAGTTTATCTATCATTAATAAGAGGTCTCGAGTTTGAACCGCGGGAATGATGTTTCATCCAGGGAGAAGAGTTATAAGAAAATTATTGTGAATAACAAGTCTTCTGATGTCTAATAATAATTAGATCGAGATCAATCAAAAGCATAATATATATATTTCAATTCCATACACATGTGAAAAGCACTATCATTTAACAAATATCAATTTCTAAAATAAATTCAAGATTTAAAAGTACACTGATCAATTTAACCTTGAAAATCTTAAATGGTTAAAGCACTAATGCACTGGATTTCATCAGAACTCTGAAATTAAGCGTGCATGGACAAGAGTAGTACTAGGATGGGTGACCTCTTGGGAAGTACTCGTATTGATCCCGCCTTTCTATCTGTTGCGACTACACTGGATATATTATTGTTCGTTAGATTTAAATATAAAAATGTGTAACCACATGAAAGAGTTAAGAGGATTCAACATATATTACATATACATATAAAAAATTGACTTTATATATAATATATAATTTCTTTACGAATGGATTTAGGATGAACCCTTACTCCCGCTAGATGGTTCAACCCATGGATTCTATTAATAATGAAGTGGGTAACCATCAAACTACAGTAACCAAAATCTACAATTTATACATAAATTGTACAAAAAGTAAGTCATGCTCAAAATTTGACTTTGAACTCTCTTATTACTAAACAATAATTAGTTTTAGGAATAAGTCAAGTTCAATATTATTATTATTCAGGACTCAAATTCACTCAATTGTCACAGTTACTTTTCTGAGTTGTGTTGTCTTGAATAACAATACTAGCTAGTAGTGTTCATCAGATGATATTGGGCGTTTACTGATTCTATTCTTTTGGATGCGCTCTACATTCATCAAGCTCGTAAACTCGCAATTGACTCCAAAATCATTGTTGATTGCTTCAATGAAAATAAAGTAGAGTTCGTCATTTATTGACGGATTTTTTGAGATTTTACTTTCTTAGAATTGAAAAAAAAAGATTGAAATGACTTTTCCAAATTTCACCTATACCTTTCTTTGAGATTAAAACAAAAAATTCTGTTTTTCTTATGAAATGTTTATTATCCGTTGATAGATCTAAAGCTTATGTCGTAGAAGCTGACATCAGAATTTTGTCACTAAAATGAGATGGGATAGTAGAATCCAATATCTTTTGTATGGTTACATCCTTTCTGAAATATGATGGGAAAGTACATTGGGATTTTCTTTTTCAAATTTGTAATGAAAAATGTGTGGAGTACAAGAGTCCAAAGCTAACAAACTTTTACAGAGAAACTTTTTTGGATACTGGTAACTGATATCTGCATGACATTAATTTCTCCATATGTTTTACTATAGTTATGGGGAGTGCATTAAAATCTAACTTGCCTTATCCTTATGGGTGTGTTTGGTACGAAAGAAAATACCCTTCCTTCCCGGTCTCTCCTACAACGTCCATTTCCTCAAGGGACGGAACACGCACACAAACGACTCTATTTGGGTGTGAATTGAGAAAGAGTAGCAGCTAAAAGGTTTTGGTAAAGAAGTAATAGAGGATCTGACATATATTGAAAAGAGGGAAAGCTAAGCTAGCTAACGAAGGGGTTGGGATTCGCCTCGCCCTAGTACACCAGTCAGGAAGAAAGATTTTGTGTTTTTCACCTTTCTGTCAAATCAGAACGAGATCCAATCAGGTCGATCATAATGTTCTTATTTCACATCGCTATAACATTCTCAAGTTAAAGTGTGACTATCTCTATACTAAGTAGCACTCAGAAATTACATGCTAAGATATCTTTACCAATGTCACATAGTATATGCTATTTTGAAAAATAAGTCATTTTCTGGATCATAAGGAGAAAAATAATCCACATTTCTATCGATGTGGGAATTTAATAATCCCTAACGCACGCACGCACGCCGTATATGAAGTGTGGATAATAAAATTAGATGAGGCCCCACTATTGGATAAATCATGTTTGGATGGGCCTTACTCTGAATACCATGATAAGAATGATTTTTGAACCTAACTTAACCCCGAAACCTAACTTAAAATTTTCATTTTGCCCTTATTGGATGATTTATCGCCACATAAATTTATATGACTTATTTTAGTTCATAAGTTTCAAAAGCCTTTATTTTTCTCTTATCATGTCCAATCAACACCTTCATATAAATTGGACGGGCGGATTACGTGAACTAAATGGTCATTTGGCACATTTAACCTTTTTCAAGTTTTTCACCTGATACTTTCTACTCGTTTTGAGATTCGACTAATCCAAATTCGAACTGAAGATTTGCACTTTATAAGGTAAAGCACTTAGTCAATACTATAAAAAATGAAAATAAGTGGCGAACAAATTTTGTAGCTAAATAGCAAAATCTATTACTTTTTACTGTTAGTACTTTTCTTACTTTAATATTTTCATCATAGTTTGCTTTTACTCTTGCAATTGTTTTCAAATATCTACTTAAAAGATGACTTTTTTAGCCGAGGATCGTCTATTGGAAACAATCTCTCTACTCCACAAAGTTAGGGGTAAGGTCTGCGTACAATTCCTGGCCCTACTTATGGACTATATTTAGGTATGTTGTTGTAATCTTATTTGTTGGAATAAGAATAGGAATAAAATTTGTACATAGTATCCTAGATGAAAAAGAATTGGGATGTAATGTCTATAAATAGGGCTCAATGTAATAATGTAGATACACAATTCAATAATATCTTTTCTCCCATAATTTCTCACATGGTGATCTTGGGGAGGAAGTTTATATGGAGCAACCACCTGATTTTGTTGTTCAGGGGGAGTCTGATCTGATGTGTCGATTATGTCGGTCACTTTTATGGTCTGAAACTGTCTCCTCGAGCCTGGTTTGGTAAAATTCAGCACAGTAATTCAAGAGTTTGGCATGACTCGCAGTGAAGCAGATCATTCTGTGATTTTTTGACATTCTGCTCCAGATTTGAGTATTTATTTGGTGGTTTATGTTGATGATATCGTTATAACTGGCAATGATCAAGATGGTATAACTAATTTAAAGCAACATCTCTTTCAGCATTTTCAGACTAAAAATCTCGGAAGACTTTAGTATTAGGTATTGAAGTTGTTCAATCCGTCAGGTGTTGTTATCGCGACGCAAGTATATATTAGACATTCTCGAGGAGACAGGATTGACGGGATGTAGACCCATTGACACTCATATGGATCTGAATGCTAAACTCCTACCAGGACAGGGGGAGCCACTCACTGATCCTGAAAGATATAGGCGGCTGGTTGAAAAGTTGAATTATCTCACAATGACTAGACCTGACATTTCATTTCCTGTGAGTGTTTTAAGTCAGTTTATGAATTCTCTTTGTGATAGTCATTAGGATGCAGTTGTCAGCATCTGCGATATATTAAGTCAATTCCAGGTAAAGGACTATTTTTCAAAGATCGAGGCCATGAGCAGATCATTGGATATACAGACGTTGATTATGCAGGATCATCCTCTGATAGACGTTCTACATCCGAATATTATGTGTTAATAGGAGGTAATTTTGTGTCCTGCAAGAGTAAGAAACAGAGTGTCGTTGCTCGATCTAATGCTGAATCAGAATGTCGAGCAATGACTGTAGCAACTTGTGAGCTGTTTGGATTAAGCAGTTGCTCAGAGAACTAAAATTTGGAAAAATCAGTCAAATGGAACTTGTAAGTGATAACAAAGCGGTCCTTCATGTCACATTAAAATTGGTATTTCGTGAGAGGACTAAGCACATTGAGATTGACTGTCACTTTGTCAGAAAAAATATACTCTTCGGAGATATTGTTACTAAATTTGTGAAGTCGAGTGATCAGCTTGCAAATATTTTCACCAGGTCACTCAATGGTCCTCGTATTAGATATATCTTTAACAAACTCGATGCATATGACTTGTATGCACCAGTTTGAGGGAAAGTGTTAAAATAGGAATAAAAATATAATTTGTATATAGTATCCTACATGAAAAATAATTGAGGTGTAATGTCTATAAATAGAGCTCAAAGTAATAATACAAATACACAATTCAATAATATATTTTCTCTAATAATTTCTCACACTATTTAGCTACAAATTTGCAACAAATCATCACAAAAAATTATTAGATACAAGTGACTTAATAACTAAAGACGGCTCTATCACCGGAGCTCATACTATAAGACCTCTAATTAATGTAAGAAGGTTTCGATAATTCGATCACGCAAAGAACAGTGTGACGACTCCCCAATTGCTACTGTCTGAATGTGGGCTACAGCTACGTCTAATCATGGGAAGGCAAGTGTCATCCAATCATATAACCTATAGTTTTTTTTCTGCTTAATTTGTCCACATCTCTATTATATTGCTATGCCTTTTTTGTGAAGTTACATCAATTCTGATGAAAGCTTTATAGCCTTTCTGCAGGTAAAGTTCAAAAACAGACAACAGGAGAACAAGTTAAAGAGGGGATAGGTTAATAGGTTATTACCCCCTTATTTCCAGCTAGCTATTCTTTCGTTTTTATTGTCCAAAATACGAGACCAACTCACTATCTTGTTGTTAATTGTACACACATTTCTTGCTTTTCTTCACTTCCCATTGATGCCCGTTTTCTACATTTTTTCCCTTTTCCTAACCATATATACTTTTTGTATTTTGGTTTTCCGCCCAGGAAGGGGAGCTAGAAACTCAAGGGATTCATTCGAACATTTTTTTGTTGAAATTGTCTTTCCCTTGTTCAAGAGAAAGCGAGCAAGATTAAAATTAATTTTCATGTATATATAGTAGATGTTGAATTTTCTTATCTTTTTCATGTATTTATTTTTTTATATTTTAATTTCTTTTGTGAAAATTCTGATTTCGTTATGATTTCTGCCAATGTTCTGTAATTACTTTGAGACTGAAATTAATCTGGATTTGAGTCGTGTTAGACCCATTAAAGGAAAGCGCTCATGAAATTGGGCGGGATGACCATTTTTTGACTCAATTATTAGTATTTATCTATTGTTTGAAATGTAAATGAAAAATAACTATTTTTTGTAGAATAATGTAAATCTTTTTGACTGGAGTTCTTTCATTAATACAATATATATATATATATATATATATATGGTGTACAATTGTAATTCTAATGTAATAAGGATCTCTACTTTACATAATTACACTTAAATATTAATTACAGAATATTGCAGAATATACGGTGAGTATATGGAAATATATTCACTATCACACCCCCTTAGTCGGAGCGGGAGGAGGCCGGACGCTGAGACTGAATCTGAAGTCAAGGAACAATTGTCGAGGAAGCCCATTAGTGAAGATATCTACGTACTGATACGAAGAAGGAACATGTAGCACCCTAACGTGACCTATTGCAACCTTCTCGCGAACAAAGTGAATATCCATCTCAATATGCTTGGTTCGCTGATGCTGAACCGGGTTATGAGACAAGTAGATAGCATATATGTTGTCATAGTAAACCAAAAATGTTTTACGTAAGGGACAATGAAGCTCAAGAAGGAGATTTCAGAGCGAACAGAGCTCTGCAACAACGTTCACAACGCCTCGATATTCTGCTTCTGCACTCGAGCGGAAAGCGTGGCTTGTCGTGTGGCAGACCACAAAATAATATTATCCCCCAAAAATACACAATAGCCGGACGTAGAGCGACGGGTGTCCAGACAGCCTGCCCAATCGGCGTCCGTGTAAGAGAGAAACCTAGTCGGTGTGGAGGCATATAGATGTAGTCTGTAGTCAAGAGTGCCCTTAACGTACTGAATGATACGCTTAAGAGCTGAAGAACACTTGCGAGACTTCTATAAAGAGAGAGATCACTGACTGGATCCCCGTTATCTGTGCTGAATTTGGACTTTAGTCGACAGGAGTGGGCATGATCTTGTAATTTGCCATTTTAGCATGATAAACAATTTCCTCTGCATACGTACGCTGACATAAGAACATGGCATATGCTGATTTGATCACGGATATCCCAAAAAAATAACTCAACTTGCCCAAATATGTCATAGCGAATTCGGACTTGAGCAGGGCAATGATCTCGTGTTTCAGTGTATCAAAAGAAGTTGTCATAACAATATCATTCACATATAAAAGAAGGTAAGCCGTGTCAGTACCTCGATAAAAAATAAAAAGTGAATGATCACTCTTGCTGCACACGAACCCGATCTGTAAGATGTATGTAGAAAACCTCTCATACCAAGCCCTTGGAGATAGTGTCGTAGATCCACTGTTTGACGATAACGTCAAGTCATTTCCATGTCGTGTCGTCGACGTCGGGTGGGCGGGAAAAGTTGGTATCAATGTGGTCAAGCACGTTGTGAGCACATGCATGAATTTGGAAAAGTTCAACCCACTACGCATATTGTCCACCCTCTTGATCAAGAATCAACGGGATGAAGTTCTTGATATTGGTTACGGCGAAAGTCGGATGAAAAGTGTTGGGGTTGGAAGAGGGAGAAGGATTTGTGACGTCAGGTGTTGATGAGAAGGAAGCATGAGAAGCTATGTGGGTCGCGGGTGACGTCATGAGGGCTACCGAAAAGTAGGTGAGAAAAAAAGGGGGGTTCGGGATGTATACGAGGTGTATATGGGGCATTATCAGCCGTATACGAGGTGTATATCGGCTTAGGGAGGTTGTATATATACGAGTAGTATATGGCGGCAGAGATGGTATATCAGTCGTATACATGGTGTATATCGGCTGTGTATAAGGTTGTATATGAGTTGTATATATCGACATGGAGGGTATATCAGCCATATACAGCGTGTATATCGGCTGTTTATTGTAGGGTTTGCCGTCGAAAACAAAGAAATAATAGGGGGCGAATAAGGTTTAGAGATTTTTAGCTCTTGATACCATGTAAAATTGTGTAAAAATCTCATTAACTGGAGTTCTTTCATTAATACAATATATAATTGTAAATATAATGAAATAAGAATCTCTACTTTACAAAAATACACTCAAATATTAATTATCCATATATTCACTATCACTTTTTAATGCAAAAAAAATCTATTTGGATTAAAGTACCCCGACATAAAACACAAATGAACTCCAATACAATATGTTGAAGTTAGAAATGTTTACACGTGAAACTCCAAGACATTGTGTTGGAGTTCAAAACTTTGAAATGCCAGCACTTCGTGCTCCATTTGCAATTTTGAAAGGTAAAATTCCAACATGGTAATTTTGATACTTCACCTATATTTAGCTATATGTGTTTTTGAAATTTCGAGTTTAATCAAACATATTGACATAAAAATATGACAAGGAGTAGCTCTTTTATAAGATGACATTATGTAATGCTTCATCTGTTTTAATATATATGACACACTTTTCTTTTTAGTTAATCCAAAAAAAATGACACATATTTTTATTTGACAATTATTTAAATTTAAATTTTATTTTCGTTTAACGAGATAATTTATAACCACATAAATATTTAGACCGTACGATTCTAAACTCTTTCTTTGTTTCTTATACTCTATGTCATATCAAACTACATCATATAAATTGGTTAGCAAATTATTAATTGAACGAGAGCATGCAAACAATCCATGATTAGTTTTAGTTGTAAGCCTTAAAAGATGTAATTAAATCAAAAGATTGGATTATTTTGTTTTAAACTTGATTGACAAGGGTAGAAATGGAAAGCAAAAAAACCACAAAAAATCACATACTTCAATAAAGTGTAAAAGATTAAATTGTCAGGCTGGTTTGTTAAGTACACAAAGATAACAAACTCTGCTACTGCCAGTTAGAGAATCTTCACGGACCAATCCGTACTTTTTTTGGAACCTCTCGTCATATTTAAAATATTAATTTCTTTCACTGTTTTTGCTCAGAAACCCTCGTGAATCGAGGCCTTTGTTTTTCTTGCTTTTTCAGTTAAACCCCTCATATTTTATTAATGTTTCACAGCCACCTATAGCTGTTTTATATATAATAATTCAGAATTTACAATCAAATTAATTCAAATTCATTAAGGATAACATATTTTAGTTGCGTATGACAGAAAAAAATTACTCTTTATTCAACTGGTTAAAAAAAATATTTCTATATTTAAAAATAATTTAGTTATAAATTTTTATTTTATTCTTAGTGAGATGATTTATAACAACAAAAATATGTATGATTTATTGTAAATAATTTAAAAGTCTTTTATTCTTTCTTAAATTGTGTATCCAATCAAACTGCAACACATAAATTAGAAAAAGGGAGTAATGACACTAGTCGTTACTCCTATTATAGTGATTTATTAATTAATTCTCTTTTTCAGATACTAATATAACTTTATGAAAAATCATCCGTACCTCACTACTTAGATTAAGGTGAAGGAATGTCATTCATCTAACATATAGTATTGGAGTTCATTCATCTAACTTTAATTATTTATAAATAAAAATAATTATTTATAAATAAAAATGCTCCATTTCATGATAGTATATGTTTTGTCCCTTTAATACCAACCTTGTCTTCTCATCTCTTTTCCCAACGGTCATGCCTTCTTCTAAATTGTTACAATTAAAATAATTATTGATTTGTGTTGACCCCACGAAAGAAATTGTGTTAACCTTTTTTTAGGTTAAAAGTTTAAGTCTAGATATTCAATGAGTATATTATTTATTTATATCAATCTACAACACATGAGCCTTATAATTTTTATCATGATTAAGATGTGGAAATATTTTGTTAATGAAATGACAGTGATATTTAAATTTAAAATCTCGATGATGATGATGTTGAATTATATGATTTACCTCTTGGAAAATATCTAATTTGTTAGGGGAGTGACACACTTTTATTTGTTTTAGGTTTTCAGCAAAAAATAGAAGTATGTAATCAATGTTATTTCGCTGTGTGAATACAGATTATTATCATGATAATAATTGAAATACTTAAAAATTAATTAATGCAATTGCTAAAGATATCCTCCATATCAAGATATGTAATAGCAACGTAATTGTAGAAGATAGAAGTTTTGTAAGCATTTTTTAGATACTTGTAAAATTTCTCTCATATTTTTGGGAGAAGTTAAAGTTACCTAATTATGTAAAAGTTAAGTATTGCATTGTTGAAAAATATCTTCCACCTCAAGATCCTCATATCATTTAGCTATCTGAAAATAGAAATTATTATCTCTAAGCATCTTTTTAGATACTTGTAAAATTTGGGTAAATTTCACATATAGCCACTTTTTTAAGCCTACGTAAATAAGAAATAACCAATATTATGAAGTTTTCTACATATGACACTCCATGATGATGACTAATTTTTAAAGACATGAATGGAAAATGGACAATGGGCGTACATGACCTAATAAGGTCCTGTGAGCTATTTCCACGTAAAATCTAGGTACAATAAGCGGAAGCAAAAGGAAAGTTCTATTCGAGAGAACCGAATGTACGCAGATGTGAAGCTACAATCAACAAAGGGTTGTCTTAAACACCTTTTACTAAAACCTTATATAGAATATATATATATAATAGCTTCGCCATTAGATTTATGGTTGAACTTTATATAACATAGTAATATGTAAACATGAATACAAAGTTTGTAATTTTATGTCCTCATATAATGGTGTCAATGTTTTGACATTTGTCTTTTGAATTGACAGAATAGCAAGTTGGCAAAGAGCAACAACGACATTTCAGAAAGCTCAGGTGGTAAAGGATATATACATGAGAATGTGCACTTACTCATTGGAAGAAGAGAAAAAAGAAGAAAAAAATAAAATTAAAGGTAAAGTTTATATACCATATATAGTAAGATCTGATATTAAAGAGGGTGTAACTAAATATTAAGCCCACTAATAAACTAGCACTTATATTTAAGTGTAAACTCAAAGAATGTTAAGCTGACAAAGATAATTTTGATTCCTCTCAAGGGTTTTATGTGGAGTGACACCTACTTCTATTATCAACGTATAGACAACCATTAATTAAACAATAAACTATTTGCAGGAGAACACTTCCACTTTTTTTTTTATATATAATCATCTTTATTCGGAACACATTGGCTCAACGAGTCTAGATTCGTGGCGCGTAAAGCTCATTAAAGTTCCCTATTAGAGATTTTTTCATTTCCCAAGATTGGAACCCGAGCTTCTGATTAAATGTGGAAAACTCATATCCATCTCACCACATCCCTCGGTGGTCACACACTTCCACTTAAGCTCTTTGCCAAAATTCAATTCTGTGCTCTCAAATTAACACATTCTTTTTCTTTAGCCTCTTCTTCCAATTGACAGATTCATATATATATATATATATATGTTAGACATATATCTTAAAATACATTATCTCGATTTAATTAGTACAACTACTCACAATATCTAAATTCTCGATCCGCCATGACACTTCTCCACTAACAAACTAATAAAAAGAGATTAAAAATGATCTTTATTGGGCCTCAAAATCTATGGAATGACAATCTAATCTATAGTAGTAATCATAAAAAGCAAATCCAATAAGCCACCCCCACCCCCACCCCCCACCCCCACTCCCTAAAATGAGGATTGCAAGAAAGAATGAGGAAAAGGCAATGAACTTTTAGATTTCACTACTACAACCTCACTAGTAAGTGTTGCTGCAAAGAAAAGTACATTTGCTTGCTATCCTCCTCTTTCTGCCTCTCTATTTCTGACCTTAACCACATGCCACTATGCCCCAACATGTCCTGTTACAAAGCACTCCCCCCCCCCCCCCTTACTTTTTTCATATATTTATTTTTCTCGTGGATCTAATGCGTGTTCATCTGAACCCATTGTTTTTCTACTCATAATATGTATATATATGCGGAAAAAGAAAGAGTTAATGCATACATATAATAAAGTTACACTCATTTTGGATCAAGTGGCTAGAGATTGATTTAACGACGGATGATATCGACTATATATCATAATTTTGGGGGCAAAGATATGAAATAACCGATAGGTTCCACTGCTTAAGCAATTAAAATACATATTTTATATTTAATATTACGAATATTGTCCCATCGGTTATTTAACCGTCTTTTCCCGCTGATTGTTAGAAAAAATTGATGGGTGTTTTATTTAACTAATCAATAGTAATTATCGAATGTTCTCCATTAATTTTTTTACAAAAAACACGTGTTTTTAATAATGTCGTGTGTACTAAGTTCTTAATTCTAGATCTCCATCACATCTCATGATCATGCTATACCCTTCACGATACCATAAGAGGATCCTTGTTGGCTTCTTGAAATTCCATATCATCCATGATAGTCCATGTGACACTTGTGAACTCACAAATTTATTATTCCAAGAGCTCTCTATGTCCCTTTCACTATTACGTATGCACCTGCATTGTGCCATCTTAAATATGATCGAAAGGATCTTTTAATCTGTCAAAACGTCGGATTTCTAAATTTTCGTAAGGCCTCCTGAAATTTCTTCCAGAGCCTGTTGAATAATCAAGAATATAACACTAATTAGCTTATGCATGTGATTTTTAGTTTCTACTAATTTTTTGGTTTTGACACTGAAAGAAATAATCCCCTTGATTATTTTCATTAATTAATAGGCTATTTATACAAGTTACATATTTCTATAATAGGAAAAATCCTTTTCCTATTCTACTTCTAAATCCTTATTCTACCATAATTCTAACTCTACAATTATGGTAGGTGTATAATACTAATTAAGGTACCTTTTTATTACATATACTACAAATATATATACCATATATACACTTATTGTATTGTTCCAATCTGGCCGAGAATGCAAACCCACCACTGGTGGGCCTTGCTTTGGCCGATCTTGAAATTTCTTTGTTGCCTTTGGTACAGTGGCCAGATCGCTTTTAGTCCTTCAATATACATGTGATATACCCTGATGTATATTCAGTGTATATCACATGTATATTGCGTCATTTAACACACCCCCGCAGTCATAGCGGGCGGTTTTCGAACGCTGAGACTGTCCCTAAAATCTTCAAAGAGAACCGCTGGTAGACCCTTTGTAAAGATGTCTGCAATTTGATAACGAGAAGGGACATGACATACACGAACTTGACCTTTTGCAACCTTTTCACGGACAAAGTGAATGTCCATTTCGATATGCTTGGTGCACTGGTGTTGAACTGGGTTACCTGAAAGGTAGATGACACTAATGTTATCGCAATATACCAAGGTTGCCTTCTGAATGGGACAATGAAGCTCCAAAAGCAAATTACGTAGCCAACATGACTCGGAGACCACATTCGCTACCCCTCGATATTCTGCCTCTGCACTGGAGCGTGACAGAGTGGCTTGACGTTTTGCCGACCATGAGACCAAGTTGTTGCCAAGGAACATACAGTAGCCAGAAGTCGACCGTCTGGTGTCGGGACAACCACCCCAATCCGCATCCGTGTAAGAAACAAGTGTGGATGTAGATGAAGGATACAAGTGCAACCCATAGTCCAGTGTCCCCTGAATATATCGAATGATGCGTTTGATTGCATTCATGTGCTCAACCCTGGGATCATGCATGAATAAACACACCTGCTGAACCGCATATGTAATATCCGGTCTGGTAAAGGTAAGATACTGGAGGGCCTCTGCAAGACTGCGATAGCGGGTCGGGTCCTCGTATGGTGCACCTGCTGTGGCACTCAGCTTTGGGTTTGCATCAACCGGTGTGGAAGTGGACTTACAGGATGACATCCCAACCCTCTCTATGATCTCAGCAGCATACTTCCGTTGAGACAGAAACAAGCCACCTGAATGACGTTTGACGGCAATCCCCAAAAAATAACTCAACGGCCCTAAGTCCTTCATAGCAAATTCAGAACTGAGCATGACCATGATAGACTGACGCAAAGCATCGGAGGAGGCAGTCAAGATGATATCATCCACATATAATGTAATATAGGCCAATGACGAACCACTACGGTAGATGAACAAAGAATTGTCTAACTGCTGTGTGTGAACCCAATAGTCGAAACAAAATCGACAAATCGTGTATACCAGGCACGTGGGACCGCTTAAGCCCATATAATGACTTCTTCAACAAATGGACATGATGAGGTCGGTTGGAATCCCTGAAACCCAACGGTGATGCATATAGATCAAGCTTCCTTGATATCTCCATGAAGAAAAGCATTCTTGACATCTAAGCGATGAATCGGCCAAGTCTTTGAAAGAGCCAAGCTAAGTGCAGTCACGAATGGTAGCGGTTTGACCACCGGACTAAACGTCTCACCACAATCAATACCAACTCTTTGAGTCTTACCATCACCAACAAGTCGCGCCTTATGCCGAGCAAAGGACCCATCTGAATTCTCCTTATGAGCAAAAATCCACATAGACTGATAATATTAATACCATATGGGCGGGCACCAACTCCCACGTCTTATTATCAATAAGAGCATTATATTCATCACCATAGCAATTTTCCAATTAGGGTCATTTAATGCGGACACGGATTGCGGGGCAAGGGGATTTAGAGACATCGAATGTAAATTAAAATGTCGTTTAGGTGTAAAAATACCCGCCGACTACGAGTGACCGGTCTATGACTCGAGGAAGAAGTGATGGAATTTTGGGAATTTTTACGGGCTCGGGGCGGCCTTTGCACGCCCAAATCGGTACAAGTGGAATCGATTACGGAGCACTTCGAGGTGGGGTGGTTCTGGACCAATTCGATGTTAGGGCTGGACTAGCCCAATAGCCGAACTGCTCCAATCGGGCCGAACAAAGCAGGGGCGACAGATCTTGTGGGACCAACGGCAAGGCCATTGGAGGATTTTGGGCACGGGAGTTGTCCGAAAAATTCCGAATAATATACGGGGATATTTGGTCATCCAAAAAATTATACGACTTAGGCTCGGGAGTATGAACTTTCGTAAAAGGGAATTGGGTTTCATCAAAAATGACATGACGATTTATAATGATTTTCTTGGAGGATAAATCAAAACACTTATAACCACGATGATTCGACGGATAACCCAAAAATACACACGGAGTAGACCGAGCCTGAAGTTTGTTAATTGTGGTGGATGGGAATAACGGATAACACAAGCACCCAAAAATTCGAAGATGAGAATAAGACGGGTTTTTATTATATAAGATTTTGAGAGGGGAAGAATATGTCAGACCTTTAGATGAAATTATGTTAAGAAGGTAAGTGGCCATTTGTAGAGCATGATGCCAAAAATACGGAGGTATGGAGGCATGGATTAGGAGAGTTCGGACAATGTTATTTATGGAACGAATTTTGCGTTCGGCTTTCCCATTTTGTGAAGATGTATGAGGACATGAAAACCGAAAATTTATCCCATGAGTAGCACAAAATTCTCGAAACTCCCTATTGTCATACTCCTTCCCATTATCACATTGAATATTTTTTATTTCTCTTTCGAATTGAGTACGAATGAACGCTCTAAATTTTATGAAGACGGAAAACACTTGTGATTTATTCGCAATTGGAAACGTCCACAAAAATCTAGAATAATCATCTAAGAAGAGAACATAATAACGATGACCCATTGAACTAAGAACAGGAGGTGTCCATAAGTCGCTATGAATAATGTCAAATGGCATAGAAGTATGAGAATTGGAGTCTACAAATGGCAACTTAACAATTTTTCCTAATGAACAAGACTGACAAATTGGAGTACGATTCGTACCCTTACAAGAAATAAAGCTATTTTTATCTAAAACTGATAAAATAGAAGATCCCGGATGACCCAAACGAGCATGCCACATGGAAGGCGAGATGGCTGCAAAAGCTTATGGCACGGCTGGACTCGATGGACTGAAACCGGGCATGATAGGATATAGATCCCCCCTACTATCACACCTCATGAGATGACTCCCCGTCTTGAAATCCTTCACAGAGAAACCGAAAGGATCAAATTCAACAGAAACAGAATTGTCATTTGTGAATTTACGGACAGACACTAAATTTTTAATCAATTTAGGAGCATGTAAAGTATTTTTCAAGAGGAGTGGTGGATTGGGGGGAGACAACGTTTTCTGACCATACCCTAGAATTGGAATAGAACTGCCATTACCAATGATTATCCCCCGAGGGGTGCTCAAATTGGAATAAGATGAGAGAGTACCTGAGTCGGAAGTCATGTGAGTAGTGGCCCCGGTGTCCATGTACCAATTTTGGTCCGGTTGAGTTAATCCCAACGTGTGCATCGCGGCCTCGATATCGGTCTGAGTAGGGCCTGCTGCATGATGGGCTTGCGGAGGTCGGGGCCCAAGAACTCCTGGCCGTGCTGGACCTGGCCCGTAACTGCTACCACTGCCGCTGTTGGGCCATTGGGCCTGGATTGTTGGCCAGCCCACTGGCCGCTGGAATTTCCTGCTGCCTGCTGGTATGGGCTGCTGGCCCACGGTCCACTGCCACTGCTCCACTGCCATGGGCCCCACTGCTGGGCCCATGGGGGTGGTGGGCCACTGTTCATTGGATGGGACCCACCGAGGTTTTGCTGACTACCGGAACCTCCACCATTACCACCGCGTTTGCCCCCGCGGTTTTTGTTATTATTCTTACGATTATTCTTGCCGCCACCATTATTATGGTTTTGGCCCGAATTATTAACAAAAACTGACGGATTAGGAGAGGACGCCATCATGACAACTGGACTTGCTCGCGTAGGCGCCTTTCTAGCCAAACCGGCTTCTTCTAACGTAAGCATGGAGCGGGCTTGATGGAAGTCGGGAAGAGGGTTGCTTTGGCGAAGGAGAGTGCCAACACCATTATAGGCCTCCGAAAGACCGGCAACCAACTGTAGAACTAGACGATTATTTGTTACTGGTGCGCCAACGTTACGGAGTTGATCCGCCAATTCCTTTAGTTTCTTGCAATATGCGTAAACGTTGAAATACGCCCATTCGAGCGAGAGAGAATTCACTGCCGAGTGTGACGATACGGGAATGTTGGTTGTCTTGGAATATGTCACGCAATCTATTCCATGCAGCCATAGCCGTGGTATCGGGCTCCATAATCGTCTGTAGAAGGTCCACCAAATAGTGGCGTATATCCACCGAAGAACGGTAGCATCAAGTGTAATCCATACCTCATTATCCTCCACGGGAAGGGGTCTAGCGGGAGGAATTATGTGATGAAGAACTTGATAAGAGATAGCGTGAATTTTAAACAACTCCGCCACAATGCATATTGAACGTTTTCCATCTCAAGGACAATTGGGACACTGAGCTTGATATTGGAAACCGTGAGGGCAGTGGTGAAAATTGTTCTTAGACATATTTGAAAGAACAAAGAAGGAGGATAAATTTAAGAGAGGTTTTGAGAGCGGAAGGCGAGATATTTGGAGAGAAAACCCGAGGGAGGGGGGGGTTCTCGGCCAAAGAGGAGGCAAAAGTTTGAGAGAAGAAAACTTTTGTTTAGACCTAGTCTCTTGATACCATGAAAGAAATAATCTCCTTGATTATTTTCATTAATTGAAAGGCTATTTATACAAGTTACATATTTCTATAATAGGAAAAATCCTTTTCCTATTCTACTTCTAAATCCTTATTCTACCATAATTCTAACTCTACAATTATGGTAGGTGTATAATACTAATTAAGGTATCCTTTTTATTACAATATACTACAAATATATATACCATATATACACTTATTGTATTGTTCCAATCTGGCCGAGAATGCACGACCATCATTGGGCCGGGCCTTGCTTTGGCCGATCTTGAGTCATTGGTCGTGCCTTGGTCAGTGGCCCAAATTTGCCAGACTGCTTAGTCCTTCAATATACATGTGATATACCCTGATGTATATTCAGTGTATATCACATGTATATTGCGTCATTTAATAGACACGTTACAAGTTTGTTTATTAATTTATTTGATATTTTACAAGTGATTCATGGATGTAGATACATGTAAGAAGACAGATGGATCTTGAATAGCCAATTCACAAAAGAGAACCAAAACAGTAGGGACAAAGGCAAAGGGTAACCATACAAGATAATAGTAAGTAGAAGATGAATCTTTAAAAGATGTATGAGAAAATTTTGGTGAATTCACTTTGTGGATCACCAATATATATAGCAAGTTTTTTAGTTTTCTATCTGGTGTTCGGTATTAGTACTGAAGGCTAATTAAATTAGGATTCGTGTTGGGTAATCTTATATTGGAGAGTAAAGAGCTCCCTAACAAAAATAGTTTCATAATCCGGGTTCGAACCCGAAAATTCTAATTAAGAATAAAGAAGTATTTACCGATCCATCGCAAGAATTGTGTGCTATATAACAATTTTGAAACATGTATATAGTAGCAAACAACCACCCACCGACAATGAAAGTTACTAATTGTTGCCTTCAACTCCACCCCAAAAACTAAAAATGGGCACATTATTTTCAAATGGGCCAAGAATATTATTTTTTTGTAGTAGTGTACTTTTGAGGCCACACCTCTCCATCTAGTTTTTGAACATGCTGGTGAAGTAACAAACCAGCTTTTGCACACCCACTTTTGGGTTGGAATGATGGGGATGGCCTAGTGGGCGATGCACAGTATATTCAGTCCATTAAAGAAGTGGGGGCAGAGGTGGGTCATTTGCACAAATGGCCTTTTTTCAGTCCACTATTAAATTGTGTCCCTGTTAGTTCAGTAGACTAAATTTATCCTAAAATAAAACCTTATATGATTACTTTTAGAGGTGAAATTTAGTTCATTAAAATAAAAACCTTATTGTATCATTATTTAAATTTTGGCCTAAAAAGAGGCCATACATTGAATTTACGAGTATGGCTAGGGTGTCGCATTTGCACAAATGAAACCATTAAATTCTATCTCCTTTAGTTCAGTGGACTAAATTTATCGTGACAGACCAATTTATATGATTACTTTTAAAAACGAAATTTAGCCCACTGAATTAACGGCCACATAAATATAAGGAATGTCCTAAAAAAAAAGGGTCAACTAGTGTTAGTATGGGGTAGTGTGGGGTGGGGAAGTTGGGGAATGGGCTTCATCTTTGGTTGTGGTTTGAACAGACATGGATAGAGACACATCTATTGGCACTAAGTTGATAAGGTGAACAAGGGTGCACCCCAACTACTTAAATGGATCATTTGTTATCTTCTGAATTTTGTTTTAATGTTTAAACTTGGACTAGACAAATAAACCAGACATCTCCCTTTAACTAGTGTCTCATTGTTTTCATATAAGTTTGTTTAAAGATTGAGAAAAAAGGAAAACAGTGGTGAAAGTATGGTATTATCAATCAGGGGATGCAACCATTGTCTTCAACTCGACTTATATATAATTGATAATTTTAAGGAAAATCATATATATTTGTATGTGTGCGTGCGCTAATGGCATAGTTTGAAACCTTTTTCACAGTGTAATAATGGGTGCAATGATACTATATCCGAATAATTTAAAATTCTAAACCCGCCTCTTAGTGTCAAGATGTCATGGTGGCTATTACCTCTGTCATTTCATTTGATCAACAAATATAGCATTTAAGAAAGAAAGGCTTTTGACACATAGTTGAAATTGCATCAAGTATCTTTTGATATTTAGTGATTTTCAACATGTCATATACAACTAAACTTTTAGGATTAACCAATAAAAAGGTACCAATTTTTTCATAATAGACCAAAAAGAAGAGAATTGAGTACACATCACTTGATCAGAAGAAGAGTTTATGAGTGGGCTTTTCCAAAGGTGTCCCACAATAGAGGCCCAAACAAAATGAAGCCCATGTCTAAAGACTATTTGTCTTTCTAAGTTGTTGAAATGTTAACTTCAAAGGAACAGGTTCTTGATTGATGTTCAATTCTAGCTTTTCAAAGGAACAGGTTCTAAGTTGGCAACTCATGAAGGAACCATAAGCATGCTTTGTCTTTCTGCTCCCTTAGTTTTGGACCTTTGTGGGACAAATTTACTAACCGCGCGGGTCTAATTTCAAAAGAAATACAAAGGACACAAAAGTAGTCGCCGGGTGATAATAACACTAAGGGGCCGTTTGGATGCTAGTTAGGAAGTAGATTGTTCATGTATTTAAAATCAGCATAACTATACCTTGTTTGGTCACCGATTTACGATCTCGCATATCTAGTACATGTATAAGTTATTAGGGAATCTGTGTGTTATTTTATGAAGAGTAAACGATGGAATAACTAATACATGAATAACTAAACCCCACATAACTAACCCTTACATTATTAATACCTACATAACTCTAACCAGCAACTATACGATCCCTAATTTTTTTGGCAAGAAAGTTGGCTAGATTATTTTTAACTGTAGAGTTTATGGGCCCCATGTTCGAACTTCAATCCACTGATCTAGTTCTGAAAAAGTTGCCAAGGTCTAAACACAAGACCACAATTTGTGCACACTGATAGTGATGTGAAACTCCAGGGTTCTAAAATTTAGCTTCACGTTCAGGGAACTGAGGATAAAGTCATACAATATGACCAGTGAGGATACTTTTGTAAAAAAATAAATTAGATTCATGCTTAGTTCATATAGTAGGAAACTGACGCTTGGATGCATGTATTATTTTATTCATGAAATAGAAAAAAATAAGTCCAGAAATAAATTATTGGTATATATATTAGACTAAGGTACATGCTGGAAAAAGTTACAAGTACCTAGACAATAGAATCATTTTATGTAAGCCAAGTTGGGGCCAACATTTAGGTCTCCTTGGAGCACCCCATTTCATTTGCTCCTTATTTGCCTCTTAAGGATTTCTTTTCCCACTTATAATATTTCCTTCTCACTATCTGTTTAGACTCTTCAAGTTAGGTTAGATCATCATCCATCGAATCAATTTCCATCTCTCCTGCACAAAGTATAAGGTATGTGCTGTTCTGCTTCTTGTTATTTACCATATCGGAATGAATACTCTCAGGTTCACCTATGGAAAACTTGTTATAACTTTGCCGTATTACGAGCAAAATAAGGTAACATACATGAAATGACTAGCTACTAGTCTGTTGATGAACAATTGAGAACTGAAATCAATGCTTATTATTTTTTCTAAAAAAATCTAACGTACTTTTCTGAAATGAATTTCTCCCCTTAAACAGTAAGTCTATTTAATACGTTCCCACTATTCATTATAGCAAACATTAGGATTAAGCACAAGCCAAATGAGATAAAAAAAATTGTCGAATATGTAGGCAAGTAATATTATAACAAGCTCAAACAGAGCCTTGACAAAGTGCCTGATTACATCAGGATCAGAATATAACACTATCTAGCCTAATAAACCACAGCCTCATAGCCGCAGACAAACATATCTAGTAACCAATCTATAATACTAGGAAGCAGCAAACAAATCATCAAACGACAAAAGACGAAAGTCCTAATACAGAAAATTGAAGGACTAGGAATATAGAAAGGTGCAAGGGTGGAACTGGTCAACTCAGCTATGCATTCTATTCAAATGCTTCATCATCGTCATCTGGAAGTGGCTGAGCAGCGGCTTGCAACAGCTCTTGTTCATGCCTGAATATATAGAGTATGGAGTATATGGTTAAAACTCACAAAATTTCAAGCACAAGACACCTTTCACATCTCAGATAAGTAAGCAACAGGCTCAACTTGCATGATCTAAAATAAATTTTAAGATGCGAGGGTTAGTCAAGACCAAAATCATCTAGTCCAACTCCGAAATAAAAAAAGATGCAAGAGTCCAACTCCAAAATAAATAAAGATGCAAGAGTATCTATAAATGCCTCAACTCTGATATACATATTTAGAAGCAGAGAAAATCTGTATTCTTGTCTGATATTTTCACTTAATTGTATGGAATATGCATATAGAACTTCGATATGAGCAGGTACAAGAGATCTTACATTTGCTGTGCAGCCAAGTCAATTTGTACTTCTGGGGGAGCAAGTGCAGGTGATTCCACAAAGTGAAGATTAGCATCCCTAAAAGTAGGAGAATAAATTAGGTTTGATACACCTACAGTATATAGACTCGAGCAAACATGAAATAGTTTTATTTGTAGCATTACCCAGCAAGCTTTCTAGCAAGGTAGAGATAAGGCTTCTCAAAGTTGTAATTACTCTTTGCCGAGATCTCATAGTATTGCAAATTTTTCTTCCTGTGGAAGGTAACTTGCTTTGCCTTAACCTGCCTGTTCTTGACATCAACTTTGTTTCCACACAGAACAATGGGGATGTTTTCACAAACCCTGGAAGAAGCAATGGAAAAGCCATTTCAGATTCAATTGCATATCATCAATTATAAGTTAAAGAGTATAATGATGGCAGCCTATGAAGAGTTTCTCACCTGCAAAGATCTCTATGCCACGTAGGAACATTCTTGTAGGTCAGACGGGCTGTAACATCAAACATGATAATTGCACATTGCCCATGAATGCTGCACATATAATGTAGACAAATATGAGGAGCCAAAATACAATCTCCAAAAGCTTCAAGCAAGATAACATGGCAACACAGTCATCCAAGTGCTTGACATCAAAAAGGCATAGCAAGATACACGTTCAAATGTTATATCTGAGCTCAAAAGAGATGAAAGTGTGAGCACAATTCCGGTCTCCTCAGATATGATAACCTGAGATACAAGACCACTGTAGAAATACCGATAATAACAGCACATGTTATCAGCTATTCATCACAATCAAAACAAACCAGCATACAGTATTTCAAATGATTCTGCCAGTCCTTGATAGCACAACTACCATAAACCGCTCAGCCAATGGACTGAGGATTTGATAGTAAAAGCTTTTTAATCAGAAATAACATACATCAAGCAGCAGAGCCTAGTGGAACCTAAAGGATTTTAAATGTCTAGAATCACTTACTAGTAACCATCTCGGAGACCTCCAAACTTCTCTTGTCCAGCTGTATCCCAGCAATAAAAGCGAATTTTCCCACAATTTGTGAAGAAGTCTAATGGGTGAACCTCCACACCGATAGTGGCTGTATGAAAACAAAATTTAATAAATAATCAACTCATAAGAAACCAAGGAAATAAGGAATAAAGCAAGCCTGTTTTGAAACCCAAGATAATACCCAGAGTACAAAACCACAATTTATGCTATCCGTTTAAGAAATAAAAAAACTTACGTTCATATTTCTTCTCGAACTCACCAGTGAGATGCCTTTTGACAAAAGTTGTCTTACCTGGAGAAAAGTAACAATTACAATAGGAATCATTAGAATAATCTAATAAAAGGAAGCAAGCCACTAATGTCAATGAAACATTCACTTCGATCCAAAGATCAGATTGGCTACAACAAATAGCAATTATCCCATAAACTTTCAGTGTACACTCAGACATGATTAATTAACTTTTTGAAATAATTTTCATATTAAAGAATTATTACAAATCAAAATTTCTTATAGTTCATAATGTTTTTCATATGTTTGGAGAAATCAAAACAAAAAAAATTTATCTGTTTGACATCAAAATATTATCACTGACATTCTCTTTGAAACCAAAAAAAATACTAGAAACAACTATAGCTAAACATAGAAACATACCAGTTCCTCCATCACCCACAATTACAAGCTTGAAGCTTGGATAATCAACAGTTTGTTGGTTTGGTAGAGCCTGTAAGAATCGATTCACAAACACCAATCCGTCAAAAAAAATTACAATCCAACCTTTATGTATCACCAAATAAAACTGCAAAAACTCTCCCAATCAAAGTTGGAAAACAACTTCTAAGAAGAATAAAAAGGAGCAATTAGACAAATAAATCAATGAATATCTCAAAATATTTAGGGCCGATTATAAGATCAGTTACCATTCCAATACTGATAAATAATTTGCAGCTATACAAAAGTCATCCAAATCAAAGCTAAATCCAACTTCTAACAAGAAAATTGGACAATTGGACCAAAAAACAATCAACAAATCGTATAAACACCTCAATCTCACCTATATTAAGATCAATTATCATTCTGATACTGATAAATAATTTGCAGCTATACAAAACTCATCCAAATCAAGGCTAAATCCAACTTCAAACAAGAGAAAAAGGAAGAATTGGCCCAGAAATATCAACAAATCATATAAACACCTCAATCTCATATATATTACGATCAATTATCATTCCGATACTGACAAATAATTTGCAGCTACAGAAATTAACTTTTATTCAGTATATGTATTCCAATTAACATAAACAATCTGTCCAAATCAAAGTTAAAAAGCAGCTTCTACGAACAACAAAAAGGAACAATTGGACAAAAAATCACCAAATCATATAAACACATCAATCTCATATGTGTTAAGATCAATTATCATTCCAATACTGATAAATAATTCGCAGCTATACAAATTATATTCTATTTAACACTCTCCAATCCAACAACAACAACATACCCAGTGAAGTAACACAATGTGGGGTCTGGGTATGGTAGAGTGTACGCAAACCTTTTGATAGATAGAGCGGTTGTTTCCGAGAGACCCTAGGCTCAACACTCTCCAATCCAATTAAGATAAATAATTTGTGCAATAGCTACATCCAACTTTTAACAAAAAGGAACAACTGAACCAAAAAAATCAACGGATCTTATAAACACCTTAATCTCACCTATATTAAGATCAATTCTCAATCCAACACTGATAAATAAATTGCATTTATACAAATTCTTTTGTATTTAACACTCTTCATTCCAATTAAGATACATAATTTGCGCAATTATAGAGAATAAAATAAAACTACCAACCGCAAAGGATAATCTCATCCACATCTTCAAAATCTCATCCAATTCAAAGTTAAAACAAACATCTAAAAAGAAGGGATAAAAAATAGACAAATCATATAAACACCTCAATCTCAAACAATTTAGGATCGATTATACATCTCATCTACATTAAGATCAATTATTGAAAAAAACAATTTGTTCAAATTATACAGAATAAACTAAAAAAATCAACAAATCATATGGATGTTAAATGCGATACAACGTATATGAAATTAAAAATTTACTCACCATATCGAACAGAGAAGAAAAAACGCAGCGAAGCTTCTAGAGAGAGAGCGCGCTAGGGTTTTGTGTTTATCAGTGAAGAAAAATGAATTGCGAAGTAGGGTTTATAAATGGGCAATTTGGCTTTAACTTGACGCCACTTTTTGGGTCTTTGTTTTTACTTAATTTTTCCGCTACTGATTAAATTGTGTGCGGAAATACAAAAGTTTAAGTATAGTGCGCTAAGTTCCCGTGCGAAATTTGGGGAAAAATTTAATAATAAGTATCTATTGTACACCGTCTTTACATTTTTGTTGGAAGTATATATTTTGTTATTCTAGAAGATACCAAATTTTTGAATTTCAAAATTGGTACTTTTTGTGTTGGATATTAAATTGTGTAAAGTGTAATGTTTCATTTCTTTTTTATATTTTTATCTATATTTGTCCAATTTTTGTAACTTCTAAGCTAATATATTGCACTTGGATCCACTAGGAATGTAATATTGTGGTTATCATATTACAAATTACACAGAATTTGAGTAAGAAAGATAATTAGTTAGACTGATTAATTTACAAGTATGTAAATAATGTATAATTATTTTCGTATTTGGAGGAGTGGTTGCTGATCTACCTTATGAGTGTCTGTCGATCTACCTTATGATTAGAAAGAATGTTTAAATTTTTGTGATTATCTGTTGAGTATCAAAAATCTATCCGAAATCTTATTCATTTAGAACAAGTTCAAGCGTCGGCACTTTTGGAAGAGGCGGAGCATTAAAATGGGGTTTATCCGAACCAATCCTACATCTTCCAAAGTAGAATAGAATCTTCGTAAAATTTATCATTATGAGTCTTACGACGAATTTAATCGTACCATTAATTTTACTTACTAAACTAGTTGAATAATGATGTAAATTTTAAATTTGATAATTAGTCATAATCGGTAAATTACAAAAAAAAAATCTCATACTTTGTTATTATATATCCAGCTTAACTTAGTTTTGAAATTAAGTGTCCAAGATTTCATAAAAGTATATAAAGTATGTATTATACTCGACATGATACTCACGTTAAGTTGTAAATTTGCAATTGAAATTTTTATTTACACTTTAATGTTATTTCTATCTGTTTTCATATCTTTAATAACTAAATAATTGAAATTAATTCCTTAAATGTTCATCGTCTCACTTCAAGTAAGATGTTCACAATCATCAAGACGACGAGGCAAAAAAAAAAGGAATCAAAGTATCCATCGTGAGACACATCATCTATCAACATTAAATTGAATTTTATCTGGACCAATGCTACAACTTCTGGAACAGAATAAAATCTTGATAAAGTTGATCATTATGAATATTACGATGAATTTAATTGTACAATTAGTTTTACTGGCTAAATCAGTTAATAATGATATAAATTTTTAATTTGATAATTACTCATAATCGGTAAATTATAAGGAAAATTCCATATATTGTAACCTCATATCCATATTCTGAAATGAAGTATTCAAGATTTTACAAAAGTATATAAAGTATGTATTATAATCGACATAATATTCACGTTAAGTTGCAAATTTGCAATTGAAAATTTATATACACTAGAGTTATTTCTATCTGTTTCTCATATCTTTTATTACGAAAGAATTGAAATTAATTCCTTAAATGCTCCTAGTCTCACTTCAAGTGAGATGTTCACAATCATCAAGACGATATGGCAAAAAAAATGAATTCATAGTTTCATAGCGCGACAATCTTTTGGAAATGTATCAATTATCCTATTTGGACCAAGTACTTGCAATCATTAACAAAATTAGCACTTTAGCATAAATGAGAATGGAAAAAAAGTGTAGCTAAGATTGTATCAATTCTCTTGGGAGGTTTTTTCATTAATACAAATATATATAGTGTATAATATAGAATCCTAGTCAAATAATGAATCCTCTACTTACCATAATTTTATATACAAAATATATGGAATATATTCTAATTATGGTGATGGGATTGAATTGGGATTCTATATACACGTTAATACACCCCCTCAGTCGAAGCGGGAGGAGGCCGGACGCTGAGACTGGATCTGAAGTCGAGGAACAATTGTCGAGGAAGGCCCTTCATGAAGATATCCGCGTATTGATATAAGGAAGGCACATGTAACACTTTAACATGACCGAGAGCAACATTCTCACGAACAAAGTGTATATCTATCTCAATATGCTTGGTCCGCTGATGTTGAACCAGATTATGAGATAAATAAATAGCGGATATGTTATCACAATATACAACATACGCCTTACGCAAGGGACAGTGAAGCTCCAAAAGAAGATTTCGGAGCCAATAGATCGCAGCAACAACATTTGCAACTCCTCTATACTCTGCTTCTGCACTCGAACGGGACAATGTGGCTTGCCTCTTGGCAGACCATGAAATGAGATTATCCCCCAAAAACACGCAGTAGCTTGAGGTGGAGCGTCGTGTGTCCGGACATCCTGCCCAATCAGCATCCGTGTAGGCTAACAATCTGATCGGTGCGGAGGGGGTGTAGATGTAATCCATAATCAATGATGCCTTTAACATATCGAATGATGCGTTTAAGGGCAGTGTAATGAGGCTCCATTGGGCATGCATAAATAAGCATAATTGCTGAACAACATATGCAATGTCAGGTCTAGTGAATGTAAGATATTGTAGTGCACCTGCCAGACTTCCGTAAAAGGTGGGATCAGATATTGGATCACCATCAACAACACTAAGCTTTGATTTGGAGTTAACCGGGGTGGACATGATTTTGCAATTAGCCATTTTAGCCCTGTACACTGTTTTCTTTGGATACTTACGCTGACATAAAAATATAGTATTCGCAGACCGAGTCACTGATATACCCAAAAAATAGCTCAACTTTTCCAAGTCAGTCATGGCAAATTCGAATTTGAGCAGTGTAATAATCTCATTCTTCAACACATCCGAGGAGGCAGTGAGCGCAATGTCATTCATATATAACAATAAATATGTAGTGCTACTACCACGATGAAAAATAAATAGAGAAGTATCACTCTTGCTACATACGAACCTAAGCTGCATAATATACTGAGCAAATCGATCATACCATGCACGTGGAGCATGTTTCAGACCATAAAGTGACTTACGGAGATGACATACATAATGTTGGGCTGCTGGATGGACAAAGCCAGGCGGCTGATGCATATAGACAGTTTCTTTCAGATCTCCATGAAGAAATGCATTATTCACATCAAGTTGGTGAATCGGCCAACACTTACCCATAGCAATGCTAGAACTGTGTGGATAGTAGCCGATTTAACGACTGGACTAAATATCCCACAATAGTCAATATCCTCCTATTGATTAGTGTCATTGGCCACTAGTCTTGCCTTGTACCTTTCTAACTCACAATTATCCCTGAATTTATGACGAAAAAGCCACGTGCATCGAATCACATTCACCCCTTCCGGTCGAGGAACCAAATCTCAAGTGTGTTATTTTGTTAAAGCATTGAATTCCTCACGCATGGCCGCATTCCAATTTGGGTCCTATTTGGCTAATTTGGGATTTTTAGGAATTGGGGATATGGTTTATGTGGATAGGTTAAAATGGACTTTGGGTTTGAAAATCTCATGTTGAGCACGGGTTTCCATACGGTGGGATGTTGTTGACTAATTTAGGGGACTGTTGGTGTCGGTAATTTGGCAAGGGATGGGGTTTCCGTCGGGAACAGTGTTTCCATCGGGATTAGGGTTGTCGTCGGGAACAGGGTATGAAATTGGTATGTTGGGGTTGGAGTTGGTGACATGGGGATTATTGTGGGTGGTCATCGATTCGGGTAGTTGTAGGGTTGGGGAGATCGATGAGGTGGGGTATGGTGTCGGTGGTGGTGGGTTGCTGGTAAGCTGGTTTGGTGAGGCGACGATTGCGGTGTTGGGTGGGCTTCGGATAGGTAGCGGGTGCTGGAATGACGGTGGCGACACAGACACATGGATATTGACCGGAGAAGGGTCTAGTGACAATGGCCGATCGCCAGAGACTGTGGCAATCGGCATCGGGAAAGATGGTAAGGCGAAGAGAGACAAGGAGACCCTAGTGGGGTCAGGGGAGGCGGCAGTAGGTGGCGGACTTTGGTTGACGGTGGTGGGCTGACACAGTTCACAAATAATGACGGGAGAGGGGTCAGTTTCGTCAAGAAAATTGTAGTCCGTTTGTCAAAAAATTTGAATGTTTGAAAACGAAAACGTCGTCTCGTCGAAGGTGACGTAACGAGAGATGTGAAGTTGACTGGTGGACAAGTCATAGCATAAATAGCCTCTATGGTTAGGCGGAAAGCCTAAAAAAATACATGGAGTGGTTCGGGGTGCTAGTTTATGTGGGGCGGTAGAGGACAACTTAGGATAGCACAGACAACCGAGTATCCGGGGGTGATCATAGGAGGGGATCCGTCGGTATAGGATTTCGGTGGGGGTCATATTATGGAGTATGCTAATGGGTAGAATATTAAGGACTTATTCCACCATTTTGACTGCATATACCCAAAAGGAAGAAGGCAACGAGGCATGAAAGAAGAAAGTTCTAACCATGTTATTGATGGTGCGAATAATACATTTTGCTTTACCATGTTGATTAGAGTTGTGAGGACACGAAAAATGGAAAATCATGCCATTATTTTTGTAGAATTTGTAAAATGCAGAATTACTGAATCCACGTCTGTTATCACATTGAAAAGATTTTATGGGTCTTTCAATTATGTTTTAATAAATTTGCAAAATTCAAGAAATTTGGCAAAGACTTCCGATTTGAATTTGAGTGGATAAATCTAGATGTAGTGAGAATAAGCATCTAACAAGACCAGATAGTATTTATGACCCAGCGAACTAGGGATGAGAGATGTCCACAAATCAGCATGAATAATATCAAAAAGGGCAAGCATAACACTAGTAGATGAATTAAACGGAAGACGAATGTGTTTGCCTAATTGACAAGAAGCACAATGTGGAGCGTGTTTTCCTTTACAACTGATAAGGTTATTACTTCGAAGAAAATGAAAAACAGGAGCCCCTGGATGTCCAAGCCTATTGTGCCAGGTTGACGGAGAGAGGGCAGTAAGAGATGTGTGACGGTTGGAACTGACAGCGGAGGATGGTGTAAATGGATATAGATCCCTTGTGCTATTGCATCTCGTAAGAGGTATCCCCGTACGCAGATCCTTTACAGTAAAACCAAATGGGTCAAAATCAACAGACACAAAATTATGACGAGTAAACTTGCGAATGGAGATTAAGTTTTTGATGATATTTGGGGCATGTAGGACATTGTTCAGGGAGAAAGGTGGGTGTGGGTATTACCTTGGCCCTGAATTGGAATGCGGTGACCAATGCCAACTATAATAAATTGAGGAGACTTTAAACGAAATAGTTGAGAGAGGTTACCTGCGGACGGGGTGAGATGAGAAGTGGCTCCCGAATTCATGTACCAATTTTCATCGGGTTGCTGTAGGTTTAGACTGCTGAAAGTTTGGCCCAAATCTGTAGGGGCCACGACATTTGACTGCTGCGGATAGGAGGACTGCATGAAGTGGGCATGTGGTTGCTGCTGATGGGCTGATCGGTAACCAGGAGCAAGGCCCAGTACCTCCTGTTGAAGGTAGAGGGACTGGGCTGAAACAGTAGCCGAGTAAGGAGCCCAGTTTGCATGTTGAAATGTACCAGTTGGGCCTTGCCAATTGGGAATGTTGGTGGGTTGGCCCGTCTGCTACTGGAATTGTTGAGCTTGCCCGCGGTGGCCTTTCCCCCTTCCTTTTCCGCTGCGGCCACTACTGCGGCCCCTGCCACCTCTGCCGCCGCGTTTGATGCGGGTGTGAGTAATTTTCGGTGGAGGTGGTTGGGTGGCGGTGATGTTATTTTCGACAGGCGTTTCAACTGCAAGTGCTTTTTGGGTGTGCTCATCTTGCTTTGCACGCCGGGTTTCTTCCAACAAAAGTTGCGAACGAGCTTTGTTAAAACTAGGCAAGGGATCGGCCTGTTGTATCATAGTGGCGAGGGTGTCATATTCACCCTTCGGGAGGTCTGCAACCAACTGTAGGACCATTTTTGTTTCAGAGACGGGCGTTCCAACGTTGGATAATTGGTCTGCGACTAGTTTCAATTGTTTGCAATATTCAGACATGTTCGAAAAATTTTCAAGACGAGTGTTGTTGAATTGTTCTTCCAAATACACTGAGCGAGTGTGCTTGTTGTCTTGAAAAATTTCTTCCAAACGTGTCCATAACTCATGAGCGGAGGCACCGATTTTTATAATGGTGTGAAGTAAGTCCTTAGAGATTGTGTCATAGATCCATTGTTTGATGACAGTATCGAGACGACACCAAGTTGTGTCATTAATTTCAGAGTGGCGAGGGATTGAGTCGTCAATATGGTCAAGCACGTGATATACACATGCATGAATTCGAAACAGTTCCACCTATGACCAATATTGGTCATCTTCCTGGTAAAGAATTATAGGAATAAAATTCTTGATATTGGTAACTGCGAGAGCCGGATGGAAAGATGGTGAGGAGGGGGTCATGAGTGGTGTTTGAGTGACGACGTCGGAGGAAGCGGAAGCATCGGGGGAAGATAAATCCATTAAAAACATAAAGAAGTGGTTGGGGGGGCTTTTACCGTCGGAAAAAATTAAGTGTGTGTGGGTGGGGGGGGGGTAATGCCGAGAAGAGGAAAACAAAAATTTTAGGTTTTTAGGATTTTGGCTCTTGATACCATGTGAGATTGTATCAATTCCTTTGGGAGGCTTTCTCATTAATACAAATATATATAGTGTACAATGTAGAATCTTAGTCAAATAATGAATAATCTACTTACCATAATTCTATATACAAAATATATGAGATATATTCTAATTATGGTGGTGGGATTGAATTGAGATTCTATATACACGTTAATATAATTATCCAACAATTACATTATTTTTTTTAGCTAATCCTAATTATCCAACTATGACATTAAAAAAAGTATGACCAATTATCCACCAATAACATTAAGGGTGTATTTGGAAATTATTGTATAAGTAATTAGTTGTGCATAGACCTGTCCAACGGGTCGGCGACCCGCCCGACCCGGCCCGGCCCAAAAAATCCAAGGCCAGGGTCGGCTTATAGTTGACCCGCGAGCCACCCGACCTGAAAAAGCGGGGACCCGATCTTATGTAGGGTCGGGCCAGGGTCAGAATATTTTACTCGTCTGACCCGGACCGACCCCCCGACTCGACCCCGACCCCGACCCGCGTATTTTTTTAATATAATTTATATTATTTTTTCTTCATTAATATTTATTTTGTACTTATATATATATATATATATATATATATTTCATTAATATTTAAGTGATATAATGCATATTTTTATAATATATGTATTGCTCTAATCTACATTGAGTTCGACATAAAATAAAATAAAAATGGTAGCTGATTATTAATTATATGTTTATATTATTAGTCTATCTGTTAATATCACGGAAGCATAATGTAGGGAGAGAAAGTAGTTGTAAATTGGTGAACTTTAAATGGTCATAACTCTGCGCTCGGATGTCCGTTTTACCCGATTTTTTTTATTTTGCGTATTTTTTCGAGACTGGGCCGGCCGGCAGTTTGGTGCAACCAATTTTTAGAAAAACGTCTACTTTTCCAGTCAATTTGTGTTTTCCCCCAAATCGATTTCTAATTTTCTTTTTTCTTTAGTAAACATCTCACGATACACAATAGATTTCAACGTCGAAATTTCATGATAGTGTAGGTATGAATGTCAATTTCAGTTTTGAAAATTCAATTTTTTTTAAAAAATCACCGACCCGACCCGGCATGCCAAATCCCGTCCCCCTTCTGGTGGGTCAGGGCCGACCCGTGACCCGTAGGGTCCCCGAAGGGTCAGGGCCATGGTCGGAATTTTTTTAAAAAATAGGGTCATGGTCGGGCAATCAGAAAAAAAAAAGCCACCCGACCCGAGCTTTGGACAGGTCTAGACTTGTGCATTTACTGCTCTAGTAATTGCAAAACTTAGTAATTATAAAAAAATATGTTTGTTTATTATAACGTAATTACAATGGAGATTTAACTCTCATATTTGATTACAGAAATGTATTTATCAATAATCCTCACCTCTCCCATTGAGATTAGAGAGTTAATACTCCCCCTTAGTTACATCAATTTCATATTGACCAATTAATTACTTAATAAAAAAAACAAATAAAAATCGTATAACCACTATGTCCTTCCAAGCGGGCAAATTTTAAGTGACTCATTCAGGAAGTATCTTGTCAGATTAGCATCTTATTGACAATCTCGTTGAGAAGTGGGCTTCAATTCAGTTGTATTGTGCAGGCCCACTCATCGATATAACTCTGTTGATGTCCAAATTTCACTATGGGCTTTTTCTTTGTCACTAAAATTTAAGAGCTGGTTGGATACTAGATATGTTGTTACATTAGCCCAATAAGCACACTTTGTTTTATATTTAGCAATTGGGCTGAAACTTACAGGAGATCCATCCATCAGTTGTTAAATGGATTTCACAACAACAATAAGAAGTTACCCAGTGAAATTCACAACATGGGGTTTGGGGAGGGTAAAGTGTACGCAGAACTTACCTCTACCTGCGGCTGTTTCCGAGAGATACCCAGCTCAATACAAAGCACAAGCACAAGCAAAGTAAGACCAACAAAGTGAATAAGTCATGATAGCGTATTCTGAAAAAGAAGCAATAACTAACGCAAGTAAATAAAACAAACAAAGTACACTAGAGAACACATATCAGCATAAATCAAGTTTGTTAAATGGATTTTCACCAAACTTGAAAAGTTTGCACAAGATAGTGACTTTATGGCCCAGCCCAATTCAACCCAGTTGACACTGCCAAGATTGTTCGTCATTGAGCTGACTATAACCAATGGATGCGGGGATAGATCAGATCCTTCTAGAGACAGATCTACATGCAATTTATGAGTTCACGAAAAAGCTTTTGCCCAGCTCTGTATTTGTATTAAGAAATCTACTAAATCTTTTTAAATATTAGACTGTAAACTCAATTATTATTATATGTTAACTTGAGGTCGCTGTTGGAACCCATAAATTTCATATATTTGGATCCGTGTCTGAATTCCTTTATCATTAATTAGAGATTTCTGGTTCAAGTCTTGAATTGGAGAAACCATAGTAAGAAGCGCTTTTCCTTTAAACAGAACATACACCACAAAAACCGGCTTCATCGAGTCGCGTGGATCACAAAATGAATCTATGATTTCAAGTCCACTTGTTAATTTCGAGAAAACCGAATCAATTGGCTTTTTTCCTAGCGATGCCTCAAACTCTGATTTTTAGCGATTTTGTATACCAAATAGTTTAGAAAATGACTATCACATTGTGCATGTGAAGGGGGGCCCAATGTTGTATCCTCTCGTTATGTTCAAGCTTCCATTTTTTTATATCCAGCTTCCCGGCTTACGCCAGACTATTCCTTGAGATAGTAGTCCCGGTCCCTCAGCACTACTACTAGTAAATCGCGGGATGTGCCTGAATAACCAGGGTTTGAGAACAGAACAACGAATATCACCTACAAGGTCCTACCCCAAAAGAGAGCAAATTGCTCCCACCACGGTTCGAACCCACGCTGCAGGCCTCCAACTGGATTTTAAGTTCCCCTCCTTTGCCATCCAGCTATGCCCGGAGGACAAAAAAAATAGATGTATAATTCCATTTCTTGATCTAGATTAGAAAGCCAGAAATAGATGTATAGTATTAGTACAGAGCCTTAAATTCATATAAAACTCAATATAGAAATTTCTTATTCTCTCTCATTATTTTTTGACTTGTCATTGAATGTTCCTTTTTTTTTTGTTGCCCTGTGTCCGGTGAAAGGTAGCAGATATTCTATGGAATTAATTAAAATGTACCCAAGATGATTCTGATATCACGATTATAAGAAAGAACATAATTGAGAAGGAATTGTTCCACTTAGAATTATAGATTCTATAGCTAAAGTGCAAAATTAAACAACTATCTAATGAAAACGAAAGTAAACAATTAAGAAAAATCTGTGCTATATATTCTAGTTCTAGTGGAAAAGTAAAAGTCAATAAAGTCAGCAAGTAGTTATCCACATCATATAAATCAATAACGAATCCAAAATTTGACTGGACCATGAACGAATTAGGCCCGGGCAATTTGCACGATTTTCCTATTTTAGGGTGGTCTTTAGTTTTTGTCCTTTTAATTAGTGATCTTTAATTTTTGTTTTTCACCTAAAAAAAATTGATTGAAAATATCCTTGAGGTTGTAGGTTTAAATTTCAGCAGAGTTAAAAGAGAAAAAAATTCGCAAGACAAAATTTCATTAGAAAATATGGTAAGTTTTTTAGTTGAAAATCAAAGTTTAAACGTTGTTTCACATATAATGAAAAAGTAATCATTTTTTTGTGTGAAAATAAAATTTCAACAAAAATATTTTTTACTAAAAACTCGGAACAACCCCAACACATGGTGCTGGAGTTTGAAGCTTTGACAAGTGCAATTACAATGCAACTGCTAGACTTTTAAATTTAGTGAATGATTCGTGAAATACAAACATTTATTACTTCATGAACATTTTTTGAAGTTTAAATGTTTACATTAAATTAAATATAATTCAACTTGAACAATTTAAACTTAAAGCAAAAAATATATACTCCATAACCGGAGTATCATTTAACGATGGTTAACAGAGGAATGTAATATTATGAAAGAGATGTATTTCACATTGATTGACCTTGATATAAATATTTTTATCTTAAAGAGCAGCAGTGATTTTACCATAAAATGAAAATAGTAAAGCATTCATTGCAGATTTGATAGAACTCATGGCTTTAAACGTGAATTTTATACACTTATTGTATGTTATACTCTGTTAGCGAGTTAAATCGACACATACTTTTTTTTTTGTTGACGAAGGAACCCGCAGCCGCTACTCTTTCGAGTGCGCACATGGTAAACCCCGGACTGACGCAATAGCCTGCAAACCACGTCAGGCGATTAACCACACTTGGCAAGCCATGTGTGACAGACTCAACCAAGAAGGTTTATGCAGAGGATCGAACTCGTGACCTTGCGGTCCCGCGCTCTACTGCTACACCAACTTGGTTACCCTTGCGAGTTTAAATCGACACATACTTTTTTTTTGTTGACGAAGGAACCCGCAGCCGCTACTCTCTCGAGTGCGCACAGGGTAAACCCCGGATTGACGCAATAGCCTGCAACACATACTGACTTGATTAACCTGGGGTTGATGGGGCTTGGTTGTGTCCCACTTTGTACATGTGAATTTTGTACAAGTGTTGTGTCTTGGAGTTTCAAACTCCATGAACGATTCATGGAGTATTATCAGTTCAAACTCTGAAAATGATTCATAAAGTTCAAACTCCAATAAATGATTTCTGGAGTTCTTCCTATTTTAACTAAGGGTATTTTGGTCAAGAATTTATTTTCGTATTAAAATCTCGCTAAATACTACAGAATTTAATTTTGAAAAATGATTATATCTTAATTAACAATACAAAAAATGGTATATTCCAATTTCTTTATCGACGTTCTACTTGTGGAAATGTCCTATTGTTGTAATGGGCCATAATCTAATTTGTCACTGACTTTTGCAAATTGGGTGGGCCTGGGCCTAAATATCTCCAGGGTGCTAGTCATGTAGTAGTTAGGGGTGAGCGGGTCCGGGTATCCTAACATTTTTTAACTACCCGGACCCTACCCGATAAAAGATCGGTTTCTAAATTTACTACCCGGAATCTACCCGTAGCAATCATTACCCGGACCCGGTTCCCGAGTACCCTGTAAATAAAAACACAAATTAAGCAATAATTTTTAAGCCTATGAGAATAAAAAAGAGTTCTAAAATAATTTCATCAAATAGTTTTTTAGCCTGCGATCGAAGTTTTTAGTACCCTTATAAGAAGTTTTAGAAAACTTATTCATTTTAGAAAAGCTAATTCTGTAACCAAAACCTAAAATTGCAAGCCAAATTTGACACTCAATTAATTGAACGTGTTGATTTCAAAATAAATTTGAAAATATCTGAATTAAACTTATTTTCGTGTTCATAAGCTCTTCGATACAAAAGAAAAGCTTTATTATACTAGTAAATCCCTAAATTTCATCTTCACAACTACAAAAATATACACAAATTTTAAAAATAGATTTACATTTCAAATAAAAAAGTAATACAAATTGAAGATGAGTATCGCCTGAAATAGAACAGAAGCATATGATATTAAAAAGAAATTGAAGAGTTAGATATGAACCCATATGCATTTTAGGAATGACGTGAACACAACCAAGGGAGAGAAAGAGGCAAAGGTGAAGCTTCAATGACGACAACGATGAAAGTACCTGAGAGAAAGCTTCAACAACGACGACGATGAAGCTCGGTGGTGTAGCTAAAACGCCATTGTTATTGAGAGGGTTTTGAGTGTTTTCTCTTAGGGCACAAAGAGCATTCTAGAATAAAGGGGTGAAAAAGCTAAAATATTTACGTCTTGGGGTGGGGAAAATCAATGTGTAGGCGTGCAACAAACAATTTTGGAGAAAGTTAAAAGTGGTCCAAATGTTTCTAAAAAAAGTAAAAATATTTAATATTTTATAGGTTCCGGGTATCGGTTCCGGGTCCGGGTACCCTGTCTCTATTTGTCGGAACCGGAACCGGACCCGACATTGATCGGTTCCTAATTTTACTATCCGTACCCTACTCGTTATTATAATATATCTATCCGGAACCTACCCGTTAGTGTCGGTTCCGGTCGGGTATCTGGGTACCCTGTACCCGTGCTTACCCCTAGTAGTAGTTACATAGCACACGAAATTGAGAACTAGGCAACTATGAACACCGACACTTACAACGTTACTTATCAGTGTATTTTAACTTGTTATAAGAAGTTACTTTTATCCATTTTGATTGACTTGGTAGAGTTTGATTACTTAAAGTGAAGTTTAACAAACAAAGGATTTTTTTTTTGAAATATGGTATTAAATATGTCATGAAGTTTGTATGGATATAAAATCATATCATTAATGGTAAATATTTTTGTGTAGTTGATGCTTATCTTATTTCCTAAATTTTTGCTCCCTCCGCTTAATTTACGTAATATTTTTCGCTTCTCGGAATTCAAATTATATTCACTTTTGACCCAATATTTTAAAATATATTATTTCATTATATTAACATGAAAAGAACTACAACTTATAGTACTTGCAACTTATAATACTTTTCATATATTTTTTGAAATCTAAATTTAATTTTATAGTATTGAGTTGATGTAATCCAATTTAACTTTAAAAATTAATCAAATTAAATATTATAAGCGAACAATGTCACATAAATTTGGACTAGGGGAACAATACACACTTAGTATAAACAATTATCTATTGTTGGTTTTTAGACGACCTAATAGTATAATGCTTTTACATCGTTCGTATACCAAACCAAATAAGAGTATAATATAAATAGTACTAATTTTCATAACTCAAGCAGAAAACGAAAAAAAAGAAAATGAAAAGAAGAATATTGAATATCAGAAAGCAACAATACTTCATAAATAGACACTCCTTCATGTCTTTATAATTATCCTAGCTTTTAATCTACGCTATGGGTCCGTTTATTTTTTTTTGAAAAGCAATTCTGAACTAGAGTGTAATAATGGTAAATGTCTCTCCCTTTTCAATAGGACATTTCGAGTTCAAAATCTATAAAAAATATCTTCTTAGAGAGAGAGAGTCTTATCCCAACCATTCCCGGGCAAATTCATATTAACTAGATCAATAAATTTTGGATATTGTATGCTTAAATCCACTCGAATAAAAAGTCGATATCTTAAAACCAAGAAAAAAATTTTGAATAGAAAATTGATATTTTAAAATAAAAAAAGAAACTCGAATAAAAAGTCGATATCTTATAATAAAAAATAAGAATCTCGAATAGAAAGTCGTTCAATGATGTGTTCTTATTTTTCTTTAAAAAGAAAGCTTAATATAGGATAGTCCATGTAAAGAGCAAGGGCCAGTCTAGCATGCAATATATGACGTACTAATTTATCTATATCGAACGTTTACACAAAATTATATTAATTTATCATAGTTAAATAACTTAATAAAATACATAAATATAATAATTATAATTAAGTGAAAAATATATATATAAATATATATCATGTATTTATTGATTTGATATAAATAGCGACACAAATAATTTTTACCATATATGACTATAACATGATGGCAATTTCAATTTAAATCCAATAAATCACTCTCTTTAAAGACATATCAAGTTGTTTGGGACTTTGGGCCAACCCTTAAAGAATCAAGGTGGACCCTAAATGACTAAACAACATCCTTCATTGATGCTTGGAAGAAATTCCAATTTGAACTCAATCTGAAATCACATCATTCAACTAATATTGCCTTTATTTTCCCTTTTCCAAAATATTGTAAGTTGATTTCTAGGGGTGGAGTCTTGAATTAACTGTAAAGTCGTCTCGATGTAATTGTTATGAATTCGAACGGTAAAATCAACCATTAATGCTTATATCAGTTAAATTGTCTATATTATATATGTGCATTTGTCTTGCCTTAACCTCTAGATTACTCATGCGAATATGTCTTGTCCCACAAATTGTTTAATTTAGGTGTTGTAAGTTATGAGAAGATGTATAGCTTTTTTGTCTATATTGAATTCGATTTACATGTGCTGTGAATTTTTCTTTTGTCTACCTGAGCCAATAGAATATGCAGATCTTCCTCCTCTTTGTGATGATAAAGTCTTCTCATTATTTAATATTTATCCTACTTCTTCTTTGATTTTCTGCATATGCTAGGAGATATACACTGATATACTTCAGGGTATAAATAGTATGAAGGCTGGATATATACTAAGTATATATCGGGACTGTATATCCTTATATATCCCCAAGTATATCATGTATTCATTAAATATTTTATGTATACTAGTACCCCCTACGTGTCTAAATGCATATCGTGAGGGCATCATTAATATCCTTTTGTTAGTGTTTCGATTTTAATGCTGGACAAATCCTAATCGTCATTCCATGCTTTGGCTCGGCTATATATCATGAATTTGGGATCTTGTGTTCTCCTAGTATTTTAGATACTATGATCTTAGGGAATTGTATTTTTACCATGTAAATTTCCAATTTAACCGATGTTTGAAAGCCCTGCATACCCAAAATGTTGTCCCTGAATAGATATTTAACCATCTTTGAATGTCTTCTATGTTTGTTGAATTGATCACCTGCTTACCTTTGCCTGTCTAAGTGCAAAAGGCTTACCTTTGCCTGTTTAAGTGCAAAAGTGCCTCCATGTTAGCATAAGAAATCCTTTTAAGTCATATGGTGTATTACTTTTCCATGAATTATTTATTCATATCTTTCTTATGTATATGTTTTCATGTTCCGTCGACTAATTTTTTTTTCTTTATTTACATAAATGCATCGGGAGCTATGAAGAGTCTTGTTATGAGACTCATCATGATCATTGCCAAACGAAGACCCGCATCCACATTCCTTGCACTCTCCAAACTCGGAATTTCAAAACAAATAGGGCGAGATGATATCGTCATCCGCCTTAGTTCCCTTTTATTATTACTCTTTAATTCCGTTATTTCTATATTTTGGGGGTTGTAATAATTATTTAATATTTGTGTGATTGTTAGGACATTTAGAATAATTAGGCTATGAATTGATAAGTAATAAGGTAGTAGCAAAATTAGAAACCCTCCGCTAGTTTATTTATTTTTAGGCTCGTCATGCATATTCAAACTTTTCAAAACAACTTTGGTTATCTTTTATTCACTTTATTAATCATACAAATAAGTTTGTCTTTTCCGATTTGCAACTCGAAATAATTTCCAAAAATTACTACTTCTTTGGCATTATAAACAATTTGTTGTTCTCCTTATTGTCAATTGTTAAAAAATGCTATGTTTTTTTTTTCAAAAATCAAACTTTATATGTGTTTTATAATTAATGCAATACAAATGCATGTTTTCACCCAAAAATCACCTTGCATATATTTTTATCAATTTTCATACAAATACATACTTTTTTAACTTTACATATTTTTTTTATGCCATACAAATGCATACTTGTACAAAATGCATTCTTTTATTAACTACTTGCAACATTATTTTTTATACTTGTAAAAACATGCAAGTCTTCCTTAGCACAATAATTAACATGAGTTTGACCGGATAACCGTAAGTTAGCGGATCCTAAAGGATGCCTAACCCTTCCCATTAGGATAATAAAGAACCCTTACCTAGAATCTCATTAGTTTCACAGACCAAAATTGGAGTTATTTTGTAGCATTTAGTTAACATTTAGGTGTCGTAATTCACATTAGAATAATTAGTTGGCGACTCCTCAAAGCAAGCATTTTTTATCCAATCCAGAGGGAATCGACGCCATTACGTCGCGAGCCGCGGGTCAAAAACGGGCGCGACAATGTGCAAGTCCTAGGATTAGCTAATCCCTTTGGAAACATTCAAGAACAAGATTAATTAAATAACCAAGAAACTCATTTCATAAATTGCAAGAAATAACTAATACAAAAGCAACAAGAGTTAAATATAAATACTACTCAACAAGTCTTTACAATTTTGTTGTCCAAAGTCATCACCCACACCAAATATAACAATACAATGCAAGGAGGTAAAAAGACGAAGTAAGAATTGTTGATTAATAGCTTCAAGTCTTCACTTTCAAGGTGATGGATGATGAAACTCTAGTCTCCAAAACTTGTTCTCCCTCTTCTAAGCTCTCAAAATGTGTTGGAGAATGATTCTTGAGAGTTGCGTATTGTGTAATGAATTGGTTATATTTCTCAAAACCCTAGACAAGACTATATATAGGGACCCAAAATTTCGACTACACTTCATTACAAAAATACCACTACCGTCCACTTTGCGACCGCAGAACAGGTCTGCGGTCCGCAAAGTGGGTTTAGGGTTCGCAGAGTGGTCTTCATTGTCTCGAACTGCGGCAGAACGTGTGGTCCGCAGAACTGAATTGCGGTCCGCAAAAATGTTCCAAAGTATCGCAATATGAGCTGGGACTGTTGTGGAGTAGTGGTTCGCAGAACGAAAGTGCGGAACGCAGAATGGATCACACTTCAGGGCTCCAAAATCCTCTAATCACTGTCTAAAACTACAGTGTAGCTTCCCCATTTGCGATCCGCAGATCTGGTCTTTGCTGCATTTCTTTCTTTTTATGACACTTTTGTTCATATTTATGCTCTTTTCCTCATTTCTGGTGTCCCGAGGCAAAAATCCTACAAAAATTAAAATAACATTAAAACTTAGTTAATGAGCTAAAGCTTTTAAAAAGGTATAAAAAATGCATATTTCACCGCATATCATGCATATGCAATCACTATATATAGGACAATTCTATAATTGTAGTTTACCATCAAACTATAGATTTAACAGTTATATATGAAAAATACTTCTAAATGCATATATTATATTTCTTACGATTCCATTATGAAAAATAATTTAATCATGTTATCATCGACGTAATTAATGCTTTTTAGCAGAAAATAGGTTATCGACTGGGACTCAATCTTTTGTAATTTTGATGTACTGTTATAGATTAACATCAACGAATTCCACTAATATGAGAATAAAAACAAAAGATCACCTCAAGTGATGTCCATGGAATGACGATTAGTGTTGTATTTGTTGGATATGTAAAGCACGCACGAAAATAGCAAATAACTATTACAGTGATCGAAAGGGTAAACAACAAAGATTACAACAACAAGTTGTCAATATCTTGATCTTGAATTGGAACTTCAAATATGGATCTTGTATTCGGAAATACAAGAACATGAACTGCTACACTTCTGGCTTGTAGATCCGATGAGAATACGAACGGTTAGAGTCCTTTGAGATTCTAGTTCACACCTGAAACACTTAACATTCAATTAGATAATCACAACACCACTGACTGAGTCGAGAGATGACTCTCTGTCTTTAAGACAAGATTGCCCCCATATATAGGCTTTACGGAAGTGTGGACAATAGTCTCCTAAGATGAAACAACAAACTATCAAATGTGCAAAACCTACACAAATGACCTCAACGAAGAACACGAACAATAAAGATTGCTTATCAGGAAAAATGATCTCTTTGTGGTGTTGTATACTTGTATGTATATTGTGTGCATTTCTGTTCATGGTCCTATGTAGAATTGAGCCAAATGCCTCAATTTATAGGTGTGCAAGATGGCCTTTCAAATGCCCCACAATGACATTCAATTGCCATGTAATGGATGACATTTAACCCCCAAGTAATGCAACAACATAATGGTCCAAGTAATAACCATTATTTGATGGATTCAATGCCATTGAAACCACTTCAACAGCCAAGCCTTTGGGATGCCGACAAACAGTCACTGCCTGGGAAGCACCGCGGCTATGAAGCATTAGCGCCGCGGCTCTAATTAGCCAAAACCCTCACTGCCAAACAAGCGCCGCGACCCAATCCGGTCGGTGCCGCGACCCTTCTCGGCTCCGCGGTTCGACCCGTACCATCTTACACTTCGCACAATCCTTCATTCGTTTACCAACATGAAACACTTGTTATTTATCCAATAACCATCCATCATTCTATGTCTCAAACATTTCACTTACGTACCAATATCTCTTTCATTAACAAAATTTATGATACTTGGCACTAAGATTGCACGTGTGTGAAAACGATATTTCTGACGTGCGGGGCCCAATTGTTCGAGTCATAAATAATGGGATAAACTTAATTCCATATTAGTAAATTTTCAACAATCCCCTCTTGAAAGAGATTTTGGGCGCACACGCAAGGTGCCTACTTTCAGCGAAAAATATTACATCAGGAGAGGTAGCTTCCGCTTTGAACCTCCCCTTTATTCGTTTCTTCTTATTGTTCTGTCCGTTATGGACATGGACACACTTGAATTCTTAAGTGCGTTCACTTGAGGCGGCCTGTCCTCGCACTTAAATAGGTGATCTCCTACAAGGTATCCTGCTATACCCCACTTCACAAGTGTTAGGAATCATTAAAAGTTTCCACAACCTTAACCTCAACCGTTTGAGGATCGTTAAAGGTTTGAAAGCTTAACTTTTACCCACCATGCATGTAGTACTTTAATATCTTTCGTGGGAACGACTTTGGATTCATGTTTTTACATAAATCACAATCCGAAGTGCTCTTGCTTCCATCAAAGTGCTCAACTGAACCTTTTGCAACTTAGTTTTCCCATTGAACGAAATTCTTGGGATCTCCAGTCAGTATGGTTGGGTTACCACCGTAAAAGTTTGTATTGTTTGGGTTTTAAGCCCATTTCCCTAGACAGACAAAACTCTTGATCTTCGGGTAGTCCCTTAGTTAAAGGGTCCACTATATCCTTTGATTAGTAATCAAGGAAGTGACACCCGTGGTAATCAACTGTCATACGGTCTTATGTCTCCGACAGATCCGACAGATATGTTTAGACGCCGTCATCCGTGCCCTTCTTGAAGCCGACCTACTAGCCACAGTGTATAACTGCTGAAGGCACATGTTTCTCCTAATAAGGGACGTCCTCTAAGGAGTCGTGATGTTACTCAACTTCTTTTCATGCTTTGTTTTAAAGCGATAAACTCCGATTCCATCATGAATCGGCCGATACGAGTTTGCTTAGAGGATTTTCAAAGACACGCCATACACATTCACTTGTGGCTTTAGTGTTCTTCAAGTCCGATGTCCAGTTTGCATCACTGTGTTCTCCCAGAACCGCTGGACATCCAGAATACCATAATCCGTAGATAAGCGAACATTTCAGACATCGTCATATCCGACTTAACGCCTTCTCTCGATCATTTCCAAAATCACGAGTGAACCTTAGTTCAACTGATCTGATGTTGTAGGCTGATACCAGGTCGGTTGTAGTGTGTAAAATACATTGAACTACATGTGACCTGCACATATCGCTCCTTGTATATGGGTGCACCATGATTCCAATAAGTTCTATGATTCATATCCATTGGTGGCTTCAACCAGACTGTCAACTATCTCACAACTGAGTTTGGAGTTAGACCAGTTTGTTAGATGTCTTAGCAATCCCAATTCCTAAGATGTCATATGTGATAACCATATATTTCATATCGAGACTTTTGTTTCAATATGACTTCCACTTTTAGATTGTTGGTTTTCTGACTGTTGGCTTTCTAACTTCAGAGTCAATGTTTTTGTTGTCAGATTCACTATTTCTATTTTATCTGAAACTTCAAGGACCAAAATGTAAACATTTCAGGGACCAAAATGAAAGTTCAGAAAGAAGCCCAACAATCCAACAAACCAACTATGATCCTCTCCTTCCAGCTCTGGTTAGGAAGGCCACATCAACATCCATGTCACACAAGACTGCAATGGCCCTGAATGTTAAACTATTCACAGGGGAGCACATGTCCAAGTAGCCGAGGCCTTATACTCGTCAGTAGATCCATCTACTTTGTACTCACTTTTGAGTATCCACTTTCACAACCCAATGGTTCTTTTCCCGGAGGAATGTCAACCATTACACGAGTATGGTTCTATATGATGGAATCTATTTCTCTCTCTGTAGCTTCTTTCCAAAGCAACGCTTTTAGAGATGACAATTCTCTGTTAATTGTCCATGGTTCATTCTCAACCATACAACCTAGAAGGCCTGGAACAAGTCTTTGTCCCCTCTTTGCTCCGTCTCGGTTCAACATCTAGAATCTCTGAGTTCTGTAGATCTGGAACATTTAGTTTCAGATAGTCAGCAATTTTTGAGTCCTGTAGACACAGAACGTCTAGTTCAGGACAGTCAGGCCCTCACGGGTTCTTGTTAACCTCGAGCAATTACTTCTTTTTCCTTCTCAAGAAAAGTTATCTTCAAAGAATTCAACATTCTTTGACACCAAGAGGCGATAAGCACTACTGTTATTTGCAGATCCAGTGGATATACAATTTACAGTCTTAGGTCCAACTTGACCTATTTCGGTATTCCAACCTCTACCAAGCCACCCCACAACACAACATTTGTAGGGGGGGGGGGGGTCATTTTCATGTTTCACATGGAGGGTTATCCTTATCCTTATGCGTAGTTCTGTTGAGAATCACACTAGCGGTAATGATCGCCTTGTCCCACATATTTTGGGCGTACGACTTTGCGCTTGGATAAAACCGTTAGACTAAGGTGAGTAATGAGCAGTCATTTGATGAACGATGCTTCACATTCTCCCCCTTTATCACTATGAATTCCTCAATCCGTAGGCTTAGTTGATTTTAACTTCTGCTTTGTAGCGTTTATCCGCTTCAACAACTTCATCTTTGATTTTCAACAAACAAAGGATGTAATACGTTGTACCATCCCCAATGAATGTCACAAAGTATTTATCTCTCCCCTCTATTTTGCATAAACTTCAAATCACCCATGTAGGTGTGACTAAGTTCTAGAGGAGCATTGCTTCTTTCGTTATTCCTTTGACAGAACTTGTCTCCCCCCCTCTATTTTGTACAAACTTCAATTCACCCATGTAGGTGTGACTAAGTTCTAGAGGAGTGGTACTTTTTTCGCTATTCCTTGACGGAATGGAAAGGTGATTTTTCTTCTTCGCCTACCTCACATTCATTTTGAGGGTTTATGTCGACAGAAGGCAACAATCTCAACTTTATTAGTTTTTGAACGACTTTCTATTTAACGTGTCTTAATCTATGATGACATAGATGCACATATTAAATATATCATTCATTTAGCTACAAACATACTGTACCATTCTTAGTTATTACAGACCTGTTGGACTAGTCTCAAACCAGCTTGACCAACAACGTCCCTTAAACCAAGTTTGGGCTTTTAGAGTGATCTCATTCCCTGAAGTCCTATTGAGGACAACCTCTCCAACCCATTCTACTTTAGAGGCGGCGTTGCTTCACATGAACAACCTCTTGCTCATGGTTAGGGCGTTACCAGATCATATGTGATCTGGATACTCTGGCCTACTCCATTTGCTTTGGCAGACTGAGTGTCCAATATCTTTTCTATCTTTCTTTTGGCCTTCAGATCATTTAAAACTTGGAAACTCTGGCCCACCTCACTAGGTGTCCATTACTTTTCTGTCTTTCTTTTGGACTTCAGATCAATTAAGACCTGACAACTCTGGTCCACCTCTCTAGGTGTCCATTACTTTTCTGCCTTTCTTTAATTCGGATCCTTTGTCTGGGACAGATATAAGCCTTTTGCTACATGATAGAACATCATCTTCAGCCTTCTCCTCTTGTCCCAATTGACATCCTCAGACCATCGGGAGCGGTGACACCAACTCGTCCTTGATCTTTAGCCATACTAGCATGACTATCAGCAGTATCTTGAAGCTCAGTATCAGATCCAGAGATCCCATTTTTGATAGAAACAGATTTGTAACTGTCGTCAAAGAGAGAACCAAAACTAGGACCAGATTTGAAAGCACGGTTGTTGACAGAGACATTGTTTGAACTGTTAACAGAACTGTTTTCAAGAAGAAAATCACAGTCAGATTTGGGACCATATCCGCTGGCACACATCTTTCGAGCACTAATACAATCTTGTCTTAAAATTGTTGGATATGTAAAGCACGTACGGGAATAGTAAATAACTATTACAGTGATCGAAAAGGTAAATAACAAAGATTACAATAACAAGTTGTTAATATCTTGATCTTGAATTGGAACTTTAAATATGGATATTGTATTCGAAAATACAAGAACATGAACTGCTACACTTCTGGCTTGTAGATCCGCTGAGAATTCGAACGGTTAGAATCCTTTGAGATTCAAGTTCACACCTGAAACACTTAGCAACCAATTAGATAATCACAACACCACCGGCTGAGTCGAGAGATGACTTTTTGTCTTTAAGATAAGATTGCCCCCGTATATAGGCTTTACGAAAGTGTGGACAATAGTCTCCTAAGATGAAACAACAAACTATCAAATGTGCAAAGCCTACACAAATGACATCAGCGAAGAACACGAACAATGAAGATTGCTAAGAGAAGGATTGCTTATCAGGAAAACTAATCTCTTTGTGGTGTTGTATACTTGTATGTATATTATGTGCATTTCTGTTCATGGTCTTATGTAGAATTGAGCCAAAGGCCTCAATTTATAGGTGTGGAAGATGACATTTCAAATGCCCCACAATGGCATTCAATTGCCATGTAATGGATGACATTTAACCCCAAGTAATGCAACAACATAATGGTCTAAGTAATGACCATTATTGGGTGGATTCAATGTTATTGAAACCACCTCAACAGCCAAACCTTTGGGATTCCGACGAATAGTCACTGCCTGGGAAGCACCGCGGCTCTGAAGCATTAGCGCCGCGACTCTAATTAGCCAAAACCCTCACTGCCGACCAAGCGCCGCGGCCCTGTTAGGGGGGCGCCGCGGCCCAATCCGGTCGGCGCCGCGGTTCGACCCGTACCATCTTACACTTCGCACAATCCTTCATTCGTTTACCAACGTGGAACACTTGTTATTTATCCAATAACCATCCATCATTCTATGTCTCAAACATTTCACTTACGTATCAATATCTCTTTCATTAACGAAATTTACGATACTTGGCACTAAGATTGCACGTGTGTGGAAATGATATTTTTGACGTGCGGGGCCCAATTGTTCGAGTCATAAATAATGGGATAAATTTAATTCCATATTAGTAAATAATGCGATGAACTTAATTTCATATTAGTAAATTTCCAACAGTATTAGGTTGCCGTCCGCAGCTTAATTATTAACTCTCTTCCTCGTATCTCAACGTGCTTCAATGTTTGAGCCTCGAGCTTTTTTTTCTTGAGCTTCTTAAGTTATGAGCCTAAAGGTTTCTAGTTTAAGTTGAAAAAGATATTGTTCCATTTATTTAATCCATATAAAGTGAAAACTATTCTCTCCAATTATCCCCATATAGTGATAACGTGGTCGAAACTCGAAACACTTATCACATTTTTATACATTAGATTTTTAAGTCAAATGTACAATAATGCACCTGAATACCTCAAATTTATGAGTTGGCAAAAAAGTACTTTTTAATTAGTACTCTCTCCATCAAATATGGCTTTGGCTTCTCAAAATTAGAACTATATTAATTTTAATTAATATTTAAAAAATATTTTTTATTATGTTAATATGAAAGAATTATAATTTTTAATTTATTTTTTATAATTTCGAATATTTGATTTTTAATTTTTAATTTTAAAATATTAAATTAATTTAATTTTATAAATTAATAAAATTAACTTTCGAAAAGAAAAAAAGCGATGCATATGGGGGGGGGAGAGGAGTATATACTATATAATATTGTCAAAGGGTCACATTAATTTCATCTCCTGATACCTAACCCTAGAAAAGTCCAAGGGCTAGATATTCAACCAATGCTTTGAACCCATCCCAAACCAAATGAAAATAGGGACTTCACCAACCAAGCAAACCATGTTCATTTATTTTGTTCAAATCCCATACCCAGCAATAAACAATAAAAAATTATTGCTAATTCTATTTAACTATGAGAACACAACAATAACATATCCAGTGAAATCTCAAAATGTGGGGTCTGGGGAGGGTATAGTGTACGCAAACCTTACATCTACGATGATAGATAGAGCGGCTGTTTCCGAGAGACCCTCGGCTTAAGACAAAGCACAAGCCTAAGCAAAGTAAGACAAACAAAATGAGTAAGTCATGATAGCGAATTCTGAAAGAGAAAAAGAAGCAATAAATAATGTCAGTAAATAAGACAAACAAAATACACATAGCATCATAAATCAAACGACAAGTGACTATAAAGTAATATTGTGCCTACTAGTATGCTAGGCTAAGCGAGCCTACAATAATAATATTACAACTACCAGTTTGTAAGCGTAGGTAGGACTATGCTAGGCTACCTACTACCCTTCTACCCTAATATGTGTCCTCCATAACCCCTATCTAAGGTCGTGTCCTCAGTGAGTTGCATTTGCACCATATCCCGTCTAATCACCTCTCCCCAATACTTCTTCGGCCTACCTCTACCCCCCATGTACCCGTCCATATCCAACCTCTCACACCTCTACACTGGGGCATTTGTGTCTCTCCTTTGCATGTGCACGAACCATCTCAACCTGGCTTCCCGCATCTTATCCTCCACCGAGGCCACTCCCACTCTGTCTCGGATATCATCCTTTCTAATTATATCCCTCCTTGTATGCCCACACATCCATCTTAGCATCATCATCTCCGCAATTTTCATCTTTTGGGTGTGCGAAGTCTTGACCGGTCAACACTCCGCCCCATACAACATGATCGGTCTAACCACCACCCTATAGAACTTGCCTTTAAGTTTTGGTGGCACATTTTATCGCACAATACTCCAGATGCGAGCCTTCATTTTATCCACCCTGACCCAATACGATGTGTGACATCATCATCAATCTCTCAATTCCCTTGGATAATAGACATGAGGTACTTGAAACTCCCTTTCTTTGGAATGACCTGAGTACCAAGCCTCACCTCCACGCTTGTCTCAAGGTCGCTTCCGTTACTGAACTTGCACTCTAAGTATTCTGTCTTGGTCCTACTCAGCCTGAACCCTTTAGACTCCAGAGTTTGTCTCCAAACCTCCAGCTTAGCGTTCACTCCGCTGCGAGTCTCATCAATCAGGACTATGTCGTCTGCGAATAACATACACCATGACACCTCCCCTTGGATTTGTCGCGTCAGTACATCCATCACCAATGCAAATAGGAATGGGCTAAGAGCTGATCCCTGGTGCAGCCCCATCATCACTGGGAAGAACTCCGAGTCTCCTCCTATTATCCATACCCTGGTCTTGGCTCCATTATACATATCCTTGATTGCCCTAGTGTATGCCACATGTACACTTCTAACATCCAAACATCTCCATAGGGACTTTGTCGTATGCCTTCTCGAGGTCGATGAAAACCATAGGTAGGTCTCTCTTCCTCTCCCTATACTGCTCCACCATCCTCCTAATAAGATGAATGGCTTCTGTAGTCGAACGCCAAGGCATGAATCCAAACTGATTCTCGGAGATAGACACGCCACTTCTCACCCTCATCTCCATGACTCTTTCTCAAACTTTCATAGTGTGGCTTAGCAGCTTGATACCCCTATAGTTATTGCAACTCTGAATATAACCTTTGTTCTTGTACAAAGAAATCATTGTACTCCACCTCCATTCTAATTAACAATAAATTTTCAAAAAAGTCTAGCTCATTAGTTACAAGCTATTTAGCGACGAAACCCCCTCCCATCCAAACATTAGGGTAGAGCTATAGATATACTCCAAAGATAATTTTATTGAATCCTTTTCGTCCATGATATATAGTGCATATAGAGTAATAATATTCTTTTTTGTAGATAATGAATCTTTTCATATAAGGGAAGCTGTTATTGTAATGGCAAATGTCCTTCAATTTTTTTTTTATTAAGCGTGATGTTTTTGCATTTTTTAAATTTTCTTAGTAGAATATTTGACTCTGCAATTGCTCGATCTGCGCGAAGTAAATATAAAATATAGAAGTGTAAGCATTAAACCACATCAACTAACACTGAAATTGACCATATTTTTATTTATTGGGACGACTTTAGTTTGTTTTCTCTTTGGCTAATTTCAATTTTGTTTGATTGTGTTATATATATATATATTCACTTGTTGCATCATGCAGTTTCTTTTATTCTCTGAAGTCAACTAGCTTACACAACTTGAACTTTGGATATGACAAGTTATTGACAAAAAATATATGCAGTGAGATCATTTTACTGTGTCATCGTAAAGTATAAATAACGTTTCTTTTTAAATGTTTATCTTTTCTTGTGATTCATTGAATTCTCAATAAAACGAACATATAGTACTAAGTATACTTATAACTTTTACAAATCTTAAGTACGAGTAGTAATCTTTTTCTATATACAGAAATCTTCATTAGTTGTTCCTTTTCGTTACTTATCTTGCAATTTATCGATATTTTAGACCATGATTTAAAGATTTTTGGACGGGTCGGCCCGATCCCGCCCCGACACCGCCCTGACCCCGCTATAAAATAAAAAAAATGAAACGGGACTCGAACCGGGATAGGATCTGGGCTCGTCCCGCCCGGGCCCGTCCCGCCCCGAGCTCGATCACGCAGTCCCGCCCGATCCCCTTCCTCTCCCTATACTGCTCCCCCAATCCCTTACATCCTTAATATTTATTTTTAACCCCTAAGTTAATATATTTACACTTTAACCCAATTTTCAACTATAAATACCTCATTTTCTCTTCATCTTTCTCACAAATCTTCCAACAATCTCTCAATCTATCTCTCTACAAGTTTACATTGTCTACTAAATATTAAATTTTATTTATTCATTTGTATAACTACATCAAAGTTCAAAAATTGGGAGTGAAGTTGGCAACTAGCTTGAGGATCATCCATCGAGCAAAGTTTCAATTTTTGACTTTGATTACACGTCGACGTTACGTCGACGTTTGGTACATTCGTTCCTTTTTTAAATTATTATTGTTACTTTATTTTAATTAGCATACTTAATTTCATTATCTTTAATTATTTATTAATATAATTAAAATGGAAGGAATAAGAGGTATGTTTAAGGGTAAGGGTAAGAGTGCTTCTTCTAGTAAGGGTAACAAGGGCATGGGTACTTCTTCTAGTCATCCTATTCCTAGACAGGATGATTTGGTTGATTACACACATATAGATGAAACTGAAATTTTTAATGATAAACCATTAGAGGAAGACGACCAGATATTTTTTGCAACTCAATCAGACTTTAATTTAGAAGATAATCTAGATAACACATCCAATAATCTAGATGACACATCCAATAATCTAGATGACACACCCACTAGTGCAACTCCAACTGAAACGCCTCCTATTCCCCCTAGTATGAGACGAGGCCCAATAAAATAAAAATTAAAATCAGATGCATGAATTTTTTTTTATAGGGACCAAGAGAATCAAGTAGTTAGATGTTAAATTTGTAAAAATGTTTATAAATTTAAAATGGGAAAAGGTCAGGGTGGGACGAGAGGTTTATTGAGACATGTCCAAAGTTTTCACAAAGCTAGGTGGGATGAATACGAGGCTACAAAGTCGGGTGCGCCAATGCGCTCTCAGTCGGGACAAGGTTCACATACTGTTCCGAACCAAGTACATGGTCAAATTAACCCTATGACGAGGGGGGGGGGGAGGGGATTGTAGGCCCCAAATACGATAAACATAGAGATAGGGAAGCAATAGCAAAATTAGTTGCGGTGGAGGGTTTGCCTTTTTAATTTTCTTACTCTCATGGTTTTATTCATTACATTAGAGATACGTATAATCCTACTTTTAACGGTTTTCCTATATCAACTGTTAGGAGAGATGTTTTTAAATTTGCACATGAATATCAATAGTATTTACGTTATTCATTATATCATTTCTTGGCAAAGTATCTATCACGTCTGATATAGGCCATAGTACTAACGACCATGATTATTTTACGGTAACATGTCATTGGATAGATTATAACTGGTCTATGGAAAAATGTATTTTAGCGTATAGATATATTGATGATAGACACACTGGTAGTTTTATTACAAAAAATATTCATTCAGTTTGCGATTATTATGGCATAACTGATAAAATTATGACTATTACATTAGATAATGCTTCTTCTAATAATTATGCTATTAGAATTTTAAAAGATCTTTTAACTCCATCTTTTTCAAATCATTTCCATATAAAATATGTGTGCCATATTTATAACTTAGTTGTAAAGGATGATCTATCACTTTTTGAAGACATTCTTAATAAAATACAATTTGCTATAAACTTTATTTTTTGAAGTAATAGAATACAATGAAAAAAATAATATAAAAAAACTTGTTACGATTGTGGACTACCTTATAGAAAAAATTTCGCAGAAGTAGCGACTAGGTGGAATTATTTATACGAACAACTACTTGTTGTTTATGATTATAGAAGACCTATAACTTTATTTTTAACGCTTATAATCGAAATCTAACTGATATGGTTGTAGATAACGATTGGGAAATTTTTAAGAACTTATTGTATTTTTAGAGAAATTTTTTCAAGCAACAAAAGAATTTTCCGGTATATATTATCCTACTATTTCAACTATGTTGTTCTATATAGCTCTAATATTTTTATTACTTAGTGAATATATGAAAAAACCAGCTTATAAGGCACCTATTAAAAAATATTTATCGAATTACAAAAATATTTTATTCTTATTTCCACTATTTATATTATTGGTGTTGTACTAAATCCGACTATTAAAATAGACGGTTGCAAAACACTTATTGAAACTACTTATGATTGTATAGCAGAACTCCACCTCCAACTCCAAAAAATCCAAAATGACCCACCACCTAAGGAACAAACTAAAGAAGAAGTGTTGTGTAGCATACATGATGAATGCAAAAAAGTATATACGCATTACCAACAAGAAAGTGTTAGCAACCAACCGGCTTCCATACCATCTTCTTCTTCTTCAATACAACCTCAAAAAAGACATGTTGTTTCTACGGCTAATATTGAAAGCCTTAGAAATAGAATGTTTGGTGGTACCACTACTAATCAAGGACGTGAAGGCTTGCTGAAATACTGGAGGGAGAGTGAGAAGACATTTTCGACACTATCAAAGATGGCTCGAGATGTGTTGAAAATTCACGCGTCGTTCGAAAGCGCTTTTTCTGCCGGAAGATTTCAAATAGGAGAGCACATACACTCATTAGCAGGAGACAACTTGGAGATTCCAGTATTATTCAGAGATTGGATACGAGCGGAGCGTAGAAGGTGCGGCCAACCGGAGATCAACGAAGAAGACGACGAAAACTACAACGAAATCTTATCTGATGGAGGTGGAAGCGACGTCAAGCAATTTGACCAACAAATTTCAATTCCAACCGAAGAACCACAAGACATTATAAAGAAACTAGAAAATGTGTTTTTAAATATGTAATTTTTTTAATTGTAATTTTACTATGTTATTTGCAACCTTCAAGACCATAAAGTTGCAATTTTGAAAATGTATCACAAAAAAATCATATTTTTATTAAATAATATAAGAGGCACAAAAACAACATTGGAATGTTTTTATTACACTATATTGTTCAATTATTGAGGTGCTTATATATGTTATTTTTTAAAACTAAAGTGCAAAAAAAAAAAATTCTGAAAATTCGATCCCGACCCGACCCGATAAAGACCGTTCCCCTTTTTCGACGGGACCGTGAACAGGATGGGACATCGGCGGATCCCGCCAGTCCCGCCGGAGGACCGGTCCAACCCTACCCCGTCCCGCCGGACCCGCCCCGTTGGCCACCCTTAGTTTTGAGCAAACAAAATATCTTATGGAAAAATGGTAGACCCAGGTCTAAACGTTTTAGAGTTATCACAAACATTAAAAGATGATTTAGTGGGTTATTTGTAAAGTTGAGCAATATATGAGCAAATATTAGACTCGAGTTTAACGTTATTTGGAAGAGTAATTTTTTAAAATTTATATTTACATAACTTTTAAAAATAGGAAAAAAAATCAAATAAAGATCTAAAAAGAGACATTTGTGGAAATCAACCTCTTCTTTATATTTACATAACCAGAATGTTTAAGATTAATTTAAACTTTAAATTAAAAAATTAGTGGTACTGAACAAATGTATTAAATTAAGTACAAGTTAGTTTGACAGATAAAATATTGCATTATTATGCGAAATTAGTCTCGTATAGGGACTTTTAGGAAAATATAGAAAATAAATTTATGAAAAAAACCTATTTTGAAAATACAGACCCTTGTGGTCTAGCCTTCCCCGGACCCCACGCATAGCGGGAGCTTAGTGCACCGGACTGCCCTTTTTGTTTTTAGTTTGACAGATAAAATATTGCATTGTTATGCGAAATTAGTGTCGTATAGGGACTTTTAGGAAAATATAGAAAATAAAAGGGTGTGTTTGGTACGTTGAAAAATATTTTTCAAAAAATATTTTTTAATTTTCTTATGTTTAATTTTTTTTTTCAGAAAAACAAATTTAATAAAGATTAGGAAAAAGACTTTCCTTGTGTTAGAAAATAGTCAAAATACAAGTTTCAAGTTTCCCCACCCACTCCAACAGTCCAATCACCCCCACGCTAACTCACCTCCCACCTCTCATCCCTACCATTACCATTCACCACACCTCCATCACTATAGTTTTTGTCTAATTCCAATCCGACATCTCTACAAGTATCGTCATCTATGACAATATTTCACTATAATAATCATATTATTTGTGGAATCGATCTTTTATTTTATTTTATATTATACTTTTTTATCACATCATTTCGCTATATTATATCAAGACAAATGATGTTGTTATAATGTGACTATATTTATACAATACTTTTGAAATAATATTTTTATCTAATTTTCAAACATAAGAAAAATAAATTACTTACTTTTCAAATTAGGTTTTTTTCATAAAAATATTTCTTATGAAAATGTTTTTCTTAGGTGGCCTCACAATATGTCAAATAGAAAGAGTGAATATTTCTTTCTAAATTAAATGGAAGAGTGATTGGAAACTTGCAATCCCAAGAAGTCAACTATCATGCCAGATTAAGGCTTTTAACTACTCGATCTTGTACAGAAGACTGTTTTTTTGGGGCAGGACTTTTTCTTTCCCTCTTTGGGCGGTCGATTAAAACAAATACTCCCTCCGTCTAAAATTATTTATCATTTTAATTTAGTTTACACGTCTTTTATAAAATATTAATTAGAGATGATATTTAATTTACTTTATTTTTATTTATATTTAAATTATAATTTCTTTTTATTTAATATTTATTTTATTTTAGTGTCATTTTCATTATTGACAAATAATAAAATTTAAATTTTTTTAATTATATTTAAAATTTTAAAATGACGAATAATTTGAGATAATTATTTTTAATAATTATGATAAATAATTTGAAACAGAAAGTGTATATCTAGAAAGGTTTTTATTCGTATTATACATAGTCAAGCTCGCCGCACGTTCATTGGAAATCTCAGTCGGTGTCTTGATTTTTTTTAGGGATATTTATATCAAATTAATTAATTTAAATTAAATAATTAACTGAAGTTTCAAAATTGAAATTATAATCCACAGAGTCGACATCATCTTCTATTGGGTATTGTTTCAATTGAAGACATCTTCAGGAGCTTATATCTTAAGTATGAGATTATCTATTGCAGATTTGGTGAGGTTTTAAATCGAATTTCAGATTAAATTTTGAGGTTTGAAGAAGAATAATCGCATAAATGTTAGGTGTATATTACTTGTATGTCGTTTATTGTTGCTTATATATTATAGGTTGAACTCTTGGGATACACCTGAAATTGACACGATTTTTTAGTTATGAAAGAAATAATTCCCTTAATTATTTTCATTGATTGAATAGATATATATACAAGTTACAAATCTTCTTCTACCATAATTCTACATATACAATATGGTAAGTGTATATCCTAATTATGGTAAGTGTATAACCTAATCTAGGTAACAAATATACTACAATATACACACAATATACTTTCCTTAATATACAAGATTTGGCTTGATTTTTACGCTTACTGAATATTGGCGACAAGCGAAGGACGTCTTTGGGCCTTTTAAGCTGGGTAGAGGCCGGTTGGGCCACCTTCTTCTTGGCACTTACACTGCTTTATTCCATCGATATACATGTGATATACACTGCTGTATATTCGGTGTATATCACATGTATATTGCTCGCTTAACACACCCCCGCAGTCATAGCAAAGTATTTCAACACGAGATCGTCCCTAAAATCTTCAAAGAGAATCGCTGGTAGACCCTTTGTAAAGATGTCTGCAATTTGATAACGAGACGGGACATGACATACACGAACTTGACCCTTTGCAACCTTTTCACGGACAAAGTGAATGTCCATTTCGATGTGCTTGGTGCGTTGGTGCCGAACTGGATTACCTGACAGGTAGATGGCACTAATGTTATCGCAATATACCAAGGTTGCCTTCTGAATGGGACAATGAAGCTCCAAAAGCAAATTACGTAGCCAACATGATTCGGAGACCACGTTCGCTACCCCTCGATATTCTCGCTTCTAAGACCGAGCGTGATAGGGTTGCCTGACGTTTGGCTGACCAGGAGACCAAGTTGTTGCCAAGGAACATACAGTAGCCAGAAGTCGACCGTCTGGTGTCGGGACACCCACCCCAATCAACATCTGTGTTAGAGACAAGTGTGGATGTAGATGACGGATACAAGTGCAACCCATAGTCTAGTGTCCCCTGGATATACCGAATGATGCGTTTGATTGCATTCATGTGCTCAACTCTGGGATCATGCATGAATAAACACACCTGCTGAACCGCATATGTAATATCCGGTCTGGTAAAGGTAAGATACTGGAGGGCCCGTGCAAGACTGCGATGGCGGGTTGGGTCCTCGTATGGTGCACCTGTTGCGGCACTTAGCTTTGGGTTTGCATCAACTGGCGTGGAAGTGGACTTACAGGATGACATCCCAGCCCTCTCGATGATCTCAGCAGCATACGTCCGTTGAGACAGAAACAACCCACCGGAATGACGCTTGACGGCAATCCCCAAAAAATAACTCAAAGGCCCTAAGTATTTCATAGCAAACTCAGAACTGAGCATAGTCATGAAAGACTGGCGTAAGGCATCTGAAGAGGCAGTCAAGATGATATCATCCACGTACAACAGGATGTAGGCCAAGGACGAACCACTGCGGTAGATGAATAATGAATTATCTGACCGGCTGTGAGTGAACCCAATAGTGGAAACAAAGTCAGCAAACCTCGTGTACCAAGCCCTCGGAGACTGCTTTAGCCCATATAAGGACTTCTTCAATAAACAAACATGATGAGGTCGGTTAGGATCCCTGAATCCCAACGGCTGATGCATATAGACTGTTTTCTTGAGATCACCATATAGAAAAACATTCTTGACATCCAACTGATGGATTGGCCAATTCTTTGAAAGAGCCAAGCTAAGCACAGTGCGAATGGTAGCCGGTTTGACCACCGGACTAAACGTCTCATCACAATCAATTCCAACCTGCTGAGTCTTACCATCACCAACAAGTCGCGCCTTATGTCTAGCAAAGGACCCATCTGAATTCTCCTTATGAGCAAAAATCCACATAGACCTGATAATATTAATACCATATGGACGGGGCACCAACTCCCACGTCTTATTATCAATAAGAGCATTATATTCATCAGTCATAGCAATTTTCCAATTAGGGTCATTTAATGCGGACACGAGGATTGCGGGCAAGGGGATTTAGAGACATTAGAATGTAAATTAAAATGTCTTTTAGGTGTAAAAATACCCCACGACTACGAGTGACCTGGTCTATGACTCGAGGAAGAATTGAGGGAATTTTGGGAATTTTACGGGCTCGGGGCGGGTGGCGACAGCGGTGGGCTCTTGGTCCAAATCGGTAATTCTTTGGAATCGGCTTACGGACCAGATTCGAGTGGGCTGGGTAGCCCAATAGCTGGAAGCTGTTCCGATGGCTGTATTTTACAGGCGTGGCGATCTTTGTGGGGCCGTAGGCGATGGGCATTGGAGGATTTTGGGTACGGGAGATGTCCGAAAAATTCCGAATAATATACGGGGATATTTGGTCATCCAAAAAATCATACGACTTAGGTTCAGGAGTATGAACTTTCGTAAATGGGAATTGAGTTTCATCAAAAATGACATGGCGATTGATTATGATTTTTTTGGAGGATAAATCAAAACACTTATAACCACGATGATTTGACGGATAACCCAAAAACACACACGGGGTAGACCGAGCCTGAAGTTTGTTAATTGTGGTGGATGGGAATAGCGGATAACACAAGCACCCAAAAATCCGAAGGTGAGAATAAGACGGGTTCTTATTATATAAGATTTTGAGAGGGGAAGAATATGTCAGACCTTTAGACGGAATTATGTTAAGAAGGTAAGTGGCCATTTGTAGAGCATGATGCCAAAAATATGGAGGTATGGAGGCATGGATTAGGAGAGTTCGGACAATGTTATTTATGGAACGAATTTTGCGTTCGGCTTTCCCATTTTGTGAAGATGTATGAGGACATGAAAAACGAAAATTTATCCTATGAGTAGCACAAAATTCTCGAAACTCCCTATTGTCATACTCTTTCCCATTATCACATTGAATATTTTTTATTTCTCTTTCGAATTGAGTACGAATGAACGCTCTAAATTTTATGAAGACGGAAAACACTTGTGATTTGTTCGCAATTGGAAACGTCCACAAAAATCTAGAATAATCATCTAAAAAGAGAACATAATATCGATGACCCATTGAACTAAGAACAGGAGATGTCCATAAGTCGCTATGAATAATGTCAAATGGCATAGAAGTATGAGAATTGGAGTCTACAAATGGCAACTTAACAATTTTACCTAATGAACACGACTGACAAATTGGAGTACGACTCGTACCCTTACAAGAAATAAAGTTATTTTTATCTAAGGCTGATAAAATAGAAGATCCCGGATGACCCAGACGAGCATGCCACATGGATGGTGAGATGGCTGCAAAAGCTGATGGCAAGGCTGGACTCGATGGACTGAAACCGGGCATGATAGGATACAGATCTCCCTTCTATCACACCTCATGAGATGACTCCCCGTCTTGAAATCCTTCACAGAGAAACCGAAAGGATCAAATTCAACAGAAACAGAATTGTCATTTGTAAACTTTCGGACAGACACTAAATTTTTAATCAATTTAGGAGCATGTAAAGTATTTTTCAAGAGGAGAGGTGGATTGGGAGGAGATAACGTTTTCTGACCATACCCTAGAATTGGAATAGAACTGCCATTACCCACAATTATTCCCCGAGGGGTGCTCAAATTGTAATAAGATGAGAGAGTACCTGATTCGGAAGTCATGTGAGTAGTGGCCCCGGTGTCCATGTACCAATTTGGGTCCGGTTGAGTCAATCCCAACGTGTGCATCGCGGCCTCGATATCGGTCTGAGTTGGGCCTGCTGTATGATGGGCTTGCGGAGGTCTGGGCCCAAGGACTCCTGGCCGTGCTGGAACTGGGCTGTTACCGCTGTGGGTGCCGTTGCTGGGCCACTGGCCAGTGGGCCGCCAATGCTGGGTATTGGGCCTGGATCGCTGGCCGACCATCGCCGGGCGTAAATCGCCGGAGGGTGCGGGTTCCACTGCCACTGGCCCCACTGCTGGGCCCACGGTATCCTGGATGGGACCCACCGCCTGCTTGTTGCTCACCGGAACCGCCACCAGAGCCGCCTCGTTTGCCCCCGCTGTTTTTGTTACTTTTGCGATTATTCTTGCCGCCACCATTATTATGGTTTTGGCCCGAATTATTAACAAAACCCGAAGAACTAGGAGAGGATGCCACCATGACAACTGGGCTTGCTCCGGTAGCCGCCTTTTTAGCCAAACCAGCTTCTTCCAACGTCAGCATGGAGCGGGCTTGATGAAAGTCGGGAAGAGGGTTGCTTTGGCGAAGGAGAGTTCCAACACCATTATAGGCCTCCGAAAGCCCGGCAACCAACTGTAGAACTAGTCGATTATTTGTTACTGGTGCGCCAACATTACGGAGTTGATCCGCCAATTCCTTTAGTTTCTTGCAATATGCCGAAACGTTCGGAAATACGTCCATTCGAACGAGAGAGAATTCACCTTTCGAGTGTGACGATACGGGAATGTTGGTTGTCTTGGAATATGTCACGAAATCTATTCCATGCAGCCATAGCCGTGGTCTCGGGCTCCATAATCGTCTGTAGAAGGTCCATCAAATAGTGGCGTATATCCACCGAAGAAACGGTAGCATCAAGTGTAATCCATACCTCGGGATCCTCCGCAGAAGGGGTCTAGCGGGAGGAATGATGTGATGAAGAACTTGATAAGAGATAGCGTGAATTTTAAACAACTCCGCCACGTTGCATATTGAACGTTTTCCATCTCAAGGACAATAGGGACACTGAGCTTGATATTGGAAACCGTGAGGGCAGGGTGAAAATTGTTCTTAGACATATTGAAAGAACAAAGAAGGAGGGGAAATTTAAGAGAGGTTTTTGAGAGCGGAAGACGAAATTTTGGAAGAGAAAAACCCGAGAAGGGGGGGGGGGGGGTCTCGGCCAAAGGGAGGCAAAAGTTTGAGAGAAAAAAACTTTTGTTTAGACCTAGTCTCTTGATACCATGAAAGAAATAATCCCCTTGATTATTTTCATTGATTGAATTGATATATATACAAGTTACAAACCTTCTTCTACCATAATTCTACCTATACAATATGGTAAGTGTATATCCTAATTATGGTAAGTGTATAACCTAATCTAGGTAACAAATATACTACAATATACACACAATATACTTTCCTTAATATACAAGATTTGGCTTGATTTTTCCGCTGAATATTGGCGACAAGCTGGAGGGCGTCTTTGGGCCTTTTAAGCTGGAATTTGCCAGAGGCCAGTTGGGACCCTTCTTCTTTGAAATACCTTTTAATTTGTCGAGAGGCCCGGTTAGACCCCTTCTTTCTTTGCTGCCTTTCTTTACTGCTTTATTCCACTGATATACATGTGATATACACTACTGTATATTCAGTGTATATCACATGTATATTGCTCTGTTTAACAAGTTAGACACCTAAATTAGAGATGTTTCTATTGACCACTTATACTATCCAAATTTTGTATCAATTAGATAATTTTTGCACAATCAATCAAATATATAAAATGTGTGTAACACATTCGCCGATGATGAAGAGATACTTAAAATCTCCATGGCTTAATTCTTTCTCATCTGTTCTTTTCGAATGAGATAACAAATATATTACTCAAATAAAAATTATTCGTGAAGTCGAATTAATGTGGGTCTGACTAAAGCTCAATCAAATTCCTTGTCCAAAAGATTCACTGTTCATTTTTTCTCTACAACCCGTTCTTCAATCTTAAACATCCAAACACGGGTGTGAATAATCAGATGAAGAGAGGCTCATCTTCTAAATTCTGGGCTTAAACTTAATCCAGCTCTCACTTAATTGCTCTTTTTTTCCAATAAGAAACGAAAAACAGAATTAAACAAACACATATTATTCATGAATTCTAATCAACTTGGGTCTGATTTGAAAAGTAGATTTAACAAAATATTCTATGAGCTTGTTAACTTTCCTTTTTTTTTAATTGGGAGAGAGAGCACGAGAATTGAGTTGAATTAAAAGTATAATTGATGCTTTTCGGTAGTGAAAGTATATTTTTTTCCTAAAGACAATCTGTATTAGGACAAATGTACTTTATACACATTCATATTATTATTAATGAAGATTAATATTTTGGCATTTGCAATTATTGAATTATTAATTGATTATTTGTAATATTCTATAATATGCATCCCTGGAGGTTATGCTGTTATTAATAGTGTGAGATATTAATATTATAACGTAACTCTTAAAATAGCCTCGACTAATGATCATCGAGAATGAGATATCGATGATATGTGATAAGTCGACATGTGGTCTGCATCACATCCTTGGAGGATGTAGTATGTCTCACCTGCTACGAGTAATGACTACTCGTGATGAACACATGGATACTTTGGAAGTATTGGTATACCCTACTGATATACTGTTTGTTATACTTGTCTAAAGTATGATCAGCGTGTGGGAGATAGAAGTCCTTAGACTTGAGGTCAACACGCGCCTTGTCTGCAAAGTAATGTACTTTGATCCCGTCCTAAGCTCAAATGCCTTATAGGTTGAGATACGGCTTGTATTGGGTACATTACGATGTGGATTAAAGGTGGTAGTTGAGCCAAGATTAGGATTCATTCCTCGAATGTATATTCGAGAGAACACTCGGATTCTCAGTGATGTTAGATTGACTAAGTCGTTGGCCAATGCAAAAGACATATTTAGAATATGGTCTAGTTGTCAACTAATATAGATGAGATACAATGATTAAGCCATTTGGATAGATACTTGACAAATTCTAAGCTTGATCGGGTGTGTCGTGAATGAAAGGATTTTATCTTACCACATAAAGATTAAGTTACTGGATTCGCGTAAACATACTTCTCATATTGAGTTCGTCTTGCGGCGCCGTCTAGGAGTTCCGCGTAGATCTTAATTTGATAAGTGTCGATATGAGAAGGCATGTAGGGTCACACTATGTCGATTGTCCGTTTCGATCTAAGGATGTATTGAGATAGTAATTAAATATTCGATTTGGAATCGAGATATTTAAATGAATAATGATTATTTTAATTAAGTCAAAATTAGATTTTGGATTTAATTAAGAATGCACGAAAAATAAATCGAGACAATGCAGGAGCACGTCGAGCGCGGCGGCGCCCATACCCTAGGGCCACGGCGTAGTGCAGGTTGGACAACCGCGACGCCCATACCCTAGGACCACGGCGTAGTCCAAGTCCATATAAGGAGTCCATGTTCCTATTCCATGGGCCTAACTCAACACCAAAATCTAGCTTGTAGGGTGAGGATTGTCCAAGTCCATATAAGGAGTCCATGTTCCCATTCCATTATCGATGTGGGACTCTTAACACTCCCCCGCATGCCCAGATCCCGTTAACTGGAGTGTAAATGACATAATTTGGGGATCCAACATCGGTGAACATAGAATTGGAATGTGTCTGGCTCTGATACCATGTAGGAAATTGATTCCTTGATTTATTTCATTCCATAGTGAAATATATATACAAGTATACAATGCTAACATTAATGAAGATTAATCTAATCATCGTAAATTAAGTTATACTAATTTATAATCAAATTCTAATCATAATAAATTATGATATTACAAACTATATGATTTGAGATAATTATGGGATGACCCCATAATTATCCTAACAGTCCCTTGCAGTCTTAGCGGGAGGTTCTCGTATGCTGAGACTGTCATTGAAATCATCAAAAAGTACGCGCGGAAGACCTTTTGTAAAGATGTAGATAATTTGATAACAGGACGGTACATGGAGAACACGGACTTGTCCACGTGCAACCTTTTCTCGGACAAATAATATATCCATTTCTATGTGTTTTGTGCGTTGATGCTGGACAGGATTACCAGATAAGTATATCGCATTCACATTATCACAATAAATTACGGTTGCCTTTTCAATTGGAAAATGTTGCTCTAATAAAAGATTACGTAGCCAACATGATTCAGCAACCATATTGGTTACCCCTAGATATTCTGCCTCAGCGCTCGATCGAGACAACGTGGATTGTCATTTTGACGACCATGAAATGAGATTGTCCCAAAAAAATACACAATATCCAGAGGTGGAACGTTGTGTGTCCGGGCAGCCACCCCAATCCGCATCTGTATAGGATGAGAGACTCGAAATAGAGGACTTAAACAAATGCAAACCAAAATGAAGAGTACCCTTAACATACCGCATGATTCTCTTGAGGGCCCCCATATGCTCTTCCTTATGATCATGCATGTGTAAACATACTTGCTGGACCGCATAGGAAATATTGAGCCTTGTGAAAGTCAGCTACTGCAAGGCCCCTGCCAGGCTGCGATAATGTGTTGAATCGCAGTATGGAGTACCTGTAGAGTTACTCAATTCGGCCTTAGTATCAACCGACGTATGTGATTGTTTGCAGGAGGACATCCTGACTTTTTCAATTATTTCCTCAGCATATTTCTTTTGACTGAGAAATAGATTACCTACATATCGAGTCACAACAATGCCTAGAAAATAATTTAAAAGACCCAAGTCCTTCATTGCAAACTCTGCCGCAAGAAGGGACATAATAGACGGGCGAAGTAACGTAGATGATGCTGTGAGAATAATGTCATCTACATATAGAAGTATATATGCCATGTCATTTCCCTTACTGTAAATGAATAAAGACTGATCTGACTTGCTGTAAGAGAAACCCAGTTTGGAGACAAACCCTGCAAACCTGTTATACCATGCCCAATAAGCCTGTTTCAAACCATATAAAGATTTTTTCAAAAGGCAAACATAATCTGGATGAGTAGAATCTCGGAAATCCAAAGGCTGGTGCATGTACACCATTTCCTTTAAGTGGTCATGTAAGAATGCATTTTTGACATCCAATTAATGAATGTACCATGATTTTAAAAGTGCCAGGATAAGAACATTCATGATAGTTGCTTGCTTAACCACCAGACTAAATATTTCACCATAATCCACGCCAACATGCTGAGACCTACCATCACCAACAAGACGAGCTTTGTATCTAGCAAAAGTGCCAGCAGAATTCTTTTTATGACAAAAGACCCACATAGACTGATTTATGTTCACATTAGATGGACGTGACACTAATTACCACATCTTATTTTTAATAAGAGCATCAATTTCGTATAATATGACAACTTTCCAATTCGGATCTGATAAGGATGCTTTGAGATTTTTTGGAAGTTGTGACGGTTGGACTGAAGCTGTTAGGTTAAAATGACGCTGGGTAAAAAAATGGTGTGCATTGCAAGGGTTTCAATGGTCTGAGGTTGGGGAGTTGGGATGTCAAGTATGCTAGTGGGCTGAGTAGCTGACCGAGTTTGGGCCAAAACAATGGATTGGGACCGAAATTGGTTATGGGTTTGGGGCCTGTGTACATGGGCCAGAGGCACTGGGTGGTATCACGGGCAGTGGGGCAAATGCCTCCTCTTAGTTGGGCCTGTCCGCCACTAAATATGGACTGGGCCGAGACCGAAGGATGAGAGGCAGTGACCGCTGCTCTTCGGACTGTCCCAATCATATTGTGGGGTTGGGCTGGGATGTTAGGCAATGGTGTTTGAGCTGGTCCCACACTATTTCGAGTGTTTAAATGGTGATTCAAAAGTGGATGTATTCCGTCGTCCAAAAAATCATATGAAGGTGAGGATGTCACATGAGATTTAGCAAATGGGAATATAGACTCATAAAAATGACGTGACGAGAAATAATGATTTTCCCATTAGTCATATCATAACACTTATATCCTCTATGATTTTGTAGGTATTCCAAAAACACAGAAGGAGTGGAACGGGCCTGAAGTTTATTAATGATAGTGGATGGAAACAAGGGATAACACAAACACCCGAAACCCTCAAATGTGTAAAAGATGGGAGACGGTGGTACAACATTTGTGTAGGTGACACATTGAAGAGTAGTTTGCTAGGAAGAATATTTAAAATATATGTGGTCATTTGAAGAGCATGGTGCCAAAAATTTGGTGGTGTGGACGAATTCACAAGAAGAGTACAAACCATATTGTTAATTGTTTGAATTTTTTCTTTCGGCTTTACCATTTTGAGGTGATGTATGTGGACATGAAAGACGCATAGACATCCCATTTTGGTGACAAAAATCATTAAATTGAGCATTTATGAATTCCTCCATTGTCATATTGAAGACATTTAATGAACCTGTCAAATTGAGTTTTGATAAAAATACTAAATTGTTTAAAAATGATGAAAGCTTGTGATTTTGCCATAAGGGAAATGTCCACAAAAAAATCAAATAATCAACCAAAATAAGTATATAATATTTATGACATGCAGAACTCAAAACTGGTGATGTCCACAAATCACAATGTATAAGATCAAATGGCATAAGTGTATAGGAAGTAGATGATGAAAAATGAAGTTTAACATGCTTCTCAAACGGACAAGTTTGGCAAACAGAAGAGTCCAAAAGTTTGTTACAAGCAACAAAATTATTCTTCCTAAGAGTATTGAATACTGGTGCTCCCGGGTGTCCCAGTCGATTGTGCCATATGATAGGGGAAATAGCTGCAAAGGTTGATGGTTTGGTCACGTGGTTGTTGGCAATAGTAGTGATGGGATACAAGTCCCCCATGCTATTACATCTCATTAGTGGCATCCCCATATGAAAATCCTTCACAGAAAACCCAAACGGATCAAAATTCACAGAAACATTGTTATCATTTGTAAAACGCCATACATATATCAAGTTTTAATTAGTTTTGGTGCATGTAAGACATTTTTCAAATATAACGGTGGGTGAGGAGGGGTAGTTTTACCTGACTAATACCACGAATTAGAATTTTCTGCCCACTGCCGACAATAATAGTTTTATTACTGCTCATATTAAAATAAGATGAAAGATTACCTTGAAATGTCGTCATGTGTGATGTAGCCCATGTGTCAACGTACCACGAATCATCTGGAACATTTAGATTCATGTTGTTCATGGCCTATTCGATATCGGTCGGAGCATAACCCACGAAAGAGGGTACATGGCCGCAAAAGCTTGTTGCGGACGAGAACCTAGAATTCTGGATTGTTGGTTTGAAGATGAGGGTCTGGCCCATGACGTGGTGGGGTATGGGCACAGAGGGGAAGCCCACTGTGGGTCCCAGGCCCACTGCGGGTACTGTCCCCACTGGTTTCTGCCGGGCTGGGTAGGCTTCTGCCAGTGGTTGGGCAGCCACTGCCCCTGCTGGATAGTGTTGCCGCCGGCTGGTTGGCCGCCGCCCCTCCCCCATCCCTTTCCACCATTATTTTTTCCTTTATTATTACAGTTTGACCCCCGTTTTCCCTATTATTATTGTAGTTTCCAGTCCCACCCGAACCAGAATTTTGTGGCTGAAAATATGCGGAAAATGAGTTGGTGGAGACAAGGGCAGTTCCGGCGTTGGCTGCCCCAGAGGCTGCCTGCTTTGCTTTGTGTGTTTCCTCGAGAATCAGCCTCGAATGAGTCTCGTAAAATGGAGGCAATGGATTACTTTGCTGAATGAACGTAGCGACTCCATCATATTGTTCATTCAATTCTATAATTAATTGAAGAACCAACCGTTGATTTGTTACCGGCGAACCAACGTTGGATAGTTGGTTTGCAAGCACCTTCAATTCTTGACAATAGGTGGACACATTTGAGAAGTCATCCAATTTAACATTGGTAAATTGGTGTTCAAGATATACAACCCTAGAAAGTTTGTTATCTTGAAAAATGTTTCGTAAACGTTCTCATGCCTGTTGAGTCGTAGAGTTTGGCTCTAATATGGTATGCCAAAGATCGTTGGAGATAATGCAATAAATCCATTGAAGGACTATAGCATTTAAACGGGATCATAACTTTTTATCTACCTCAGTGGTGTCCGATGATGACTCGGAAGGTATGATATGGTCTATTACCTCATATGCGCGACAATGAATTTTGAATAATTCTGCCCAAGAGATGTATTTCCCTTTTTCCATTTCAAGTGTTATGGAAATAAAGTTCTTGACGTTGTATACGGCAAGAGCTGGATGTTTTTTTTTTCCGCCATAGTTTTCCACGAAACAACACAAGAAGAAAAGGAGAGAATAGCGTTGTGGGATTGGTGGAAGAGTATGAGATAACCCTAAGTGTTAGTTAGGGTTTTTTTAATTTGAGAAGAGGATAAAAGTGGGTGGCCGACCGGTTTGTGGGTAGTGGTTTAGAGTTTAGGTCTTGATACCATGTAGAAAATTGATTTCTTGATTTATTTCATTCCATAATCAAATATATGTATATATACAACAAATATACAATGCTAACATCAAGGAAGACTAATCTAATCATCTTAAATTAAGTTATACTAATTTATAATCAAATTCTAATCATAATAAATTATGATATTACAAAATATATGATTTGAGATAATTATGGGATGAACCCATAATTATCCTAACACAAACAAATGGAATAGAGTACCACCGATAAATTAAGCTTTGATACAACTCGAATCATATGCAAACTATCAAAATAATATTTTATTATACTTTAGTTACACTCTTGATAAGGCACACAAACTTTTGCACCACAAATGTTGTGTCAACTTGTATATTATGCCAAACAAAGCCACCTTAATTAGAGGAAAAAGAAAAGGTAAGTAGTTCGAATTTTTAAAGGAAAAGACAATGAAGATTATATATTTGCCATGCGTGTGCACGAAACAAAGGGCCAAAAAAAAAAAGGCGACGACCAATGATGGATCTAGATATCTTTATACGAGTTTACAAAATTTATTAATTTTTGCTCAAATTATATATATATATATATATATATATATATATATATATATATATATATATTAAAAGTTATTAAATAATTTTTAATATTTAATTATTAATGTAATAATTAATATAGTATTAATTTGAGGCCATTATAGGAAGCTATAAATTTTAAAGTATAAAGTTTAAAGGTCTATGATGATAACAAAAACATGTGAAATATTTTTTCCTTTTTTGTCTCAAATCAGTCAAATTAAACGACTAATACTAACACCAACATCATGTGTTAAGATTCACGAGGCTATGGGTGTCTGCTAAAGGGACCTTTATTATAGATACTTTTTTTAGACCCCATAATTATTTCTTGAATTCTCCATCTAATTTGATTATTTAATTTAATTTGATATGTTGCAGGACGTGTTTTTTTATTTAGTTATTAGTCCATCTATATGGTTATGATGTTTTTATGTTATGGAAAAGCTATTCACTAATTACATGATTCATTTCCTTAGATCTCTTTAAATTTTATGCATGTTTTTATTATATTTATATCTATATTATATTAAAACCACACAGACCTCTTAATGAAATGTGATTCGCCTTTTTTACTCTATAAGTAACGTGACTTTTAACCATATAGCAATATATATGTCATTAACTGGAATTTTGCTTATTAAATATTTCATTATTTCAATATATAAGTCCTTACTATATTTAACTAATTCTCCATCCAATCTTTTCAACTTAATGTACACCTGTACAAGAAAAAATTAAGGGTCTAAATTCATTTTTACATTAGTACTTCCTCGGTTGAGTTTTTCTCTTTTTCCTTGTTTTAAATTCTACAATCCCAAAAAGACAATTCTAGGTCATATAAATAAAGATAACTTTCATAATCTATTCACGTAGAAATCTTTAACAATCAATTATAATTCCTTCTATATTTTCTTTCTAATATTTAAAATTTTGAAATCAACTAATATTTTGTTTATAAATCATTCTTTATTTAATTTATCCGTGCTGTCGTAATATTATGTGGTGCGATTTACCCCTATCTCTTTTTTCTCTATTTAACCTATCTTTTTCGGACAGTTATCGACACGAGATATGAAAGTTTCTTTGACAAAATAGTCCAAAAACATTTACTAAATTTTCATAAAGGGATGCATGTATCTGATCCACACACAAAATTAGGAATATTTTTTTCCTTTATAAACATTATCCACTAAGTAAGGCATTACATGAGAATGCAATAATGAGAATCACACAACACTTCGCTTATGGTAAAAAATGAAAAATTAAATTGAGCTAAAACATATCTTTTCTTATTTGATCTATATAGAAAATTCCTAATACACGTGTCCTATAAAAATAATTAATTTTAAATAATATTTTTGTGATGTGTTAAATCTTTACCAGCTTGACCAAAAAAAGTATTATTAGTATATTATTTCATATGACTTTAATGTAAGTAATAAAATTTTAATTTTCTTTCTACCAACCATGTAGCAATATATATGTGACATTTATTTTACTAATTGTCATGTGCACGTGTGATACACAGAATGCACGTGTGACGCGCAAAAAAACTTATATTTTTCTAATATACTTCCAAAAATTTTACACTAAAATAATAATGTTGTTTTAATATATTAACATGTATGACTGACTATAGCTTCATACATCACATTGCGGTTATATATATATATATATGAAGTACACACGCTTTGCACGTACCCTAAAACCAGGATTAAAAAATCAAAATGACAGTTGAAATTTTTGGTGAAACAAATGGATTTGAATGAACCTGTAATTAAAATACTACACCCCGCTAGTTCTATTAGGCTTTTATAGTAAAAGACATAAAAGAGTATATATGTACTTGCCATACGTGTGCCCAAAACTAATAAAGGGCAAAAAAGTGATAACAAAAAACCTGTAAAAGTTCCTCTCTTCTTCCTTCCTCACATCAATCAAATAATACATAACACCAACAACACGTGTTTGTGTACAAACATGTATGGTTGAATTTGACTTTCACGCGTTATATTTGTTGAAAATTTATCTTTGACGGGAGTTACGTCCAACCATCTTTAATGACTTAAATATTAGTGTTTCGCATATTGGAAACTTCGGTTCTTCACACGTGCATAATCTACTAAGTAAGTAGATGACCGTAGGACCAATGATCGTCAAATTTCGTTGAGAAATGAAAGAGATATTGATCTATGAAGTGAGGTGTTTGAAGCATGGAAAAAGGTGGTAAAGACCAATCCCCCCTCATCGGTGGGGGAAGAAAGATTTGTTTAGTTTATAAGTCAAAAAATTGGGTATCCCATGTGTTTAAAGGAGGGAGGACCTAGATGTGCTTCGGTTCGAGGATAAGCCCACACGCGCGCCGCCGCCGCCCGCCCGTCCGATCTCGGGTCGTGGGCTTCTTCTGATATTATCTTTTTGGAACCAAATTATTCATATTTACAGTTTGGTCCCTGAAGTTTCAGATAAGTCAAAATTGGGGCAGAGAACTTTACTGCTGGGTTTTGGAACGTTAACCAGCCTTAGTATGCACTCAATTCAGTCATTTATTTTGGCTGAATAACTCTTCCTAAAAGCCAATCCGTTGCACATCAATTTACCATTTATTTTGGTGAATTACTACCTCCATAATTGCCATTACTTGGCCAGTAACAACAATTATGTGGGCAATTGGTAAGTCCTCTCCTTCAACTATATAATGGAGCATTTGCACAATTGTTGAGACACACAGAAACATACAAACGAAATCAGATTCTTCCTACTATTTTCTAGCCTCATTTCATTACTCAAAATTCTTCAAAGTAACACTTGAGTTTCTTTTGCTCATTTCTTGAGTTGCTGTTTTATCTTGGGAGACTATTGTCCAGAACGTAGAAAGGACATATACGGGGCAATCTTGTCTTAAAGACAGAGTGTCATCACTCGACTCAGCATATCAAAACTGTTCCAGTTTCTTGTTCAAGTTCATTGAAATTTCAGTTTGTTGTAATTTCATTGTGTTGTAATACTTAGCAGTTACTCATTCCCGTTTCCTGCACCATTGTAAACAACAATATTTAGGGAGGCGTATATCGGTTCATATCGATTTTGTATCCGAAAAATATGAACCGAATAAAAATCATTTTTTTAAAAAACCGATTCCAACTTTAAAAAAATGATATGTTCGGCTTATATCGCCGAACGTATCGGATTATATCGATTTTTTCTAGCGGGTCAGGTCGAGGAATTTTTTATTTTTTTTTAAAAATTGAATTTTCAAAACTGAAATTGAAATTGACTTTCATCGAGCAAAGTTTCAATTTTCAACCTATCGATTACACGTTGACGTTACGTCGACGTTTGATACATTCGTTCCTTCATTAAATTATTATTGTTTGTTTATTTTATTTAGCGCACTTAATTTTATTATCTTTAATTATTTATTATCATAATTAAAATGGAAGGATTAAGAGGTATGTTTAAGGGTAAGGGTAAGGGTGCTTCTTCTAGTAGGGACAACCAGGGCAAGGGTACTTCTTCTAGTCATCCTATTCCTACACAGGGTGATTTTGTTGATACTCAACATTTTCCTACAATACCATTAGATTTAGACGAGGAGCTATTTTCTTGAACTCAAGAAGACTTTAATTTAGATGATGATCTAGATGATACACCCACTAATGTTGATGACAACACACCCACTAGTGCACCTTCAACTGAAATGCCTCCTATTCCCCCTAGTATGAGACGAGGTCCAGCAAAACGACCATTAAAATCAGATGCATGAATATTTTTTGATAGGGACGTAGAGAATCAAGTAGCTAGATGTAAAATTTATAAAAATATTTTAAAATTTAAAACTGGAAAAGGTCACGGTGGGACGGGTGGTTTAATTAGATACGTAGTAAGTGTTCATCCAACTAGGTATGCCTAATATCAGGCTTTAAAACCGGGTGCGCAAACGTCCGTTCCATCGGAACAAGGTTCACATATTGTCCCGGACGAAGTACATGGTCAAATTAACCCCACGACGGGGGGAATTGTAGGCCCTAAATACAATAAACATAGAGATAGAGAAGCAATATCAAAATTAGTTGCTGTGGAGGGTTTGCCTTTTTCATTTTCTTCATCTCCCGATTTTATTCATTACATTAGAGATATATATAATCATGCTTTTAACGGTTTTCCTAGATCAACTGTTAAGAGAGATGTATTTAAAAATTCGCACATAAATATCAACAATATTTACGTTATTCATTATATCATTTTAATGGCAAAGTATCTATCACGTCTGATATAGGTCGTAGTACTAACGATCATGATTATTTAACGGTAACTTGTCATTGGATAGATTATAAATAGTCTATGCAAAAACATATCTTAGCGTATAGATATATAGATGATAGGCACACTGGTACTTTTATTGCAAAAAATATTTATCAAGTGTGCCATTATTATGGAATAACCGATAAAATTATGACTATTACATTAGATAACGCTTCTTCTAACAATTACGCTATTACAATTTTAAAAAATAGTTTAACTCCATCTTTTTCAGATCATTTTCATATAAAATGCGCGTGCCATATTTATAACTTAATTGTAAATGATGGTCTATCACTTTTTGAAGACATTCTTAGTAAAATACTATTTGCTATAAATTTTATTTTTAAAAGTAATAGAGTACAACGAAGAAAAGAATATAAAAAAACTTGTCACGATTGTGAACTACCTTATAGAAAAATTTGCAGAAGAAGTATCCACTAGGTGGAATTCTTTATACGAGCAACTACTTGTTGCTTATGACTATAGAAAACCTATAACTTTATTTTTAAACTCTCATAATCAAAATTCAGCTGATATGATTGTAGATAGTGATTGGATAAAAATTTCCGAACTTATTGTATTTTTAGAGAATTTTTTTCAAGCAACAAAAGAATTTTCCGGTATATATTATCATACTATTTCAACTATGTTGTTTTATATAACTCTAATATTTTTATTACTTAGTGAATATATGAAAAAACCAGCTTATATGGTAGCTATTAAAAAAATATTTATCAAAATAAAAAAATATTTTATTCATATTCCCACTATTTATATTATTGGTGTTGTATTAAATACGACTATTAAAATAGACGATACTAAATCACTTATTTAAACTATTTACGATTGTATAGAAGTACTACCACCTCCAAGTCCAAAAAATCTAAATCACCCACCACCTATTGAACAAACTAAAGAAGAAGTGTTGTCTAGCGTAGAAGACCAATGCAAAAAAATATATAGGTTTTACCAACAAAAAAATGCTAGTAACTTATCAGCTTCCATACCATCTTCTTTATCTTTAACACAACCTCAGAAAAGACATGCTGTTTCTGCGGCTAGTATTGAAAGCCTCAGAAATAGAATGTGCGGCCGTACCGCTACTAACCAAATTAGCGAGTTGGATATTTTTGATTTGCAGGGTTCTGTACCGTACCAAGAAGTTATCAATGAAGATGGACATGAAGACTTCTTTGAAATCTTTGGAGGGAATGAGAAGACTTTTTCGACACTTTCAATGATGGCCCGAGATGTTTTGATCATTCAAACGCTATCAATCAAGCGTCTGAAGCGCTTTTTCTCACAAGCAAATATCAAATAGGAGACCACAAACACTCATTAGCCGGAGACAGCTTGGAAATTGCAGTATTATTCAGAGATTGGATACGAGCGGAGCGGAGAAGGTGCGGTCAACCGGAGATCAATGAAGAAGAAGACGAAAACTACAACGAAATCTTATCCGAAGGTAGTGGAAGCGATATGGATCAATTTGACCAACAAATACCAATTCCAACCGAAGAACCGCAGGAAATTATCAAGCAATTAGAACAGGTTTTTTTAAGAATGTAATTTTTTTAATTGCAATTTTATTATGTAATTTGCAACTTTTAGACAACACCACAAAGTTGCAATTTAGACAATTGTATTTGTATTACAAAAAAATCATATGTCTATTAAATAATATAAGAGACACAAAAACAATCTTGAGATGTTTTTATTACACTATCTTGTCTTGTTTATTGAGTTTTTTTTTATACATATATTATTAAAAAAAGAAAGAAAAGGAAAACCCGCCGGAACCCGCCCCGCCCCGACCCCGCCCCGATTCCGACGGGATCGGGATCGGGACGGGACTGGAGCAAGTCCCGCCAAACCCGACCCGCAAGACCCCGTCAAACCCGACCCTGCCCCTTAGCCCATTCCGCCAGACCCGAGCCCGGCCCACTGACCCGCTATAATTACAACTAGGATTTTATAGCAAAAGACAAGAAGTAAAAGTTACTCTCTTTTTCCTTTCTCACATCAGTCAAATAATACATAACAGCAATAACATATGTTAAGATTCACGAGACTATAGGTAGGTGTCTGCTAGAAAAAGGAGCATTTTTTCTCTCTATAAATAATTTTCCTTTTTTGTTACCCCAATATTATTATTTCTTGAAATTCTCCATCTCCACACCCCGCCCCCCCGCCTCTCTATATATAATAAGGAAAGTTCTCAAATAACAAGAGAGAAAAACTTAAGAGCTATGGGAGATAATAGAGGACTTGGAGTTTTGGGAGTTTCAATGTGTGGTGCAGCACAAGAAATTGAACAATTATCAAGAGATAGTAGCCATTATAGTCTTTCAACTGGGATTCTTCCTTCACTTGGTGCTAGAAGTAATAGAAGAGTCAAGCTTCAAAGATTTATTGTTTCACCTTATGATCGTCATTACAGGTTCCATATTTTTTTTTCATTTAGTATTCGAAACTTACTAACTCGACTAATTGGGATTCGTGCCGCGTAAGGCGGAAAAGCATCTTTATTCTTCTTTCTGCTGTCATTTAGTTTACTTTAATCATTTCAGAATTTTCTGGCCCGTCTTTTTGATTTATATTGTTTAAGACCGTTAAGGGGAAGTGTTCTCTACTGAAAGTTTCTCGACTAAATTCCATTTCTATGTCTATGGTACACTTTCATATCTTCTTTTGTATGGATATTGAAGATTGGGTGAAGAAAGAAGTATGATTATGATGAATATTACTTAAAGCAAGAAATGGAGACAAATGGTTGATATAGTTGATCCTAACTAATATAAGATTGAGTAGAGATGAATTTAGAGTTTGAAATTTATGAGTTCATATGAAAACTTCAAGATAATATTATAATAATATATAATTAGATTTATACTTAAATATTTATAGATAATTAGTAAATATCTTAATACATATGCAAGGTCTAAATAAGCAATATTAGATTCGTGTAAGTCCGCGGATAACACTCTTGATTCACCACTGAGATTGAGTGTAGTTATTTTGAGTTTTTAGTAGGAAGGAACTTCTAGTAGAAAGTGACCCATCTGGTGCGCCTTACATGACTCAAATCTAAATTAATCAGACCGATATAGTTAATTGAATGAATAACAAGAATCGGTGTTTGATGCCTGAAACATAACATTTTTTTTATAACGATGATGTTACACCATTGTGACTTTCATGAGTACATGTTACCTCTCATCACAATAGGATCTTCTAGTATGCTCCACCACAATGTTTTATTTTTACAATAGCACACCTTGCATAATTAAGTTTGAATTCTTTGTTCAGTCATCTTTGTTTAATTTTCTTGTGGGGGCTTGTTGAAAATAACGTCTATGGAATTTTTTTAAGCCTCAAAAGACTATGCTTCTTTTTTATTTTTATCTGCAAGACAAACGAAAAAAATAAAAGTGTTTCTTTTGACTATTGGTTGGAGAAAAAGATAGAATATTTGAGTAACATGTCTATCTCTAGATCTGTCCAATGCTTTATTTTCTCCGTTGTGTTACTCCGTGTCTTCCCATTTTCTTTTAGTTTTTTGGTTTCCCCTAGTATTTGATTTGGACCTATTAATCCGGATTCATATCGAGAAATATTATTTTAAAAAATAAATAATTCATATGATTTTATTTCAAGATTTAAATATGAAATTTCTGATTAAGAATGAGCATGTACATACCATCCTACAATAAGCTTTGGTAGTGATATTCTTCCTAGTTGGTAAGATAAGAATTATTATTCTTTTTAATTTTTTTTATAACATAGGTGTTGGAATCAGTTTCTCAACTATCCATTTGAGTATAAGTTATTTTGCACCGATATAAATTTCAAGATAAGTCTTCCTATCAAGATTTAGACATATAAAAGAAAAGATATAATTATTTTGGTCTCTATAGTGATTTCAAGAAAAAAAAAAGATGTACTCCTTCGGTCCCAAAATATTTGTCACATTTTGCTTCTTCAAAGTCAATTCTTAATATTTTAAAAGTAAAATTTAGATATTAAAAAACTACACAAAAAATATTATAAAGTGTAATTCTTTTCATATTAATATGATGAAAACATATAATACTCCTTCTGTTTCAATTTATGTGACACAATTTTCTTTTTAGTATGTTCGAAAAAGAATATCACCTTTCTATATTTAGAAATAATTTAACTTTATAAGATGATTTATAGTCACATAAATTTTTAGGCTTGTTTTGGATCATAAATTTCAAAATTCTTCTTTTTCTTTCTTAAATTCTATGACAAATTAAATATTGACACATAAATGAGAACGGAGAAAGTATAATTGATCAAAATTCAAATAGTATATCTTAGGAGAAGCTAAACTGAAAGTTTGCCTGGTCAGTAGGGGTACAAATAAAGTTAGGCTGATTATTTTTGACTGTCGTTGTAGCTGAAACAAAAATCATATTTTGCACTGTTATAACTTCATGTCTTTTCTACTCCTCCTCGTTGCTTTTTTTTAACCGAGTCAAAACCTTTTTCTTAACCCCCTTCGTTTTATTGCTATCTTTTTTTTAATTGTGGTGTCCGAATCAGTTTGTGAATTATTTTATTGAAACTTGATCTCCTATAATTTTTCTTTTCACTTAATTAACCTTTAAACCACATCATTGGATACCCTTGGGTTTATTGCTATTTTAAATCTTTGCTTTAGAGAGGAGTCGTGACGCAATAATAAGAATTGTGATAATCAGGAGGTCACAATTTCAAGTCGTAAAAATAACCTTATGTAGAAATGCACGGGATAATAGACTCCATGCGATCTGACTTTTTCCTAAACCAGTACATAGCGTGAGTTTAGTGCGTTAAACTATCTTTCTTTCTAGATCTTTGTTTTTATCAAGATATACAAGAAACTGTTATCTTGGGTAAAATCCAACATTACGATATTACAAAATCCAATAAAGATCTCATCTTGCATAGAGTTATCAGATATTTTAATTACTCCATGGGACCATAGTATCTTGTAGGTTTCAATCATTTGACAATCGTCTATGTAATCACAAACTGACAATTACTGCTCCCAAAAATATCTATTTTCTGCCTTTGCTACTTCATGCCTCATTCTATATGACACGTTTGACGGAGAATGAAGTTAAAAAAATCTCCGAATTCTATTTTATTTAATTCACTTATACTAGATTAATGTAGGAAAGATTTTTGAAATTTGTTATCTAAATCATTAACATTTATATGGATATAAATCATCACATAAAGGCAGGGCCGTCTCAAACATTTTGGAGGCCCTGTTCTAATTCGTAAAAGTGAGCACTTAATATAAGTAAATATATGATTTCAATAATTAGATTGGGCTAAGACCTGCGAATTATGGACCTTTATAGTAAATTCTGGCTAAAACTACTTAATAAAAAATGAAAAAATGGGCCCCTAAAATTTTACATCTTTCAGAGGCCCTGTGCGGTAGCACAGCTCGCACGGGCCCAAAGACGACCCGCATAAAGGTTCATGAAAAGTTTAAAGTTAAATTATCTTAAAATATAGAAATAATCCATTTTTTTGGAACAGACCAAAAAAGAACGTACATCACATAAATTGAGACAAAGAGAGTAATAAGGTTGTCTAATTTATATTTACTCATTGTCCATTGAGGTGATTCTCTAAAAAAGCATCAATACCAGCCCAGAAATATAAGGGACTAATGACCAAATTGCTTTAAAGTGCAAGCTTAAGCTCATTTCTGACCAACAAGAGCTCATTTCTGACCAACAAGAGTTGTGGTAGAGTGGTAAGTATTCTTTCATCCTTAATAAGAGATCTTAGGTTTGAGTCCTGCTGGGTTCAGAGTCACCTTTGTTAGGGAGCAGTTTACTCCCCTATGTGATCTGGATTTAGTTTGGCCCAAATGCGGTACCGGACACCGGACACCGGATGAGAAACGCAAAATTAAAAACAAAGCTCAGTTCTGGAGTATTTAGGAGACTTAACACTTCTCTAGGATATAAGAGTTAATAAAAAGAATTCACACATGTACTTCTAGCAGCAGATTATAATTTCTAAGACAATTGAATTTTGGCAACATTGTTTTAGTTTGTCAAGTTACTGATACTTGCTACAACTTTCTATTTATGTCTTATATTGCTTAAGAAACAGAAAATCCTACATTTTCTTTTTTAACCAATGTTGTCAATTTCTTATTTCAGATGGTTTCTTCATGAAATTTAATGGACTTAGCAATTTTTCTGTTTTTTCTTGTAGACAAGAATAATAGAAATGTGCTATTACACTTAATTCACGAGTCATCGTTCTTTTTCTTTTGAGATTTCGATTGGTTAATATATCATGCTCGTCGTTTCTATTTGGTAACCGATCGTTTGGCTGGTAAATTAGATATCTGACTCAGAGAAATGAACATGGTTTTTGCTAAAATCGGCTCATGGTTAACATAATGTTTGCAGGTTATGGGAGACTTTTTTAGTTGTGCTGGTCGTCTACATTGCTTGGGTGTCGCCGTTCGAGTTTGGCTTTCTGAGAAAACCAGCAGGACCGCTCGCCAAGACTGACAACGTTGTCAATGGATTCTTTGCGATTGATATCATTCTTACCTTCTTTGTAGCTTACTTGGATAGAACCACTTATCTACTCGTCGATAGTCACAAAAAGATCGCTTGGAAGTACGCGAGTACTTGGTTCTTATTCGATGTCATATCAACAATCCCTTCAGAACTTGCTGTGAAGATTTCCCCTAAACCTTTACGTCAGTATGGATTATTCAATATGCTTCGTCTGTGGCGTCTACGAAGAGTTAGTGCATTGTTTGCCAGGTAATTCGCTCGTCCTTCTAGTGATCAATGCTACTATGGTCAAACTTCTCTATAACAACGTCGTTTGTCCAAATATATTTTTTGGCTGCTACAACGAAATGTTGCTATAGAGAACATATAATATAACATAACATGAAAGTTAGAAGCTTGGCCGTTATAGTGAAATGTTGTTATAGAGGATACCTGATATAGAGAGGTCTTGATTGCAAGAGAACATAAAATATAACATAAAATGAAAATAAAAAACTTAGCATGTTATAGTGAAATGTTGTTATAGAGGATAACTGTTATAGAGAGTCTTGATTGCAAGAGAACATATAATATAACATAACATGAAAGTCAGAAACTTGGCATTATAGTGAAATGTTGTTATAGAGAGATCTGACTATATATATGCATATCTTTTCCCTTGAAGCTTCGTCAATACCAACCTTTTCTTTCTTTCTTTCTTTCTTTCTAACAGATTGGAGAAAGATAGGAACTTCAATTACTTTTGGGTTCGATGTGCAAAGCTTATTTGTGTAAGTACATTATGCTCTTCTGCGATTAAGCGTTGATCGATGTTGTTCTAATCAATATATTGTTTCTTATTTCTTCTCTGTAGGTTACTCTTTTTGCTGTTCATTGTGCTGGATGCTTTTATTATCTGATCGCGGCTACTTATCCCGACCCAAACAAGACATGGATTGGAACCTCTATGGATGACTTCCTTAATCAGAGCTTATGGATTCGTTATGTCACTTCTATTTATTGGTCGATAACTACTCTTACTACCGTCGGTTATGGTGATTTGCATCCAGAGAATACGCGGGAAATGGTCTTTGATATTTTCTACATGCTCTTTAACTTGGGGTTGACAGCATACTTAATAGGAAATATGACTAACTTGGTCGTGCACGGGACAAGTAGGACTAGAAAATTTGTGAGTAAATTATCTTGGAGTTGATTTCTCAGACGGTCACTCAACTAACAATATTTATCTCAGAAAGTCACATGAATTAGTTGAGTGACTTTTCTGTTACAAAACAAAGAAACGTGACTTTTGAGATAATTAACATTAGTTGAGTGACCGTCTAAGAAAGCAACTCATTATCTTGTGTTTGATTATAAGTTTATTAGGTTTCTTAAATGCATTTTCCTTCTGCTTCTACAGAGAGACACGATTCAAGCTGCTTCGAGCTTTGCACAGAGGAACCAATTGCCTGCTCGCCTCCAAGATCAGATGCTTGCACACTTGTGCTTGAAGTTCAGAACAGACTCGGAAGGGCTGCAGCAGCAAGAGACACTCGAGTCTCTTCCTAAAGCCATCCGTTCAAGCGTTTCACATTTTCTTTTTTACTCTTTAGTAGATAAGGTTTACTTGTTTCGTGGAGTGTCAAACGATCTACTCTTCCAGCTGGTAATTTATGAATCAGATAACCAATCACTGTTTTAAATTTTTTTGGCGTGGTTTCTCTTATATTTTGACATTCGCTCCGTGATTCAAGGTATCGGAGATGAAGGCAGAGTACTTTCCTCCCAAAGAGGACGTCATTTTGCAGAACGAAGCACCAACTGACTTCTATATTCTTGTAACAGGAGCTGTGGTAATTTTTCAACCCCTTTTTGTAATCTGAACGCAAAAATTTTCATGTATCGTGGTATTTTACTTGATAGTACTAGTCTAATGTTGAACTTATCTGACAGGATCTATTGATACTAAAAAACGGAGTTGAACAGGCAAGTTTTATCTGACCTTCATATTTTCAATACGATTCACTCGGTCTTTTTGATGAAGCACATTTAATTTTTTTTTCCTGAAACCATACTGAGCTGAGTAAAATGGATATTTCAGGTTGTTGGGGAAGTCAGGGCGGGTGATCTTTGTGGTGAAATCGGGGTTCTTTGCTATAGGCCTCAACTATTTACAGTACGAACGAAGAGACTGTGTCAGCTACTACGTATGAATCGTACCACATTTCTGAATATCGTCCAGGCCAATGTTGGGGACGGGACTATAATCATGAATAATCTCCTTCAGGTTAGAACGCCTTGGAAGATTTCTGATTTTGATGATCGCAAATAATAACATGATTCGACAAAATATCACTGTTATGTTTTTTCTTCTGCTGAGCAGCACTTGAAGGAAATGAAGACTCCGATTATGGAGGGAGTTCTACTGGAGACCGAGCACATGTTAGCTCGCGGTAGAATGGATTTGCCTCTCACCCTTTGCTTTGCAACACTTAGAGGTGATGACTTACTGTTGCATCACTTGTTAAAGCGCGGTCTTGATCCAAATGAATCAGATAACAACGGAAGATCTGCGTTGGTATGTACACTTGCGAACTTCCGTTACCCGAGCTTGGATTCTACAACGTTCATTTCTCATTTTCTTTTCCTTTCTTATTGGTTTTCTCTCATCAGCATATTGCAGCGGCTAAAGGCAGTGAGAACTGTGTGGTTCTTCTTCTGGATTTTGGGGCTGATCCCAATAGCAGAGGTACGGTTTATTCTACAGTCAAACCTCTCTATGACAACGTCGTTTGCCGGTATACTTTTTGACTGCTATAGCGAAATGCTATTATAGAGAACATATAATATAACATAACATAAAAAGTCGGTTCCAAAGAAAACCTGGTTGTTAAAGTAAAATATTGTTTCTTGTGTATACACAGATTCAGAAGGCAATGTGCCACTGTGGGAGGCTATTATGGGGAAGCACGAGCCAGTGATCCGTTTACTCGTTGACAACGGTGCTAAACTATCAACTGGTGATGTGGGACATTTTGCCTGCGCTGCTGTTGAACAAAACAACTTGAATTTGCTCGAGGACATTGTCCGTCATGGCGGGGACGTCACGCTTCCCAAGGTCAACGGGTCATCGGCGCTCCACGTTGCTGTTTGTGAAGGAAACATAGAAATAGTAAAATACCTCTTGGATCGAGGGGCTAAAGTTGACCAAGTAGACGAACACGGTTGGACCCCACGGGACCTTGCTGAGCAACAAGGACATGAAGACATCAAAGAACTCTTTGAATCCAGGGTAGTGATGAGGACTCAATCCGTTGATCCTATCCCCGAGGAACGAGGGGTTCGTTTCCTTGGGAGGTTCAAAAGTGAGCCAATGATCAACCCTGCATCCCATGGAGTCTCATTTCTAGGATTAGATGGTGGATCATTAGGGCGATCACGTCCAAGGCGTAGGACTAATAACTTCCACAACTCATTATTCGGGATAATGTCAGCAGTGCAGACCAATGAGCACGACGTGCTTTTACCTAAAAACAAGGCTAATATAAATGCCACGACAACCAAGACTTTCGCTCCCCGAGTGACAGTTTGTTGCCCTGAGAAAGGGGACAACGGGGGAAAGCTTGTTTTAGTTCCACAGAGTTTTAAAGAGCTACTTCAAATTGGTTCTAGTAGATATGGTATCTCGCAGGCCAAAGTTGTAAGCAAAGACGGTGCTGAGATCGACGATATAGAGTTGATCAGAGATGGCGATCGTTTAGTTTTTGTTAGTGATAAAGAAAGCATTGATGAAGATAAATCATCAGAATTGTGATGAGTTGAGGTGAAAACCAATAGATCTTTTATTTTTTGGTGGGGTAGATATCGGTAATTTGGGATGAACAAGTTGAGTTAACTGACAGCCAATTTGTGAACATATAAAAGTCACAATGACAAAAATATATGTACATCCAGTTACCCCTATGTCTAATTGACAAACGTTGGAAAGTCCAGAAACTTCGCTGTAGCATCTTTCGACTTATATAGTTGATGAGCGACAAGTGCATTCTCTTACATTATGAATATAGTTGGTGACCGACTTATATAACTGATGAATGATACATGTATTATAAATATAGTTGGTGACGTGGCCATGGGCGGGAGGAGATAATGGTGAAGCCTCCATCGCCATAGTTCCGCGTTGCCTTATCTCGTTTAAGTTTCTCTTCTAGTGACAATCTTTGACTTAACTTAAATTCTGGATCCGCCTCTAGTATTCCACGCACCCCCTTCATTTTCCAACAAAATGCATCAAACTCACTGGTTCCAAACATTTTCACCAACAAAGAAACACTAAAAAAGCCTTTCAAAATTTATTAGAATTAACTTATACTTGCTATCAATGCTACAAAATATGATGAATAAAAAATTGGTCTACTTAGCCATATATTTTATGTTTTTTTGTGTTGAACAGATGAAGTAGAAAATTCAGAAAAAAGGTCTGGAAGAACTACATCTGTGACTTAATAGTGTAATAATATCACAGAAATTGAACTCGAAATCAGTCCCATACATAAGGTTGTACATATGAATGAAGAATTGAAGTTGGTAACTTTTTACACTTCATCAAAAGAATGTTAAGTCCAATATTCACTGTATTGGTAAAGTTATCTTGCTTTCAACTCTGATATCGATAGCCCGTTTATCGAATATCTTACTACTTCTTCGGAGATCTCTGCACGTTGATCCCCTCTCTATATGAAAAATCCTGGTCGTTCTGGTGGTGGTGGTTGTTTCGTATCGTTTGTAAGCATGGGAACCACACTTGACATTGAAGGCCTATCTTTTGCATAGTCTTGCACACAAAGGAGTCCCACATGAATGCATCTCATTACTTCATCACACGAGCATGATTCAATTAGTGTTGCATCTATTAGCTCCAAAGCTCTCTCTTCTCTCCACAATTCCCATGCCTGAAACATAGTAATAGTTTTATGTTTGACAGAATGCATAGACAACCTCTTAAATTTGCCAACAAATTTCATTAGACACTCAAATAATGACATGTTTTAATTGAACACCTGAACATATGATAAAGTTTTCCTATTAGACACATCGACTCATAATTTTGAAAAAAACAATTCACGACGTATTCTCAGGCACCTATTATGTACATAAGTTAACCACTTAAAATACGTCACCTCATTTAATTATTACACATTCTCAATAAGTCGTAATATATCATGCATGTTCCAATTGATTCTAATGTGTATAACTAAAGGAGGAGTCATATTTTATTTGATTAACTTATCTACGTAATAGACACTTGTGAACACGCACATAAACTTTTCTGAAATATGACCCGAAAGTCGCCAATAGGAATAATTTATCATGTGTTCAGGCACACAACTAGAACAGGCCATAGTCCGAGTGTCTAAATAAAATGATAAGTTTAAGGGGCTGTCGATGTATTCACCCTTTATGTCTGTGTTTTATACTTTTATAAGATAAGTTCAAGATTTAGTCTAGGGACTTACCAGTCCAATGAGGTTTAATGGATGCTCAAAATCATAGCAGCTGTTGTTTTTCTTGCCACTTACAATTTCTAAGAGTAAAACTCCAAAGCTGAATACATCTGTCTTTGTTGAAACAATGCCTCTCAAAGCATACTCCGGAAACATATAGCCACTGAAGTTGTATCAAAAAAATGTATTCAGAATTTCGAGTAAATAAAACTTGTATATGTAAACATTTCTTCTTTACTTACTGTGTTCCAACAATTCTTTTCGTGTTTGCTTCAGATTCTTGCCTTCCAAAAATCCTCGCCATGCCAAAGTCTGATATCTTTGGATTCATGTCAGCATCGAGTAAGATGTTGCTCGCTTTCAAATCTCTATGAATCACTGTCAACCTTGAATATTTATGCAGATAAAGTAGACCTTGAGCAACCCCTTCGATGATTCTGAATCGTGTGTCCCAATTTAGTAGCTCCTTTTTGTTATTATCTGTTCATATCATTATAAAGAATGAAATCTCTTGCAAGTATTCTGATTGTTGAAGATGAAATGATATTTACCGAAAAGAAAGAAGTCTAAGCTTTTGTTGTGCATGTATTCGTATACTAAAATCCGTTCTTTGCCTTGAGTACAGTAGCCTAAAAGCCTAACAAGGTTAGTATGTTGAAGTTTTGCAATCAACAAAATTTCATTCTTGAACTCCAACAGGCCCTGTCCAGAACTTGTTGAAAGTCTTTTTATTGCTACTTCTTGCCCATCAGGCAATTCTCCCTGAAAGTAAAATGACTCATTCAGTATTTATGTTTGCAATCATCACTACTAAAAAAAACAGGAATTTAGTGGCGGACAAATTTTGTAACTAAACAAAAAAAATCTGTTGCTAATCCTATTTAGCGAAGGATTATCAAAAAATTATGTTAGCTACGAGCCATTAAGTGATGGATTAGGGACGAAGTTCCTAGCTAATTCCCATTTTTTTTAGTGCATATTCACTTAAAAACTTCATGTTTACCTTGTAAACTGGTCCAAATCCACCCTCTCCGAGCTTATTTTCTGGTGAAAAATTGTCCGTGGCAATTGCTAGGCTCTCGAAGTTGTATAACTGCACTTCATGGCTCATCTTGTCTATTTTTCGCCTTTTAGATCTATTTGCTGTTTGATTAAGCAATAGCAAAGCAGTTGCTTTTGCTTTCCCTGATAGTGAAAGAGGAAGTTGTGAGATCTGAATCCAAGTATTGAATTTCTATATTCCTTGGACGCTTACAAAATGCCACCTGGTGCGTGCCAGATACTCCAAAAGTAGTATACATTTTTTGAGGATACGACCAGGGTGTAGCAACATTTTAGCAGAGTCCAAGCAGCATAGTTGAAATTTACTGGTGTAGGAATCTGGCTAAATTCTTCAAGTGCTCACCTTTTCCGCGCAAAAGGTAGCATAGGGAGCTGAGTCCTAAAAATAGTGTCAAACCCATTGCAGCTATAAGCCATATCCACCATTTTATTGCTGCATCAACACAGTGAGTCAAAATTCCCAAAATTTCTGAAAGCAAATTTGTTGGTCATATTTATGTATTTTACATTCTACAGCTTTAAGAAGATTATCTAAAGGACCTTTCTCTGGTTATACTCGAAACAAGGACTAGATTGTGTAATGGTGATACTGAAAAAGAATACGTGCCTAAAATGTATGATCCTTTGTTAAATGGACCATATCGAGGAAACAAACAGAAAAGGTTTTCACCTTCAATCATATACAACAATTCAAGAGCTAAATTTTAGTAAACCAAATGCAATACTTAGATTTATACACAATACATACAAGTTCCTTTAGATGATCCTGGCGAACTAGGAGATGGTGCTGGTGCTAAAGCTGGAGGAAATGAGAATGTGTTTGGTACATTTGTGGCGTTCCAATTTCTTGTTGGCACCAAATCTACGAAAACACATCGCACAATTCATGTTAGAGCCCGCTTTCCTGACTCTAGTTACTGCTAGACATAGAGAAATAGTGTTGCAAGTGCATCAACTGTTTATTTTTGTTTATATCTGTCAAAAATTGAAGCTAACATAGAAAAGAGAGTGAACAGGTTAAAAACAAAACTATCAACGTTTTGGAAGTTCCATGCCTAAACTTGGACGAATATGACATGCTACATGAAGATCACGCTATAAAAGCTCCTCTAAAGAATTCCAAGGGGCAGTACACATGGAAAATAATGAGCGAATAAGTAACCCCCCTCCAAAAAAAATAATCTACTATGACAGTTTTGCTAGTTCCATACCTAAACTATTGAGTGTTCACATACCCCCCTAATATATAAACTCATTGTGCCAGGTGGGCTCACTTTTATGACTTTTTCATGTCCCACTCACCTCTTAGCTAGTTATCCCGAACATTTTGCCATATATTAAATCGGGGGTTTTAATCTAAAGAGAGTTATTGTTTAGGGGTAATAAGAACACCCAATAGTTTAGGTATGCGACTCGCAAAATGGTGACAGTTTAAGGGATTTTTAACCCTATTCACTCAAAAAAGTTAATGAGGAAAATATGATCATACCTCATTCAGCATCAAGAATGAAAACATCTGATTGATTTTGTGAACTCAAGATAGATACATTACTCCAAATTTCACAACCAGTTCCAGTAGCTGTGATGGAGGCAAAAGCAGCACAAGCACAATTGTTCTCACATTGTCTCTTGCAATCAAATAAACTCATGTTATTGTTTCCAAACCTAAATCTATTACCCGAGACGCTGTTCGGCCTCCTCTCGAACCACGAATCGTTTCTAATCAGGCACCCGATCGATTCTGCTGTCACACAACCAGCACTAGGCTTGTAAAAACACACACCAAAAGGCCATGCTGCTCCTCTTTCCTTGATAAAACCAAACGTATCCATCGCATATCTAGATAAAGTTCGTGTCTCATTGACCGAGTAAGTCACGTACTTCTCATCCTCTGTCGAAACAAAGCTCAAGTTAACATAGTCATAGTGAGATATTCGCGATACATTGCCAAACGTCCCATTTTCCCAGCGTCCACCCGTCCAAAACAACACCCGTCCAAGCCACCATATTATCAAATGGTCATCAATTGTGTCTAGGCCAATCGTAAAAGACCCTGAGGCTGGTACATTATCGCTTATCCAAGAAGTTAGTGACCATATATGTCCTGTTTTAAAATTTCTCCCAAGTTTCATCCCAGGTAATAGTGTATCAGTAGGATAATCAAACCTTTGCCACAAAGTTTTATTCACAGAACCATTAGTATTCAATTCCACCAACACAAAATTACCATTGTCAAATAGTGTAGCACTTGCATTTCTTGCTGTTGCATTACCAGAACTTAATAAAACAAAACTATCTCTTCCATATAAAATTTTCAGCTTTCCATCATGATCTAATGTGAGATTGTTACCTGATGCATATGGGATCGGATCGTCACGATTAGCAATCCAAATGGGGCGATAATCATCGGGGAATAAAGTCTTGTTAGAGGGTAAATTGTAGAATATGCCTATATAGTGAGTTTTATTGGCATCAAGGCTGAAAAACTCAAGCCCGAATTCTTTGTTTGATGATTCCAATTGTTCTCCAACTCTAAGGTGTTGGCCTTGAAAAATTGTATCTGTTTGGGAATAAGAAATATGTAGGGTTTTTGTTGGATTGTTGTACGCAGTGGATATTGAAAACATGTTTCAAACCCAACAAACGTAGAACTGTTTGACTATAAGGTAATTTAAAACCATAAACATAAGACTTGAATGGTACTTACATGTTTACAATATCTGGAATCTTTATCAACTGTGGGTGCGTACGCGAATGACCTTTCGATTGCAAGCTCCAAGCTTCAATGTATTTCTCCTTTGGAAAGCTAGGAAATCCGGCAGAGGTTCGAGAGAGTGTTTTGATTCTGAGTCTCTAAGACTTAGAATAATGATATGAAAATCAAGTGTAATGAATAATGAAGTGTAGGTTTGTATTTATAGATGAAAAATTAGGTCAAACCGGATTAGGGTTTGACCTTGGGCCTGACCCAAAATTCGAGACAGATTAGGTCATGGCGCCGCAGCCCTATGGTGTGGGTGCCGCGGCGCTGACGTGGGCCTACACTGTCTCGTTTTATTTTTCGCACATTCTTAATTAAATTCAAAATCCAATTTTGACTTAATTAAAACAATCATTATTCATCTAAATATCTCGATTCTAAATTGAATATTTAATATTCTCTCATTACATCCTTAGATCGAAAAGACAATCGACATAGTGTGACCCTGCAGGCCTTCACATATCGACATTAATTAAATTAAGGTCTACGCGAAACTCCTATACGACGCCGCAAGACGAATTCAATATGTGAAGTACGTTTACACCAATCCAGTAAACTTAACCCCTATGTGGTAAGATAAAATCCTTTCATTCACGACACACCCGATCAAGCTTAAGATTTGTCAAGTGTCTATCCAAATGGCTTAATCATTGTATCTCATCTATAATAGTTGACAACTAGACCATATTCTAAATATGTCTATTGCGTTGGCCAACGACTTAGTTAACCTAATATCACTGAGAAGCTGAGTGTTCTCTCGAATATACATTCAAGGAACGAATCCTAATCTTGGTTCAACTACCACCTTTAATCCACATCGTAATGTACCCAATACAGGCCGTATCTCAACCTATAATGCATTTGAGCTTAGGACAGGATCAAAGTATATTACTTTGTAGACAAGGTGCGCATTGACCTCAAGTCTAAGGACTTCTATCTCCCATACGCTGATCATACTTTAGACAAGTATAACAAACAATATATCAGCAGGGTATACTAATACTTTCAAAGTATCCATGTGTCCATCACGAGTAGCCATTACTCGTAGTAGGTGAGACATACTACATCCTCTAAGGATGTGATGCAGACCACATGTCGACTTATCACATATCATAGATATCTCATTCTCGATGATCATTAGTCGAGGCTATTTTAAGAGTTACGTTATAATATTAATATCTTTCATTATTAATAACAACGCAACCTCTAGGGATGTATATTATAGAATATTATAAATAATCAACTAATAATTCAATAATTGCAAATGCCAAAATATTAATCTCCATTAATAATAATATGAATGTATATAAAGTACATTTGTCCTAATACAAATTGTCTCTAGGACATACATATACTTTCAATCTCCCACTTGGCCTAGAGCCAATCTCCAACATATCTAATGCCCATATTCTCAAAATGACCATTATGCTTGACTAAGCTTAATGGTTTAGTGAATGGGTCAGCTAGATTATCGTCTGTAGGAACATAGTCTAATCTAATCTCTTCAGTCTCCACCATCTCCCTGAGATTATCGTCTGTAGAATACTCTTGACTGCTTTCCAGTGTTCTTCCCCAGGATTCTGCAGGAATTTACAAGTCATACTAAGTGCAAATGCCACATCTGGCCTAGTACATGTCATGGCATACATGATCGATCCTATAGCCGAAACATATGGGATCCTCTTCATGCGTTCAAGTTCTATAGTATTAGAAGGATTGTCCTTCTTAGATAACTTGATGCATTGTCCCATAGGTAGACCGCATTTCTTGGAATTTTCCATAGAAAAACGTCTAAGCACTTTGTCTATGTAGACTGATTGTGATAGCCCCAACAATCTATTAGGTCTATCTCTATAGATCCTAATTCCCAGAATGTAGCAGGCTTCACCTAAATCATTCATCATGAAGGTACTTGACAACCACTCTTTGAATGACTGCAGGATAGTCTTATTGTCTCCCATTATCAATATGTCATCTACATATATAATAATGAAGGCAATACTCCCATCTTGCGTTTGCTATAAACACAGGGATCCTCTTTGCTTCTGATAAAATCAAATGACTTGATAGTCTTGTCAAAGCAAATATTCCAACTCCTCGAGGCTTGCTTAAACCCATAAATGGACTTTTGTAGCTTGCATACAACATTTGGTTTGGACTCAAGCGAAAACCCACAGGTTGTTTCATATACACCTCCTCAATTAGATTACCATTGTAGAAAGAGATTTTGACGTCCATCTGCCAAATGTCATAGTCATAATATGTAACCATTGCAAGCAAAATCAGAATGGACTTAATCTTAACAACAGGTGAAAAGGTTTCATCATAATCGACCCCAGACTGTTGATTATAACCTTTAGCCACCAACCTTGCTCTATAAGTATGTACATTTCCAATTGCATCGATCTTCTTCTTGAAGACCCATTTGCATCCTATGGGTTTAACCCCAGCTGGCAAATCAACTAAGTTCCACACTTGATTGATGTACATGGATTTCATCTCGGATTTCATGACTTCTTGCCATCTCTTCAAATCAATGTCCAATATTGCTTTGCTATAGGTTGTAGGCTCATCGTTATCGGGAATATCTATCTCACTGTGTGTTTCCACAAGTAGATTTAGTTTTTCAGGAGGACGATGAGTCCTAGTGGACCTATAGAGTTGATTGTTTTGCAGTTCAGTGCTTGGTATGTTCTGACTATGAGATGGTTCTTGTGTGTTGGATAATCCACTAATTTGAGAGCTTTCAGGAATATCATTTTCATGTATTTCCTGAATGGGAGAAGGTGCAACCATTGCATCTACTCCCAAAGGCTGTGTAGGAGGATCTTGCATTTCTGCATTGTTCCTCGTAACACTCCCACTATCCGAAGAGCGTACTTGAAGTACCCAATCTTCGCCAAATACTCCCACTAAATTCTTGCCTTGGTCATTCGGCAAGGATTCAACATCTATGTTATCTTGCGGTTCTTGAATTTCTTCAAGTTCTATCTCTGTGCAACTATGTTCCTTGTAGACATATTCTTCTTCAAGGAAAGTTGTGTTCCTGGAAACAATGACCTTACGTTCTCAAGGAAGATAGAAGTAGTATCCCTTAGTTTTTTTTGGATTCCCCACGAAGTAATATTTCTCACTTTTGGATTCCAACTTGTCACTGAGCATCTTCTTAACATATGCAGTGCCCCCCAGGGTCTCATATGTTTAAGAGCTGGCTTCTTGCCACACCATATCTCATAGGGTATCTTTTTTACCGACTTGGAAGAAACCCTGTCCAGAACATATGTTGAGGTTTGTATAGCATGTCCCCAAAGGTATGTCGGTAGAGCTGCAAAGCTCATCATGGATCGAACCATATCTAATAAGGTTCGGTTTCTCCTTTCGGCAACACCATTCATCTGTGGTGTTCCAGGAGGTGTCCACTCTGATTGGACTCTATGTAGCTTTAAGTAATCTAGAAAATACTTGCTCAAGTATTCACCTCCTCGATCCAATCGAAGGGTATTGATACTTGTTGCAAGTTGCTTCTCTACGTTCGACTTGTACTGTTTGAACTTCTCAAAAGGCTCGGATTTATGTCTCATAAGATACATATATACATACATTGTGAAGTCATCAGTAAAAGTGATGAAGTATGGGAAACCTCCTTTAGCTTGAGTCGAAAATGACCCACATACATCAGTATGGACCAACTCAAGCACCTACTTGGCTCGCACACCTTTCCCAGAAAGTGTCTTATTGGTCATCTTTCCTCTCAAGCAAGATTCGCAGTTACCACTCCAAGTCAAATGGTTCGAAGTAGTCTAACTTCCTCAACCTTGCTATCCTTGATTCGTTGATATGACCAAGTCTGCAATGCCATATGTAGGTAGAGTTTCTATTACTTATCTTAGCTCATTTATTTTGTACATTGAATATTTCTCGACTACAGTTTAGTGTATATAATCCATCCACAAGATGAGCAGTTCCATATATAATATTATCAAAAGACAGTACTTGACTGCCATTATAAATATATGAGGAAAAACCCTCCATGTCCAAAACAGGGATAGAAATGATATTCATCGTTAACAAGGGTATATAGTAACAATCATTTAACACTAGACAATAGCCAGAAGGTAAATTTAATCGATAAGTTCCTACGCGCTCAACATCCACTCGTGCTCCATTTCCAACGCGTAGGTCCACCTCTCTTGGTCCAACCTTCCTGCTATCAGTTAGCCCCTGCACATTGGTACAAATGTGTGAGCCACAAGTTGTATCCAATACACAGGAATGAGAGTTATTTATAGATATATTTATTTCAATGACGTACATACATTTTCCATCAGAGGTAGAAGCACCTGGTGCTTTTCTTCCTCCTAGTGCAGTGCAATCCTTCTTCCAATGCCCCTTCTTGTTGCAGTTGAGGCATACATCCTTAGCCGGATTCACCTTCTTCTTCTTCACACCTCCCTTAGGCTTCATAGCTGAGGGCGCAGCGACTACTTTGCCCTTCTTCTTCTGCCATTCCTTACCTTTCGGCTTGGGTCGGATAGTAGAGCTCACCATGAGCACAACTTTGCCTTTGAAAGTGGAAGACTCAAAGGTCTTGAGCATGTTGTGCAGCTCCGGCAGACTCGCCTTCGTTCCATTAATATTGTAATTCACTATGAAGTTTTCAAAGGAACAAGGGAGATAGTTCAGGATGAGGGTGGTAGCGACATTCTTTTGCAGCTTCGTTCCAATTGAAACAAGTCTCTCTATCAGCCCTATCATCTTCAACACATGATGCGAGACCTGACCCCCTTCATTGAGCTTACACTTAAAAAGTTCTATCAGTAACTCATATTCCATAGTTTGGGACTATAAGTCATAGAGACTTTTCAAGTGTTCGAGCATCTCATTGGGACCCATGTTCTCATGTTGTCTCTGAAGTTCCATAGACATAGAAGACAACATCAGGTACTGTGCTGAAGTTGCACCATCTAGGTATTTTTGGTAAGCATCCTTATCAAAAGAGGCATTTTCAGTAGAGTCTGTCGCAGGGACTGTTGGGAACACTGTGTCCAACACGTATTCTAATTTCTCTTGTCTCAGCACTATTCACAAATTTCTTAACCAGTCAAGGAAGTTAGGTCCAGTAAGTTTGTTCATTTCAATCAATATTTTCAATGATAAGCTCGACATCTTTGATAATCTGAAGAATTAGATAGATTGAAAAGCAAACTCAAAATTTATTTCCTATTATATACATTCGTTTAGGCTAATCAACATGGTATTTTGTTTAATTAACTCCCACTATTTTAACATACTTCTACGATCCCATGGTAGAATACAGACCTATATTAATTAAGGTCATAATGAGCCAAGATCCAAGCCTATGCTATCTCCGCGTTTGCTTTGGCTGATAACTTTAATAACACATCTTGGTAGGTTCTAAACCAATTGCAAAACTTATTTGCAACTCTTGGCTGATCAAATATTATATTTAATCTTACGTCATTAGATTAGTTCGACACTTTGGCGCCAAGATTTGTCTAAGCAAGTCAGTCCCATTACACGACTGCGTTTACGTATCTAAGTAAATTTGGCCTTTGTGAGCAAACACTTTGGTGTAAATACCCACAAAAGTTTATCGTTTACCTTTACATTTAAAACACATCTATGAAAGAGTCTGGGTCCTCGTAGACTTAGAGCAAATGATTTGGCATAAATACTCGTGTCGCCGAAAATGATTTTGCACTCTAATAATTATAATGGACGACACATTTTTAATTTAGACTTGTATTTAAAATTTTGGGGAATATTTTAATTCAGGGTTTTAACCAAGATCAACTCTTTTACGCCATATCCAATATGACATCTTAATATCATGCAAAACTAATGATCAACTCAATAGGCATGATATAAGATTGTTTAATCAAATACTGGGCGCCGCTTGCCCAGACAGTTATAGAGGACACTATGCTAATTATTAAATGAAAACATTTAAACACTTAACATATAGTTCGTATATTATTCAATAATATACAATTAATAATAATCATGGGTTAACTTGTCTAAACTCTAAAATTTGAGTCTAATCCAAACAGTCCCTTAAACATTTTCTGATTTTAAAAACTGATTTTCAGGATATTTCTGTAAGTTCCAGATTTTCAAAATTTACAGTTTAGTCCTTCAAGAATTTAAAATTTCAATTTTGAACCCCTTAATATTTAGAAAATCCAATTTTAATTTTCAGAAAATATTTTCAGATTTCAGGGACCTGTATGTAATTTCCAAAATTTTAAATTAATTATAGATTTGACCCAAGGGACCTAATCTGCTTTTCTGAAATTTTCAGATTTGCCTCAATGACCAAATCTGATGATTTTAAAACTTTTCCAAGGACCAAATTACAATTCTAGAAACTTCTAAAAAATTTAGATTTGCCCTAAGGGCTAAATTACAATTTCGGAAACCGCCACTGCCCCGCCAGAATAGTGATTGTCGCCATTGTTTCACGCCGGAACAATATTCGGTTACTGTTCACTGTTCTGAGATTTTTTTTTAATTGGAGCCTCGGTGCCGCGGCGCTCCATCGTGGAGTTGCAGCGCCTCCGTCTCAGAAGCACAAAATTCGCATTTCCGAAACCCTAAAACTGGTTTAGGGTCAGATTTGCAAATTCATCTTCGTTACCCTTCACTATCAAACAACACGTTCATCGACCATCATCCAATCATTTCTCGTTCTTCGCTTCAGTGCACCATGTTCGCAATGAACCGGTTACACACATTGACTTAGAAGAGTTAGATAGGAATGACTTCCTCGATTACATCATTGTTTAATAGTTTGGGAGACAAGGATGATGTGCTTTTAAGATATTAGATTTTCAAGCTTTAAACGACATAAATTTTAGATTTAAATAATTCTAACACATATTATCATTAACTAATTACCTTATAATCATACAAAACAACCCTGATTTTGATACCACTGTAGGGTTTTTATTGGGTTGTTGTACGCAGCGGATATTGAAAATTTATTTCAAACCCAACAAACGTAGAACTGTTTGACTATAGGGTAATTTAAAACCATAAACATAAGACTTGAATGGTACTTAGATGTTTACAATATCTGGAATATTTATCAACTGTGGGTTCGCACGCGAATGCCCTTTCAATTGCAAGCTCCAAACTTCAATGTATTCCTCCTTTGGAAAGCTAGGAAATTCGACAGAGGTTCGAGAGAGTGTTTTGATTCTGAGTCTCTAAGACTTAGAATAATTATATGAAAATCAAGTGTAATGAATAATGAAATGTAGGTTTGTATTTATAGGTGAAAAATTAGGTCAAACCGGATTAGGGGTTGACCTTGGGCTTGACCCAAAATTCAAGACATATTAGGTCATGGCGCCGCAGCCCTATGGTGTGGGTGCCGCGGCGCTGACGTGGGCCTACACTGTCTCGTTTTATTTTCCGCACATTCTTAATTAAATTCAAAATCCAATTTTGACTTAATTAAAACAATCATTATTCATCTAAATATCTCGATTCTAAATTGAATATTTAATATTCTCTCAATACATCCTTAGATCGAAAAGACAATCGACATAGTGTGACCCTGCAGGCCTTCACATATCGACATTAATTAAATTAAGGTCTACGCGAAACTCCTACACGACGCCGCAAGACGAATTCAATATGTGAAGTACGTTTACACCAATCCAGTAAACTTAACCCCTATGTGGTAAGATAAAATCCTTTCATTCACGACACACCCGATCAAGCTTAAGATTTGTCAAGTGTCTATCCAAATGGCTTAATCATTGTATCTCATCTATAATAGTTGACAACTAGACCATATTCTAAATATGTCTATTGCGTTGGCCAACGACTTAGTTAACCTAATATCACTGAGAAGCTGAGTGTTCTCTCGAATATACATTCAAGGAATGAATCCTAATCTTGGTTCAACTACCACCTTTAATCCACATCGTAATGTACCCAATACAAGCCGTATCTCAGCCTATAATGCATTTGAGCTTAGGACAGGATCAAAGTATATTACTTTGTAGACAAGGTGCGCATTGACCTCAAGTCTAAGGACTTCTATCTCCCATACGATGATCATACTTTAGACAAGTATAACAAATAATATATCAGCAGGGTATACTAATACTTTCAAAGTATCCATGTGTCCATCACAAGTAGTCATTACTCGTAGCAGGTGAGACATACTACATCCTCTAAGGATGTGATGCAGACCACATGTCGACTTATCACATATCATCGATATCCCATTCTCGATGATCATTAGTCTAGGATATTTTAAGAGTTACATTATAATATTTGTTGACACCCAATTTTGTCCCATCTTTTATGATCTTATTTGTAATTTTTAATATTTTTACACTTTTAAAATAATTTTTAAAATATAGGCATATATGTGTGTATCTTCGTATTATTATTATTATTCGCATATTTTTATATCATTTTGCATTTTATAATAATCACAAGTTATCCAAAAATTCTATATTATTTTATTCTCGCAAAATTGCATTGCATTTCCCTTTTTATTAAGCATTAAGCATTTCGCAAATATTATATTTTATTATTATCACGTCGTTATGTTATTTTAAATAATTCACATCTTTTACAAAATATATATATATATATATATAATATATTTTAATATTAAACCCTCTTCTATATTTTTAATCCATAACATTTTTATTTCCTAACCCAAAACAATCCCTACCCAACCCAAACTAAAACCCATTTTCGCCCAAGCCCAATCCCCAACTTAAATTCCCCCAAGCCCAACCCCAAAATCCGACCAACCCATTCCCTTACCCTTCCAAGCCCAACCGGCTGGCCCACCATCCCTTCCCCTTTTAATTCAAAACCCACACAATGCCCACCCGCCAGCCCATTGACCAAATCCCAAAACCCTCATTGACTCCCTTTCTTTTATTTCCGTCGCCTCCCAACACGCCTGCCCAACACCCACTCACCCGACCAGTAACCCACCAGCCCAAAAGCTCCCTTTTAATTCCCCAAAACCCAAAACAAACAAAAAAAAATTTCAAACCCTACCCTCCTTCAACCTCGTCGTCAGCCCCATACCCCCATGCCCCACCGGGCACCTCGCCCCGCCACCACCCACTCCCCGCCACCAACCCCCGACACCCCACACCCCTCCCATCACTTCGTCCAACCCATACCCCTAAAATCCGCTTCCAAATTCAGATTTTTTTGCCTTTAATTCAAAATTCAAACTCGATTCTTGGGGGGGAATCCACCTATAAATACCCCATGATTGTTCTTCATTTTGAAAGAGGATTTTCGGAGAAGAAAAAAAGAGATTTTGGAAGGATTTTCGGAATATACATAAAATATTTTGTTGTGTTCTTGAGTTTAAAGCATTTTGGCTTCTTTGTTGTTCAAGAATCAAGTCCGAAAAGGTTTGTCATCCCCTTTGATTATCTGATTTTTTATCGATTTGGTCGGGTCGACCGATTAGATAACATTTTCGATTCTTGCATTTCATATTTATGTATGTTGGTTATCTGAATTTGGTGTTAAGATTTGATTTGGATCACTGATTTCGGGTCGGGTTACTGACCCGGGTCGGGTCGACCCGATTTGAATTTCCAAATTTCTTGCATTATTCTTTGTTGTTATCATTAGTTATCTGAAATTGTTGAATTTATTTGATTCGAGTTTGGATTCTGATCCGGTCAGATCATCGACCGGTCGGGTCGACGGTTGGGTAACATTTCAATTCTTGCATTTCATATTCTTGTTATTGGTTATCTGAATTTGGTGTTGAAATCGATTCGAGTTTGGATTCTTGATCCGGTCGGATCAACGACGACGGTCGGGTCGACCTTAGGTAACATTTTGAAATTCTTGCATTACATATTCTTGTTATTGGTTATCTGAATTTGGTGTTAAAATTTGATTCGGGTTTGGATCACAGATTCGTCGGTCAACGACCGATTCGATTCGACGATTCGGAGTAATATTTTCGTAATTCTTGCATTACATATTCTTGTCATTGGTTATCTGAATTTGGTGTTAAAATCGATTTAGGTTTGGATCATTTGATTTGGATTCGGATCATCGATTCGGTCAGTCATCGACGGATCGGGTCGATCCGATTTGGATATTTTCAGAATTCTTGCATTTCATATTTTTGTATGTTGGTTATCTGGAATTGATGGAATTATTTGATGACGGGTTGAATCTCCTATTCGGTCAGATTCTTGACCTGGTCAGATCGACGGTTTGAATTTCCAAATCTCTTGCATTGTTGCTGTGGTTATTATTGGTTATCTGAAAAATTGAAAAAAGTCTGATTCGGGTCGGGTCACTGACCCGGATCGGGTCGACCCGATTTTTGGCGTATTTCCAGATTATGGCATTTTTCATACCTGTTTGCTAGTTATCTAAAAAATCTGAATTTCTGATTTTCATTCGGGTCGCTGTTCATGATCCGGGTCGGATTTTTCCATAAATACCTCTTAATCCTGTTCCGGTTCCAACATTTCAGAATTTGGTTCGGATAATTTAATTGCTCACTGCTCGTTTCTTTGGCTCTGTTTTATTGTTTTTATTAATATCGCATCTAGGCCGATGAAATTGAAATCGAGACCGCACTTTTCATTTTCTGTTCTAGCATTAATTCTCTATTTTTTTTCAGTTTAATTGTTTTAATCATCCATGCAGCGGATATCTTACCGTTTTATTAGTTTACTGTTTTAAATATCCTTGCAACGTGTATCACTATTTTACTGTTTACTGTTTTGAATAAATACCGCGTCTGTTCGGGCGCTGTTTTCTGTTTCAGTTTACTGCTCGGATTCAGATTATTGTTTTTTACTGTTTTTACGTTTTTACTGTTTTAAAATAAACACCGCACCTTTCAGATATTGCTTTCCTGTTTCAGTCCACTGTTTCAGCATTAAAATATCCGATTTACTGTTTTACTGTTTTAAATTAAACACCGCGTCTTTTTCGGAAACTGTTTTCCTGCTACTACTACTCACACTCTGCTATCTGCTGCTCTTCTTGTTACATTCGATTTAAAATTTTACTGATTTTGAACACGATACTACCTTTGGCCGATGAAAAATATCCGTCGATTTTGAGGCCTACGATTCTAAAGACGGAAATATAACCCAGGCAAGGATGAAGACTTAAACCTTTTATCCGAGATCAACATGTTTAGTAGGCGAGGTGACTAAAATAACCAACAAGTTATATATATTCGCAGCCACGACGTGATTATAGTGATCTTTTCTATTTCACCCGAGAGACCAACATGTTTAGTAGGCGAGACAATCAAAAATAAACCACATTAGTCATATGTTTGCAGCCACGACGTGATTGGAATGTTCTTTTCAAAATTTAAGTCTGAGCCCTCCGTGATCAAAACATTAACTGTTTTGAATACGGATATGAAGTTATTTGTATTTAATTGTTTCTAACCGTTTGTTCTTGACAGCTTGCAGGGACTAAAGTAAATAAAGGCAATTATACCTCGGAGTTTATTTATTTTATTTCTTTCTTTAAATTCAGCTTTTATCTCGCTTTGTATTGTAATATTATTTATCGCACTTATGTAATTATAAAAATGCTTAGAATAGGCAAACTTAGGATTTATTCATAGGTTAGTTAAAGATTTGAAACCCGTCGCTAGCTTATTTATTTGTAGGCTCGCAAACTTAGAAATCCTTCGCTAGTTTATTTATTTTAGGCTCGTCACGCTTATTCAAGATTTTTAAAACAACTCTTGTCATCTTTATTTGCTTCAATTAATTGTACAAATAAGTTTATCTTTTATTATTATTTTTGCAACTAGTTGATTTTCGAAAGATTCGCTTCTTTGGCATTATAAAGAATTTATTGTCACAAATGCATGTTTTTCTAAAAAACTTTACATGTATCTTTCTTTTATGTCATCCGATTACGTACTTGTATAAAATGCATCATATTTACTTGTATAAAATGCATCATATTTGCAAACATCTTTTTTATTATACTTGTAAAACATGTATTTTTCTAGCAATAATTAATCTGAGTTTTACCGGATAACCGCAAGTTAGCGGATCTTAAAGGATGCCTAACCCCTTCCCTTTAGGATAATAAAGAACCCTTACCTAGAATCTCACTAGTTTCGCAGACCTTAAAATTGGAGTTTACACTGCAGCACTTAGTTTAATATTTAGGTGTCCTAATTCACCGTAAAAATAATTAGGTGGCGACTCCTCAACCCCTTTTACCCAGGAATCACCCCATACGTCTGTGCTCCGCTTTGACCCGAGCAAGGTCAAAATAGGGCGCGACAGCATGGCGACTCCGCTGGGGAGCATCAGGTTCTTAAACCATAGCAAGTTCGGATTAATTATTGCTTGCTTTGATGTGTTTCATTTATGAGATTTTTGCATAAACTGCTTTAAATGCTATATTGTCTTACTGCTTTCCTTAAATTGGCATTCCGCTCATATTTCTTCCACTCTGAAAAATTGACACTATCACACACTACACGCGAGGTGTGTTTCGCGCACCCGCAAATTTCTTTCAATCTACCAAATTTTAGGAGAGTTGGCGTATGCGCGGAGTGACCGGACCATCCGGTGGCCGCGTAGCCTTCTCACTCGAGTAGTCCGCTCGGGAACCTTGTGTCTAGTCAGCCAAATCTTAGAAAATTTAAGATAGAGCTATACCACCCTTTATTTTAAGTCATGCATGCATACATCTTAGGTGGGTTGATCCTTGGCATCAACTTCACAAATAAGAAAACCACCAAATTGTCGACGGGTCTCACAACCCAACGACCAATCGACATATTATGTGTAGCGAGGATATTGATGGACGGATCCAAGCCTAAACAAGTATGCCAAAAATCGGAAAATGTATACTTATTTTTTATTTTATTTTGTTATAGATGGAGTCTGCCGCAAGTCGAGGATGGTGAGTGGGATTAGAGCAAGCGAAAATATGGTGGACAAACTTTGACCTTGGCGACCAAATGGCAATTAGGAGAAGATTAGGTTGCCTCGTTTAGTTGTTCGACATCTTCCCGATCAACATTTGGTCGAAACTAATCCATTTTTGGGATCCGGATCGGGTTGTCTTGATTCGTAGATTTTGAGATGACTCCTACTTTGGAAGAAATCAACTATTTCACCAATTTGATCTACCAGGGTAGAGGACAAATTATCCCGCCTGTCAATCAGGAAAGAAATTTCTCCGCTACTTAGGGCTAAAGAACACTAAGAAACTCCTATGCTTTGAAAACAACTGGGTCTCAATGGATTATCTTTATGAGAGAATGCGGTTGTCGAGGCAGTTACAAGACATTCAAAAATGAATTTTCTTGCACCCCGATCATTAGCGGACCAAACGACCCATTGCATTCATCGCCGCTTTTTAGGGTCTCTGATATTCCCGCTTGAGTATGGAAAGATCGATTTGCATATGTTCCGTAGCACGGGCACTTTTCGAAGGAGCAAGCGAGCACAACTCACTTTGGCCCTATGATCTTAGCGAAATGTTTGGGCTTTAGGGAAATGTAAAGAGGTGAAAGCAGGTTTCTTGAAGGTCGCAACCTTATTTTGCGGATGTGGGCAATGGAACACTTCTATCGGCGCCGAATATGGTCGACATATGCTTTAGCGAGTCGAACAAAATCGTCGACTTTACGACGAGCAAGCGATTCGTATCGCTGTCGGCATGAATGATTGGTATGGGTTTTGGCGTCCCGCACTGTGAACAGATCCAATGGAAATACCCTCTGCTCCCGAATGCCAAAAAGCCTACATAAGATGCAAAGGCTTTATTATATTGAGCTTATCGGGTTGAAAGGCCTCAACCTTACGCTCCACTCCGCGTACTCAAGCGGTTGGGACAAGAGCGAGATAATTCCCCTCAGGGCAAATATGAGGATTTACGAAATTCCATTCGGGCGAATTTCATTGTCCCCGAGCTAGGCAAGTCTTGATGAATGGAACAATATTGACACAATAGACATTGGAGGTAGTCGCGGGAGGTACCCCGAATATCAAGCGTGACTACGAGAGGATTGCGATGGTGCGGACCATAGTCACGATGGCGAGCAAGGTTTTGAAGATATCGGCACAACAATTTGGATAAGGAATTTCAGGCTCAGAGACACGATCGTTACCCCCGAGATGTGGCAGCAAATGCAAAATATAGTGCAATATCTAGAGGGCGCAGGAGACGGACCCAGCAATGTTAGGGTCCCATCTTCATCGCGGTGATCAGAAGCAAGATTTTGAACCTGAGCATAAATATCTTATGTTATCGACTTTATTATTGTCGCATTATTATTTCAAGAAAAGTCAACCTTTATTTCCGACAAAGTCATCACAATCTTTGGCTTGGATCAATTTATCGATATCTTTGCATATTTTTGCGTTTAAGCTCACCTCCCATAAAGGAGGCCCCATGCACATTAGGACGCCAGCATTTAATTTCCATATAATCATGCGCTACTTGTTTCTGTTTTCACTCTATACATGTTATTCAAAGCAATAATTATTCGTCTCATACTAACTTGGTTTGTTTCATTTTTTAGAGAAGGTTTATTTTGCTGCTTTATTTTCCAAAAGTTGATTCGCGTTGATTGAAAGCGGCGGAACACCATTACTTCACGAGATCCAAGGCACAATCATCCGACAAAATGACTGATTCGAGCGCAAAGAACAAACCGGTTTGGGACTTGTCACTCTTCCGGAGGTGAACCAGAGACATCGGAAAGGAGAAATACTTCCGTCCTGGATGAATACCTCGCCCAACTACTGCAGCAAATGGCAACTATGCAAAGCCGAGATCGAACGGCTCAGGAATCTTACCAATCTTTCCATCGGCATCAACACTCCATTGCTGAACAAGAGACGAGCGCCATCGCTCCACACACCTTTCCATCTCACGAACCATCATTCCCCATAACCTTCCCGAAATCCCTTACCAAATGTAACCAATCCTCAACTCGCCAGCCCACAACGCGTACCAATCCGCATCCTATCAACCCGAGCCACCCACAACAAAGCCCGCTACAAAATGACCCAGTATCCTTCACAGCTCCATATATACATCCAGCTCCACTTACCCAAACTACCCCACTTATCCAAAATATCCCTCCCACACTAAATTACCAGGCAACCCAACAAATACCAATGGCACACATCACTAACAAGCAGTATGTGCCACCAGATATGCAACGGAAGCCCAACCTTCCACTTCTACCATACCAAACATACATCATCAGGAGATAGACCAATATGAAGAGATGGAAAGGCAAGCAAGGATTAGAAATGATGAAAGTATGGCAAGGGAAATTCATATCCTAAAAGAAGCATTTAAAAACATTCAAACCAGCAAGGGGCATGAAGGACTCGAGTATGAAGATCTCTGCATGCATCCCGACGTTCGATTACTGTCGGGTATAAGGTGCCAAAATTTGATTTATTCGATGGAAAGGGAAATCCTGACGCTCATTTGAGATCATATTGTGACAAGCTGGTTGGAGTGGGTAAGGACCAGGCCATAATAATGAAGTTGTTCATAAGAAGTTTAACAGGAGAAGCGCTCGACTGGTACACAAGCCAGGACCCGCGAAAATGGCATAAGCGGGGCACAATGGCACGAGATTTCGTGGATAGGTTCGGGTTTAACACCGACAGTCTTGGATAGATTTTATTTAATGAAATTGGAAAAAATCTCAGAGACTTTCAGAGAATATGCCATGAGATGGAGGCGGAGCGACAAAGTTCACCCAATGGCGGAAAATGAGATGACCACGCTCTTTGTGCGATCTATGAAGGATGCAACTTATTACGAAAAAATGATAAGCGTCATTGGACGGAATTTCTCTGAAGTGGTTAGGATGGGAGATTTCATAGAAGAAGATATCAAAGCAGGAGAATCACGAACTTAGCAAAGATTGCGGCGACAAGTAAGGCCATTGATCGGACTCGTTCGGGAGCAATTAAGAAGAGGAGGGATGGGCGTCCTGTCATGGCGATCCAGGAACATAGGTCCAACCAAATGCCAACCTACCAAAGCCCGTCATCCCAGCCTCCCTACTATAATCAAAACACCCAAAATCATCGACCTCCTACTATAGCCAAAGCACACAAAGCCCTCTTTATTATCAACACTCGCCTACTCCCTACCCTGTCTATCATACCCAACCAATATATAGCCCACCACGAGCACCTACCTATAGAAATTCCCCACAAGTATCAACCCACACATCCGCCTCACCAAAACCATCCACCAAATACTCCCGGACCGGGCAAATTACGAAAGAAGGTCAGGGAGACATATACACCTTTAGCCGAACCTCTAGCCCAACTATACGAAGATTGAGGACCGCAGAATACTCCAACCCATCCCGGGGCATATCCCCAATCCTATTCCCAGGTCGTATGATGAAACTAAGCATTGTGCGTACCACTCGGGGATCACCGGACATGACAACTGGAGTTTGTTTCGCCTAAAAGACAAGATCGAGGCTTTGATCAAAGAGGATTATCCAACCGAAAGGACCTCCCCTAATGTAAATAATAACCCTTTGCCAAATCATGACAATGCCAATATAAACATGATTACCATTGATGAAGAAAACAGTTTGGAAGGGACCATTGTGCCGATCCAAGCGAGAGGAAAGGGTTGAATCATCGGCTTTGATCACCCCTACAATTACAGTTCAAGTAAGAGCACCGTTCGAAGTGGAAGTACTTCCTCCGAAACCGCGGATAGTGACGCCGTATGGCGATACCAAAACTGCCGCTTGGAGCTATTCGATTGGTGAAATGGCGGGGAAGGAGAAACAAATTGTAGAAGTTGTCGTCATTTGGTATGACAAGATCCGGACGATGTTATGCCCCTGCAGACAATCCAAAAAGGTTGTAACAGACCGAAGTAGAAGAGTTCTGGAGGAAGATGCCAACCAAGGAGTATTCCGTTGTAGAGCAATTGAAGAAAACACCGGCTCAGATTTCTTTGCTATCATTGTTGATGAATTCTCCGGACCATGGACGCGCTTTATTGGAAGTACTCAAAGAAGCTTATGTACCGAGAGAGACCACAGGCGAGAAACTCTCGGCCTTGGTCGGACAGATCTTAGAGGCCCATAAAGTCTCTTTCCATGACAAAGAATTGCCACCTGAGGGTTTGTGCCACAACAAAGCTTTGAACATAACAGTAAAGTGCATGAACAAGTTCATTTCTAAGGTATTGATTGATGGAGGCTCAGCCGTCAATATTTGTCCCGCGGCGACTCTCCGAGCCTTGGGAATTAGCATTGGAAAGATTCGCGAAAGTCATCTGAGAGTTAAAGGTTTTGATGGAGCCCAAAGGAGCGTTATGGGAGAAATGGATTTGACATTACAAGTGGGGCCCGTGGAGTTCGTCGTGGAATTCCAAGTGTTAGACATATCTACCAGCTATAACCTACTAATGGGAAGACCTTGGATCCATGTGGCTGGTGCAGTTCCTTCTACCCTACATCAGAGTTTGAAGTTTGTTTGGGATCATCACGAGGTCGTGGTACACGGAGAAGGGAGCAATTCAATATGTCCCGAAGGACAGATCCCTGCTGTTGAAAGCGTAGATACACTGGATGGGTCTGTCTTCCATGTCAGAGAAATTACATGTGCCTCCAAAGCTGAAATATTGAAGTTACCCCGGGTCCTCACAATGGTGGCCCAGGAAATGTTGAAGAATGGCTTTAAGCCCGGTCGAGGCCTCGGATTGAATTTAGAAGGTATGGTGGAGCCTGTTCACTTGCTCAGTAAGAAGGATACTTTCGGTCTCGGATACAAACCCACTTCTAAAGAAGTCTTATCAGTCAACCTCCGAAAGAAAAGGGACACTCCCTTGCCAAAGCCTGTTCCACCCTTGAATCAGTCATTTGTCAAAGCATATGCCGCTCAGGAGTCGAGTGAAGATGATGCAGCCGACCTCGCAGAAGGACTCAAAAGCCTTTTATTGCGTAAGAAGAAATGGAATGCCATGTAATTACGGATGATTTTGATGAAGGCCCAACTATTTGGGATGCGAGCGTGGAGATATTTTGAAAAATTGGACTGTGCCCGACCACTGTTTCTCAGGAAGCTTGGTAGAAATTACCTTAGTACTTTTTGAAACAATGCGATTCTAATTGAGGCTTGAATCGCATCTATGCATTAATGTGTTTTGCCTCCATCTTTTGAAAGCTTAAATGACAAATCCACATTTCTTTTGCTATTTAAAAATTTGTTTTGTTTACTAATTTTCTTTTCTCTTTCAAAGATGCAAACTAATAAATCATCGATAATGTGAATGTGACATGTAATGAAACAAACAAACAAAATCCAAACGATGAACAGGACTTCAAGAGTATGAGGAAGACTCAAACTGTAAGAATTGACAGAGGAATTGGAACATTTTGAGAATAAACCAAAGCCAAATTTAGAAGAAACTGAGGCAATAAATTTGGGGGATGCAGAAAATGTGAAAGAAACAAGAATCAGCGTCCATCTGAACGCCCCACAAAGGAAAGAACTGACGGATCTTTTGAGGCAATATATTGACGTATTTGCTTGGTCTTATGACGAGATGCCAGGATTGAGCACGGATATTGTTTAGCATAGATTGCCTATCGATCCATCTTACCCTCCGGTGAAACAAAAACCAAGGAAAATCAAGCCTGATTTGAGTTTAAGGGTCAAGGAAGAGGTGTCCAAGCAATTCGATGCAAAGGTCATTCGAGTCACAAGATACCCGACTTGGTTGGCCAACATTGTACCTGTGCCAAAGAAAGATGGAAAGATACGAGTGTGCGTGGATTATCGGGATCTCAACAAGGCCAGCCCGAAGGATGACTTCCCTCTTCCAAATATTCACATACTCATTGACAACTGTGCAAAGCATGAATTACAATCATTTGTTGATTGCTTTGCTGGTTACCACCAAATCTTGATGGATGAGGAAGATGCAGAGAAGACGATTCACTACACCTTGGGGGTATATCGTTATCGAGTAATGCCGTTCGGACTCAAGAATGCAAAGTGCCACCTACATGAGGGCCATGACTACCATTTTTCATGATATGATCCACAAAGAGATAGAGGTTTACGTAGATGACGTTATTATCAAGTCGCGAAGGACTTGAGATCACTTGATGATTTAGAAGTTTTTGACCGACCGAGGCGGTATAACCTGAAGTTAAATCCCGCAAAGTGCGCATTTGGTGTCCCGCCGGGAAGTCTGTTAGGTTTCATTGTAAGTAGAAGGGTATTGAATTGGACCCCTCGAAGGTAAAAGCTATTCAAGACTTGCCTCCTCCAAAGAGTCGAAAGGCGTAATGAGTTTCCTTGGTCGCCTTAACTACATCAAGAGTTCATAGCACAATCAGCGGTGATATGTGAGCCAATATTCAAGCTCATCAAGAAAGACGCCGCTACAGTGGACATCAGATTGCCAGCAAGCTTTCGATAGAATCAAAGAATACTTGTCTAACCCCTGTTTTGGTGCCTCCAGAACCCGGAAGGCCGTTCTTTGTTATATCATGCGTGTTAGAAAATGCATTTGGGTGCGTCTTTGGGACAACATGACGAAACAGAAAGAAGGAGCAGGCCATATACTACTTAAGCAAGAAGTTCACACCGTATGAAGCTCGGTATACTTTGCTGGAACGCACTTGTTGCGCCTTGACATGGATTGCGCAAAAGTTTAGGCATTATCTGTCTGCATATACCACTTATCTCATCTCAAGGATGGATCCGCTCAAATATATTTTTCAGAAGCCCATGCCTACCGGGAAGCTAGCGAAGTGGCAAATCTTATTAAGTGAATTCGACATCATATATGTCACCCAAAAGGCTATCAAAGGACAAGCATTAGCCGACCATCTTGCTGAAAACCACGTGGATGAAGAATACATGCCTCTCCTGACTTATTTTCCTGACGGCGAGGTCTTGTTTGTTGGAGAAGACATCTCGGAAGAGTACCCGGTTGGAGAATGTTCTTCGACTGAGCCGCAAACTTCAAAGGGGTTGGTATTGGAGCGCTTTGATTTGTAATCAGTCAACACTACCCAATTTCGGCAAAACTCCGATTTCCATTCACCAACAATATGGCGGAATATGAAGCTTGTGTACTCGGACTTAGAATGGCCGTTGATATGAACATTCAAGAACTGCTGGTTATAGGTGATTCGGACTTATTGATTCATCAGTGCAAGGCGAATGGGCGACCAAGAACGGGAAGATACTTCCTTACCGCATTGCGTGAAAGAATTATGCAAAAATTCAGAAGATAGAATTCAAGCATATCCCACGAACTCAAAACGAGTTCACGATGCTCTCGCAACACTATCCTCCATGATTCAACATCCAGATAAGAACTACATTGATCCCATCAAGGTGAGCTTATCGGATCAGCCGCATATTGTTTCAATATAGATGAAGAGTCGGATGGAAAGCCTTGGTACCACGGCGTTAAGAGATATCTCAAGATATGTGAATATCCGTAAGGCATAACCAAAGATACAAAAGAGGACACTTAGGAGGTTAGCAAACCATTTCTTCCTAAACGGAGAAATCGCTTTATCGGAGAACTCCGGATCTCGGTTTGTTAAGATGTGTTGATGCTCGAGAGGCAAGCGATTTAGTTGAAGAGATACACGGAGGCACGTCTGGGCCTCATATGAATGGCTTCATTTTGGCAAAGAAGATTCTAAGAGCAGGATACTTTTGGATGACCATGGAAACAGATTGCATCCACTTCGTGCAAAGATGCCATCGATGTCAGATTCATGGCGATTTAATCAAGGTACCCCCTAACGAACTCAATGTGACGAGCTCTCCCTGGCCATTCGCAGCTTGGGGCATGGATGTCATTGGCCCTATTGAACCTGCCGCATCAAATGGACACAGATTTATTCTAGTGGCAATTGACTATTTCACAAAGTGGGTAGAAGCATCGTCCCACAAGTCAGTAACAAAGAAAGTGGTAGTTGATTTTGTCCGCAATAACATCATTTGTCGATTTGGAATCCCTGAGTCGATTATAACAGACAATGGGGCTAATCTCAACAAAGATGTCGATGAATGAGATATGCGAGAAGTTTAAGATCACTCACCGCAATTCCACTCGCATCAACCTCGGATGAACGGAGCGGTCGAGCGACCAACAAAAACATCAAAAGAATACTACGAAAGATGATTGATAATTACAAGCACCGCATGAGCATCCGCCTTTTGCACTTTTGGGATATCGCACTACGATCAGGACTTCTACTGGGCAACGCCGTATCTATTGGTCTATGGAATGTCGTGTTACCAGTGGAAATACCATCTTTGAGAATTATCCAAGAAGTCGAAATGAACGGCGAAATGGATACGTAATCGATACGAACAATTGATGCCGATTGATGAAAAGCGATTGAACGCGATGCGCCACGGACAACTTTATCAAAACAGAATGGCCAAAGCTTTCAACAGGAAAGTAAAACCAAGGACTTTCGAACCGGGGCAATTGGTGCTAAAACGAATATTCCCGCACCAAAATGAAGCTAAAGGAAAATTCGCACCTAACTGGCAAGGGCCTTATATGGTTCACCGGGTGTTGACTGGGGGAGCATTAATTCTAGCTGAAATGGACGGTGAAGTATGGCCAAAAGCTATCAATGCGGATGCAGTGAAAAGATACTACATTTAGGATTTTTCTGTGTAATGCATTTCTTGTGTTGTAAAAAATTGCGCTCCCAGGCGGGATACGCAAAGAACCCATGTCGGGTTCCGTTTCCTAGATTGCAAATCTCCCCAAAAACACATTTCTTTGTAACATGAACTACGTTATGACCTGATTCCCTCGGCGGGATACGTAGGCGGCCACATCGGCTTCGGTCCCATTTTAGAAAATCCTTACAATCCTCTTTTGCTTGTAATGAACTACGTCACGACCTGATTCCCTCATGGGGATACGTAGGCGGCCTAAATCGGCTTCGGTCCCACCATTAGGAAATATTTTCTCCTTTATCTCACAAAAGACAAAATGCACCCATCTGATCACCCTGATAGAGGTGCAATCTACACAAGACTCGGTTGTCCGCTCAAAAGATCGTCATTCTCATATATCGACATCGGGCATTTTTAAGGGATCATCGCCAGAGACGCCGATAAACATGGAAAACCATCGGCAAACTAAGTCTTCAAATGGAAGAATTTTGGATAAGACGTTTGTTTTGTTTCACCGCATGTCACCGCCGATGATATATATATATATGTGCAGTAATTTTTATAAGCAAATTATTTTCAACAAACATTTTCATCAAAATTCGATATAATTTTTATGTTTCTATTTTTAAGATACATTTCTACAAATTATTTTCGAATGTTTTCATTAACTACCGCCAAGACTGGGAAGCGAGAGAGGGCTACGGTCCGAGTTAGCGTGACATGCAAATACCAAGACCGGCCGCAAAGTCAACGCGAATCAACTCCCCTCCCAAAACTCATAAATTTATTTGAGTACAGGTTCTTGGTCGAAAAACAGCAGGAAGTTGCAACATTTATGGCAGATTCGCAAGGGCCTCCGTGATCGCAACTCACTACAAGAATCACTTTCCTGTTTGGAGATTGTACAAAGACGTCATGCTAAACTACATGTTCCCAACCGTGTTGTGTCCACTTTAAAGAACGGTATTTCGACTTACGTGGTCGCATTCTCATCTACTCAACTTTTGCATCGCTTATGTCCACACATTAACTATCATGGCATGGCAATAGGGCCCCACTTTACGTTACGTCAACACGACGACACAAATCAGCGCCCACCTTCTAATGCGGGTATGTTTTAAATCGCGCCCACCTTCTAATGCGGGTATGTTTTAAATCGGCGCCCACCTTCTAACGCGGTATGTTTTAAATCAGCGCCCACCTTCTAATGCGGGTATGTTTTAAATCAGCGCCCACCTTCTAACGCGGTATGTTTTAAATCAGCGCCCACCTTCTAACGCGGGTATGTTTTAAATCAGCGCCCACCTTCTAATCGCGTATGTTTTAAATCAGCGCCCACCTTCTAACGCGGTATGTTTTAAATCAGCGCCCACCTTCTAACGCGGTATGTTTTAAATCAGCGCCCACCTTCTAATCGCGGTATGTTTTAAATCAGCGCCCACCTTCTAATCGGGTATGTTTTAAATCAGCGCCCACCTTCTAACGCGGGTATGTTTTAAATCAGCGCCCACCTTCTAATCGCGGTATGTTTTAAATCAGCGCCCACCTTCTAACGCGGGTATGTTTTAAATCAGCGCCCACCTTCTAACGCGGGTATGTTTTAAATCAGCGCCCACCTACTAATCGCGGTATGTTTTAAATCAGCGCCCACCTTCTAACGCAGTATGTTTTAAATCAGCGCCCACCTTCTAATGCGGGTATTTAAATTTGAGCGCCCACCTCCTAACGCGGTATTTAAATTTCATCAGCGCCCACCTCCTAACGCGGTATTTAAATTTCATCAGCGCCCACCTCATAATGCGGGTATTTTATTTTAAACCAGCGCCCACCTCCTAATGCGGTATTTTATTTTAAATCAGGCGCCCACCTTCCAATGCGGGTACTTTATTTTAAAGTGTAAACAGGCGCCCGCCAACGCCATCATCTGCACAACATTAAGCAACGACATCATTTCAACTTACAAAGTCATATTCTCACATACATATCTTATGCAATCAAGTATACACTAACTTTTATCTTAGCTCTGGTCCACAGAATTGAATCGGCGGAGCTTTCAAAGATAACATGGAACTATATCTCACGACGAACCAAGGCAATTTGGTCAAACGACCTACTTGACGCCGATCCGCTCTTTCCCATTAATTTCTCAGTCTGCGACCGGTGTCATCCTAAGTCGACACTGGGCATTGTTTCTTGAATGTGCACCATCTTTTGCAACTTCTATACCCCTGATTCTATTCCTTACCATACGATCCAGATGATCGTGACAAAATTGGCTACTCAGTCAACTTTCTTTGGCCGAAAACTCTTTCATCGTCTCGCCCAAAGAGGGGCATCTGTTGACACTCAATTTTGTCCCATCTTTTATGATCTTATTTGTAATTTTAATATTTTTATACTTTTAAAATAATTTTTAAAATATAGGCATATATGTGTGTATCTTCGTATTATTATTATTATTCGCATATTTTTATATCATTTTGCATTTTATAATAATCACAAGTTATCCAAAAATTCTATATTATTTTATTCTCGCAAAATTGCATTGCATTTCCCTTTTTATTAAGCATTAAGCATTTCGCAAATATTATATTTTATTATTATCACGTCGTTATGTTATTTTAAATAATTCACATCTTTTACAAAATATATATATATATATATATAATATATTTTAATATTAAACCCCTCTTCTATATTTTTTAATCCATAACATTTTTATTTCCTAACCCAAAACAATCCCTACCCAACCCAAACTAAAACCCATTTTCGTCCAAGCCCAATCCCCAAATTAAATTCCCACAAGCCCAACCCCAAAATTCGGCCAACCCATTCCCTTACCCTTCCAAGCCCAACCGGCTGGCCCAACATCCCTTCCCCTTTAATTCAAAACCCACACAATGCCCACCCGCCAGCCCATCTGGCCAAATCCCAAAACCCTCACCTAACTCCCTTTCTTTTATTTCCCGCCTCACAACACGCCTACCCAACACCCACTCACCCGACCAGTAACTCCACCAGCCCAAAGCTCCTCTTTAATTCCCCAAAACCCAAAACAAACAAAAAAATTCAAACCCTACCCTCCTTCAACCTCGCTGTCAGCCGCCCCATACCCCATGCCCGACGGTCACCTCGCCCGCCACCACCCACTCCCGCCACCAACCCCGACACCCCCACACCCCTCCCATCACTTCGTCCAACCCATACCCCTAAAATCCGCTCCAAATTCAGATTTTTGCCTTTAATTCAAAATTCAAACTCGATTCTTGGGGGGGAATCCACCTATAAATACCCCATGATTGTTCTTCATTTTGAAAGAGGATTTTCGGAGAAGAAAAAAAGAGATTTTGGAAGGATTTTCGGAATATACATAAAATATTTTGTTGTGTTCTTGAGTTTAAAGCATTTTGGCTTCTTTGTTGTTCAAGAATCAAGTCCGAAAAGGTTTGTCATCCCCTTTGATTATCTCGATTTTTCTTGATTTGGTCGAATTCGATCTGATTCGATAACATTTTCGTAATTCTTGCATTTCATATTTATGTATGTTGGTTATCCGAATTTGGTGTTAAGATTTGATTTGGATCAACGATTTCGGGTCGGATTCTTGACCGCCCGTCGACCCGATTTGAATTTCCAAATTTCTTGCATTATTGTTGTTGTTATCATTGGTTATCCAAATTGTTGAATTTATTTGATTCGAGTTTGGATTCATTGATCCGTCGGTCATCGACCGGTCAGTCGACCGGTTGGGTAACATTTCGAATTCTTGCATTTCATATTCTTGTTATTGGTTATCCGAATTTGGTGTTGAAATCGATTCGAGTTTGGATCATTGATCCGGTCAACATCGACGGCCTGGTCGACTTATTGGGTAACATTTTCTAATTCTTGCATTACATATTCTTGTTATTGGTTATCTGAATTTGGTGTTAAAATTTGATTCGGGTTTGGATCACGATTCGGTCGGTCAACGACCGATTCGGTCGACTTGCTCGTAATATTTTCGCAATTCTTGCATTACATATTCTTGTCATTGGTTATCTGAATTTGGTGTTAAAATCGATTTAGGTTTGGATCATTTGATTTGGATTCGGATCATCGATTCGGTCATCGACCGGATCGGTCGATCCGATTTGGATATTTTCGCATTCTTGCATTTCATATTTTTGTATGTTGGTTATCCGAATTGATGGAATTATTTGATGACGGGTTGAATCTCCTATTCGGGTCAGATTCTTGACCCGGTCCGACCGGTTTGAATTTCCAAATCTCTTGCATTGTTGTCGTGGTTATTATTGGTTATCCGAAAAATTGAAAAAGTCCGATTCGGTTCTGTCATCGACCCGGATCGGTCGACCCGATTTTGGCGTATTTCCAGATTATGGCATTTTTCATAACTGTTTGCTAGTTATCTAAAAATCAATTTCGATTTTCATTCGTCATTGCTCATGATCCGGTCGGATTTTTCCATAAATACCTCTTAATCCTGTTCGGCCCAACATTTCGTAATTTGGTTCGGATAATTTAATTGCTCAACGCTCGCTTCTTTGGCTCGCTTTTATTGTTTTTATTAATATCGCATCTAGGCCGATGAAATTGAAATCGAGACCGCACTTTTCATTTTCTCGTTTCTAGCATTAATTCTCTATTTTTTTTTTCGCTTAATTGTTTTAATCATCCATGCAATGGATATCTTACCGCTTTATTAGTTTCTTGTTTTAAATATCCTTGCAACGTATCACTATTTCATTGTTCATCGCTTTGAATAAATACCGTCTGTTAGGTATTTGTTTCTGCTTTCGCTTCTTGCTCGGATTGATTATTGTTTTTCTTGTTTTTACGCTTTTCTTGCTTTTAAAATAAACACCGCACCTTTCGATATTGCTTTCTGTTTAATCCATCGCTTCAAAGATTAAAAGATCCGATTTCTTGCTTTCTTGTTTTAAATTAAACACCGTCTTTTTCAAACTGCTTTTCTGCTACTACTCATCGCTATCGCTATCACGCTTCTTTGTTTACATTCGATTTAAAATTTTACTGATTTTGAACACGATACTACAACGGCCGATGAAAAATATCCGTCGATTTTGAGGCCTACAGCTGCAAAGACGGAAATATAACTTCTGGGCAAGGATGAAGACTTAAACCTTTTATCCGAGATCAACATGTTTAGTAGGCGAGGTGACTAAAATAACCAACAAGTTATATATATTCGCAGCCACGACGTGATTATAGTGATCTTTTCTATTTCACCCGAGAGACCAACATGTTTAGTAGGCGAGACAATCAAAAATAAACCACATTAGTCATATGTTTGCAGCCACGACGTGATTGGAATGTTCTTTTCAAAATTTAAGTCTGAGCCCTCCGTGATCAAAACATTAACTGTTTTGAATACGGATATGAAGTTATTTGTATTTAATTGTTTCTAACCGTTTGTTCTTGACAGCTTGCAGGGACTAAAGTAAATAAAGGCAATTATACCTCGGAGTTTATTTATTTTATTTCTTTCTTTAAATTCAGCTTTTATCTCGCTTTGTATTGTAATATTATTTATCGCACTTATGTAATTATAAAAATGCTTAGAATAGGCAAACTTAGGATTTATTCATAGGTTAGTTAAAGATTTGAAACCCGTCGCTAGCTTATTTATTTGTAGGCTCGCAAACTTAGAAATCCTTCGCTAGTTTATTTATTTTAGGCTCGTCACGCTTATTCAAGATTTTTAAAACAACTCTTGTCATCTTTATTTGCTTCAATTAATTGTACAAATAAGCTTATCTTTTTATTATTATTTTTTGCAACTTGTTGATTTTCGAAAGATTCGCTTCTTTGGCATTATAAAGAATTTATTGTCACAAATGCATGTTTTCTAAAAAAACTTTACATGTATCTTTCTTTTATGTCATCCGAATACGTACTTGTATAAAATGCATCATATTTTACTTGTATAAAATGCATCATATTTGCAAACATCTTTTTTATTATACTTGTAAAACATGTATTTTTCTAGCAATAATTAATCTGAGTTTTACCGGATAACCGCAAGTTAGCGGATCTTAAAGGATGCCTAACCCCTTCCCTTTAGGATAATAAAGAACCCTTACCTAGAATCTCACTAGTTTCGCAGACCTTAAAATTGGAGTTTACACTGCAGCACTTAGTTTAATATTTAGGTGTCCTAATTCACCGTAAAAATAATTAGGTGGCGACTCCTCAACCCCTTTTACCCAGGAATCACCCCATACGTCTGTGCTCCGCTTTGACCCGAGCAAGGTCAAAATAGGGCGCGACAATATTAATAACTCACATTATTAATAACAACGTAACCTCTAGGGATGCATATTATAGAAAATTATAAACAATCAACTAATAATTCAATAATTACAAATGTCAAAATATTAATCTCTATTAATAATAATATGAATATGTATAAAGTACATTTATTCTAATACAGATTTTCTCTATGACATTCATGTACTTTCAAAATATTCATGAAGAAGCAAAAGCAACAGCAAAATAGTAAGATTTTTGGTCATGCCATTAAAGAACTACTGTTCTAGTATGAATATTTGTATAGATCTTTGAACTAGGTTGTTACAAAGTCATTCATTTTCTTGAACTGTTGAAAATTTGACCTGTCAAAAATTGCAAGCAGAACATTTTCAATCAACTTTCTCTACTTTGAAATTTTAGGAAATATATCAGAATTTTCCTCTTTTTGTACTATTAGTTGACTGTCATACATCATAGTTTTCGTTTCCATTTTATTCAAAATATCCACCAAGTACAAATACTTCATCCGTTCAATTATGGGAACCTATTTTATTTTCAATTCGTTTAAAAGAAGACTGACCCCTTTTTTAAATTAGAAAATAATTTAACTTAAACTTCTTTGTTGATCCTTACGACTGATTTAATTTGGAGGAATTGGTGGCTTTAAAGCTCATAGACACTAAAGATAATTTTGTCCTTTTAATTTCTTTTATACATTTTTTTTGGTATCGTGTACTCTTTCATACTAGTAGACGCAGTATTATCTTTATTCTCTGCTAATATTTGCTAGAATATCTTTTGTACTTCATATAACGTATTAATTTGCTGTAGTTATTGTTACTTTTCTTCATAATGCTTATTTATAGTATTGTGCTATGACTTCTTTACTTTCGTCAATTCTTATATGACCTTTTGCCCTACTTTTTCTTGAGCCGAGAGACTTTTGGAAACAATCTCTCTACCCTCCAAGGTAAGAATAAGGTTTGCGTACACTCTATCCTCTCCAGACCCCACTTGTGGGATTACACTAGGTATGTAGTTGTTGTTGTTACTTTTGTTTGTATGACATAAATATGTTTTTGTAGAGAAATTCATGATAAGATATTTTACAAGTCTTGAAGTTTTTAGGGGGGGAGGGGGTTATGGGGCTCACAAGTCTTGAAGTCTCATGTGACACCTAAATAATCTCCCATGTTAACGTGTTTTTGTTGGAAATTTACTAATGTGGAATTAAGTTTATCCCATTATTTATGACTCGAACAATTGGGGCCCCGCACGTCGGAAATGTCGTTTCCACACACATGCAATCTTAGTGCCAAGTATCGTAAATTTCGTTAATGAAAGAGATATTGGTACGTAAATGAAATGTTTGAGACATAGAATGATGGACGGTTATTGGCTAAATAACAATTGTTTCACGTTGGTAAATGAAGAAAAGATTGTGTGAAGTGTAAGATGGTACGGGTCGGAAAAGATCCACGGAGCCGAGAAGGGCCGCGACGCCCTCTTGCAGCGTCGCGACGCCTGATTGGCAGTGAATATCGTGAGTTTCTGGCTGAATTAGCGCCGTGATGCTAATGTGGCAGAGCCGCGACGCTTCATTGGTAGTGACTGCTCGACGGAATCCCAAAGGTTTGGCTGTTGAGGTGGTTTCAATGACATTGAATCCACCCAATAATGGCCATTACTTGGACCATTATGTTTCCGCATTACTTGGAGGTTAAATGCCATCCATTACATGACAATTGAATGCCATTATGGGGCATTTGAAAGGTCATCTTGCACACGTATAAATTGAGGCATTTGACTCAATTCTAAAGAAGAAGAAAAGATGAATAGAGGAACATACTTACAAGTTAACAACACCACAAAGAGATCAATTTTTCTGATAAACAATCATTCTCTTAGCAATCTTCATTATTCGTGTTCTTCGCTGGGATCATTTGTGTAGACTTTGCACATTTGATAGTTTGATGTTTCATCTTGGGAGACTATTGTCCACACTTTCGTAAAGCCTATATACGAGGACAATCTTGTCTTAAAGACAGAGAGTCATCTCTCGACTCAGCCGGCGGTATTGTGATTATCTAATTGGATGCTAAGTATTTCAGGTGTGAACTTGAATCTCAAAAGACTCTAACCGTTACGATTCTCAGCGGATCTACAAGCCACAAGTGTAGCAATTCATGTTCTTATATTTCTGAATACAAGATCCATATTTGAAGTTCCAATTCAAGATCAAGATATTGACAACTTTACATATCAAACAATTGCAAGATCCATATTTATCCTTTCGATTGCTGTAATAATTATTTACTATTCCCGTACGTGCTTTACATATCAAACAATTTTTTACTTGAATTAAATTACTCCATATATATATATATATATATATAGTGTAATTAAAAGCCAACTATTTACGGAGACAAAAGTACCCCTCGACGTAAAGTACATGTGCAACTTTAGCCCTTAAACTATCACGTTTCTATCCGTTCATACTTAAATCATGTCTTTTCTATGTTATTCCTCTGAGTTATAACTGTCAAGTGCAAAAATCACCTCGACTTGATAGATGACAAAATGTATGTTACCACCTCCTTAGTGGCGCGTGAGGGGCAAAAAAAAGACCATCTACCTGGCTTTTACAATGGCTAATTAAATAAACAATCAGATTTTCTATTTTTTTAAATTTTTCTTTAGTTCTTTTCCTTCAATAAATGAGATATTGTTCCCCATTCTCTTCAATCTCTATGTGTTAAACAAATGTAATATACCTGTGATATACACTGAATATACAGCAGTATATATCACAGGTATACAAAGCAGTGGACTGGGCAGCAGCAGAACAGTGGGCCGCTTGGGCCTCGGCAGTGGGCCTTCGGCCAGCAGCCAACAGCAGCAAAGCAGAGGGTCTCTTGGGCCTCGGCAGTGGGCCTCTCGGCCAGACTGTACAGAATTGTGGACAACACAATATTGTATATATGATATATATATTTGTAGTATATTGTAGTGTAAATGTTACCTTAATTAGTGTTATACACTTACCATAATTGTATAGTTAGAATTATGGTAGAATAAGGATTTAGAAGTAGAATAGGAATAGGATCTTCCTATTATGGAAATATGTAACTTGTATATATAGCCTTTCAATTAATGAAAATAATCAAGGGGATTATTTCTTTCACTATGCATTAAAAAGGCTGTTTGAGTTAGTAAAGGCATACACCAGGAAGACTGTTTCACCAAAATGTGTCATCAAAGTGGATATTCAAAAGGCATATGATATTGTGGACTGAATTTATCTCAAACAGGTGCTAGAAGGATTCACAAGGTGGATTATGGAATGTGTTTTAATAGTCAATTAACGAATGAATCGGCCTGATTCTATCTCTTTTCGTTCCATTTGAAGAAAGGAAGGATCCCAAAGAATCGATCTTTCTTTTCGTTGTTGGATTGTTAGAAAGGTGTTTGGTGCTAAAAATCATCTTCCCCTTGTCAATGCTGCTCTTCATAACAAGAAAAGTATCATAAAACAGGTGTATCAACAACTTCTTGGTGATCTCCCTAAAGTAGCATGGAAAGAATTAACGAATCAGAACCAAGCAAGACCTAAAGCTGTATTTACTATGTGATTACAGATGCATGGACAGGTTGATCAGCTGGGGCATACCTGTTTAACACTAAGTGTAGTTTATGCAAGTTGGTTCATGAAATTAGAGACCACATCTTTGCAGAATGCTGCTTCACTGAGCAAATCTGGACTAGGCTATGTCATAATTGCAACTACCAGCTCTATCTCATAAGACATGGAATGACATGCATCAATGGATCATCAATACAACCAAGAGTAGAAGCTACAAGGCACAATTGCACAAACTTACAACAGAGTTTTTGAAAAAAGAGTTCAGTGGAAGCTTTGACAAGACAAGTAGCATGTTTCAATAATTTCAGAGCAATAGGCTATATGAGGGTGCTGCTTAGTAAGTTTCAGTTCTAGTTTAGATGTGTTCATCATAAGGTATATATGAGTTAGTTCTTAGTTTGAATAGTATGGGAGGTTGCTGTAGTATGAGACAGTAGTCTTTTTTTTTTTTAGAACAAGCAAATGGAATGAGGTTTGCGTACACTCTACCCTCCCAGACCTCATGTTATGGAATTTTACTGGATATGTTGTTGTTGATCTGCTTAGCTTTGTAATTATTTCACTTTGATGATTAATGAAAAATTCCTTAATTACCAAAAAAAAAATAACACAAACAAGCCATAATTTAAGTATGAAATTGAAAAAAATGTAATACCTTTGTCCCAATTTATGTGGCATAATTTGAATCTCGAAATTGAAATCGTTTAATTTGACTGTGAATATGGACAAGATTTTTTAAGATTTTTGTAATAAAATATACATATTTGAAAACTACATAAAAAATAGAAAAAAAATCAAATGTACCCCTCTACTTTCTTTTATTAGATAACTTTGACCTCCGTTAGCGATATTGTTCAAATATACTCATGCCGCTCAATAGGTTCAATAGGTGTATACTTATACCCTTAATTGGACGGAAAACCCAATTTCAACTATAATTACCCGATTTCATAGAAATAACCCACGTTCAATTTATAACCCACCCTGATCCACAAAATAATTTCATCCCCACCCAGTGTTTTCGAAGTTATACTCCTTTCTGGACTTCCATTCGCAAGTATAAATTGAAAAATTATCAGGTGGAATACGTTCAACGATAAAGTTACAAAATTGAAACATATAAAACTTAAGCAGTCAAAATCAGCAGATAAAAACAGTGGGAATTGCAGTTGAAAAGGTTCCATAGTGGCTGTGGGGAAGAAAGGAAAAATGAACAGGAAGAGCAAAAAATTATTTGAACTTGGGTTAGGGAATGGTATTTGGCATAATCGGCAGCTAATTCTACGGTGAATTTTCAGCCAGAGTTTTGACTATTGCAGAGTTATACATTTTTGTCTTTCTTTCGGTTTTATGGAAATTGAGGGTCCAGGCGGGTTATAAATTGGAGGTGGGTTATTTCTGTGAAATGGGATATTGTAGCTGAAATTGGATTTTTCGTCCAATTAATGATATAAGGGTACACTTATTGGATGTTGAACACTATCACTAACGGAGAATAAAATTAACTAATAAAAAAAGTAGAAATATATATTTGATTCTTTTCTCTAAAATACTATAAGTCACAATAATTGATAATTTAAAATATTTTTAAAAATATATGAAAAAGTTATGACCAAACAAATATTTATTTGAATCTCGAAATTCGAGTGGTTCATGGTCTAATAGTATAGTTCAGCGAGCTATAGTAAAAAGATATTTTCTCGGGTTAAAAAAGAGTGTGCACTTACTTAGCCCTTATACATTTTTTAAGAAAATATTAATGTTTAAACAAGAATAATTAATTTGATAAAATATCTCTAATTAAATAGATATTTAGATTTGATCACCTAACACTTAATAAAAATAAATCTAAAAAAAAAAATTAATTATTTATTATTTTAGTAACTAAACATTTTTTAAAATAAAAAATAAAGTCTAGATAAACCCTTTTTTTTAACGAAGTATAGTTTAAGAATGAAAATTGATAGAACCGTCGTAGTTTTGGGGTTTTGGTCGATTAAAAAAAGGTGAAAAAGGCACGTTAGTCCCAATCACAATTATTTATTTCTCTTCGACTGTGCTTTGCGTTGTGAATTTTTTTCTTTTACAATAAAAAAATTTGAAGAAAGTTTCTGAATTTCGAGCGAGAAAAATGTCGGGGAAAGGTGCAAAGGGTTTGATTATGGGGAAAACAACATCAGCAAACAAGGACAAAGAAAAGGACAAGAAGAAACCCACTTCTCGTTCTTCTCGTGCCGGTCTTCAGGTTTCTTTTTTTCTCCTTTTTTTGTTAAAAAAATATATGGGTTTGTTCTTAAATCATTAAATTTTGATGGGATTTGATGGATTGATTGATTTGTTGCCCTAAATTAGGGTTCTTGATGAGATATAGTCTTGGTTTTGGTTCGTTTTCATAGTTTTTTGTTTTGGGGTTTCTTGAATTGTTATTTTGTTGTTGTGCTTTAGTTGGTTTTTTCTCGTTTGTGTTTTGGGTACTCTTAGGATGGATTTCAATGAGTTCTAGAATGTTCTTGAGCTGTAAGAAAAAGTCAAATTGGACTTAAAAGTTCTCTCTTTTATTTGGCTATGTTATTAATAAATATGTCTTAACAATGTGCAATCAAGAATGTGGCCTAGTGATCCCCTGTATAAACCTTCTTGGTTGAGCCTGTCACACATGGCTTGCCAAGTGTGGTTAATCGGCTGACGTGGTTTGCAGACTATTGCGTCAGTCCGGGGTTTACCCTGTGCGCACTCGAAAGAGTAGCGGTTGCGGGTTCCTTCGTCAACAAAAAAAAAAGAATGCGGCCTAGTGATCAATAAAGTGAGTTGATTATGAGGTCTCAGGTTCAATTTCTAATGAGGTAAAAAATGCTATGTGATTTCTTCCTTTCTGTCCAAGTTTTGGTGGACAGAATTACTCGGCGGAGGTAGCAGGTGCCTCATGGAATTAGTCGAGGGCCCAAGCTGACATGGACACCACAGTTAGTTATAAGAAAAAAATGTTTAGCAATGTGTATGGGTAGTATATAATGGGAAAAAGGTTGGTCCAGTTTTTTATTATGAGTTATGACTTCCACATTCTTTTGAGGCAGAGTATGCAAATTTATAACCTTTATTGTATTCAATATGATATTGAGTTGAACTGGAACCTTTATATCGATAACCATTGTGTCCGGATCAGCTTGGGCATGCCTCGACTAATTCAATGGGGTACCTGCTATCTTTCACCAGGACAGGTACTGGGTAACTCTGTCCACCAAGGTTTGGACAGATTGCAAGAAATCGCCTAGTGTTTTTGCCTCTACTGGGAATTGAACCTGAGACTTCATTGACCACTAGGCCACACTTTTGGGTGCAACTGAATTGGAACCTTTGGTCTCTTTTATTTGCTTTAAGGTCCACTTTCTTTGTCGTATAATAGTCACTGTGATGAGATATGTCTCAGTTTCTGGTTGTTTTCACTCTTTTTCGGTTTTCCTAGGTTGCTCTTTGTTGTCGTACTTTAGTTTGTTTTCCATGGATGTAGTTAAGGACTTACGCAAACCCAGTAGTTTTGGGGTATTTGTGTTAAAAAATTCTACTAAATAGCAGAGTTCAAACTCAATAATTAAATGGGTTGTGGTAGAATTCCAAAGTCCCTTACTTTTTTGGGCATTCTAAGGATTTCAAAGGAGTTCTAGAATTTTTATAGGCTGCTCAACTAGTTTGTGATGGGTAGAAAAAGTAAAAATTGGGCTTACAGTTCTTTTCTTTTATTACTTAGCAAGAATATTAATTGCGATGACTAGAAAAATGTATGAGCCGAGGGTCTATGGGAAACAGCCCCTCGCAAAGGTAGGGGTAACGTCTCATACATCCTACCCTTCTCAGATCCCACTTGTGGGATTACACTGGGTATGTTGTTGTCTTTAACTAGAAAAATGTATATGGGTAATACATATCGGAAAAGGTTGGTCCACAATTTATTAATGACTTACGCATTCTTTTGATGTAGAGTATGTAGATATATAACCTTTATTTTACTCGATATGATATTAAGCTGAACTGGTACCTTGGTGCTTTTTTATTTGTTTAAGCTTAACCTTTCCGTTTGGTACTTAAATTTCTCCCAATAGACAGGTCCCTTTACCCCGTTGATTGCAAGGTACTTGTAAATAACTCTTACTTCCGATTTAATTGAGCTGAATTGGAACCTTTGTGTTCTTGTGTACATTAAACACATTTAGGGTGGGTTGAGCTTTGATGTTAGAAGGCCGGAGAGGCTAAAACAATCTTTTTTAACCTAAAACAAAGGTTGAACAAGCTTTTGATGAGTTTATCTAGCGTATGCAATGGACTTGAGTTTTTGGTTTCTCTTTCTGTGGTTAACGGTTTATAATCAAAGCGGGGCCTCAATAAGCTGCTTTATATGTCTTATGGTAAAACGTATCAAAATTTGTGCATGATGCGCTTTATGGGTTTGTTCTTTTCATTTATATGGACTGTGTTTAAGAGCCGTTGAAAACATGAAACGTGGTAGTATATAATCCCTGGGTATTCATGAGTTTTGGGGGATTTTCAAGAAATAGATTCAAAATAGTCAGAAATGAAGAAGTAGAAAAAGAGCCATGGGAGATAAGGGTTAATGATAATTACCAGCTATATAGCCTTTATGTCTTGGGAACCTAATGAGCATTGACAGTGTAGTTCGTGCAGCTTCGGGTCAGGGATTATTTCCTCTTCAGTCCATATAAAGTTTGATTCTTTTTGGGCAGTTGCATACTTGTACTGGACTGATAATTAGGATCAATTGAACTTGTCATAAATGAACTTTAGACTAGGTCTGCCTTGTTTTATCTTACCTTATAAAAAAAAAAGAACTTTAGGACTTGGGTCTGCCTTGTTTATAGGACTTTGAGAAGGCAAGATATTGGTGAGGGTTACACTGATCTTTTTGCTAATGCTATGGTCGTGAAGCAATTTCTGAAATTGTAAGTTAATCCAGTTAGAACTTGTTTTCTAACTGGCTGACAATTGTTTTTATCAGGGAGTTTTTTGGTGTGTGTGCGTGTGTGTGGTGGTTTGGGGGGGGGGGTAGGGCGCTCGTTTCTATCCAGTGATAAACTTGACGATGCAGATAGGAAAATCCTGCTAGTGGTAATGGAGAATGATAGCTGAATAATTTGGTCGTTCTGTTTTCTCTATGCAATGCACGACTTGTGTGAACAGAGTAAGGTCTGCTTGGTGGTGAATATTTTCCAGTAATGCTGTTACTCTTCTTTGGTTCTTGAATTGGTCTGTGCTGCTAGCCTACAAGCTGCTCAATGATTAGGCAGTGGCTAAAGTTCTCTCTTTTATGCGGATTCCATTTTCATTATATTGTACATAAAGTTGAAGGCCCTTTTTTGACTCATCCGTGGCCCTTTTACCAAGTCTACCAGATAGAAGATGATAGAGGGCCAACTATCGTTGCCAAAGTTAATATTGATACTTCGTCGGTTCAAAGACAAGGCATCCATATAATGACATTCGAGAGCAGTACTGGTGTTATACTGCCTTGTGTACTAATATCTTTGATTTTGTTCTTTTGTGTCTAATTTGTTTGATTAACAAGAAGATTATGTGACATTGACCTCAATTCAGCATATACCTTATCATTGGCAAGTATTGGGATCAAACGATTCTCATCTTTCTTTATGGTTTCTGAATTGTTTGTCTTGTGCCTATCAGTTTCCAGTTGGGCGTATCCATCGATTGTTGAAGGAGAGAACCACTGCCAATGGGAGAGTGGGTGCTACTGCAGCTGTCTACTCTGCTGCAATCTTGGAGTATCTGACTGCTGAGGTATTAGAGCTGGCTGGAAATGCAAGCAAAGATTTGAAGGTGAAACGTATCACCCCGAGACATTTGCAGCTAGCAATTCGAGGTGACGAAGAACTTGATACCCTGATCAAAGGAACTATAGCTGGAGGAGGTGTAATACCACACATTCACAAGTCGCTCATCAACAAATCTTCTAAAGAGTAATTAAGCCTGTTGTGTTACGACTTGTCTACTTCCTTTTAGGGAGAAATATTCCTTTCTGGGAACTTTAACCATTTGGTTTTTTTGGTGTCTGCAAATGCATAGACATAGAATTGTCTACCTATTATGTTGGCATTTTCCATCAAGGTTCTCCTTTAGGTATTCTAAACATGGTCCTTTGCTAATATACTAGAAGTAACATTTAATGTGATTGCCTGGTTTCGTCTATTGTCTTCATGATCATGAATGCCCTTTAGTTAACAGATCCATCCATGGATGTGAGGATTCAAGATTTAAAGTTTATGAGTTTTTACAATGATTTAAATTAATATACAATAATAATTGAGTTCGCAGTCAACAACAACAAATTCAGTGTAATCTCACAAGTGGGACCTGTGGAAGGTAGGGAGTACGCAAACCTTATCCCTACCTTGAGAAGGTAGAGAGGCTGTGCGAATTTCTCAATACATGTACAGGGTCTTGACAAAAGCTACTGGATTCACACATACTTATAAATTATGAGATAGATTACGAGATAGATCCGCCGTTGTGAATTGTGAATGTTGTCATGATGGGGATTAGATCCTCTCGAGGTTCAATGTTTTTATGCAAACAATGTCGGCTTATTATCACGATTTGTCATGTAAGTGAGTTTGGGTCTAAGAGTGTTGGCATTAAGACCTTAATCCTTGGTTTGATATATCCTTTTAGATTAATATTAGCCAAAGCTGTTTGTATATAAAAAAGAAAGGTAAAAGATTAGGCTTCCATCATTTTCAAGTGTATCTCTCATTTACACTATGGCTGGCCAATGGGGCGGGGTGGGTCCCGGCGGGACCGGTCCTCCGACGGGACTAGCGGGATCCGCCGATGTCCCGTCCCGTTCTTGGTCCCGTCGGAAAAGGGGACCGGTCTTGTCAGGGCGCGGGTCGGGATCGGGTTTTCCGTTTTTTTTCTTTTGCACTTAATTTTAAAAATAACATATATAAACAACTCAATAATTGAACAAAATAGTGTAATAAAAACATCTAAGACTGTTTTTGTGCCTCTTATATTATTTAATAGAAATATGATTTTTTTGTAATACAATTTCAAAATTGCAACTTTGTGGTATTGAAAGTAAAAAAATTACATATTTAAGAACACATTTTCTAGTTTCTTTATAATGTCTTGTGGTTCTTCGGTTGGAATTGGAATTTGTTGGTCAAATTGCTCGACGTCGCTTCCAACTCCATCGGATAAGATTTCGTTGAAGTTTTCGTCGTCTTCTTCGTTGATCTCCGGTTGACAGCACCTTCTACGCTCCGCTCGTATCCAATCTCTGAATAATACTGCATTCTCCAACCTGTCTCCCGCTAATGAGTGGTTGTACTCTCCTATTTGAAATCTTCCGGCCGAAAAAGCGCTTTCAAACGCTGTTAATGACACTTGAATATTCAACACATCTCGGGCCATCTTTGACATTGTAGGAAATGTTTTCTCATTCTCCCTCCAGTAATTCAGCAAGTCTTCACGTCCTTCTTCTTTGAGAACTGCTTGGTACGGTACAACACCCTGCAAAACAAAAATATCAAATTCGCTAATTGGATTAGTAGTGGTACCACCAAACATTCTATTTCTAAGGTTATTCAAAAAAGGCATGGTTGTCTCGAGTATTTCAGCAGAAACAACATGTCTTTTTTGAGGTTGTATTGAAGAAGAAGAAGATGGTATGGAAGCCGGTTGGTTGCTAGCACTTTCTTGTTGGTAATGCGTATATACTTTTTTGCATTCATCATGTATGCAACACAACACTTCTTCTTTAGTTTATTCCTTAGGTGGTGGGTCATTTGGATTTTTTGGAGTTAGAGGTGGAGTACTGCTATACAATCATAAATAGTTTCAGTAAGTGCTTTACAACCGTCTATTTTAATAGTCGGATTTAATACAACACCAATAATATAAATAGTGGGAATAAGAATAAAATATTTTTTTAATTTGATAAATATTTTTTAATAGATGCCTTATAAGCTGGGTTTTCCATATATTCACTAAGTAATAAAAATATTATAGCTATATAAAATAACATAGTTGAAATAGTAAGATAATATATATCGAAAAATTCATTTGTTGCTTGAAAAAATTTATCTAGAAATACAATAAGTTCTGAAATTTTTTCTCAATCGTTATCTACAACCATATCAGTTGGATTTCGATTATGGGTGTTAAAAATAAAGTTATAGGTCTTCTATAATCATAAACAACAAGTAGTTATTCGTATAAATAATTTCACATAGTCGCTACTTCTTTGGAAATTTTTCTATAAGGTAGTCCACAATAGTTTTTTATATTCTTTTTTTCGTTGTATTCTATTACTTCTAAAAATAAAGTTTATAGCAAATTGTATTTTACCATCCTTTACAACTAAGTTATAAATATGACACACACATTTTATATGAAAATGATTTAAAAAAGATGGAGTTAAAAAATCTTTTAAAATTCTAATAGCATAATTATTAGAAGAAGCGTTATCTAATGCAATAGTCATAATTTTATAAGTTATGCCATAATAATCGCAAACTGAATGAATATTTTCTGCAATAAAACTACCAATGTGCCTATCATCAATATATCTATACGCTAAAATACGTTTTTGCATAGACCATTTATAATCTATCCAATGACATGTTACCGTTAAATAACCATGGCCGTTAGTACTACGGCCTATATTAGACGTGATATATACTTTGCCAGGATATTGATATAATGAATAACGTAAATATTGTTGATATTCATGTGCAAATTTAAAAACATCTCTCCTAACAGTTGATCTAGAAAAATCGTTAAAAGCAGGATTATACATATCTCTAATGTAATGAATAAAACTAGGAGATGAAGAAAATGAAAAAGGCAAACCCTCTACCGCAATTAATTTTGCTATTACTTTCCTATCTCAATGTTGATCATATTTAGGGCCTACAATTCCCCCCGTCATAGGGTTAATTTGACCATGTACTTGGTCCGGGACAGTATGTGAACCTTGTCCCGACTGCGAGTGCATTGGCGCACTCGATTTTCCAGCCAGATATTGGTCCCACCTAGCTTTGTGAAAGTTTTGTACATGTCTCAATAAACCTCCCGTCCCACCCTGACCTTTTCTCATTTTAAATTTATAAACATTTTTACAAATTTGACATCTAACTACTTGATTCTATTCGTTCCTATAAAAAAAAATCCATGCATCTGATTTTAATTTTCATTTTATTGGGCCTCGTCTCATACTAGGGGGAATAGGAGGCGTTCCAGTTGGAGGTGCACTAGTGGGTGTGTCATCTAAATTAGTGGGTATGTCATCTAAATTATCTTCTAAATTAAAGTATGGTTGAGTTGCAGAAAATATCTCGTCGTTTAACTCTAATGGTATATCATTAAAAAATCCAGTTCATCTATATGTGTGTAATCAACCAAATCATCTTGTCTAGAAATATGATGACTAGAAGAAGTACCCCTGCCCTTGTTACCCCTACTAGAAGAAGCACCCTTACCCTTAAACATATCTTTTATTCCTTCCATTTTAATTATGCTAATAAATAGTTAAAGTTAATGAAATTAAGTGCGCTAATTAAAATAAAGTAACAATAATAATTTAAAGAATGAACGAATGTACCAAACGCCGACGTAGCGTCGACATGTAATCGAGGTTGAAAATTGAAACTTTGCTCGATGGATGATCCTCAAGCTAGTTGTCAACTTCACTCCCAATTTTTGAACTTTGATGTAGTTATACAAATGAATAGATAAAATTTAACATTTAGTGGACAATGTAGACTTGTAGAGAGATAGATTGAGAGATTAGAGAGATTGTAGGAAGATTTGTGAGAAAGATGAAGAGAAAATGAGGTATTTATAGTTGGAAAATTGAGTTAAAGTGTAAATATATTAACTTAGGGGTTAAAAATAAATATTAAGGGGGTAGGAGGGTTGGGGGAGGCCAAAAATGGCCGTTGCACAACGACCAAAATATAAAATGGCCGTTGTGCAACGAGAATTTTTTGCAAAGGGGAGGGATCGGGCTGTACCGGGGCGGGATCGGGCGAAACAGGACTGGGGCGAGACGGGCCCGAACGAGCCCAGGTCCCGTTCCCTTTTTTTTGTTGGGTCGGGTCGGGGCAGGGTCGTGTCGGGACCTGGCCGACCCGCCCGGTTGGCCCCGCCTTAATTTACACTCTTAATTCCCTTCGGATGATACTGGTAGAGGGGAATTTCTCTGATTTGTAGTAGGAACAAACATAGTATTTGAATTTTTTAAGAACAAATAGATGTAAAAAGTCTTCATTTAACACTAAGACCTAGTTGTATCAAAGAAGTTTATAGAGGACACCTCATTTTAAAGTTGTAGTTTGAAAAGAAATTGTTAAAGTAGGAAATTGGAGAAATAGTCAATGATGAAGATCTGAGTCATTCACGGGTGGATACGGTTTGGAAATTTTTGCCTTGGTGGATAGAGTTACCGTCTAATGCATGTACCGCATGTACTGCCTTCATCAACTTGCAATGTTCAAACTATGTATGGTACAACTATCAAAAGAAACTGCAACAATATTAGAAAGTGACAATCAACACTGTCTTCAAATGAATCTATCAAGATCACAAGCTTTCATCAAAATTCACAACCAAACAAACTTTCCAAAATAGTTGATTGAATTCTAGAACAATTGGTAACATCCATAGACAACAAAATTCTCTTCTAGGCAACTAACAAAATGTCCTTGCTTGTAGTATACTTCATCTCAAACTGTCAAAGGCAGCTTCTTCACAAAAGCAAAATCAGCACAACTGATGAATACCCTTGGAGTAAGATGCAATTTTTTTTACAATTCCATTCCCATAGCAAAGGTAACAAACATGGCTCCGAAAATCGAAGAAGCTAATTCAGTTATAATCAGTATGTGAACGTGCACCTACTGATTCAAGCTTAAAACATATATACGCAAATATAATTTTTTTTAAGAAGTATGTCTATATAGGTGCACCAACTACCTTCAAATCCTAGATCCGTTTCAGTCTCTGCTTGTTGATCGACATTTGGTGTTTAAAAGTTTGCTACCTTTGGAACGTCCACCGGAAACTTATCTATCTCATCCATCCATGGATTCACTTCCTTTGCTGGTTTTATAGTCCTCAAAGCCTTCCATACAGCACTATTACACTTGAATCCTGAACCAAACCCTATTTGCCACACTCGGTCACCTCTCCTCACTCTTCCCTTAGCTTCGATATAAGCCAGCTCGTACCATAAAGAGCTGCTCGAAGTGTTGCCAAAATGATACAATGTCATTCTTGATGGCTCGAGGTGCCTCTCTGTAAGATGCAAATTCTTCTCTATTTCATCTAAAACAGCTCTTCCACCAGCATGAATGCAGAAATGCTCGAACGCTAGTTTGAAATCAGGAATGTAAGGCTTGAGTTTCATTTTGAAAAGTTTCTTCCCAACGAGCGTAGCAAAGAAAAGCAATTGTTCTGATATCGGTAACACAAGGGGTCCAAGAGTAGTAATATTGGTTTTTAAGGCATCTCCAGCCACTGCCATGAGTTCTTTCGACAAAGAAACGCCTAGTTTCCCGTTAGCATCCTCTTCTTGAGTCACGGAAGCAAAGCACTTGTCGTCTGCACCTTTGTTCGTGCGAACAACATGTAAAAGTTGGTACTTTGATCTTCTTCTCTCTGTCCATTTATTTGAAAGAAGTATTGCTGCACATCCCATTCTAAACAAGCAATTTGACACTAATTTAGATCTGTCATTTCCAAGATACCAATTAAGTGTTATATTCTCTGTACTAACAACCAATGCATATGTACGTGGATGTACTTGAAGTAATTTTTTAGCAAGATCGATTGCGATTACTCCAGCACTGCACCCCATTCCACCTAAATTATAGCTAGTTATATTCCCTCTAAGCTTATAATGATTTATGATCATTGCAGACAACGACGGGGTTGGATTAAACAGGCTGCAGTTGACAATTAAGATTCCAATGTCCTTCGTTTTCACGTTCGTTTTAGCCAATAGGCCATCAATAGCACCAAACATAACCGTCTCCGCTTCTTTCCTAGCTTGTTTCAACGACGGATTTGGAGGTATGTTGAGCAAAGCCTCGGGACAGTATGTGTTATCCCCGAGCCCCGATCGTTGCAAGATCCTTCGTTGGAACTCAAGATTCTCCTCGGAAAACGCACCAGCTAACCGAGACTGATCCATGAAAGTCTGCATTGTGCACTTATGAGCTTCACCAGGCTTGTAACAGCTAAAGTCCACAAGGTAAACAGGGCATGGACGCGTCACGATGTAGATTGTCAATACGAGTACTATGAGTGTTGAACATGAAATTGCAGAGATGAGGTTGTATTGAAGATTGTCCCATAAATCAGAAAGATCTTGAGGAGTAAGTGTTGACATGTGAGCAGCAATCACAGCTACTAGAGGAGTTAATAAGAGGTACATTCCATGTGTAATGAGGTAATGGTAACCAAGCTTAACATATTTCAACTTAACTGATTTGTTGTAATCTGGCAGCTTGTTTGATGAGGGTGGCATCAAGGGTGTAGTTGCTTTTGCTTCTGTCATTTTTCTCCCTGTTTGAAAACATTTGACACAAGTTAAGTCAGTGGCGTATGCAGGATTTTCCGTAAACGGCATTAACATTTGAAGAAGTGAATGAATCACTACAATGACAAGTGGTGTCATTTTATATTACTCTCTCTGTCCCAATTTATGTGGCACCATTTGATCGGACACGTAGTTTGAGAAATAAGGGAAGACTTTGTTATGTTTACCAAATTGCCCTTAATTTAGTGTTACTTTTGTTGACTTTTCTTCACAATTAGTACATTTTAAAATTAAGTGGGACCCAACAAGGGTAAAATAGGGATGGTTCCATTAAGTAGTTGCCAAATAAGGAAAGGTGACATTCACTTTGGAACGGACTAAAAAGGAAATGGTGCCACATAAATTGGGACGAAGGGAGTAGCTTATAAAATATATAGTAAACGATGTTGCTCGGACTCTCCAAAATTGGTGCAACACATTTGATCCTCCAAAAATACATTACTTTAGAAGGATCCAATACACACCCATCGACAGTTTTGAAGAGGTCGAGCAACATAGCTAGTAAAAACTTTAGACAAAGCGGTGTCCCGTGAAACTACTTGGTGCAAGCTATATCTGCACCTGGGTTAGGTAATTCTTTGAGAGATAACAAGGGGGTTAGTATTTGTATGAATTTAACTTATTTACATTACCATGTAAAGATTTTTGCACTATCAGTATAATCTAACATGTCGTAGCGAGTTACCTACTTTGTTTTACAGGTTACTAATCTCACTTATTATGGGTCGTTACATTCTAGTTGACCTGATTCTTTCCACTGTCTTTGTGTATTGGTTTGAAGTACAATGTAAATCTAATTCCAAATTCTGATACATCAATCAGATACAATCAGATCTTATTATTACTTGATTTAGAGCATAAAATGCATATAGAATTAACCAGAAAAGCAGACTCTAAAGGCATCCCGGTGCATGAAGCATCCGGCATTCACATATCCAGGGAAAGGCTGCACCCTAAGGGGTGCAAGATAGACAACTCACACTGACGCAGTTCACTGTTCGAACCTGTGACTTATAGGTCACATGGGGACAACATACGCAAGGTCCGGGAAATGGCAGGATCCTAAGGGGTTTGATGTAGGCTGCATATTTTAACACAAGCATCAAAGACTAATTTCATAGCTCAAACCCCATGACCTATAGGTCACACGGGCATAACATTACCGTTGCTCTAAAATTCCCCTTCTAACCAGAAAAAGAATGGGAAAATAAAAGTGAGGTACATAACTTTGTTTCACTACCAATTAAGGGGAAAAAACAATCATCACTACGTCTAGAACAGATTTTTAAAAGTCAAATAAAAATTCAGGAACACCAAAAATTAAGAATAAAATAAAATCAGATAAAGAAATGACCTTTAAATGGTAGTCACACCCCAGATCGCTTCAATCCCCCTATAGAGAAGCAAAAGAGAGATAGAGCTACACTAGAACACCATATGGGAGTTAGAAAATAAACAATTTTTTTTGTAAAATTGTGTTATCATTTAACTTTTGCTAGAAATATGGGATAATGAGAATTTGACGGTTAGTTAAAAAAAAACTAGAAAAACATGCAATGCCATCAATTCTAATGGATACTACCCCATGTAGGGGGTATTTTGTTTTTTTTTGGGGGGGGGGGAAGGTTAATCCACGTCGAGTTAGTTGGTTCAGAATAAGTATCATATAAATAATTTTAAAAAAAATTATTGATTTAGTTGAACATGTAAAACTCACCCTATATTTTCCTCCGAGGGAAAAAACAAGAAAAATTGCTAAGATTTTCTCGAGATTGTGGTTAATCTGATTGGTTCTTTGCGCCTAATATTGTTAAGCTATATTTTTATTCATCATCTTTTATCTAGGTTTTCATAATTGGACCTTGAACCCATTCGCTGATTGCTAGGGTTAAATTTTGCAGTCCTAATAGCTTTGCAATATCAAAAAGTTTGAAGGAAATTTTGGAAGCTTTTATTAACGGATAGGGACGAGTTCTTTTTTCTTAATTACTTTTTAGAATGTCAAAACTGATTATTTTTCATCCTAAATTCAGACGTTGATTGATTTACTTTTAAAAAGAAAAATTTACATATTGAGAAACTACACTACTAATTATAATATTAATAAAAAAAGTATAAAAAGAAAAACATCTCCGAGGAATAATGTCTTTTGACTCTTGAAGTAGGTAAAACAAAAAGGATGGTGAAAGCACCGGTAAAGCCACATGACCGAAGGGTGATCAGTTAAATATCTTTTGTCAAAAGATTATACTATATACAGGTAAGAAATAATTTGTACATATACATTAAATCTTGAATATCCTTGAAAAAATTTATGACTTCCCCATGAGGGTAAGAATGTTAGTTCAACGAAATGGCCTATCCTCTTGCCTTCTTATTATTATTGCCAAACATACATCGTCAAGTGTAGAAGTTAATTCAATAACTAATTTATAATGACCTGACTGTATATATTGTTTACATCGTCAATGTAGAAGTTAAAACTCAAAAATATAATTTGGTGCAGTTCACAATAGAAATATTTTTAGTGAGTTCAACACAAGCATTTCAGTACTATCATTTACCGGGACTAACTAATAAAAAGCCTAGGACCGGAAGTCATCTTGGAAACAAACACGTTTACAAGCCACATTTTCTTCTCAACCTCTAAACATTTTAGAGAAATTTTTCAGTATACGAAGATTTTTCTAAAACTGTTTTTTGCTTGTGAATGGAACCAATATATGAACACCAAAAATAGCCAAGACTCGGTCCATCTTGAAGTCTTCAAGCCATATAATAACTTCATTCCTCTACCAGGTCAAACAGAAAGAGAAATAGATTAGACACAAAATGACTATAAAAAGTGACAGAGACACTAAAGAATCATAAAATGCAGTTGCGAATCCAATATTTGAAGTTTATGGGTAAATCAACCTCAAGTTAATATACAATAATCTTGTAATCTCTGAATTCTCAGTCAAATATTGATAGATATCTAGTGAATTTCTTAATATATATATGCAGAGTGTGGACAAAAGTTACTAGGTTCCCGTGAACCTGTAAGTCATGCTCTAGCCTCTAGATCCGCTATCGAAAAAGTATAAAGCAAACATCTACAAACACCTTTCATCAAATGAGGAAATTTTAGCAATAGATAATGTTCCAAGCGTAACATAATGTCATAAAATCTTATAAGTCGATCAATCACCTATGCCTCAATCTCAAACTAGTTGGGAACATAAGAATATTGTTATGATATTAAACTTTTGATGATCTATTAAGTCCCTCTTAATAACTGGATATTACAAGCTAAGATCATATTTCAGACAATTGGAGAACCTCAGAATGAGACCACCGTAAATTGCACTTAATAATCATTCGGATGATTACAAACTATTGTTAAATATACACATGTACATGTGTATATTGTGTATATTAGTCTCTCGGCTGGCTCTCGATTTTCCTCCCCTTTGTACCGTGTAATTGGGTATATATTTAGTATCCTAGTTGAGGTAATGTTGTAATTAGTATTGTACACTTACCATAATAATTGTATTACCATAAATGTACAGTTAGTATCCAAGTAGAATAAGGTTTTAGGAATAGAATAGGAATATGATTCTCCTATTATGGAAATATGTAACTTGTATAAATAATTTTTCAATCAATGAAAATAATCAAGGGATTATTTCTCTCAACTATGTTGTTCGAACTCTCCAAAAGTACCATCGCAACCATCTCGGATCCTTAAAAAATGTACTAAATTTGTTGGGTCAGGATCCGACATGCAAATGTCGACATTTTTAAGGAGCCCGGACAACATAGATTACAAGGCATGTTCATATTTATACATCTAAAATTTTGATGGAAACAGTAAGTGGAAAATCTCAAATAACATTATAAAGAGCTAGATAGATATAAGAAAAGGTTATATTTCGTATTCAAGGAACTGATAATCGATAAGGGAAATAGAAAGAGCAAAACAAGATCTGTTTTCTAAAGCAAAAGAGGAACTTAAACAGAGATGTAACGAAACGAACAATCCCCCCAGAACATACAACATACCATTATAAATTTCCATGTGCGACCAGGATCATTGTAGCGAGCAAGCATACAACCCGATTGAGGTTTGAAACCGTCTCTTATAAGACTGGATCGGAGTTGTTTCTCCTTATCTCGAACAACATCATCTGTTGGTTTTCCACTAAACTTTAATGCAGCAGCGATGCCTCCTTCCGTTTTCCTTAAGCTAATACCTTCTTTGTTTGGAGCTGGTAAGCTATTAAAATAAGGCTTTAATTTCCCAATCATTCTCATTTGAACAAAGAAAAGAACTAAAGTTCAAATCTTACATGGAGGCAGACGAGGCTTATGACTTACATATGAAAAACCACCTATGTTGCTCAGACCCTCCAAAAATGTTGTTGCAACCGTGTCAGATCCTTCAAAAATGCATAGCTTTTGGAGGATCCGACACACACCAAAAAATATTTTTGAAGAATCCGAACAATATAGAGGGTAAAGAATGGATCTTGGGCCTAACTCAACCCCAAAAGCTAGTTAGGCCCAATATCCATTCTTTACACAGAGGACCACTAAGTCTCATTTAGAGTGAGATGTTTCCGTGTATATTAACTAATAAAACATGTTACCTGCTCAAAGATTTATCCGATGGGAGAACTATTTGGATTGACACTTTAGATTTTTCAGCATCAAATGCCTGAGTGAAGACAGGAGTAGTCATTGGTATCTTCTCCGTCGTAGCATTTTTGCCAAATATGTATCTATACTTGGATGAGTTAATATTTCTCGACCAATCTGAATCACAAAACACCACAGAAGATTTTTTAAAGAAAAACAGTCATTATCTCACCCGGCAACATCATTGAAACCGCTATTTCCTGCGAGATTGTCGGCTTCTGTTTCTACAACTATGAAAGGATCATATTTCCTTACCTGTATTACATAAATGAAAATTAAGAGCATTCCACATCGTAAATTTTATGATATTAGTTGGGATTTATCATTCACCCCTGGACTGAACAACAGTGCTATGCTGCAGAGTGAATAAATTATCCTATCTGAAATAACAATTTGCAATTTCGGAGCCCAAAGGCAGATCTAATACATAAACTATCTTGGATTTACGTATAAGGAAGTTTAAATTAAGCTTTGCAAATACGTATGTCTAGTAAGAGCTGGACCTACTACCTTTAAATACGGCTCCATCTCTTTTAAAACCTTAAAAGCTCTAATGCAATTATTGAGCTAAAATTTTGGAGGATCCGAGCAACATCGGCTAAAAGTAGTAGAAACCATTAAAAAATATAAACAAAGTAACAGTTCTTAGCTTGAAGTTGATGCTATAAGATACTACTAACCTCGTAAGCTGCTGTTCTTCTTAGTATCTGATAACTGGGCGTTTCCAAGTCAGGGGTCTTGTAAATCCTTAACTGCTCAAAAATTGTAATCAAATTAAGGTCCAAGAACTTCAATTCTATGCTGCCCGGACTCTTCAAAAATGGCACCGGGTGCGTGTCGAATCCTCCAAAAGTAGTGCATTTTTTGAGGATCCGACACAGGCACGGCAGCATTCTGGAGAGTCCAAGCAACACAGCAAAGCATAAACTGAACCAGTTTGATAGCACACCTGTATAGCGACATCGACAAGACCTTCTAGAGAAAAATAATCATTATTCTGAATTGAATCCCAACAGTCCTACAGATTTCAACAAGATTACAAGAGTCGGTAACTAATCCTCAAGGCGATTTAATTATTTGAATCTTCCTCGATGAATCAAACCACGTGGCTGTTAAACTTGTTTGTTTTAGGATTGACACCCATAACGGAAGTGCCAGTGAAGATTAATTCGGGTTTCCATGGAAGAAGAACAAACTTCATCACCATAGTCCATCTTGTAGTTATTTCATATGGCCCTGTCTACAACAAACTCAATCACTTAAAAAAATTCAAGTTCATAATATCTATGCATTTCATTCCTTAAATATAAGTTAGGCAGCTCAAAGCAAGCAAATTATATGAAACTTCTGGTCCAATACAAACTATAGTAAATGTACTACATGTATAATTCTTCACGAATCATGAGTCTGTTTTAAGGATCACTCGTTTTCACAATATAACTCAGCATATGTAAGCTTCATAAACATATCAAATAGGACCTGTAGGCTTGAATATACAGGTTCGGCAGAATCCAATAAGTTTGGCTCAAACTCTCTCTGTGTTAAAAATTCACTAAATCTGTACAAAAACTAAATTCAAAACGGCGTTACTAGCACTTGCAGTCGCTGTCCTAGAATCCAGAACCCATAAATTTCAAATCCTAGATCCATCTCTGGGTCCAAAGACCAGATAAAAGGGGAGGAATAGGTAAATTAACATGTAAAAGTAGTAAAATTTTGACGAATCTTGTGACATCGAATGAGGGGGATGGATACATTCATTTCATATAGCCGACCACCAACTAATTTTGGAATCGAGGCATAGTTGATTGATTATTGGTGACTCACTTAAACAATTAGAAACAATTTTGATTACTAAAGACGGGCCATTTCCATTGGTCTACTTCATCAGTTCATCTGTGTCACAGCATTTACCCAACAGGGAAGTGAATTTGCCAGAGCAACAACTGCACTGTGAGTGTGATACTACTAGGTTCTTGATTCCTTAACATATGTGCAACACCTTAAACCAACCAAACAAGAAAAAATAAACAGAAAGTATCCAAGAAAGAAAGAACGCACATTAAAAGCAGTTAAAATAACCAATGGATTTAACTTATATATATTAGCGTATATTGTTAAATATACTCCATATATTTTATAATATTTAGTGTTGTACAATTAATGGTAGAAATAGGATCCCTATTGGATTAGGATTCCACAATGTACACACTATATATATTTGTATTAATGAGAAAGACCCCCAAGGGAGATTACGATATACACCTCGTATACAGCTGAACCTGCCCGTATACAGCCTCCCTAAGCCGATATACACCTCCTATTCGGCCAATTCTGCCTCACATCTCGAGAAAAACTAACTTTTTCAGTTTTTAAAAACAATTTTGCACTTACTTTATTTCAAATAGCTTGACCAAACACCTCATCCCTTTAAAATAAATTAAAATGAATTATGTTGGGTTGGACTAAAACCAACCAAATGCCAATCTTGAGCCCAACTCATAATTTTTTTAGCAGATTGGGCGAGCCATCAACCTTTGGGTCATATTTGACACCCTAGGTGTATGGAAAAATATTTGAACGAAATTGTGGTTATACCAATTTGTATCAACTTTTTATGAAAGCCTATACTTCATTTAGTTTTGATTTTCGAATATGGCCCTTTGGAACTGTGAAATGTTGTCTGCCAAAAAGACATATATTTCCATGCGAAATGCACAAATAAATATGGAGCCATTTTAAGCACATTATAGGTTTAAACCTTGCATATACCCCCTTTACTTTCAATTTCTCTACTATATATAATAACTTAATTCGTCGTTTCCCCTCAACTCACTGCCCTATAGTTCACTTGCAATTTCCCTTTACTATCATCTCTTTTCCTTCAATCTTTGGGGAAAACAATTGAACAATATGTCCCAAATTTTAACAATATTAATGAGCTCAATTTGTTTGGTACTCTTTGGATTCTATGACGAAAAGGGAAATAATGGAATGGCCACGTCAATGAGCTCAATTTGTTTGGTACTCTTTGGATTCTATGACGAAAAGGGAAATAATGGAATGGCCATGTCAAAGACGGCGAGAACGACGGTTGTAACTATGCGCCGACTGCATGGTCCAAGGATAGAGAAATTGATAACGATGATGGTGATTATGACTATGCTCCGACTGCGTTTGTGTAAGAAAACCCTAGCTAGTGCTAAGTACTTAAAAAACCCTAGATATGTTAAGTTGCCAGTATTTGCAAAAGTCATCGACCATGAATCGTTCTATGGTTATAGTACACCTAGTGGTGGCATTGCTCGTCGCGAGCTGTTAGCTATTGATAGGGGACTATGGCCTTAGAATCAGAAACTACCAGGCTTTTTGTGTATGCCACGCTTCCGGAGGCGTTTCTACCCAATACAGATAGTCCCACACTTTTCGGGCCCTTCATTTCATGAGCCCAAGAAGTGGAAGAGTCTATGCGCCTTTTCAAAAAACCATTTTGCGGGAACCGAAACGTCACATCCTTTCCCTCTATTAGACATTTCGTTAGGCGATCATTAAATGTGCCCAATCCCTCTTTCGACGGTGCCCCTTCTAAGACACCGATTGATGTCCACTGACGAGGCACGCCTCTTCGAGTTCCAAGAGTAATGATTACTCTCTTGGTTATATAAACTAACAACCACGATCACCTTTCCTCACTTTTATCTCTATCTTTCCTTTATATCAATTTTAATTCTCCGTCCTTTCAATTTCTAGCCTTAACACGTCTACTCCTTCTTCGTCTTCTTCCGACACTTCTGACGGTCTTACCCTCGCCAGAATAAGGGAAGAGCTTGGCGTCTCCCATCGCCGGCCGTCATCCTCTGGTATTAGCCAGGTCATCGATCTGGGCTCTTCGACATCAAAAATCATCCCCTCTAACTTCAATTTTGAGAGGAACTTCCGTGTAAACATCCGCTATGATTCTGTGGAGGACATGATCTCGTTGATTGATAATTTTGTTATTCCTCAAGTCCACATTGACTGCCTATGGGGCTTGAATGTAGATATTTTTCCACCCTCATTCAATTCTAGCATGGAGAGCAAAGATGCGGGTTCGGGCCTTTCGGTTCCTCTCCCTCTACTGTTGGTTCTGACCTCTGCCTAAAAGCTTCCTTGGCCCATCTTGCAGGCATCTTTCTTCAGGTAACCCCAAGTCTTTTCCTTTGCACCCTTTTCTCTTTCAACACGAGTGCGTGTGCTAAGCTTATTTTGTCTAACTTTTTCTCAGGGGAATGTTGTCGTTTCCTCTACCATCGAACTTTTCAAGAACATATCTTCGTCCTCCCATGTGTAGAGAGGTTGGCGGAGGAGAACCGACATCTTCGGGAAGAAGTTGCCCAGCTTCGATCCGAGCACAAAGATCTTCTGAAACGGAGGACCACCCTAGAAAGTAGGTGGGAAGAGGCCAAGCAGGCGCTGACAGTTAGGGAGGAGACCTTCCGAACCATGACCCAGGCTCACCAATTAATGGGGGAGAGGTTGGTCTGGGATGAGCTTGATCGTGATACTGTTCGGGCGCAGATGCAAGCACTTGAGGCTTCTCGCGCCTGCCTTCTAGCCTGGAATCAACGGCTGACACTTCGCGGGGCGGCTGAGCGACAGAGGCCCACCTTGATTCGGGACTATGATGTCCTTCAAACCCAGTTTGAGGTCTAGTAGGGGGTGGATGTGGGAGCGATTGATATCCGCTCGGCCCTCATAGATGTAAAGATAGACTTGGGGGCGGTTGAGGCTGATATGGATGACCTGCATGAAGAAAAGCCCCATTCTTATGATGTTTTTGCCATCTCTTATTATGGCGAGGGTGCTCCCCCCGGCTTAGCTTTGTATGTCTTCAGTCTCTGGTCATTGGTTCAGAGGCCTTCCAAGGATCTATTCTTGCGGCGATGATCAACATCAATGCCGGTGGTGAGTGCCAGTTTTTTTCCAACTCATGTGAATTCGTAGGGGGCTGCGTGCCTTTTTTAATGATAATATTTTTTAGGTGGGCCTGCGTGCCCTATGATGAATGCTTTATTTTTGTAGTTGTGTTGGCCTGTGCGCCATTTGATGGATATTTACCGGCCCTTACGCCCTTTGTTGTTTTTAAAATTGAGTTCGTGCTCTGGTTTGTTGGATCTTCGGGGCTTGTATGCTACTCCTAATGTTCTTTTGTGAGCGTTTAATGCTCTTTTTGTATAAATGACAATTGCTTGCCTTTCATTTTGTTTTTCTTTACGCTTTGACATGCGCTTGTTGACACCCAATTTTGTCCCATCTTTTATGACTTTATTCGTAATTTTTAATATTTTTGACACTTTTAAAAAACAATTTTTAAATATAGGCATATATGTGCATATATCTTATTATTATTATTATCCGCGCTTTTTACCGTCATTTGCATTCTTTATCATAATCATAAGTTTTATCCAAAAATTCTACGTTATTTTATTCTCGCAAAATAGCATCGCATTTACATTTTTTATTTAAGCATTAAACATTTCAAAAATATTATATTTTTATTATTATCACATCGTTATGTTATTTTAAATAATTCACATCTTTTACAAAAAATAAAAAAATAATATTTTTAATGTTAAAACCCTTTTATATTTTTAAATCCATAACCCATTTTTATTTCTACCCAAACAAAATTCACCAAGCCCAATTCGGACCAGCCCATTCCCCTTATTCCCTTCCCCTTTATTTCCCAATTCCAGAGCCCAACCGGCCAACAAGACCCAAAAAATTCACCAAAAGCCCATTCCATTTTCCCAACCCAATACAAATTCCCCCAAACCAAATCCTAAAACCCAACACCCTTTTTCTTTCAAGCCCAATCGGCCACCCCCATCTTCCAAGCCCAACCCTCCACAACCTTTTATCCAATTTAAACCAAAACCCACAAAACAAAAACCCAACACCCTTAAACCAAAGCCCAAACCACCCGAGCCCAAATTCCCTTTAAAACCCCCACACCCGCCGGCCCATTGACCAACCCGACCTGGCCCCTCACCCGACCCGGCCGCCTCTTTTAACCCAAAACAAACCCCAAAACCCCAAAAATAAAAACCTAAACCCCTAACCCTCCCAATCGCCGCCACCCTACCCCTACGCCCCCGACCCTACGTCGCCGCACCCTACACCTGACACCACCACTCGCCAACACCGCCGCCTGACACCACCAACCCATCCCCTCTCACCGCGATCCATACCCATAAAAAACCGTTCCAAAATCATTATTTTTGGGCCCTTTATTTTGAATTTAAGCTCGGTTTTAGGGGGGAAATGGGGCTATAAAAACCCCTTGTGTTCTTCGAAAGAGGGAGGAGAAAAAAAGAAGAGAAAACCGAAAGATTTTCGGAAGTCCGATTGGATACAAAATATTTTTGGTTGTGTTCTTGATTTCAAACATTTTTTTCTCCCTTGTTGTTCAAGAATCGAGTCCGAAAAGGTTTGTTCTCCACTTTTGATTCTCGGATTTTTGACACCTGATTCGGGTCGGGTCACTAACCCGGGTCGGGTCGACCCGATTCGGGTATTATATTCCAGAATTCTTGCATTTCATATTTCTATATGTTGGTTATCTGAAATTGGTGAAATTATTCGATTTCGGGTTGCATACCTGATTCGGCTCTCATCGTCTTGCGGTCAGATGACCCGATTTGGATATTTTTTTTAGAATTCTTGCATTTCATATTTCTATATGTTGGTTATCTGAAATTGGTGAAATTATTCGATTTCGGGTTGCATACCTGATTCGGGTCGGGTCACTGACCCGGTTCGGGTATTATTTCCAGAATTCTTGCATTTCATATTTCTGTATGTTGGTTATCTGAAATTGGTGAAATTATTCGATTTCGGGTTGCATCACTGATTCTGTCGTCAGATCAATGACGGTTCGTATTATTTCGAAATTCTTGCATTTCATATTTACGTATGTTGGTTATCTGAATTTGGTGAATATTTGATTTCGGATTTTAGATCAGCGATTCGGTCGGTCATCGACCGGTCGAATCGACCGATTTGGGCGTTATTTCCAGAATTCTTGCATTTCATATTTCTGTATGTTGGTTATCTGAATTTGGTGAATATTTGATTTCGGATTTTGGATCATTGATTCGGGTCGGGTCACTGACCCGGGTCGGGTCGACCCGGTTCGGATATTTTTTTAGAATTCTTGCATTTCATTTCTTGTTCTTGGTTATCTGAAATTGGTGCTGAAATCTGATTTCGGGTTTGAATCACTGACCCGGGTCGGGGCGACCCGATTTGAATATTTCCAGAATTTCAGAACTCGGGTCGGATATTTTAAACTGCTCACTGCTCGTTTCTTTGCAATCGCTTTTTCTTGTTTTATTAATATCGCATTAAAGTAAACGAAATTGAATTGAGGCCGCGCTTTTCTTTCGCTTTCGCTTCTCGCTTTTTTTTTGTTTAAGCTGTTTTAGACATCAGGTACAGCGGATATATTATTGTTTTTATTAAGTTTCTTGTTTTAAATTTCTTGCGACGGATATCATTGTTTCTTGTTTTGAATAAATACCGCGTCTGTTGGCGTTGTTTTTCTGTTTCGATTTGCTCCGTTTGATTCTTTGTTTCTTGTTTTTATCATTTCTTGTTTTAAATCAATACCGCACCTTTCAAACATTGCTTTCCTATTCCAAATTAATCGCTTGAGATTCAAATATCTGCTTTTCTTGTTTTAAACTAAACACCACGTCTTTTTCCGAAATTATTTTCGCCTCTATTTTCCTGCTACGCCATTGCTTCTTGTTTCAATTTTAATTTTACTGATTTAAACACGATACTACACTGGCCGATGAAAAATATCCGTCGATTTTGAGGCCTCCACAGTTGCAAAGACGGAAATATAACTTCTGGGCAATGATGAAGACTTAAACCTTTTATTTCATCCGAAATCAACATGTTTAGTAGGCGAGGTGACTAAAATAACCAACAAGTTATATATTCGCAGCCACGACGTGATTATAGTGATCTTTTCTATTTCACCCGAGAGACCAACACGTTTAGTAGGCGAGGCAATCAAAATAAACCACATTAGTCATATGTTTGCAGCCTCGGAGTTTATTTATTTCATTTCTTTCTTTAATTCAGCTTTTATTCCGCTTTGTATTGTAATATTATTTATCGCACTTATGTAACTACTGAAATGCTTAGAATAGGCAAACTTAGGGTTAATTCATAGGGTAGTTTAAGATTTGAAACCCGTCGCTAGCTTATTTATTTGTAGGTTCGGTTGAATTCAAACTTAGAAATCCTTCGCTAGTTTATTTATTTTAGGCTCGTCACGCGTATTCAAGATTTTCAAAACGACTTTTGTCATCTTTTATTTGCTTTATTAATCATACTGAATAAGTTTATCTTTTGTCAATTTACAATTCATTGATTTCCAAAATTTTACTTCTTTGGCATTATAAATAAATTGTTTTACTATCAATTGTCAAATACATATTTTTCCAACTCTACATGTATTTCTCTTTAAATATCATACAAATGCATATTTTGAAAAAATCTCTACATTTATCCATCTTTTAAAATGCATCTTTTTCATTAATTATTTGCAAACATCTTTTAACTTCATGCTTCAAACATGCATTTTTTCTAGTAATAATTAACCTGAGTTTGACCGGATAACCGCAAGTTAGCGGATCTTAAAGGATGCCTAACCCCTTCCCTTTAGGATAATAAAGAACCCTTACCTAGAATCTCACTAGTTTCGCAGACCTTAAAATTGGAGTTTACATTGCAGCACTTAGTTTAATATTTAGGTGTCCTAATTCACCGTAAAAATAATTAGGTGGCGACTCCTCAACCCTTTTACCCAGGAATCACCGAACCCGTCCGTGCTCCGCTTTTTGACCTGCGAGCGGGTCGAAAAAATGGGGCGCGTACAGCATGGCGACTCCGCTGGGGAAATTCAGGTTCTTAACCATAACAAGTTCAGGTTAATCATTATTGTGCTTTATATTGCTCCTTATTTGATCTTTTATTTTTATTTATTTTCTGTTGAAATTTTGTATGCATAACTGCTTCAATTACTATATTCTCTTACTGCTTTCCTTAAATTGGCATTTCGCTCATATTTCTTCCACTCTGGAAAATTGACACTATCACACATTACACGCGAGGTGTGTTTTGCGCACCCGCAAATTTCCTTCAAAGTTCCAAATTTTTAGGAGAGTTGGTATATGCGCGGAGCGTCCGGACCATCCGGTTGGCCGCGTAGCCTTCTCACTCGAGCCGTCCGCTCGGGAACCTTGAGTCTAGTCAGCCAAATCTTAGAAAATTTAGGATAGAGCTATACCACCCTTTATTTTTAAGTCATGCATGCATACACCTTAGGTGGGTCGATCCTGGTATCGACTCCACAATTAAGAAATCTACCAAAATTGTCAACGGGTCTCACAACCCAACGACCAATCAGCATATTACGTGTAGCGTGACAATGATAGACAAATCCAAGCCTAATCATGTCATGCCAAATTGGAAAATGTACATTTATTTTGTCTCATTTCCGACAAAAGCATTACAGTTTAGCAGCTTGGATCAATCTGTCATAATCTCGCATATCTGGCGTTTAGGCCCACCTCCGGCATAAGGGAGGCCCCATGCATTTTAGGACGCGCATTTAATTTTCATTTAATCATTTTGTTGTTTTCTCCTGCTTTTTCACTCTGTGCATATTATTCGAAGCAATAACTACTCGCCATATACTAACTTGGTTTTCTTCATTTTTAAAAGGTTATCTTGCCTAGATTATTTTCCCAAGGGTTGATTCGCGTTGACTAAAACTGGCGGAACATCCCTACTTCACGAGATCAAAGGCCCGATCATTCAGCAAAATGACTGATTCAGATGCATCCGAACAGACTGGCCTGGAACTTATTGCTCTTTCGACTGTTGAACCAGAAGCTTCGGAAAATAGAAATGCTTCCGTCCAAGAAAAATACATCGCCCAACTGTTACAACAAATGACAGCCATGCAGACTGAGATAGAGCGGCTCCAAAATCTCACCAACTTGTCCATTAGCGCCAATATCCCACTCCCTGAACAAGGGACGAATGCAACTGCACCGCGAACTTTTTCATCTCCTGAATCGCCATTTCCCCAAAACCTCCACGAAAATTCGCCACTAAACAAAACCAATCCACAACACACTAAATCACAAGCTAGTCCACAACAAAGCCCGCCACAAAATGATCTGGCATCCTTCACAACTCCACATACCCAAATTACCCCACTCATCCAAAACACCTCTTCCACGCAAAATCACCAGACAGCCCAACACATATTGATGGCACACGCCGCCGATCCCAACGAGCAAAGATGTGCCACCAAGATATGCAACGGAAGCTCAACCTTTTACTACCACAAGATTCAAACATGGCTTTTCAGGAAATCGAGTGTGAAGAAATGGACAGCGGTAATGATCGTAACCAATGAAAGTGTGGAGAAAGATATTCATAGCCTAAAAGAAGCATTCAAGAATATCCAAACCATCAAGGGGTATGAAGGACTCGAGTACGAAGATTTGTGCATGCATCCCGACATTGAATTGCCTGTAGGATATAAGGTGCCAAAATTTGGCTTGTTTGATGGGAAAGGAAATCCTCACGCTCATTTAAGATCATACTGTGACAAACTGATTGGGGTAGGTAAAGACCAGGCCATCATAATGAAGTTGTTCGTAAGGAGTTTAACAGGAGAAGCACTCGACTGGTACACGAGCCAAAACCCGCGAAAATGGCGTAATTGGGGCACGATGGCACAAGATTTCGTGGAAAGATTTAAATTCAACACTGACACAGTCTTGGACCGATTTTATCTGATGAAGTTGGAAAAGAAGTCCACAGAGACCTTCAGAGAATATGCCATGAAGTGGAGGGCAGAAGCAGCGAAAGTTCAACCCCCGATAGAAGAAAGTGAGATGACCACTCTTTTTGTACAATCTTTGAAAGATGCAACATACTATGAGAGAATGATAAGCGTCATAGGACGAAGTTTCTCTGAAGTTATAAGGATGGGAGATTTCATAGAAGAGGGAATCAGAACAGGAAGAATTACAAACTTTATAGCATTGCAAGCAACGAGTGAGACAATTCAGTCGGACTCATTTGAGGGAGCAGTAAAGAGGAAGAGAGACGGAGTGTCCTCTGTGGTGACAGTTCAGAAACATAGGCCAAATCAAATGTCAACCTACCAAATGCCATCACCCCACCTCCCTACTACAATCAAAACAACCAAAGTCCTCACTCTTCCTATTATTGCCCATACGCCCAAAGTCCTCAACCTTACTATCAATACCCACTTGGTCCCTACCCTGCCTACCATACCCACCAATATATAGCACGCCTCGAGCACTGTCTATCCAAATCCTCGCAATATCCGCCAAGATACTTACATCGACCACGAGTCCATCTACCAAACGCACCTGCACTCGCAAGAAACATGAAAGAAAGCCGGCTAAAACCTATACACCTTTAGCCGAACCTCGAGCCCGGTTGTATGAACGATCGAGAACCGCAGAATACTCCACCTATCCAAGGAAATGTCCCCAATCCTGTTCCAAAATGGCACGATGAGACTAAGCATCAGGCGTACCACTCGGGAATCCTGGACACGACAATCAAAATTGCTATGCCCTCGAAACAAAATTGAGACATTGATCAAAAAGGAGTTATCCAACCGAAAGGACCTTCCTTTAATGTAAATAATAACCCTTTGTCAAATCATGACGATGCCAACGTAAATATGATTATCATTGATGAAGAACACAACTTGGAAGGAACCATTGTGCGATCCAGAGAGGAAAATGTTGAATCATCGGCCTTTATCACCCCCTGTGATTACAGCCAAGTGAGGGCACCGCTTGGAGTAAGTACTTCCTCCAAAGCCGCGGGCCATGGCACCATCTTTTCTTGGAAAAGTCTTATCAACCAATCTCCGAAGAAAGAGAGATGTTCCTTTGCCAAAGCCTGTTCCACCTCTCGAGTCACCATTCGTCGAGCACGCGCCACTCAGAATCAAAGGAGGACAATGCAGCCAACTTCGTTGAGGGATTCAAAAGTCTTTTCATTATCAAGAAGAAGCGAGGATGCGATGTGATTTTCGAGGATTACGCTAAAGACTTCGACCATTTGGGATGCAGAGCAAGAAGATGATTTGGGAAATTGACCTGTTCCTACTTGTTTCTCCCGTAAACTAGTTAACTGCATTAATATTTAATGAAACAATGCGATTCAAATTGAGGCCTGAATCACATATATGCATTTAATGTGTTTTGCCTCTACCTTTTGAAAACTTAAAAAGACAAATTTGCATTGCTTTTGCTATTTTAAAATCTGTTTTGTTTAATAATTTTCTTTTCTTTTCCATTATGCAAACTAATCTGTCGATAATGTGTGACACATTTGAAACAAGCAAGCAAGGCTTCGAAGAATATAAGGAAGATTCACAACCGGAAGAACTGGGGCATTTTTTTTTGGAATAAGTCAAAGCCAGATTTGGATGAAACATCAGGATGGTTGGTAAGTTACAAGCATCGGCACGGACGTTTGCCATCTGTACTCTTAGGCAACTGCACTACAATCTGGACTTCTACTAGGGCAATGCTATATCTTTCGCAGTCAAGTAGATACAGAATCATATACTGAGAGACTGATTGATGAAAAGCGGATGGACGCAGCTTGTCCGGCAACCTTATCAGAATAGAATGGCCAAAAACCATCTATGCAGATGCAGTGAAGAGATACCATATCTAAGATTAACTATTCTCTATGTAATACTTTTTCTATGTTGTAAAAGTTGCTCTCCCTTGGCGGGATACGCAAAGAACCCAGGTCGGGTTCCGTTTCCTAGATTGCAAATTTCCCCAAAAACACATTTCTTTGTAAACCATGAACTACGTCATGACCTGATTCCCTCAAGGATACGTGGCGCCACATCGGCCGGTCCCATCAAAAAAAAAAAAAAAAAAAACCCTTACAAATCTCCTTTGCTTGTAATGAACTACGTCATGACCTGATTCCCTCATGGGGATACGTAGGCGGCCTAAATCGGCTTCGGTCCCACCATTAGGAAATATTTTCTCCTTTATATCACATATGACAAAATGCACTCATCTGATCACCCCGATAGGACAGGCAATCAATCTACACAACACTCGGTTGTCCGTTCAAAAGATCGGCATTCTCACATATCGGAAACTGGGGCATTTTTAAGGGATCACTGCCGGAGGACGCCGATAAACATGGAAAGCCATCGGCAAACTAAGTCTTCAGCCTAAGAGGATTTTGGATAAGACGTTTGCTTTGTTTCACCGTATGTCGCTGCTCGACAGACATTTACATATATGCATACTTTCTTATAAGCAATTTATTTTCAACAAATATTTTCATTAGAGTTCGACAAGAACTTTTTAATGATAAGCATACTTTCTTATAAACAACTTATTTTCAACAAATGTTTTCATTAACGGTTAGCCAAGACTGGGAACCAGACAGGGGCGACAGGTCCGAATCAGCAGGACATGCAGATATCAAGAGCCAAAGCTACCAAGTCAACGCGAATCAACCGCCCCTCCCCAAACTCACAAATTTTCTTTGAGTCACGTGTTCTTCAGTTGAAAAAGCAGGAAGCCACATCACTTATGATCAATTCCCCAAAGAATTTCGGCACCACAACTCACTACAAGGATTACGTTCTATTTTGCATCTATCACGAAGACATCATCTTGACCTCTGTGGTCCCGACTATTATGTCCGCACAAAGATGTTATTTCAATCACAAAGAACGACAACAAGGCAAACCCGACGGCAAAGACGTCGCGTCACATTTTCGCCTTGCCAGACGACATTTCAATTCACATGAGTTTGGATCGTGAAGATTCAAGACAACGTGGAACCCTATTACAAAGAAAGCGACGGCAAGGACGTCACTTACATCTCTTACAACAGGACAACATTACAATAACGTCATCGACGTTATAGCAGCACGACAATTATCTTTTACAGCATTACAACGGCGTCAACAGCATTACAATTACGTCTTCAACGCAACAACTATCTTTTACGGCAACGCATCACGAAAATTATCTTTTACCGCATCTCGACGACGTCAACAGCATTACAATGACGTCTCCAAACGCAGCAACTATCTTTTACGGCAACGCATTAACTATCTTTTACCGCATCTCAACGACGTCAACATCATTACAATGACGTCTTCAGCGCAGCAGCTATCTTTTACGGCAACACCACAACTATCTTTTACAGCATCTCAACGACGTCAACAACATTATAATGACGTCTTCAACGCAGCAGCTATCTTTTACGGCAACACAACAACTATCTTTACCGCGTCTCAACGACGCCAACAAAGATTGCAATGACGCCTTCAAATAAAGAACTATCTTTACGACAACACAAAGAACTATCTTCTACAACATCTCAACGACGCCAACAACATTACAATGACGCCTTCAAACAAAGAAGCATCTTTACTAAGAATGCAAAGAACTATCTTTATCGCATCTCAACGACGCCAACAAGATTACAATGACGTCTTCAACGCAGAAGCCTATCTTTACGGCATTACAACAACGTCATCGACGTTCTTCGCAAAGACAACAAATATCTTTACAAAGATTACAACGACGTCAACAAAGATTACAATGACGCCTTCAACGCAGCAGCCTATCTTTACAAAGATTACAACAACGCTATTGGCGTTCTTCGCAAAGACATCAACTATCTTCAACAAGATTACAACGACGCTTTCAAAGACAACAAATGATCCGCAATAAAGAAACATCATTACAACAACGCCATCGACGCATCAGAGCACAACAAATATCTTTACAAAGAAGATAACGACGCCAACAAAGATTACAATGACGCCTTCAACGCAAAGACTATCTTTTACAAGATTACAACAACGCTATTGGCGTTCTTCGCGACATCAACTATCTTCAACAAAGATTACAACGACGCCTTCAAAGATAACAAATTTATCCGCAATAAAGAAACATCATTACAACAACGCCATCGACGTTCTTCAGAGCACAACAAATATCTTTACAAGAAGATAACGACGCCAACAAAGATTACAATGACGTCTTCAACGCATCAGCTATCTTTTACAGCATTACAACAATGTCATTGACGTTACTGCATCACATCAACTACCTTCAACAACATTACAACAACGTTCACGACGTTACGGCAGCACGACAACTATTTTTTACAACAACAACGACATCAGCAAAGTCTATACAACGACGACATCATCAACGTCTATACAACGACGACATCAGCAAAGTCTATACAACAGCGACGTCAACATTACAACGACGTCTTCAACACAACACGTCGATCCAACGACGTCATTTCAGGCGCTCACCTTATAATGAGGGAACTTCATCACAACGTGGAGCTATCTCTTACGGCGAACTGAGGCAATTTGGTCAACGACCTACTTCGAACGTCGATCCGCTCTTTCCCATTAGTTTCTCGCATTTGCGACCAGTGTCATCCTAAGTCGACACTGGGGCATTGTTTCTTGAATGTGCACCATCTTTTACAACTTCTCTCTCCCTTGAAATTCTGTTTCTACCATGCATACCTAATCTCCCTTCAGAGCCCGAGGGTCAGGACAAAATTGGCTACTGGGTCAACTTCTTTGGCCGAAAACTCTTTCATCGTCTCCGTCCAAAGAGGGGCATCTGTTGACACCCAATTTTGTCCCATCTTTTATGACTTTATTCGTAATTTTTAATATTTTTGACACTTTTAAAAAACAATTTTTAAATATAGGCATATATGTGCATATATCTTATTATTATTATTATCCGCGCTTTTTACCGTCATTTGCATTCTTTATCATAATCATAAGATTTATCCAAAAATTCTACGTTATTTTATTCTCGCAAAATTGCATCGCATTTACATTTTTTATTTAAGCATTAAACATTTCAAAAATATTATATTTTTATTATTATCACATCGTTATATTATTTTAAATAATTCACATCTTTTACAAAAAATAAAAAAATAATATTTTTAATGTTAAAACCCTTTTATATTTTTAAATCCATAACCCATTTTTATTTCTACCCAAACAAAATTCACCAAGCCCAACCGGCCAACAAGACCCAAAAAATTCACCAAAAGCCCATTCCATTTTTCCAACCCAATACAAATTCCCCCAAACCAAATCCTAAAACCCAACACCCTTTTTCTTTCAAGCCCAATCGCCACCCCCATCTTCCAAGCCCAACCTCCACAACCTTTTATCCAATTTAAACCAAAACCCACAAAACAAAAACCCAACACCCTTAAACCAAAGCCCAAACCACCCGAGCCCAAATTCCCCTTTAAAACCCCCACACCCGCTCTACCAATTCGGCCAACCCGACCTGGCCCCTCACCCGACCCGGCCGCCTCTTTTAACCCAAAACAAACCCCAAAACCCCAAAAATAAAAACCTAAACCCCTAACCCTCCCAATCGCCGCCACCCTACCCCTACGCCCCCGACCCTACGTCGCCGCACCCTACACCTGACACCACCACTCGCCAACACTGCCGCCTGACACCACCAACCCATCCCCTCTCACCGCGATCCATACCCATAAAAAACCGTTCCAAAATCATTATTTTTGGGCCCTTTATTTTGAATTTAAGCTCGGTTTTAGGGGGGAAATGGGGCTATAAAAACCCCTTGTGTTCTTCGAAAGAGGGAGGAGAAAAAAAGAAGAGAAAACCGAAAGATTTTCGGAAGTCCGATTGGATACAAAATATTTTTGGTTGTGTTCTTGATTTCAAACATTTTTTTCTCCCTTGTTGTTCAAGAATCGAGTCCGAAAAGGTTTGTTCTCCACTTTTGATTCTCGGATTTTTGACACCTGATTCGGGTCGGGTCACTAACCCGATTCGGGTCGACCCGATTCGGGTATTATATTCCAGAATTCTTGCATTTCATATTTCTATATGTTGGTTATCTGAAATTGGTGAAATTATTCGATTTCGGGTTGCATACCTGATTCGGATCGGGTCACTGGCCCGGGTCGGGTCGACCCGATTTGGATATTTTTCTTAGAATTCTTGCATTTCATATTTCTATATGTTGGTTATCTGAAATTGGTGAAATTATTCGATTTCAGGTTGCATACCCGATTCGGGTCGGGTCAGATCGACTTGTCGTCAACCTGGGTATTATTTCCGAAATTCTTGCATTTCATATTTACGTATGTTGGTTATCCAAATTGGTGAAATTATTCGATTTTCGGTTGCATCATCGATTCGGTCATCAATCTTGCCGTATTATTTCCGAATTCTTGCATTTCATATTTCGTATGTTGGTTATCCGAATTTGGTGAATATTTGATTTCGGATTTTGGATCACCGATTCGGTCAGTCATCGGCGGTCAGATCGACGATTTGGCGTTATTTCAATTCTTGCATTTCATATTTACGTATGTTGGTTATCTCAATTTGGTGAATATTTGATTTCGATTTTGGATCATTGATTCGGTCAACATCGACCGTCAGATCGACCTTGCTCGGATATTTTTAGAATTCTTGCATTTCATTTCTTGTTCTTGGTTATCTCAAATTGGTCTTGAAATCGATTTCGGTTTGAATCATCGACCGGTCTGAGCGACCGATTTGAATATTTCGAATTTCGTAACTTCGGGTCGGATATTTTAAACCGCCACCGCTCGTTTCTTTGGCACGCTTTACCGCTTTATTAATATCGCATTAAGGCCGATTTAAATTGAATTGAGGCCGCGCTTTTCTTCGCTTTCGCTTCTCTGTTTTTTTGTTTAATCATTTTAGACATCCGTGCAACGGATATATTATTGTTTTTATTAAGTTTATCGCTTTAAATTTCTTGCGACGGATATCATTGTTTTATCGCTTTGAATAAATACCGCCTGTTCGGGCGTTGTTTTTCTGCTTCGCTTTGCTCGCTTCAGACATCGCTTTACTATTTTTATCATTTTTACTGCTTTAAATCGAATACCGCACCTTTCAAACATTGCTTTCTGCTCCACCCACGTTTCAAAGATTCAAATATCTGCTTTTACTGCTTTTCTTGCTTTAAACTAAACACCACGTCTTTTTCCGGAAATTATTTTACGCCTCTATTTTCCTCGCTACGCTCATTGCCATCAAGTTTCAATTTTAATTTCTTGATTTAAACACGATACTACATCGCCGATGAAAAATATCCGTCGATTTTGAGGCCTCCACAGCTGCAAAGACTAAATATAACTTCGGGCAATGATGAAGACTTAAACCTTTTATTTCATCCGAGATCAACATGTTTAGTAGGCGAGGTGACTAAAATAACCAACAAGTTATATATTCGCAGCCACGACGTGATTATAGTGATCTTTTCTATTTCACCCGAGAGACCAACACGCTTAGTAGGCGAGGCAATCAAAATAAACCACATTAGTCATATGTTTGCAAACCACGACGTGATTGGAATGCTCTTTTCAAAATTTAAGTCTGAGCCTCCGTGACCAAAACATTCAATGCTTTGAATACGGATATGAAGTTATTTGTATTTAACTGCTTTCTAACCGTTTGTTCTTGGCGACTTGCGAGGGATTAAAGTAAATAACGGCGAATTATTCCTGAGTTTATTTATTTCATTTCTTTCTTTAATTCAGCTTTTATTCCGCTTTGTATTGTAATATTATTTATCGCACTTATGTAACTATTGAAATGCTTAGAATAGGCAAACTTAGGGTTAATTCATAGGATAGTTTAAGATTTGAAACCCGTCGCTAGCTTATTTATTTGTAGGTTCGGTTGAATTCAAACTTAGAAATCCTTCGCTAGTTTATTTATTTTAGGCTCACACGCGTATTCAAGATTTTCAAAACGACTTTTGTCATCTTTTATTTGCTTTATTAATCATACTGAATAAGTTTATCTTTTGTCAATTTACAATTCATTGATTTCCAAAATTTTACTTCTTTGGCATTATAAATAAATTGTTTTACTATCAATTGTCAAATACATATTTTTCCAACTCTACATGTATTTCTCTTTAAATATCATACAAATGCATATTTTGAAAAAATCTCTACATTTATCCATCTTTTAAAATGCATCTTTTTTCATTAATTATTTGCAAACATCTTTTAACTTCATGCTTCAAACATGCATTTTTTCTAGTAATAATTAACCTGAGTTTGACCGGATAACCGCAAGTTAGCGGATCTTAAAGGATGCCTAACCCCTTCCCTTTAGGATAATAAAGAATCCTTACCTAGAATCTCACTAGTTTCGCAGACCTTAAAATTGGAGTTTACATTGCAGCACTTAATTTAATATTTAGGTGTCCTAATTCACCGTAAAAATAATTAGGTGGCGACTCCTCAACCCTTTTACCCAGGAATCACCGAACCCGTCCGTGCTCCGCTTTCTGACCTGCGAGCGGGTCAAAAAAATGGGGCGCGTACAGCGCTTTGTTCTTTGCAACAATTGTGATCACATAATGAGGTGTTGGCTTTTTAATTTGCTCTTAACCGTCGAGGCATGACAATTGCGTCAGTCTACCGGAACTATGCTAATATTCAAGCATTTGTTATTTAAGCCAATGTTTGACAACCAGTGCACGCCAATATGATTTTTGCGTTTTGTGTTTGAGGTCGTCTTGCCTTCACCCAATCCGAGAATGTCACATCCGTGAACGCTAAATAAAGGAAGATACTCATTTTTCGGTGATGATGGGGAAGACGTCTTAACCCCATGTAAAGGCACAAAGGTTCAAAAAGAACCTGCACGCGCGAAGGCTCTTATGGCCGTGTCGTGTTGTTTAAGACATCCAATTTTGAAATAAAGGAAGATACTCAATTGTCAGTGCATACACAAGTTAAACTCATAACCAGTTTTCCAAGATATTAATTATCACTCTTCATAGACAGGTACTTGTAGTTATTTGAGCTGACTGAGTAAATTTTGTATATTATTCTCTCCGTTCTATAATAAGTGGTGTTTTTAACTTATGCACATTTCTTAAGAAATTGATCACTACTAAAAAATTATTAGTGTTTTTACTAACTTACCTCTAATTAATGTATAGAAAAAGAAAAGCTACTTAATAATTTCAATTAAATAAATAGGATAATTTTGAAAAAATAAGGTCAATTTCTTCTTAAAATCTGAAAGCATCACTTATTTTAAAATTAAATGAAAAACGTAAAACATCATTTATTTAGGAACGGAGGAAATATCAGTGTATAGAAATTAGAGTATGTTTGGCCAAGCTTTCAAAATTTGTTTATCTTGAAAAATATTTTTTGCTAGAAATATTTTTCGAAAAAGTACATTCAGTTATTAACAACTCAGGTTGGGTAATCAACTTGAAAAACACTTTTATTAATATTAGACCAATTAATTTACACTTGGCAAGTTTCCAAAAATATTTCGGGAGAAAAACTAACTTTTTCAGCTTTTAAAAAACAATTTTTGCTACCGCTCAAAAGCAATTACTTTATTTCTAAAAGCTTGACTAAACACCTCATCCCTCTAAAATAAATAATTTTTGACTTCCCAAAAACTTGGTCAAACAAGCTATTAAACTCATAACCAATTCACCAAGATACTCATACATATTTTGTTTACATTATCAGTGCCTAGAAGTTAAATTCATAACTATAATTCACATAAATGCTAACCTGTTTAGCCCAATGTAGCTGAAAATCAGGCCTAAACAATTGCTTCAACATGGCAATATTAAACAAATAGCCATCAATTGAATCATGTTTAGTAATTGGGTCTCTATATTTCACATAATCATCATAAGCCGTACGATCAATTCCTTGATCATCAAATAAATGAGGAAGATCTTCATACAAGAATTCCACTAATTTTTTCATATCAACTGTTGGACTTTTTTCTAGGCTCTGTTTATCAACTAAACTTTGATAAATAACCCATTTGATTTTTTTTCCATATTTAAGAGTTTTTGTATTTTTTGGAGTAAGGAAGACTGAAGTAGGGTGGCATTGCCGGAAAATGGTGCACCGGTGAAGTGATGGCCGGAAAATGATGTCGGAAAGTTGTGAGGTGGCCATTTGTTTTCAAGTACTCTGTTCTTGTTCTTTTTGTTTCGTATGTTTTAAAAGGATGTGTTTGGCTTTCGTGTCATAATATTAGCCATAGAAAGTATTGGTTGGGAATTTTCGCAGCTTCCTTTCTATTGTTTTTTTCTTTAAAACTCTTTTGATTTATTTTGGTTGTCATCCGGTATCTGGTAAAAGTTTTACAGTGTAGTTTATTTGAATATTATTATTTAAATTATATCTTATTTTAAAAATATTTTATACTTTTATATGATTATTCATTTCGGAATAATTTCAAATATATGATGTCTGAAAAATTCGGGCAAAAATAATTTAACATACACGAACTTTAGGCAAAAATGTTCTAACTTCACGCAAAAATAATTAAACTTCAGTCATATGAATTTTGCCCGAAGGTAGATGATATAAAGACTATCTCTGGACACCTTATGAGTGAAGTTATTCTGAAGTGGTAGACATACAAAAATTCATAAACTTAGAGCATAACTTAAACAGTGACATCAATATCGTTATCTATGCACTTATCCATACGTATTGATAGAGATAGATTCAGAATTGAAGAATAGTGACCTCAAGTGCTAGTAATTAGGTTCTAAAATTAATTTTTATATATAATTAATAGATTTTAATTATATACAAGATTCAGGTCAAAATCATATTCAGCGGAAGACGCAACGTGAAGCCTATATCTGCCCTGAATATTTGCTTTCAAGTTTAAACTAATTTGATTTGCACCACATAATAAAATCCACTAAAGAAGAAAATAATTTCCTACCAATTTTTTATAAAATTCATTAAATACAAAAATGTGTCATTTTGGGCGGATTGGGTTGAAGCTGGAAAAGTTAAAATGAGCCTAGTTAATAATGGGTTGGGCTAAGATTGATCCGAAAGTTATTTGAACTCCAATGGGTTGAAAATGGGCTAAGTCATGACCCTCCTTACTTGACCCAATTTTTTCTATAGAAATACATTTTTCGTGAAAAATATTTTCCTTCATATCAAACACAGCCCAAACTTATAAGATACATGATACAAGAAAAATGAATATGTTAAAAAAAAAGTAAATCTCAAAAAATAAACCCAAATTAAAGTAAATCTTAAAATTGGATTAGTTTTGAGCTAAATTGGAGATCACTTTAAAATCAATTATGTTGGGTTGGACTAAAACCAGTCAAATGCCAATCTTGAGCCTAATTCATAAAATTTTGAGCAGATAGAGCGAGCCATCAACCTTTGGGTCATATTTGACACCCTAGGTGCATGAATTTTTTTTTTTTTTTTAACGAAATTGTGGTTATACCAATTTGTATCAACTTTTTATGAAAGCATATACTTCGTTTAGTTTTGATTTTCGAAAATGGCCCTTTGGAACTGTGAAATGTTGTCTGCCAAAAAGACATATATTTCCATGCGAAATGCACAAATAAATATGGAGCCATTTTAAGCACATTATAGGTTTAAACCTTGCATATTCCCCCTTTACTTTCAATTTCTCTACTATATATAATAACTTAATTCATCGTTTCCCCTCAACTCACTGCCCTATAGTTCACTTGCAATTTCCCTTAACTATCATCTCTTTTCATTTAATCTTTGGGGAAAACAATTGAACAATATGTCCTAAATTTTAACAATATTAATGAGCTCAATTTGTTTGGTACTCTTTGGATTCTATGACGAAAAGGGCAACAATGGAAATGTCCATGTCAAAGACGCCGAGAACGCCGGTTGTGACTATGCGCCGACTGCATGGTCCAAGGACGGAGACAATGATAACGATGATGGTGATTATGACTATGATCCGACTGCGATTGTGTAAGAAAACCCTAGCTAGCGCTAAGTACTTAAAAACCCTAGATATGTTAAGTTGCCGGTATTTGCAAATGTTATCGACCATGAATCGTTCTGTGGTTTTAGTACACCTAGTGGTGGCATTGCTCGACGCGGGCTGTTAGCTATTGATAGGGACGATGGCATAGAATCAAGTTAGATTTTTAATTGTTTATGATTTCTCGATGAGAATTAGCAGTAGAGGCTTTGAGATATGTATGCTATATCAACAATTATAACTATAGTAAGATATTGAGTTTTTTGGAATTTAGTTATATATGTTTTCCGGTGAAAATGATTCTAACCAAAATTACAATTAGAGATTTGTATTGAAGGGTTTAAAGATAAGTAGGTCGTATCCGATCCAGAGATTCTCTTAAACAAGTCCGGTGTTATAGGTTTGACAATGGGTATGCGAGATAATCGTGTGTGAACAAGAACGAAGTGTATTTGCTTGAGAGAGATCTAGTTTACAAGTGTGAGCTTAGAGAGAATACAATGTATGTTTCTTCTCTTCTAAGTCTTAGATATATAAGACAAAACTTAGACTATTATTCCACCCTAAAATTATGACGACGTGAGCACACTAACGTTACCGTGCCCACGTGCGCCGCGACACTATGATCTAGGAAGGCTGATGTGATGGGAGTTGTTGGGAGTGGAAGACAGCTGTAAATAGCCTTTGAGACCGTTGAGATTGCCGAAACTATCAGACTTTTTGTGTACGCCACGCTTCCGGAAGCGTTTCTACCCACTACAGATAGTCCCCCACTTTTTGGGCCCTTCATTTCATTAGCCCGGGAAGTGGAATAGTCTATGCGCCTTTTCAAAAAACCTATTTGCTGGAACCAAAACGTCACATCCTTTCCCTCTATCAGACATTTCGTTAGGCGATCATTAAATGCGCCTAGTCGCTCTTTCGACGGTGCCCCTTCTAAGACACCGATTGACATCCACTAATGAGGCACGCCTCTTCAAGTTCCAAGAGTAATGATTACTCTCTCGGCTATATAAACTAACAACCCCGATCACCTTTCTTCACTTTAATCTCTAGCTTTCCTTTATAGCAATTTTAATTCTCCGTCCTTTCAATTTCTAACCTTAACATGTCTACTTCTCCTTCTTCGTCTTCTTTCGGCACTTCTGACGGTCTTACCCTCGCTATAATAAGGGCAGAGCTTGGCGTCTCCCATCGTCGGTCGTCGTCCTCTGGTATTAGCCAGGCCATCGATCTGGGCTCTTCGGCCTCCGAAATCATCCCCTCTAACTTTAATTTTGAGAGGGACTTCGGTGTAAACCTCCACTATGATTCTGTGGAGGACATGATCTCGTTGATTGATGATTTTGTTATTCCTCCCGCCCACATCGACTGCCTATGAGGCTTGAATGTAGATATGTTTCCTCCCCCATTCAATGCTAGCATGAAGAGCGAAGATGCGGGTGCGGGCCCTTCGGTTTCTCCCCCTCTACTATTGGTTCTGATCTCTGCCTGGAAGATTCCTTGGCCTATCTTGTGGACATCTTTCTTCAGGTAATCCCAAGTATTTTCCTTTGCACCCTTTTTTCTTTCAACACGAGTGTGTGGGCTAAGCTTATTTTGTGTAACTTTTTCTCAGAGGAATGTTGTCGTTTCCTCTACCATTGAACTTTTCAAGAACATATCTTCGTCCTTCCATGTGTAAAGAGGTTGGCGGAGGAGAACCGACGTCTTCGGGAAGAGGTTGCCCAGCTTCGATCCGAGCACAAAGATCTTCTGAAATGGAGGACCACCCTAGATGGTAGGTGGAAAGAGGGCAAGCAGGCGCTGACAGTTAGGGAGGAGACTTTCCGGACCATGATCCAGGCTCGCCAATTAATTAGGGAGAGGTTAGTCCGGATTGAGCTTGATCGTGATACTGTTCGGGAACAGTTGCAAGCGCTTGAGGCTTCTCGCGCCTACCTTCGAGCCTGGAATCAACGACTGACACTTCGCAGGGCGGCTGAGCGGTAGAGGGCCACCTTGATTTGGGAATATGTTGTCCTTCAGACCCGGTTTAAGGTCTTGTAAGGGGTGGATGTGGGAGCGATTGATATCCGCTCGGCCCTCGTAGATGTAGAGATACACTTGGGGGTGACTGAGGCTGATATGGATGACCTGCGTGAAGAAAAGCCCCATTCTTATGATGTTTTTGCCAGCTCTTATTATGGTGAGGGTGCTCCCCCCGGCTAAGCTTTGTTTGTCTTCAGTCTCTGGTCATCGGTTCAGAGGCCTTCCAAGGATCTATTCTTGCGGCAATGATCAACAGCAATACCATGGTTAGTGCTAGTTTTTTTCCAGCTCATGTGAATTCGTAGGGGGCTGCGTGCCTTTTTTAATGATAATATTTTTGAGGTGGGCATGCGTACCCTATGATGAATTCTTTATTTTTGTAGTTGTGTTGTCTTGTGCGCCATTTGATGGATATTTCCCGGCCCTTGCGCCCTTTGTTGTTTTTAAAATTTCGAGTTCGTGCTCTGTTTTGTTGGATCTTCGGGGCCTGTATGCCACTCATAATGTTCTTTTGTGAGCGCTTAATGCTCTTTTTGTATAAATGACAATTGCTTGCCTTTCATTTTGCTTTTTTTTACGCTTTGACATGCGTTTTGTTCTTTGCAACAATTGTGATCACATAATGAGGTGTTCGCTTTTTAATTTGCTATTAACCGTCGAGGCATGACAATTGCGCCCGTCTACCGGAACTATGCTAATATTCGAGCATTTGTTATTTAAGACAATGTTTGACAACCAGTGCATGCCTATGTGATTTTTGCGTTTTGTGTCTGAGGTCGTCTTGCCTTCACCCAATCTGAGAATGTCACATCCGGGAACTGTAGCGTGAAATTGGGATTTAAGACATCCAATTTTGAAATAAAGTAAGATACTTTTTCGGTGCTGATGGGGAAGACGTCTTAACCTCATGTAAAGGCACAAAGGTTAAAAAAGAACCTGCATGCGCGACGGCTCTTGTGGCCGTGTCGTGTTGTTTGAAGCGATTTTACAGGGTCGTATGGCTTTCGAGTTCGATTTTCCGCCGAACATTTTTTCATTGCGCAACTTAGTCCAAAAAGTCAGTTAAGGCTTTTTTTATTTCATTCTTTCAAGGTTATAGGGGACGACTCGTCCTGTAAGTACATGATCCCTTTTTCGGGGTATTTACAAGATTTATAAAGGAAAGCGCCCGAGCAAGTTCAGTGACTGCCAGCAGTCCCAGTTTAAGCGAGTCCATCTTAGAAGAGATCTTCTTGCGGTCATGCTATTCCACCCTCTCCCTCCGGGACTCGAGTGTGAGGTCCCTAGGAATCGAGTTTCGGGATGCGACATGATAAGGTTGAAGTATTTTTGAGTCATTGCTTTGTTAAAAACCTTGCTAGGAAAACATGATCGGGACAAAACCTCGGTCAAGAAAAAGAGTGCAACACGTGTTTGTCCCCTCTGGTGGAGGGCTTCCGGTTTTGTGAGCATTCCCTGTTAAGGAAAGAGATAATTAACCGAAAATGAATATTTTTGTAAAGACAAAACATACCTGCCTTTTTTCAAAGGTAGAATCTCTTCAGGTGACTTACGTTCCAGCTATTCTTTAGTTCCTTTTCGGACTCTTCCTCCATCCGATACACTCATTTCCCCGTAATTCCTATGATTCGGTATGATCTTTCCCAATTTGCTTATAGTTTACCCAGGTTCGGGTCCCTTGTCGCGAGAGTGACTTTTTGCAGGACGTAGTCCCCGACTTTAAAATGGCTCAAATTTGTTTTTCTATTGAAGTACCTTTCTGTTCTCTTTTTTTGTGCTGTCAAACGTACGAAAGCCAACTCCTTACGTTCCTCCAATAACTCAACTCCTATCACCATGGCTTATTTATTGGATTTTTTGGTAGTTTGGGTGTAACAGAAGCTGGGTTCTCCCAATTCTAAGGGTATCAGGGCCTCGGCTCCGTAAACTAGGGAGAAAGGAGTTCCCCCCTGCTTGTCTTGGTCGTAGTACTGTATTCCACAACACCCCCGTTAGTTCTTCCTACCACTTGTCTTTTGATCTTTCAAACCTCTTTTTGATGCTCTGGTTGATAGTTTTATTTGTTAATTCAGCTTGCCTATTTGTGCATGGGTGATATGGCGATGAGGTGACCCTTTTGATGTTCAATCCTTTCTGGAATTCAGTGACCTTATTTCCTACGAACTGCTGGTCGTTGTCACATGCAATCTCTTTCGGTATTCCAAACTAGCAAATGATGTGATCCCAGATGAAGTCTATGACCTGCCTTTCGTGAATCTTTTTATACACTTTGGCTTCCACCCATTTTGAGAAATAATATATTAAGATCAGCAGGAACTTTACATCCCCCACAACTCCTGGCAACGGGCTTATAATGTTCATTTTCGTTTCATGAATGGCCATGGAACTACCACCGAGTGGAGTGGTTCAGCAGGTTGATGTATCATCGGGAAATGTTGCTGACACTTCGCGCATTTCCGGACATAAGCTTTTGCGTCTTCTTCCATCCGAGTCTAGTAATAACCAGCCCTCATTATGTTTTTCTCCAATGAATCATAACTAGCGTGATTTCCGCAATTTCCCTCATTTATCTCCCTCATCATATACTCAACTTCGGTTGTCCCTAAGCACTTAGCCAAGGGTCCGAGGTAGGATCTTCTATACATCTCTCCCTCATGCATGCAATACCTAGCCTCCTTAGTCCTCAATGCTTGAGTATCCATACTATCTTCCGAGAGAGTTCCTGTCTGCAGATAACTGATAATATCGTTCTGTCAGTCCCAAGTGAGACTGGTAGAGTTTACCTCGTACATGCCAGAGTCTAGGACAAAGCATAAGAGATGGATAATAGACTCCGACTCTCCCTTAGTTTCCCCAGATGACGAGCCTAGGTTGGACAAGGCATTAGCTTCAAAGTTCATCTCTCACGAGATTTGCACCATTTTCCATTTTTGAAATTGATCCAATAGAGTGACGACCTTAGTCAAGTATTCCTGCATTCGGCTGTCTTTGGCCTCGTACTTGCCGAATATCTTATTGATAATTAGTTGTGAGTCACTTTTGAGCTCGATATTTTTAGCTCTGAGTGGCTGAGCCAATTACAAACCTGCAATTGCGGCCTCATACTCGGCCTTATTTTTAGTCAAAGAAACGCATTTAATGGCTTGCCTGATTGTGGCACCTGAGAGGGCGACAAGGATAATTCCCAACTCGGTGTCTTTCATACTTGTATACCCGTCCATATACATGACACATTCCCCGGATGCTGCTTTGATTTCCCAAACGACTTTCGTATGAGCCTGAGGCATCATGCTCGGACTATAATCGACTATAAAATCAGTTAAAGCATGAGACTTAATAGTGGTCTGGGGTCGATAAATGATATTGTACCCGCATATTGTGATCGACCAACTTGCCAGCCTGTCCGAGAGTTTGGGTTTGTGCAATATATTCATCAAAGGAAATTAGTGACCACACTTATAGGGTGACATTGAAAGTACGGTCTTAGTTTGCGAGACATAACTACCAGGGCCAAAGCCAACTTCTCGAGGTGTGGGTAATAGGCTTCGACCTTCGTTAAAGTCTTGTTAGTATAATAAATAGGAGATTGCATACCCTTTTCTTCCTGAATGAGCACAACACTTACAACGGTTTGGGATACAGCGAGGTAAATCAACAAGGGTTCCCCTTCATCCGGTTTTGCAAGTAGGGGTGGGTTCGCCAAGTATCTCTTCAGGTCCTTTAGCGTTTGTTGACATTCCAAGGTCCACTGGAAGTCTTTCCTTTTCTTCATCAGGATGAAGAATTTCTAACATTGCTCAGATAACCTTGATATGAACCTCTCTAATGTCGTTATCCTCTCGGTCAAGTGTTGTACCTCTCAAGCATTGTTGAGTACCTCTTGTATTTGCTCTATTTACTGGATATGATCCGAGTTGGATTCAATGCCCATGTTTGACACCAAAAAACCCTAGGAACTTTTCTGAGCCCACTTCGAAAGCGCACCTTTCAGGATTCAGCTTGAGGTTGTACTCGCGAATATTTTCAAACACTTACTGCAAATGTCTAACATGTTCCTCTGTTTCTAGTGACTTAACTATTATGTCAACTAAGTAAACCTCCATACTCCGACCCAACTGATGTCGGAACATCTGTTGGGTCAGTTGGTGGAAAGTAGTCCCTGTATTTTTAAGCCGAATAACATGACAATATAACAATAAGTTCTGGGCTCCGTTATGAATAAAGTCTTTTCCTAGTCCAATGGGTCCAACTGTATCTGATCGAACCCTATGGATACGTCCAGGAAACTGAGTTTCTCATGTCCAGCCACCGCGTTGATAATGCGATCTAGGCGAGACATAGGATACGAGTTCCTTAGTCATGCTTTGTTCAAGTCTTTTAAATCTAAAGACATTCGAAAAGTTTCAAGTTTCTTAGGAAGTACCACCACGTTGGCCAGCCAGTTCATGTATTTTACCTCTCGAACCGCTCATGACCGGATGAGTCGAGCTACTTCTTCTTTGATGAATTTGTTTCGCTTTGCTGATATCTGACATCTTTTTTTTGCTTAATGGGTTTACAATCCGAGTCAATGTTCAACTTGTGAAGGGCCAATTCTGAGGGCACACCTGCGGTATCTAACTTCGACCACGTGAAACTACTAATATTGTTATTCAAAAAGGTAATTGAATTTTCTCAAAACTCGAGGTTTAGGACCGATCCCAGGTATATCTGCTCCTCGAGACTATTTGGTCGACAATATGTAAGCTTGAGATCTTCCGCTGTGAATTTTCCCTTATCTGACTCCTCAGGCCATAAGAACTCCTGAGGTATTTGATCTGCCAGATCCTCCGGGCAGAGGAATCCCACTGGTTCCCATTCTTGCTCAATATTGGAGTTGACCCCAAAATTGGGCATTTGTGATTGCTACTTGTCATTTTTGACTAACTCGTCTTTCATATCAACTAGAATGATTTCTACTAGATTGGTTTCAACATCTCCCTATACTGCAGTCACTCCCAAGGGCGTCGGGAATTTTATCATTTGATGGAAGATAGATGGGACTGTCTTCATGGTGTGTAGTCATGGCCTCCCAATTACCAGATTATAAGGCATTTCTCCTTTGAGGATGTCAAATAAAATTTTCATTGAGACTCGATGCACGTGCATTTCTAGCTCGATCTGTCCCTGGGTCATTTTGCTAGATAGGTTGAAACCGATCAAAACTTTCATTACCGAGGTCATTTGCTCGGTTAGCCTCATCTCCTTGATTACGCGGAGTTCCACAACATTCACGGCGCTACATGGGTCAACAAGTGCATGCTTAATGTTAAATTGAAATATTTGGATGGAAATTACTATAGCATCGGCGTACGGGATCTCGATGCTTTCCCTTTCCACTTTGCTGAAGACAATAGGGTCTTTGGGTTCATCCCACATCTTTTTCTAGACATAGGCGTCCGCTCGCGCTGTTGCGTCTGAGATACTGCCCCTACCATTATTCCATCGGCGATCATGTTGATCGTTCCCTATTGTGTTGGGCGTTCCCGCGAAGTTCCAGTCCATTTTTCCCTAGCGTACTTAGACCAGCTACTAAAGAACTTCTTCAAATTCCCCCTTCTCAGCAGGTCTGCTACCTCATACCTTAAGTGCTTGCAATCTTGTGTTGAATGGCCCGAGATCCCATGGAATTCACACAAGAGCTCCATGTTCGCGCCCCACTTATTTAGGTTGGACCTAACTGCTACCGAGAACCAGACTCCTTTTATATTTTTCATAGCCATGATAAGATCCACGACCTCTATATTAATGTTGTAAGAGGCTATGCTTGGTGGCCCTGAGTCATTCGTGGACTTTTTCTGTGGCACTTCCCAATCTCTCCGAGGTTGACTTTGATTATACCTTGGTTTATTCGATCGACCTTCATGCCTAGGTTGCAGTCGAGCTGAATAAGGTGTGTACCATCCTCTCAGGTCCCTTTGCCTATATGCGGGGATGTTTTGTGATCTCCCATATTGCCCACCCTCCGACTTGGTTAGGGCATCGACCACATGATCAACCTTTATCCTCATTTTGGCGGTGTACCTATTGTTTACTTTATTTCAAGACTTGACCGAGAACTCCCTCAAGCTCTCTTTTAACTTTCTCAATGCATCCGAACTATTGATGTTTAGGCCGTCAGTACATGTTGCGACAGCCCAATCCTCAAATATCGCAGGCAACAACATTCTCTCCCGTTGGAAGCGCTCCAACAAGTTGCGGAGTAACTCATCCTTCTTTTGCTTTACGGTGACGATATCCTCCTTGTGGGTTTTGACCCTCCGATCCCCAGCATGGGCTTTAATGAATGTATCTGCAAGAGCAGCAAAAGAATCAATATAATTTTAAGGTAAGAGAGTGTACCAAGAAAGTGCTCCATTTGTGAGCATTTGATTGAATATTTACAGCATAACAGATTCGATCTAGTGCTGCTGCATGTCGTGCCCGGTGACCGCGGCCTCGAAAGTCAATATGTGTTCATCCGAGTCTGTGGTGCCATCATACTTGGGTATGTCGGGCATTCTAAACTTCTTCGGTATGGGCTCCGGACCCGCTTCTTCCCTGTATGGTATCTTCCCGTACTTCCTTGCCCCAACCCCCTTTAACACATGGGCCCCTAGTATCTGGCATATCCGTTCATGAAGCTCCTTTTCTAGAATGACGAGTCTTCCTAGGTCCACCTCTGTCACTGTAGGCTCTATTCCTGTGTTTACTGTGGATGTACCGGGCGCTCCCGTGTCTTTCACGCCATATCGGGTGGCTATCCGGCGCTGCCCCAGATAAAGAATTCAAAAATGTTTCCATGTGTTCCATTATGGCACTATTTGCTTCCAGGGCCGTGGCTAATGTGCCTTCCGAGGGGGTGCCCTCTTATATGAACATCCCCTCCACTTTGGAGTGCGGACGTCTTTTTCTTTTCTTAAGGTACCGTTCCTTGGGCAGTGTTTCATGGCTTTCTAACGAATGAACGTCATCATCTATAGATTTGTTTGATTTCGAGGGGGAGGGGGGCTATTTTTTCCTCTGAATTTGTTCGCGATGTTTCGGACTGGTCTGCTAAGTCATGATGTTCGGTGGGCACCTGTTCCTCTCTAAGTTCGTGTGTTCCGCGAGTAATGCTATTTTTTCCTGACATTTTTTTGAGTGTAGCGTTTTCGTTTAGGGTTTTTGAAGAAGATCAACTATAGATCGAGAAAACACCACAATTGTCTATCCCCACAGACGGCGCCAAACTGTTTTCCGGTAAAAATGATTCTAACGAAAAATACAGTTATAGATTTGTATTCAAGGGTTTAAAGACAAGTAGGACGTATCCGATCCAAAGATCCTCTTAAACAAGTCTTGTATTATAGGTTTAACAACAGGTATGCGAGATTAAAAGATGAGTAACATATGGGAATAAGCAAGTAAAACGAATAAATAAGCTAGATTTAAAATAAACAATGAATTGTGTGTGAACAAGAACGAAGAGCAGTGTATTTGCTTGAGAGAGATCTAGTTTACAAGCGTGAGCTTAGAGGGAATACAATGTATGTTCCTTCTCTTCTAAGTCTTAGATATATAAGACAAAACTTAGACTATTATACCCCCAAAGTTATGACGACGTGAACACACTGACATCACCGTGCCCACGCGTGCCGCGACACTTTAATTTAGGAAGGCTGACGTGGTGGGAGTTGTTGAGAGTGGAAGACAGTTGTAGAGAGCCTTTGGGACCGTTGAGGTTTTCAGAACTACTAGGCTTCTTGTGTACGTCAACGCTTCCGAAGGCGTTTCTATCCAATACAATATACTCTGATAGTATAGTTTTTTAAAAAAAATATTATCAGCGTTATTTAACCTTCTATATAGCAGGTTAATTATCTTTTTTATCAAGTTATTAATTAATACTTACCGTATAAAATTACCTATAATTATGACCTTGTATATTACCTAATTGAATATTAAGTAATTCTTACACTATCAATGCACAACACTTAAATTCATACATGGTTAATCAATATATGATGCTAGAAAAATACATGCTGATTTTTTTTATACTTATGCTGATGATTTGGCTGAGATTTTTTGCTCATGAAGGCCTCTAGTCAACTAGTTGTCATTCCTTAACCCTAACCTATTATTAATTCAATTCTGAATTTGTTTAGTTTCTTTTTCTTTTAAGTTTCATCCATGTTTCAACGGAAAGGACCAAAACTGCCCCTAATTTATTGGCTTGGGGCTAAAAACATCATATGTTCACCTATTGAATAATAAATATTCTCATCGTTTAAATATACCCCTTGATAATTTAAAAGGTTCGTAAATGCCTCTCGCCCTTATGGCGAAATCCACGTCATGAGAGTATATTTGAACCTTTTTAATTGCTTAAATATATATTTGGAACATTTCAATTTTAAAGATATGCTTCAAATTATTTCAATTGTCGCCTCATATGTATATTAAACTTTTTTCCCTTCATTAAAATGCTCTATAATAGACAAAATTATTATTTACTATTTTTCTCAAATTATTATTTAATTATCTTTATAATATTTTACCTATTTTATTATTCGAAAAAAAAAAACTACCGTTATTTTTGGAATCTTTTTGACTTTGGACTCCATATACGTACAGGAGCATACTTTTCTTGGTTATAAAACTTTTAGTCTTTTTTAATATTTAGGACTTTTGTACTTGACTAAATTTTCCTTATTTAAATTATATAAGAACTTCTACTATTCAAGAATTTAAAGTCCAGCAAAATTTACTTATATAAACAATTGTCGTATTTATGTTGTGTAAGGTAACCACAATAATAAAAATAAAACCTCCAGATTTAATGTTATTTGGGGGATTATTAAAGAGACCTAAGGACATCAAACTCCACTTTTGATCCCAATCATTGCCTCTTGGCAGGTTTTGGCTCATAATAAGACTCCACCTCTTAAACAATTTCAGCTCATAAATAGTTGTAAGTCTTCTATATGTGGTTTAGCAAGAAACACTTATATAATACTCCTATGAAGTTTTAAACCAGGAGAATATAATTAAGAACGAAAATTGTATCTCTTAAACATGTTTATTATCGAGATTTTCTTGATTGTTGATGCTTTTTGTACATATCATTGTGCTGGTAGATTGATCAAATTTTCAATTCTCTCAACTTTTTTCTCTTGTCTTAATTTTTGCGGGACAATCTATTTTATATGTCCAAAGAGAAGGTTTTATATCCATCAAGAAGGTTGAGGCATCAATGATAAGATAAATCCTACAAAAACTATATATTGAGAAATAATCTGCTACAAGCCTACAACTCTTAGTTTCACCGCACATAAAATGTCTTAAGGTAATGTATTGATTTGTTAAGAATTACATGATTTTGTTTAAACTCGTTTCTTCTCTTAACCAAGTTCGTCGTGCATGTATTTGATCTAAATGCATATATATCTCTACTAATAAATAGTTGGCAACGATTTCAAAATTACAACTTATAGTAATTTTCGAATAAGTTTTTAATATTCAAATTTTAATTTTAAAATATTAAAGCGTAATCTATTTTAGCTTCAAAGATTAGTGAAACTGACTCTCAAAAACCGAAAAGATGCTACATAAATTGATAGTGAGGGAGTAATAATTTTTTAAATGTTTAGGACTTTTATTTTAGCTAAATTGTATGTATTCATAAATCCTACACTATTTGAAAAAGTAATTAACAACCAAAAAGGAAAAACCAAAGTTGAAAATCATGTGCTTTAAGTTCCTTTTAGGTTTATGAGTTTTTATTCTTCTTATAGAATTATATAACATATAAGAAGTGACACCAAAACAGGAAAAATCAAAGCAGTAGACTGAATTTCTTAAGTGTATACTGAAATATAAGAATTTAAAACATCAACTTTATATGATACTTATTCTCGAAAAAAATAATTGTTGATTAAAAATAAAAATGTTGATGCTAATCAAAGTTAAATTTAATGTTGGGGCCGCAAAATTAAAGTTGGTGTCAGTGTTCTTAGCATTAGTGTGGGTTAATCCTCAAATTTGTCCTTCTAGGTTGTTATGTAGAACTAAAATGATGATAATCAAAGTTAAAGTTATTTTAGTAAAAAGAAAAAGAGAATACGTAGGAAACTAGAAATAAAGGGAGGATTTCGTTTACATGAATCCTTTTCTTTTTTGGATTGTGTAGATAAATACTTTTATATGATTTCGTTTGCAAATAGGATTCTCACCACTGTCAATATAATATCGACAATTTATATTTTTAGAGATTCCTTAGTGTAAAGAATGAATTTTAGGTTTAACTTATATGATGAGAATTGTTCAAGTTCATATAAGGAGTCCATGTTCTTATTCCATTTTCGATGTGAGACTGAATCCTTTGTCTTTGAGCTGTAATAATCAAGTGGATTGAGATTTTATATTTTCATTGAACATGATTCAATTGACGGAAATACACAAAAGAAGCTAATGTTATTGTGACCTATGATAATCTAATGCAAAGAACAAGTCAAGCTATTTGCGGGACGAGCAAGTTAATAATAGTCCATGTTCTGTTTTCCCTCTATGAATTATTATTCTTTTCCAAATTATTTTATAGATTTGAGTGTGAAAATTCTCCAGAATGCCTCTTGTAATATTTAACTAATAATTTTGAAAGAAATAATCTCCGGATTATTTTCATTAATGAAAAGAGTATATATACAAATTATAATTTTCCATAATAGAAAACATATTCCTATTCTAATCCCAAAACCCTATTCTAGTATTACAAGACTCCTATAATTATGGTAAGTGTACAATGTAATAAACTATACAAAATAACGGAAACTTATGTACAAAACCGAATGGGACTTATGCACAAAACCGTGATATACATTAAGTGTATATCACAGAATATCTTCTATATTTAACACACCCCCGCAGTCATAGCAGGCGGTCTTCGAACGCTGAGACTGTCCCTAAAATCTTCAAAAAGGATTGAGGGACGAACCTTTGTAAAAATGTCTGCAATTTGATATCTGGAAGGAACATGGCAGGCATGTACTTGTCCATGAGCTATCTTTTTGCGAACAAAGTGAATGTCCATCTCGATGTGTTTAGTATGCTGGTGCTGAACCGGATTCTCCGAAAGGTAGATGGCACTAACATTATCACAATAAACCAAGGTAGCTTTCTGAATAGGACAATGCAGCTCTAAAATAAGATTACGAAATCAACATGATTCAGAGACCACATTGGCTACCCCTCGATACTCGGCCTCTGCACTAGATCGGGACAAAGTTGACTGCCGCTTCGCAGACCATGAGACCAAGTTATTCCCAAGAAACATGCAATAGCCAGACGTGGAACGTCTGGTATCCGAACAATCACCCCAATCAACATCTGTATACGAGACAAGTGTAGATGTCAAAGACGGATATAGATGTAAGCCATAGTCAAGTGTTCCCTGGATGTATCGAATAATACGTTTGAGCGCATTCATGTGTTCAACCCTGGGATCATGCATAAACAAGCACACATGTTGGACAGCATATGTAATATCTGGTCTCGTGAAAGTAAGATACTGAAGAGCCCCTGCAAGACTGCGATAGCGGGTCGGATCCTCATAGGGTGAGCCAGCTGCAGCACCCAACTTGGGTTTAGTATCAACCAAAGTGGATGTGGACTTACATGATAACATCTCAGCCCTCTCAATGATCTCAGCTGCATACTTCCTCTGGGATAAGAACAACCCACCTACATAACGAGTGACAGCAATCCCCAAAAAGTAACTCAAGTGCCCCAAGTCTTTCATAGCAAACTCAGACCCGAGCATTGTCATAATAGACTGACGTAATGCATTAGAAGAGGCAGTCAAGATAATATCATCCACATATAATAGTATATAAGTCAAAGAAGAACAACGACGATATATGAACAATGAATTATCAGACTTGCTGTGAGAGAAGCCAATAGTCAAAACATAGTCAGCAAACCTCTTATACCAAGCCCGTGGAGACTGCTTAAGCCCATACAAGGACTGATTCAACAAACAGACATGATGAGGATATTTGGGATCTCTGAACCCCAATGGCTAATGCATATAGACTGTTTCCTTGAGATCATCATGTAAGAAAGCATTTTTCACATCTAACGGATGAATGAACTATGCTTTCGAAAGAGTCAAGCTGAGCACAGTGCGAATGGTTGCCGGTTTGACCACCAGACTAAATATCTCACCACAATCCACAACAACCTGCTGAGTCTTACCATCACCTACAAGACGAGTCTTATGCCTCGCAAAAGAATTGTCAGAATTGTCTTTATGAGCAAAAATCTACATAGACCGAATAATATCAACACCAGATGGACGGGGCACCAACTCCCACGTCTTATTATCAATAAGAGCATTATATTCGTCGGTCATAGCAACTTTTCAATTCGGATAACTTAAAGCAAACACAGGGTTACGAGGTAAAGGGGATTTAAGAACATTAGAATTTAAATTAAAATGTATTTTTGGTTTAAAAATACCCCGTTGACTACGAGTAATCGGTCTATGACTCAGGGGGAGAATTGGGCAGATTTTGGGAATTATCGGGACATGTGACGGACTGGCCAGTAGGCAGTGGGCCTGCTGGCCCAAATCAATAACTGGGTCCGAGACTGGAAACAGAGATTGGGCCAGTACTGGACCCGAGAACTGTATCACGGATCGGGTCAGAACTGGAAGCAAGGATTGGGCCAGTACTGGACTCGTAACCTGGAAAAAGAAACTAGGCTAGGACTGGGCAGGATAGAAGGCCCAGCGACTGGGCCCAAAATTGGAGACGATATCGTAACAGGAGGACCAGCGGGTAGTGGGCCTGCTGGCGGATTTGGGGTGAGGGACATGTTCGATAAATGGTGGATAATATATGGGGAGATACCGTCATCCAAAAAATTATACGAACTAGGCACGAGACTACACACTTTAGCAAATGGAAATTGGGACTCATAAAAAATAACATGGCGACTAAAGATGATTTTATTAGATTATAAATCAAAACATTTGTAACCACGATGATTTGATGGATAACCCAAAAACACACAAGGGGTAGACCGGGCCTGAAGTTTGTTAATTGTGGTGGACGGAAAGAGTGGATAACACAAGCACCCAAAGACCTTAATATGTGAATACGAAGGAGTCTTATTATATAAAATGAGAGGGGACGAATATGTCAAACCTTTGAGAGAAAAATGTTAAGAAGATATGTAACCATTTGTAGAGCATGATGCCAAAAGGAGGGGGTACGGAAACATGAATCAATAAAGTTCGGACAATGTTATTAATGGTACGAATTTTGCATTCGGCTTTCCCATTTCGTGAAGACGTATGAGAACAAGAAAAACGAAAATTGATCCCATTATTAGCACAAAACTCCCGAAATACCCCATTATCATATTCTTTTCCATTATCACATTGAATATTTTTAATCTCCCGTTCGAATTAGGTTCTAATGAATGCTCTAAATTTTAAGAAAGTGAAAAAAACTTGAGATTTTTTCGCTATCGGAAAAGTCCATAAAAATAGAATAATCATCCAAAAATAGAACATAATAACGATGACCCAAAGAACTGAGAATAAGAGATGTCCATAAATCGCCATGAATAATATCGAATGACATTAAAGTATGGGAATTAGAGTCTACAAAAAGCAATCTAACAATTTTTCCTAAAGAACAAGATTGACAATTCAGAGTACTACGCATATCCTTACAAGAAATAAAATTATTTTCATCTAAAGAAGACAAAATAGACGACCCCATATAACCTAGATGAGCATGCTACAAGGAAGGAGCAAGGGTTGCAAAAGTTGATGGCAAGGCTTGACTCGAGAAATCGAAACTTGACGTGATAGGATAAAGATCTCCCCTACTATCACACCTCATGATAGGACTCCCCGTCTTGAAATCCTTGATAGAAAACCCAAACGGATCAAATTCAACAGAAATGGAATTATCAGTGGTGAATTTACGGACATACACCAAATTTTTAATCAATTTAGAGGCATGAATGGTATTTTTCAAGACAAGGGATGGATGGGAGGAGACAAAGTTTTATGACCATAACCACGAATCGGAATAGAATTACCATTACCAATAATTATGCCATGAGGGTTGCTCAAATTGGAATAAGATAAGAGAGTACCTGAATCGGATGTCATGTGGGTAGTGGTGTCGGTTTTCATATACCAATTCGGGTCCGGTGGAGTTAAACCAAGTGTGTGCATCGCGACTTTAATGTCGGTCTGAGTGGGGCCTGCTGCATGGTGGGCCTACGGAGGTCGAGGCCCTAGCACCCCGGCTTGCTGCCCCGGCCCATCACTGCGCCTAAAATAATTGGGCTATTGCCAGTTGGGCCTGAAATTCTGCCCAGCCCACTACCCGTGAGATGGAGGCCCAACAAAATAAGGGTTGTTGGGCCACTGGCCCAGGCCCAAGACCAGCGGGCCCAAGTCTGGGACCAGTTGGGCTGTGACCCACTGTTGTTGTCGCGGGTCCCACTGCCGCCGTTACCACCCGTTTGCCCCCGCAATTTTTGCCATTATTTTTCTTATTATTTTTGCCGCCCCCTAGAGACCGGTTTTGGTTTGAATAGTCACCAAAATTCGGAGAATTAGTGGAGGACGTCATCATGACCACCAGACTAGTACTCGTAGACGCCTTTTTAGCAAGGCCGACTTCTTCCAAAGTAAGCATGGAGCGGGATTGATAGAACTTCGGGAGAGGATTACTTTGACGAAGGAGAGTTCCAACACCACTATAGGCCTTGGATAGGCTAGCAACCATCTGTAGAATAAGACGATCATCACTAACGGGCGCACCAACGTTGCAGAGTTGGTCCGCCAATTCTTTCAACCTTTTGAAATATGCTGAAACGTTCGGAAATTTTTTCATATTGACATGGGAAAATTCCTGCTCAAGGGTAACAACACGAGAATTCTGATTATCTTGGAATATATCACGTACTATATTCCATGCCGCCATCGCACTAGCGTCAGATTCGATAATCGTTTGCAAGAGGTCTGTAGAAATAGTGGTGTAAATCCACTGAAAAACAGAAGCATCAAGAGTCATCCATAACTTAGGATCATCCTCGGGTTTGGGCACCTCAGTATCCGTACGATCCGCGGGGATAATGTGATGGAGGACTTGATGTGAGCGTGCATGAACTTTGAACAGTTCGGCCCACGTTGCGTACTGGACGTTTGCTATTTCAAGAATGATAGGGATGTGATTCTTGATATTAGAAACATTGAGGGCAGGGTAAAACGTGTTCTTAGCCATAATAGCAACGCAAGACGTGATGTAGGGATTTGGAAGAGAAATTTGGGAAGAAGGAGAATCTCGTCGGACACAAAACCCGAGAAGAGAGGCTCGGTTTTTGAGGCAAGGTCGACGGAAAATATGAGAGAGGAGAGTGAAACCTAGACTTCTGATACCATGAAAGAAATAATCTCCTGATTATTCTCATTAATGAAAAGAGTATATATACAAATTATAATTTTCCATAATATAAAACATATTACTATTCTAATCTCAAAACCTTATTCTAGTAGTACAAGACTTCTATAATTATGGTAAATGTACAATGTAATAAACTATACAAAATAACGGAAACTTATGTACAAAACCGTATGGGACTTATGCACAAAACCGTGATTTACATTAAGTGTATATCACGGAATATCTTCTATATTTAACAAATACGATCATCAAGAACCAAAAACAAGCTTTTTGTAAGCTTTGATCTTTATTTATAAGTTAAATAAATACTTTTAAGTTATACAATACATTAAAATATTATTATTATTTTAAATCTAAACACGCCTGAAGAAGATATAAACTACTACTAGAAAGGAGTAATTTACGTTTTCTCAAGGTACAACTGTCAAGTTTTTTTTATTAGTAAACATAGAAAGAAACATAGCGGGGACCAAAACCCTATTAGATCAAATTTGGGACAAATGAGGGAGCCTTAAAATAAAATTATTTTTAAATATAAAAATATGTTATTTTTTACTGAACGATCCAATAAAAAAAAGTATCGAATCAGCTGGAAGGGAGAAAATACGTGCTACAACAAACTCAACCAATCATTATAATAATGATGTATTCATTGCATTATGGAATAAAAATTTACGAATAAACTGTTTTAGATCCAATTCTACGAATGAATATTTGTTAACATTTTAACATTTCTCGTCAAAGAACATGTCCGATAAGGAGTTTAATAATAATATTCTGAATCACTTTATCTATTACCTGAAATTTTTGGATTGGCGGTTTAAATTCTTTCAAATGAAATTAAGAACTTCTCTATTTCCACTAGGATGGAGAATAATCTTTGACACTCATCATATAATATATAATGACATGTAAAGTGAAATTTGGATGTGGTAGCCCCAAAAGTAGGTAAATGCAGCCAAACTTATGGCTCTGCACATTCATAAGCTAACATAACACACTTCCTAACGTGCCCACACTTGGCTCTTACCTATATATAAGCAAATGGTTTCTTCATCGATCATAAACACCAACAAAAACCATTCTTCACATATTATCAAAGAGATCATACAATAGCCAATATCTATTTAATATTTCTATAGTCCAAGAAGAAGAGATATATAGAATGTCTAGCATTTTCAAGATTATTGGGACGTTCGAGAAGAGAAGGTCGTGTGTAGATGAAGATGATGATGGAGACTATGACTATGCTCTTGCAGCATTTTTGGAAGGCAATGACGATGACGATGACGGAGACTATAATTATGCTCCCGCAGCATCTTTGGAAGGAGATGACGATGATGGAGACTATGATTATGCTCCTGCTGCATAAGTGAAATCGTTGGAGGCTCTTGGTTGTGGCAGATTTAGAGTAGAATAACATGTTATAACCCAAGTATTAATAGTATAATCTTTTTTTTTGTTGACCACTATTATATTATGGAGACACGTTTCTCTATGTCGCATGACCTTTTGAGGTCAATGTTGAAGGCGACTGTAATTTGAGGTCAACTATTTAATTATTTGCTTAATTGGGAGCCATTACTGATAAAGTTTAAAATTAGAAACAATAAATACCTTTAAAAATTAACACACGTGCAGTTCTGTTATTATGAATAAGTTCTATTAGAGTCAATGCATCTAATTGATAATATAATTTATAGATTGAATTCTTAATTTTTTAAAAGATAAAATTAATACAGTTAAAAGTGACTATTTGCCCTTTTCTTTCTATCAAACTCAACCAAATATATATAATAAAATAATATATTCTTTTCATAAAGCACTGCATATGGAACAAAATTTACTAATAAACTGTTTTAGATCCGTTGTACGAATCTAACGATGAATTATCTCATTTAGCTGAACTTTAAATATGTTATTGTGTTTATCAATATTATTAATAAAATAACTGCTAGACACGCTGCCTAGTGGCATATTCATTTTTTAATAAAATGTTATCGTGCACGAAGGATAATTAATCAACTAAATCTTAAATTTGAAGTATATACTTGAGAATCCATGCACACAAAGGAATATTTGTCGACATTTTCGCAATATTTTTTATTAAAGGACATGTTGACATACTTGCTCTGCAGTAGTGTTACCCTGTCTAGGTGGTATGCCAACTAAGCATCCACGTGCTATGCACATGTTTCAACGTGCTAAGATTTTTGTTTTTGCTCATTTAGTTTAAAGGTTGATACAATTGTGGCGAATCGAGTGGGTTATTGCTAAAGGTAAAACAACACAATCTATGTTCTTATGAAAGGGGTAAGAATGGATAATGGGCCAACTCAACCCCAAAAGCTAACTTGTAATGTGAGGATTGTCCAAGTTTATTTAAGGAGTTCATGTTTCCATTCCATATCCGATGTGAGACTCTTAACACTCCTCCGCACGTCCAGACCTTGTTAACTAGAGCGTGTATAATATAATTTTGGGGTCTAACATCGGTGAACAAATAATTTAAATTGGCATGGCTCTAATACAATGTAAAGAATGGATCTTGAGTCTAACTCAACCCCAAAACCTAACTTGTAAGGTGAGGATTGTCCAAGTCCATATAAGGAGTTCATGTTCTCATTCCATATCCGATAAAGAATGGATCTTGGGCCTAACTCAACCTCAAAAGCTAGCTTGTAGGGTGAGGATTGTCCAAGTCCATATAAGGAGTCCATGTTCTCATTCCATTTTCGATGTGGGACTCTTAACACTTCCCCGCACGCCCAGATCTCGTTAACTGGAGCGTGAACAGTATAATTTGGGGGTCCAACATCAGTGAACAAAGAATTGGAATGGGCATGACTCTGATACCATGTAAAGAATGGATCTTGGGCCTAACTCAACCTCAAAAGCTAGCTTGTAGGGTGAGGATTGTCCAAGTCCATATAAGGAGTCCATGTTCCCATTCCATATTGATGTGTGACTCTTAACATGTAAAGAATGGATCTTGGGCCTAACTCAACCCCAAAAGCTAGCTGGTAGGATGAAGATTGTCCAAATTCATATAAGGAGTCCATGTTCTCATTCCATTTCCGAGGTAGAACTCTTAACAAAAGGATTAAATGCTCAAATTCTATCACATGGTATTAGAATCATATTTTAGTGAACCCGTTTTTGTTGTTTTTTTTATCTTTGTGTTCTATCACTCAGAACTTCTTTCTCTCAAACAATCTATATATGGAGCTGCTCTGAACTTCTGTCTTTCGATTCAGCTCATCGAGCCACTCATGTTTCTATACTCCAAGAAGAGGAGACATATAAAATGTCTAGCATTTTCAAGATTATTGGGTTTGAGAAGAGAAGGTCGTGTTTAGATGGAGATGATGATGGAGATTATGACTATGCTCCAGCAGCATGCATAGAGGGAGTTGGTGACGATGATGGAGATTATGACTATGCTCCTGCAGCGTCCTTGAAAGGTGATGACGATGATGGAGACTATGACTATGCTCCTGTTGCATGAATTACTTGGCAGTGACGTATCTAGAATAGACGTAGCATGTCCGATCAAATTGACAGCGTCCAATTCAGAACGTAAACAATTTATCCTTGTATTTTTTAAGTAGGAATATGTAGGTCTATTTATTAATTGAAAACTTTTAGCAGTTGAGTTCTACATGAAGCTGTTAGGATTTCTGAGATCACTAGCTTATTAGATGCACTTTTTTTTAACAATATTTGAATTATAACATATTCAGAACAGTGCCATGGATTGTAGTCAAATATAGTCGTCTAACTTGATGATGCGATCGTATTCATGTATTCTTCATACTAGTTGGCCACGTTTTACTGTTATAATTAGCAAACTATAAAAATAGCTTTTTGTATATTAAGCAATATACATCGCTCTTTTCGTATCTATTGTTAACTTTCAAGGCCTATTATAGAAAGTACAGGTGGATCTTTTATGGAAATTTTAGTACGAGTCATATGAAACCAGCATTATGACAATATAAAGCTTTCGGAATAAATTAAACAATATGTAGCTAAACAAATTAAACAATCAGCCTACAATGATCAAGAATGGAAGATTCTAAATTCAATTTCTTAATTTCATCTTTCGGGAGATTTAATATCACACGACACTAAATATGGATTTTACGTTGATTGCTTATTGCCTATATATAATGAGTTAGTGACTTTCACTACTAAAAAAATCTCTATTTTCCCACTGATTCTATTGAAAAATATTCAGTGGTTATTTTTCACTAAATGTCGGTGCGAAAAAACTTTAATAGTAATATTTTCACTCGAAACAATTATTAAATTACCCAGCGTCATCAATGAGAATATGTTTCTCACCATGCATTTTTTCGGTGAGCTAGTTCAATAGGAATGAAATAAAAAAATTATATTTTATAGCATAAATTTCTCATTGAATGTCAATGAAAAAAATCATTTATTTCTAGTAATGTTTGCATAATCTAGGAAAAGACCAAAAAAAAAAAACGAGGCAGACAAGATATAAGAGAAAGAATGGACGTAAAGTAAAAGAGGACAATACTTCTCTATAAATATATTGTATATCCTAGTTGTTACTTTAATTGTATGTATTCATGAAGTATATATAATTGACTATTTCGTTTCATAATAAGTGGTGTTTTAAATTTTTTATTTTGTTTCAAAATAAGTGGTACTTTAGAATTTCAAAAAGAAATTGACCTTATTCATTTAAAATTACCCTTATTTACATAATAAAAAATCATTAAATATATGTTCGTTTCTAACCATTAATTAGGAATAAGTTAGTAAAAATACTAATAATTTTTTAAGAGTAAATAATTTTTAAAGGGTATGCATAAGTTAAAAATATCTCTTATTATGAAACGGAAAAAGTATTAGCTTGTGATGTACATACTTCTATAAATATAGACCGATCCACGTAGCGTTGAAAAATGTGATAATTAACTAGCAGTTGTGAGAATACTGTTTTCAGACTTAACTGTCGAATGTATAGTTTAACTATACGTTTGTTTCACTATTCAAGATTTTGGTTGTGTTAAATGATAAACATGTACTAAGTTTATTTAGTGTCATGACACTAAATAAACCAACATTATAAGATGCTACTGTATATTACTATATGTCATATATATGCAAAGTCAATCAACAGAATATGCTGTAGGAAGAATAAATATTAGTTTCCCTTTTCTTTTTTCCAACGGTAAGATTGGAATAATTTTTCTTAGGAATTCCTTTCATTAATCACAATATATATAGTTGTAAAAATGTTAATTTCTAATACAATAAGAATCCTAACTTACCTTAAATGATTGATTCCTAATACAATAAGAATCCTAAGTTACCTTAAATATACATCTATCATAATTATAAAATATACTGTGAATACTCGGAGAATATTCGCTAATACTCCCTCTCAGTCGGAGCGGGAGGAGGTCGAACGCTAACGTTGGATCGGAAGTCGGTGAAGAGCTGTCTCAGTAGTCCATTTGTAAAAATATCTGCATACTGATAGGAGGAAGGCACATGTAATATTTTGACCTGACCAAGGGCAACCTTCTCTCGTACAAAGTGAATATCCATCTCAATATGCTTAGTTCGCTGATGTTGGACCGGATTGGGAGACATATAGATGGCAAATATGTTGTCACAATAGACTATAGACGCCTATCGCAGTGGACACTGGAGCTCTAAAAGAAGATTTCGGAGCCAACAGATCTCAGCAACGACATTAGCAACTCCGCGATACTCTACTTCAGCACTCGAACGGGATAGCGTGGCCTGCTGCTTGGCGGACCATGAAATAAGATTATCCCCAAGAAATACACAGTAGCCTGAGGTGGAGAGGCGTGTGTCGGGGCATCCTGCCCAATTTGCATCCGTGTAGGAGAGTAATTTTTTTGGGGCAGAGGGGTAGAGATATAGTCCAAAGTCCAGTGTGCCCTTTACGTATCTGATAATACGTTTGAGGGCCGCAAACTGGGACTCTCGAGGGTCATGCATAAACAGACACACCTGCTGAACGACATATGCAATATCAGGCCTAGTGAATGTAAGATACTGAAGGGCACCTGCAAGACTCCGATATAGAGTGAGATCAGAAACTGGTGCACCCTCATTGGCACTGAGCTTGGATTTCGAGTCAACCGGAGTTGGCATAATTTTATAATTTCCCATCTTAGCCCTGTACACTATCTCTTCTGCATATTTGCGCTGACACAAGAACATAGTAGCTGCAGATCTGGTCACTGATATACCCAAGAAATAACTCAGCTTGCCCAAGTCGGTCATAGCAAATTCAATTTTGAGTAGAGCAATGATTTCATTCTTCAAACCGTCAGAGGAGGTAGTAAGAACAATGTCATCCACATATAATAGCAATTAAGCAGTGCTGCTACCTCGATGAGAAGTGAAGAGAGAGTTATCACACCTGCTACATACAAATTCGATTTGCATAAGATACCTGGCAAAGCGATCATACCAAGTGCGGGGTGCCTGTTTCAAGCCATACAATGACTTCCTGAGATGACATACAAACTGCGGAACTGCCGGATGAACAAAGCCAGGGGACTGATGCATGTACACAGTTTCTTTCAAATCCCCATGAAGAAATGCATTCTTAACATCAAGATGATGAATCGGCCAATGCATGCCCATAGCAATACTGAGAACAATCCGAATAGTAGCATGTTTAACAACCGGACTGAATGTTTCACCACAATCAATACCCTCCTGCTGATTAGTGTCATTGGCAATCAGTCTTGCCTTATACCGTTCCAAGTCACCACTGTCTCTGAACTTGTGACGAAATAACCACATACACCGGATAACATTTACACCATCTGGTCTAGGTACCAAATCCCAAGTGTTTTGCTTGCTTAAAGCGTTAAACTCCTCGCACATGGTGGCCGCATTCCAATTAGGGTCCAGTTTGGCTAGTTTTTGATTTTTTGGAGTGGGTGATAAGGTTTGTGTGGAGAGGTTGAAGTGAACCTTGGATTTGAAGATCCCATGTTGGGCACGAGTCTCCATGCGATGAGTAGGTAGCAGTGGGAGGTCTGGGTTTGGAGGTTGTGAGATGTCGGGTTCGGGAGGCAGTAGTGCTGCTAGAGGGGCAGGAGACGCGACTGGAGGCAGCAAGGGTATTAGTGGGGTGTTCAACCGAGAGCTAGGAGGAGTTTGGTCGGAGATGGTGCCGGACAGTGGCGGTGCCGGAGCTGCAGGCTCTGTCGGAACAGTGGACTGCCGGTTGTACAGATATTGGATAGCCGGGGATATACTCGGTTCATCGAGAAAGGTGTAATAGGTGGTCTAAAATTTTTGGAAATTTGAAAAAGGAAAGGTCATCTCGTCAAAGGTGACGTGACGGGAGACGATGATTTTGCGAGTGGCAATGTCATAGCACATGTAGCCCTGATGAGTAGGAGAAAGGCCAACGAGGACACAGGTTATGGTGCGAAGGGCACGTTTGTGAGGTGCAGTGGAGGCTATGTTGGGGTAGCATAAGCAGCCGAAAATACAGAGATGGTCATAGGATGGGAACCTACGGTATAAGATTTCGATAGGGGTCTTGTTTTGGAGAGTGCTAGTTGGTAAAATATTAAGAAGAGGCTCTACCATTTTAACAGCATAGACCCAAAAATGTGGTGGAAGGCAGACATGAAATAGAAGGGTGCGAACCATGTTATTGATGGTACGTATAATTCGTTCAGCCTTTCCGTTTTGGGAGGAAGTATAGAGACAGGAAAAATGGAAAACCATGCCTTGTTTAGAGCAGAAATTCTGAAATGCCGAGTTATTAAATTCACGTCCATTATCACATTGGAATGATTTGATAGATTTTTCAAACTGTGTTTTAATGAATTTTTGAAATTCATTAAAACTGGCAAAAACTTCAGATTTGAATTTCAGTGGGTAAATCCAGACAAAATGTGAAAAATCATCTAAGAATATTAGATAAAATTTGTGACCCAAAGAGCTAACAACCGGAGATATCCACAAATTAGCATGAACAATATCAGAAGGGGAAAAAGTAATACTGTTAGATGACATAAATGGAAGACGAGTATGCTTGCCGAGCGGGCAAGAAAAACAGTGTTGGGAAAGTTTCTCATTATTACATTGAATACGCTTAGTAGTCCTAAAAAAGTAAAAACAGGATCTCCGGGGTGTCCGAGTCTGTTGTGCCAAGTTGAGGGAGAGAGCCGCAAAGGATAGATGTGATTGCGATCTGACAGCGGAAGTTTGAGTAAATGGGTAGAGGTCTCCCACACTATTGCAGCGCGTAAGGATTTTTCCCGTATTGAGATCCTTCACAGAAAAACCAAAATGGTCAAATACGACAGACATAAAATTATTGCGAGTGAATTTTCTAACAGAGATTAAGTTTTTAATGATGTTAGGGGTGTAGAGGACGTGATTTAGGGAGAAAAGCGGGGTGGGGATGTGTGGTATGTGTGTTACCGTAACCTTCAATTGGAATGCGATTGTTGACACCCAATTTTGTCCCATCTTTTATGATTTTATTTGTGATTTTTAATATTTTTACACTTTTAAAATAATTTTAAAATATAGGCATATATGTGTGTATCTTCGTATTATTATTATTATTCGCATATTTTAAGTCATTTGCATTTTATAATAATCATAAGTTATCCGAAAATTCTATGTTATTTATTCTCGCAAAATTGCATCGCATTTACATTTTTTATTTAAGCATTAAACATTTCGCAAATATTATATTTTTATCACATCGTTACGCTATTTTAAATAATTTACATCTTTTACAAAAAAAATATATATATATAAATATGTTTTAATATTAAACCCCTCTTATATATTTTTTCATAACCCTTTTTTTTATTTTCCAACCCAAAACAATTCACCCAAAACAATTAAACCCAAAACCCAATTCCCACAAGCCCAACCCCAAAATTCGGCCAACCCATTCCCTTACCCTTCCAAGCCCAACCGGCTGGCCCAACATCCCTTCCCCTTTTAATTCAAAACACACCCAAGCCCAAACCCAACCAGACCAGCCCACCACTCCCCCGGCCCACACCCGAACCGGCCCACACCCGAACCGACCCACCAACCCGGTCGCCCCCCCTTTTATCCCCTTCAACCCCAAAACCCAAAAAGAAAAAAAAAACAAAACCCAAACAAACCCTACTCTCTCTCTCTCTCTCAACCCGCTTGGCCGCACCCGACCCCACACCCCATCAAATCGTCAGCGACCCATATCACTGCCACCACCTACCCCCCCTCTGCTGCGCCGGTCACTGCCCGTATCACTGCCACCAACCCTTCGACCCATACTCCAAAAATCCGCGATTTTGGCTCCTTATTTTGAATTTTGAACTCGTTTTTGAACGTTGGGGGGGTACGAAAATCATCTATAAATATCCCCTTGTTCTTCATTTAAAAGGAGGTTTTTTTTTGGTTTTTGAGTTCTAAAAATCTTTTTTGAAGGTCCAAATCGAAATAAGAAAGAAAGTTCGAAATCGTTCAAAAATAGTCAAGAAATCAGTCCGAAAATACTCTCTGTTTTAGTTCCTAATTTTTCAATCCGAAAATCCCTTTTTGGTTCTGTGTCGGGGCGGATTTTCGTGTCGGGTCGGGTCACATTCCGGGTCGGGTCTGAACCGAAACCAGTTCTGTTCCATTCCAAAAATCAGAAAACCGAATTCCAAAATCAGAATTCCGAAATCACAAAAATCTGAATTCCAACTTCTCCGAGCGGGTCGACGATTCGAAACACGCCTCGGTTCGCTGCCCGGAGAAGGTCAGTAACTTCACTTTCTTTCTAATATTTGGCTATTTAATTCATATTATGTGTTTAGTATAATGTGATTATATGTTTTGTTAAATATATTTAGTTTAATTCAGTTGTTGTTTAAGTCTGTTAGCTTAGATTAAAGCATGTTAATTATAGTTTATTATAGTATGTTCGGTGTCGATTCATTCCCCAAAGGGTAAACCTGTCTAGTATGGTATATTAGGATTATATTCAAAGCCATATGATGTGTATGCCATCGATAGTGTTTGTTTGGTGAGTAGTGTGGGTTGAAATAGGAGCATATGATTATACCTTATTTTCCATGTGTTTGGAGTCATCTAGTTAGTCTAGCCTAAGATCATGCTAAAATGACTTTGAAATTCCATTTGGTTATTTTTGTCTTGTATTCTTTTTATGATATATCTCGTCCAGGTTTGTAATAGTAAGCATATAGTATCTGTTGTTTCCTTTTTATGGTTTAGGATATGAAAAAAAATGACTTATGTACATGTCTATTTTTTATTTTTTGGACGCAGTATTATTACAGTTAAGTTCGAATATTGAAGTATGCTGCCTTACTAAGTTTTTGTAGTTAGTTTAATGAGTTCTTGTTAGGTGTTGTTAAAAAATATTATCATGCCTAGTGCACGACCTGAATATGGTCATTGTGTGTCCAGTTTGACATGTCTGAGATGTTCCTTCATGGTTACTTGGTTCATCTCTGTTTATCCCATTGATGTCTACTGAATTAGTCATGCATTTCCCCTATGTGATTAAGTGTTAGAATGGCTTCATTTTATCCTATGAAATCCTCCAGCTATCATGTATACAAGTCAAGTATATCCTTGTGTATATCATTTGGGATAACCCAGTCATGGGAGTTCTGGGCTCAGCCCACTGTTCTGGCTTTCTCTGATATTTTTGTTAAAGGCAGTTGGGCTAGGCCCACCAACGTTCTATTTTTTTCACCTTGCTGCCGTGATCTTAGGTGGGCTAGGCCAAATTGTTGTTACAGTTTAGTTGTTCTAATTCAACTGTGGGATGTTGTCCTCATTTGATTTCTTTGTTTGGACTTCATGATGTTTCTTTAATCAATGTGTTCTTGATTAGTATGAAAAATGAATGAATGTTATTTGCGAAGTTATGTGTTTAAATAGGATATGCGTAGATATTTTATAACGGAGTTCTTCCTTCTCCCCTCCTCCTCTTGCATGACCATCGGGCCATTCCCCTCCGTCTTTGTGCATTATCCGAGCCGTTAACATATTATTGTTCATGAATGATGTATTTACATTTTTTTTATGTGTATATTTTCATGTCCCGTTTACTCCTCCTTTTCTTTTCTTTTATTTACATGAAACACATCGGGAGCTACGAAGAATCTCATTATGAGACTCATCACAACTTTCTCAAACCAAGACCTGCATCTACGTTCATTGCATTCTCCGCCTCGAATTTCTACACAAATAGGGTGGAATGACATCATCATCCTCCCCAGTTTCCTCTTTTATTATTATTCTTTAATTTCGTTATTTCTATTCTTGGGCATGTAATAATTATTTTAATGCTTGTGTGATTGTTAGGATATTTAGAATAATTAGGCCGCGAATAGATGAATGAATAGGATAATCTAACTGTCGTTAGTTCATTTCTTAGGCTCGTTTGAATTAGAAACCAACCGCTAGCTTTATTTGTTTAGGGCCGTCTTGTAAGTTCCCAAACTTAGCCTGTAGTTACCTTGTTCTATTTTTTAGGGTCATTATGCATGCTTTAATATCTTTCAAAAATAATTTGGCTATCTATTATTCATTTTCTTTAATCCTAAAAAATAAGGTTTGCATTCTATCATATTTGCAACCTTGAAAGATTTTTTTCATAAAAAATTTGCTTCTTTTATTATTCAATTGCCAAATATGTATTTTTCTATAAAAATATAACTTCGGGGCAATGATGAAGACTTAAACCTTTTTATCCGAGATCAACATGTTTAGTAGGCGAGGTGACTAAAATAACCAACAAGTTATATATTCGCAGCCACGACGTGATTATAGTGATCTTTTCTATTTCACCCGAGAGACCAACACGTTTAGTAGGCGAGGCAATCAAAAATAAACTACATTAGTCATATGTTTGCAGCCACGACGTGATTGGAATGTTCTTTTCAAAATTTAAGTTCTGAGCCTCCGCGATCAAAACATTCACTGTTTTGAATACGGATATGAAGTTATTTGTATTTAACTGTTTCTAACCGTTTGTTCTTGACAATTATGTGACTAAAGTAAATAAAGGCAATTATTCCTCGGAGTTTATTTATTGTTATTTCTTTCTTTAATTCAGCTTTTATCTCGCTTTGTATTGTAATATTATTTATCGCACTTATGTAATTATTGAAATGCTTAGAATAGGCAAACTTAGGATTTATTCATAGGTTAGTTTAAGATTTGAAACCCGTCGCTAGCTTATTTATTTGTAGGCTCGCAAGCTTAGAAATCCTTCGCTAGTTTATTTATTTTAGGCTCGTCACGCTTATTCAAGATTTTCAAAACAACTTTTGTCATCTTTTTTTTGCTTTATTAATCATAACGAATAAGTTTATCTTTTGTCAATTTACAATTCAATGATTCCCAAAATTTTACTTCTTTGGCATTATAAATAAATTGTTTAACTATCAATTGTCAAAATACATATTTTTTCAACTCTACATGTATTTCTCTTTAGATATCATATAAATGCATATTTTGAAAAATCTCTACATTTATCTATCTTTTAAAATGCATCATTTTTCTAATTATTTGCAAACGTCTTTTAATCTATTATACTTGTAAAACATGCATTATTTCTACCAATAATTAACCTGAGTTTTACCGGATAACCGCAAGTTAGCGGATCTTAAAGGATGCCTAACCCCTTCCCTTTAGGATAATAAAGAACCCTTACCTAGAATCTCACTAGTTTCGCAGACCTTAAAATTGGAGTTACATGGCAGCATTTAGTTTAATATTTAGGTGTCCTAATTCACCGTAAAAAATAATTAGGTGGCGACTCCTCAATCATTTTACCCAGGAATCACCCGGACACGTCCGCGCTCCGCTTTGACCCGAGCAGGTCAAAATAGGGCGCTACAGCATGGCGACTCCACTGGGGAGATTCAGGTTCTTAACCATAACAAGTTCAGGTTAATCATTATTGTGCTTTATATCGCTCTTTATTTGATCTATTATTTTTAATTATTTTCTGTTGAATTTTTGTATGCATAACTGCTTTAATTACTATATTCTCTTACTGCTTTCCTTAAATTGGCATTTCGCTCATATTTCTTCCACTCTGGAAAATTGACACTATCACACATTACACGCGAGGTGTGTTTTGCGCACCCGCAAACTTCTTTCAAATTTCCAAATTTTTTAGGAGAGTTGGTATATCTTGTGGCGCGTCCGGACCATCCGGTTGGCCGCGTAGCCTTCTCACTCGAGCAGTCCGCTCGGGAACCTTGAGTCTAGTCAGCCAAATCTTAGAAAATTTAAGATAGAGCTATACCACCCTTTATTTTAAGTCATGCATGCATACACCTTAGGTGGGTCGATCCTTGGTATCGACTCCACAATTAAGAAATCCGCCAAAGATGTCTACGGGTCTCACAACCCAACGACCAATCATCATATTATGTGTAGCGTGATAAGGATAGACTAATCCAAGACTAATCATGACATGCTGAAATTGGAAAATGTACATTCATTTTGTCTCATTTCCGACAAAGCATTGCAGTTTAGCAGCTTGGATCAAATCTGTCGTAATCCCGCATATCTGGCGTTTAGGCCCACCTCCCGCATAAGGGAGGCCCCATGCATATTAGGATGCGCATTTAATTGGCTTACAATCATTTTCTTGTTTTCTCCTGCTTTTTGACTATGTGCATCTTATTAAAAGCAATAAATACTCGCCTTGTACTAACTTGGTTTTCTTTAATTTTTTAGAAGGTTTATTTTGTCTAGATTATTTTCCCAAAGGTTGATTTGCATTGACTAAAATCATGGACCATCCCTACTTCACGAGGTCAAAGGCCCAATCCTTCAGCAAAATGACTGATTTAGATGCATCCGAACAGACTCACCTGGAACTTATTACGCTTTCCAGAGATGAACCAGAGACTTCTGAAAATAGAAATGCTACCGTCCAAGAAAAATACATCGCCCAACTCATACAACAGATGGCGACCATGCAGATCGAGATAGAGCGGCTCCAAAATCTCACCAACCTGTCCATTAGCGCCAATACCCCACTCCTGAACAAGGGACGAATGCAATCGCACCACAAATTTTTCATCTCCTGAACCGCCATTTCCCAAACCCTCCCCGAAAATTCGCCACTAAACAAAACCGATCCACAGCACACTAATCCGCAGGCCAGTCCACAACAAAGCCCGCTACAAAATGACCCAGTATCCTTCACAGCTCCATATATACATCCAACTCCACATACCCAAATTAACCCACTCATCCAAAACACCTCTTCCATGCAAAATCACCAAGCAGGCCAACACATATTGATGGCACACGTCGTTGATCCCAACGAACAAAGACGTGCCACCAAGATATGCAACTAAGCTCAACCTTTTACAACCACAGTACCAAACATGACTCTTCAGGAAATTGGCCAGTGTGAAGAAATGGACAGGCAGGTGAGGATCAGAACCGGGGAAAGTGTGGCGAGAGAGATTCATAGCCTGAAAGAAGCATTCAAGAATATCCAAATCAGCAAGGGGCATGAAGGACTCGATAGGCCAAATCAAATGTCAACCTACCAAATGCCATCACCCCAGCCTCCCTACTACAATCAAAACAACCAAAGTCCTCATCCTTCCTATTATAGCCCATACGCCCATAGCCCTCAACCTTACTATCAATACCCACCTGGTCCCTACCCTGTCTACCATACCCAGCCAATATATAGCCTGCCTCAAGCACCTGTCTATCCAAATCCCCCGCAATATCAGTCCGCATACTTACCTCAGCCACGAGTCCATCTACCAAACGCGCCCAGACCCCGCGCAAAACACGAAAGAAAGCCGGCTAAAACCTATACACCTTTAGCCGAGCCTCGAGCCCAGTTGTATGAACAACTGAGAACCGCAGGAATGCTCCAGCCTATCCAAGGAAATGTCCCCAATCCTATTCCAAAATGGCATGATAAGACTAAGCATTGTGCGTACCACTCGGGAATTCCTGGGCACGACACTGAAAATTGTTATGCCCTCAGAGACAAAATCGAGGCATTGATCAAAGAAGGAGTTATCCAACTGAAAGGACCTTCCTCTAATGTAAATGATAACCCTTTGCCAAATCATGACGATGCTAACGTAAATATGATTACTGTTGATGAAGAACACAACTTGGAAGGAACCATTGTGCCAGTCCGGAGAGAGGAAAAGGTTGAATCATCGGCCTTTATCACCCCTATGATTACAGTCCAAGTGAGGGCACCGTTTGGAGTAGAAGTGTTTTCTCCAAAGTCGCGGGTCACGGCATCATCTTTTCTTGAAAAAGTCTTATCAACCAATCTCCGAAGGAAGGGAGATGCTTCTTTACCAAAGCCTGTTCCGCCTCTGAGTCAGTCATTCGTCAAAGCATGCGCCACTCAGGAATCAAATGAGGACAATGCAGCCAACCTCGTGAAGGGATTCAAAAGATTTTTCATTGTTGAAAAAGAAGCAAAAAAGCAATATGATTCTCGGTGATTACGCTAGAGACTCAACCAGTTGGGATGCAGAGCAAGGAGATGTTTTGCGAAAATTGGACATGTGCCCTGACCTTGTCTCTCCCAGAAACTAGTTAACTGCATTAATATTTAATGAAACAATGCGATTCAGATTGATGCCTGAATCACATATATGCATTTAATGTGTTTTGCCTCTACCTTTTGAAAGCTTAAAATGACAAATCTGCATTGCTTTTGCTATTATAAAATATGTTTTGTTCAAAAATTCTCTTTTCTTTTTTCATCATGCAAACTAATTTGTCGGCAGTATGTGACATATAATGAAACAAGCAAACAAGGTCCCAAACAAGCAAGGCTTCGAAGAATATAAGGAAGACTCACAAGCGGAAGAATTGAGGCATTTTTGGAATAAGTCGAAGCCAGATTTGGATGAAACATCAAGATGGTTGATAGTCACAAGCATTGGCACGGACGTTTGCCATTTGTACTCTTAGGCAACTGCACTACAATCTGGACTTCTACTAGGGCAATGCTATACCTTTCGAAGCCGAGTGGATACAAAATCATATACTAAGAGACTGATTGATGAAAAGCAGATGGACGCAGTTGTCCGGGGCAACCTTATCAGAATAGAATGGCCAAAAACCATCAATGCAGATGCAGTGAAGAGATACCATATCTAAGATTAATTATTCTCTATGTAATACTTTTTCTATGTTGTAAAAGTTGCGCTCCCTCGGCGGGATACGAATAGAACCCACGTAGGGTTCCGTTTCTTTAGATCACAAATTTCCCCAAGTTCCTTTTCACTTGTAACCTGAACTACGTTATGACCTGATTCCCTCGGGATACGTGGCGCCACATCGGCCGGTCCCATCTTTAGAAAAACCTTACAATTCTCTTTGCTTGTAATGAACTACGTCACGACCTGATTCCCTCATGGGGATACGTAGGCGGCCTAAATCGGCTTCGGTCCCACCACTAGGAAATATTTTCTCCTTTATCTCACAAAGGACAAAATGCACCCATCTGATCACCCTGATAGGACATGCAAGCAACCCAGACAAGACTCGTTTGTCCGTTCGAAAGTTCATCATACTCACATATCGGAAACTGGGGCATTATTAAGGGATCACTGCCAGAGGACGCCGATAAACATGGAAAATCATCGGCAAACTAAGTCTTCAGCCATAAGAGGATTTTGGATAAGACGTTTGCTTTGTTTCACCGCATGTCACTACTCGACAGACATTTACATATATGCATACTTTCTTATAAGCAATTTATTTTTAACAAATATTTTCATTAGAGTTTGACAAGATTTTTTTTAATATGCATACTTTCTTATAAGCAAATTATTTTCAACAAATATTCTCATTAGAGTTCGACAAGAACTTTTTAATGATAAGCATACTTTCTTATAAATAAATTATTTTCAACAAATGTTTTCATTAACGGTTAGCCAAGACTGGGAACCAGACAGGGGCTACATGTCCGAATCAGCAGGACATGCAGCTATCAAGAGCCAAAGCCACCAAGTCAACGCGAATCAACCGCCCCTCCCCAAACTCACAAATTTTCTTTGAGTACAGGTTCTTCAGGTTGAAAAAGCAGGGAAGCCACATCAGTTATGATCAATTCCCCAAAGAATTTCGGCACTACAACTCACTACAAGGATTACGTTCTTGTTCTGCATTTATACGAAGACATCATCTTGACCTACAGGGTCCCGACTATTATGTCTGCACAAAGATGTTATTTCGAATCACAAAGAACGACAACAAGGCAAACCCGACGGCAAAGACGTCGCATCACATTTTCGCCCGTGCCAGGACGACATTTCAATTCACATGAGTTTGGATCGGCAGAAGATTCAGCACAACGTGGAACCTATTACAGCAAACTGACGGCAAAGGACGTCACTTACATCTCTTACAACAAGACAACATTTCAAAAACATCATCAACGTCTATACAACGACGACATCAGCAAAGTCTATACAACGACGACATCAGCAAAGTCTATACAACGACGACATCATCAACGTCTATGCAACGACAACATCATCAACGTCTATACAACGACGACATCAGCAAAGTCTATACAACAGCGACGTCAACAACATTACAACGACGTCTTCAAACACAACACATCGATCCAACGACGTCATTTCAGGCGCCCACCTCATAATACAGGTATTTTAATTTCAGTCAGGCGCCCACCTTATAACAAGGGAATTTTAATTTCAGTCAGGCGCCCACCTTATAACAAGGGAATTTTAATTTCAGTCAGGCGCCCACCTTATAACAAGGGAATTTTAATTTTGATCGGCGCCCACCTTATAACAAGGAATTTTAATTTTGATCAGCGCCCACCTTATAACAAGGAATTTTAATTTCAAAGCGCCCACCTTATAACAAGGAATTTTAATTTCATCAGCGCCCACCTTATAACAAGGGAATTTTAATTTCAAAGCGCCCACCTTATAACAAGGAATTTTAATTTGATCAGCGCCCACCTTATAACAAGGAATTTTAATTTCACCAGCGCCCACCTTATAACAAGGAATTTTAATTTCAACAAAGCCCACCTTATAACAAGGGAATTTTAATTTCAGTCAGGCGCCCACCTTATAACAAGGGAATTTTAAGTTATTTTCTCTACAATTTTTCTCAGCAGTTATACACTAATTATATCTTAAGCTTTAGTTTGCAGGAGTTTTTAATTTGCAGGAATTTCATCACAGCGTGGAACTATCTCTTACGGCGAACCGAGGCAAATTGGTCAACGACCTACTTCGAACGTCGATCCGCTTTTCCCATTAGTTTCTCGCATCTGCGACCAGTGTCATCCTAAGTCGACACTGGGGCATTGTTTCTTGAATGCACTATCTTTTTGCAACTTCTATACCCCCCGGGATTCTATGATCAGGACAAAATTGGCTACTCAGTCAACTTTCTTTGGCCGAAAACTCTTTCATCGTCTCCGTCCAAAGAGGGGCATCTGTTGACACCCAATTTTGTCCCATCTTTTATGATTTTATTTGTGATTTTTAATATTTTTACACTTTTAAAATAATTTTAAAATATAGGCATATATGTGTGTATCTTCGTATTATTATTATTATTCGCATATTTTAAGTCATTTGCATTTTATAATAATCATAAGTTATCCGAAAATTCTATGTTATTTATTCTCGCAAAATTGCATCGCATTTACATTTTTTATTTAAGCATTAAACATTTCGCAAATATTATATTTTTATCACATCGTTACGCTATTTTAAATAATTTACATCTTTTACAAAAAATATATATATATATAAATATGTTTTAATATTAAACCCCTCTTATATATTTTTTCATAACCCTTTTTTTTATTTTCCAACCCAAAACAATTCACCCAAAACAATTAAACCCAAAACCCAATTCCCACAAGCCCAACCCCAAAATTCGGCCAACCCATTCCCTTACCCTTCCAAGCCCAACCGGCTGGCCCAACATCCCTTCCCCTTTTAATTCAAAACACACCCAAGCCCAAACCCAACCAGACCAGCCCACCACTCCCCCGGCCCACACCCGAACCGACCCACCAACCCTGGCCGCCTCTTTATCCCCTTCAACCCCAAAACCCAAAAAGAAAAAACAAAAACCCAAACAAACCCTACTCTCTCTCTCTCTCTCTCAACCCGTCGGCGCCGCACCCGACCCCACACCCCATCAAATCGTCAGCGACCCATATCACTGCCACCACCTACCCCCCCTCTGCTGCGCCGGTCACTGCCCGTATCACTGCCACCAACCCTTCGACCCATACTCCAAAAATCCGCGATTTTGGCTCCTTATTTTGAATTTTGAACTCGTTTTTGAACGTTGGGGGGGTACGAAAATCATCTATAAATATCCCCTTGTTCTTCATTTAAAAGGAGGTTTTTTTTTGGTTTTTGAGTTCTAAAAATCTTTTTTGAAGGTCCAAATCGAAATAAGAAAGAAAGTTCGAAATCGTTCAAAAATAGTCAAGAAATCAGTCCGAAAATACTCTCTGTTTTAGTTCCTAATTTTTCAATCCGAAAATCCCTTTTTGGTTCTGTGTCGGGGCGGATTTTCGTGTCGGGTCGGGTCACATTCAGTCAGTCTGAACCGAAACCAGTTCTGTTCCATTCCAAAAATCAGAAAACCGAATTCCAAAATCAGAATTCCGAAATCACAAAAATCTGAATTCCAACTTCTCCGAGCGGGTCGACGATTCGAAACACGCCTCGGTTCGCTGCCCGGAGAAGGTCAGTAACTTCACTTTCTTTCTAATATTTGGCTATTTAATTCATATTATGTGTTTAGTATAATGTGATTATATGTTTTGTTAAATATATTTAGTTTAATTCAGTTGTTGTTTAAGTCTGTTAGCTTAGATTAAAGCATGTTAATTATAGTTTATTATAGTATGTTCGGTGTCGATTCATTCCCCAAAGGGTAAACCTGTCTAGTATGGTATATTAGGATTATATTCAAAGCCATATGATGTGTATGCCATCGATAGTGTTTGTTTGGTGAGTAGTGTGGGTCTGTTGCTTGTTGTAGCTTGTAATATCATGTTCTATGCTAGTTGAAATAGGAGCATATGATTATACCTTATTTTCCATGTGTTTGGAGTCATCTAGTTAGTCTAGCCTAAGATCATGCTAAAATGACTTTGAAATTCCATTTGGTTATTTTTGTCTTGTATTCTTTTTATGATATATCTCGTCCAGGTTTGTAATAGTAAGCATATAGTATCTGTTGTTTCCTTTTTATGGTTTAGGATATGAAAAAAAATGACTTATGTACATGTCTATTTTTATTTTTTGGGCCTTGATATTATTCTGATTAAGTTCGAATATTGAAGTATGCTGCCTTACTAAGTTTTTTGTAGTTAGTTTAATGAGTTCTTGTTAGGTGTTGTTAAAAAATATTATCATGCCTAGTGCACGACCTGAATATGGTCATTGTGTGTCCAGTTTGACATGTCTGAGATGTTCCTTCATGGTTACTTGGTTCATCTCTGTTTATCCCATTGATGTCTACTGAATTAGTCATGCATTTCCCCTATGTGATTAAGTGTTAGAATGGCTTCATTTTATCCTATGAAATCCTCCATTATCATGTATACAAGTCAAGTATATCCTTGTGTATATCATTTGGGATAACCCAGTCATGGGAGTTGGCTCGGCCACTGTTGCAGCTTTCTCGATATTTTTGTTAAAGGCGGTTGGGCTAGGCCCACCAACGTTCTATTTTTTCACCTTGTCATTGATCTTAGGTGGGCTAGGCCAAATTGTTGTTACAGTTTAGTTGTTCTAATTCAACTGTGGGATGCTGTCCTCATTTGATTTCTTTGTTTGGACTTCATGATGTTTCTTTAATCAATGTGTTCTTGATTAGTATGAAAAATGAATGAATGTTATTTGCGAAGTTATGTGTTTAAATAGGATATGCGTAGATATTTTATAACGGAGTTCTTCCTTCTCCCCTCCTCCTCTTGCATGACCATCGGGCCATTCCCCTCCGTCTTTGTGCATTATCCGAGCCGTTAACATATTATTGTTCATGAATGATGTATTTACATTTTTTTATGTGTATATTTTCATGTCCCGTTTACTCCTCCTTTTCTTTTCTTTTATTTACATGAAACACATCGGGAGCTACGAAGAATCTCATTATGAGACTCATCACAACTTTCTCAAACCAAGACCTGCATCTACGTTCATTGCATTCTCCGGCCTCGGAATTTCTACACAAATAGGGTGGAATGACATCATCATCCTCCCCAGTTTCCTCTTTTATTATTATTCTTTAATTTCGTTATTTCTATTCTTGGGCATGTAATAATTATTTTAATGCTTGTGTGATTGTTAGGATATTTAGAATAATTAGGCCGCGAATAGATGAATGAATAGGATAATCTAACTGTCGTTAGTTCATTTCTTAGGCTCGTTTGAATTAGAAACCAACCGCTAGCTTTATTTGTTTAGGGCCGTCTTGTAAGTTCCCAAACTTAGCCTGTAGTTACCTTGTTCTATTTTTTAGGGTCATTATGCATGCTTTAATATCTTTCAAAAATAATTTGGCTATCTATTATTCATTTTCTTTAATCCTAAAAAATAAGGTTTGCATTCTATCATATTTGCAACCTTGAAAGATTTTTTCATAAAAAATTTGCTTCTTTTATTATTCAATTGCCAAATATGTATTTTTCTATAAAAATATAACTTCGGGGCAATGATGAAGACTTAAACCTTTTTATCCGAGATCAACATGTTTAGTAGGCGAGGTGACTAAAATAACCAACAAGTTATATATTATGACCACGACGTGATTATAGTGATCTTTTCTATTTCACCCGAGAGACCAACACGTTTAGTAGGCGAGGCAATCAAAAATAAACTACATTAGTCATATGTTTGCAGCCACGACGTGATTGGAATGTTCTTTTCAAAATTTAAGTCTGAGCCCTCCGCGATCAAAACATTCACTGTTTTGAATACGGATATGAAGTTATTTGTATTTAACTGTTTCTAACCGTTTGTTCTTGACAGCTTGCAGGGACTAAAGTAAATAAAGGCAATTATTCCTCGGAGTTTATTTATTGTTATTTCTTTCTTTAATTCAGCTTTTATCTCGCTTTGTATTGTAATATTATTTATCGCACTTATGTAATTATTGAAATGCTTAGAATAGGCAAACTTAGGATTTATTCATAGGTTAGTTTAAGATTTGAAACCCGTCGCTAGCTTATTTATTTGTAGGCTCGCAAGCTTAGAAATCCTTCGCTAGTTTATTTATTTTAGGCTCGTCACGCTTATTCAAGATTTTCAAAACAACTTTTGTCATCTTTTTTTTGCTTTATTAATCATAACGAATAAGTTTATCTTTTGTCAATTTACAATTCAATGATTCCCAAAATTTTACTTCTTTGGCATTATAAATAAATTGTTTAACTATCAATTGTCAAAATACATATTTTTTCAACTCTACATGTATTTCTCTTTAGATATCATATAAATGCATATTTTGAAAAATCTCTACATTTATCTATCTTTTAAAATGCATCATTTTTCTAATTATTTGCAAACGTCTTTTAATCTATTATACTTGTAAAACATGCATTATTTCTACCAATAATTAACCTGAGTTTTACGGATAACTATAAGTTAAGCGGATCTTAAAGGATGCCTAACCCCTTCCCTTTAGGATAATAAAGAACCCTTACCTAGAATCTCACTAGTTTCGCAGACCTTAAAATTGGAGTTACATGGCAGCATTTAGTTTAATATTTAGGTGTCCTAATTCACCGTAAAAAATAATTAGGTGGCGACTCCTCAACCCTTTTTACCCAGGAACCACCCTCATACGTCTGTGCTCCGCTTTGACCCGAGCAGGTCAAAATAGGGCGCTACAGCGATGACCATTCCCGATAGTAATAAATTGATGACACTTTAATCGAAGTAGTTGAGATAAGTTACCTGACGACCGGGTGAGGTGAGATGTGGCTTCGGTGTCCATGTACCAATTTTCGTTGGGCTGTTGAAGGTTCACGGTGTTGAAGGCCTGGCCCAAATCGGTGGGGGCGGTGTTGCCTGCGGGTCTTTGTTCTTTGCTACCGAGATGGGCTCTTCTTTGTTGGGCTGCCCGATTGGTGGCGGAGCCCAAAAGGCCTGGCTGCCAGCCTTGCTGGAATTGGACCCCTAATGTCAGGTAGGGGCATGCAGGCGAGGCCCAGTTCCCGGTCTTGGGCCAAGGGGGCTGCCCAGCCCACTGATAGTAGGCAGCAGGCGTTGGGCCTGCCTGCTGCTGGTTCCGGTTGCCTTTGCCGCGACCTTTTCCTTTGTTGTTGTTACCACGACCTCTACCGCCACGCCCTCCGTCGTGGGACTGCTGGTGGTGGTGGTCCTGCGGTGGTGGATGTCTTTCATTAATCACAAAATATATTGTGAATATTCGAAGAATATTCGCTAATACCAACAGCTCTGCATCTCTAGATTAAACTTATGAATATTATATTAGTCCAATTTCAAACGAATGTAAAGATGTCCCAATTCATGATATATATGCTTTAGAATCATGTCATGTTCACCATTTTTCTCGTCAAAGACATGTCGACATGGCCGGTTACGTTATCAACATATTAATTTTGCAGTACTGTAATTAGCCATGTCTAGGTGGCATGCCAACTAAGCATCCACGTAGACTATGCACACACGTTTCCATGAGCTAAGATTTGTTGTGGCTCATCCAATTTACCTCCACAGAAAGAGTCGCACCTTAAAATTGTTAAGAGTCCCACATTGGATATGTGATAGGTAATTGGTCTCTTTATATGGCTTGAGCAATCTTCCTCCTTATAAGCTAGCTTTTGGAGTTGAGTTAGGCCCAAGATCCATTTCTACATGGTATCAGAGTCAGGCTCATCCCAATTCTTTGTTCACCAATGTTGAACCCTCATATTATATTGTCCACACTTTAGTTAACGATGCCTGAGCGTGTGAGGGAGTGTTAAAAGTCTCACATCGGATATGGGATGTGTAATTGGTCTCCTTATATGGCTTGGGCAATCATCCTCCCTACAAGCTAGCTTTTGGGGTTGAGTTAGGCACAGAGTCCATTCTTTACATGGTAGAGTCCCACATCGAATATGGGATATGTAATTGGTCTCCTTATATGGCTTGGGCAATCCTCCTCCCCAGACACTTAACAAAAACCGTACTACCCTTTCAATACTTGATATCACAAGTAGCAAGAGAGAGCCCATTTGGACACTTAGTACTTCCGGTGGCCTAGTTAGAATTTAAAGTTTATAAATTTCAGAATTAATATCATTATTTGTACAGAACTAGTTTTACTTACTAAGTTCATAATCAAATATTTGTATAACTTGATAAATTTTCTAATACAATACAAATATCTAAGCAAAAATTACGTCTGAACTCGTACTCAATATTGTAGTTCCGCCATATGTACAACACGACCTTTCAAGACTTACCATCAATTTCCTTTACATCTTTATCTAACGTAAAGGAAGGCTCGAAAGAGCCAAGAATATCAAGAAAAATAAGAAAGACACTATTAGAAATAAAGGTTTTTCCCATTTAGTCGAAAATTTGTGCTATGAAATATAATTTTTTCACTTCATTCTCACATAACCAGCTCACTGGAAAAATGTATGGTGGGAAACATGTTTCTATTGAAACGCTGAGAAATTTCATAACTTTTCTGTGTGGAAACACAACTATTTCATTTCCCCCCACTAAATATCAGTGGGAAATAGCCATCGAAAAATCAATAGAAAAATAGAAAATTTTTAATAGTGAAATCCCTTTTCCTTATCTTGATTTTATTCGAAAGAATTATCTTATTCTCGTGGCCTAATCTGATCAGTACCCGGTCAAACCTCTTTGACTTCAACGAATATGAATTTTCATGTGATGAAGAGACAGGGTTATGAAAACGCAGGCAACAAGCCAACAACAATGATTCTTGATTGATGTGGTCAACATGTATAAAATTAATGTCAGAATATGTTGACCTCTACTATTATTGACGACACGTTTCTCTATATGGCATGACTTTTTAGGGTCATTCACAAAGATAACAATAGAATTTGAGGTCTACATACTTAATTATTGGCTTAATTGTGAACTATTTGTGATAAATTTTAAAAGACAATAATTGCTGTTTGTGAGATATCTATAGGCCAACTTATTAAAAGATATATATAAATAAGTTTATTAAAATATGAAATTTATAATCTTGAAAAATAAGACAGGTTACCTGTTACAATAAGTAAAAATAGTCCGCTGATATGAAAATTTCTTACCCAATTTATATGAGTTTAAGTTATATATATATCGTTAATATAAAATAATACACTATCACATGGCTAAATGAAAATCTAATAAAATTAAAGTCAGAATATGTTGACCACTACTATTATTGACGATACATTTCTCTATATGAGCATGACGTTTTAAGGTCATTCATGAAGAAAACAGAATTTGAGGTCTACATACTTAATTATTGGCTTAATTGTGAACTATTTGTGATAAATTTTAAAAGTCATTAATCGTTGTTTTTGAGATATCTATATGTCAGCTTATTAAAAGATATCTATGAAAGAAATAATCCCCTTGATTATTTTCATTAATTGAAAGACTATATATACAAATTATATATTTCCATAATAGGAAGATCCTATTCCTATTCTACTTCTAAATTCTTATTCTACCATAATTCTAACTATACAATTATGGTAAGTGTATAACGCTAATTAAGGTAACCTTTACAATACAATATACTACAAATATATATACCATATGTACATTATTGTGTTGTCCACAATTCTGGCGGAGAGGCTAACTAGAGGCCCTAGCGGCCCTCTCGCTTTGTCGCCTTGGCTGTGGCCGAAGGCCCATCGCCGAGGCCCAATTGGCCCTCTACTTTCTTTGCCGTTTGTCTGCCGAAGGCCCACCGCCGAGGCCCAATTGGCCCACTGTTTCTGCCTCGCCCATCGCTTCAAGATATATGTGATATACACCGTTGTATATTCGTGTATATCACATGTATATTGCTTTGTTTAACACACCCACTTGATCATAGCGGGCGGTTTTGAACGCCAGAGGCGTCCCTAAAATCTTCGAAGAGAACCGCTGGTAGATCCTTTGTAAAGATATCTGCAATTTGATAACGAGACGGGACATGACATACGCGAACTTGACCCTTTGCAACCTTTTCACGGACAAAGTGAATGTCCATTTCGATATGCTTGGTGCGCTGGTGTTGAACTGGGTTACCTGAAAGGTAGATGGCACTAATGTTATCACAATATACCAAGGTTGCCTTCTGAATGGGACAATGAAGCTCCAAAAGCAAATTACGTAGCCAACATGACTCGGAGACCACATTCGCTACCCCTCGATATTCTGCCTCTGCACTGGAGCGTGACAGAGTTGCTTGACGTTTTGCTGACCATGAGACCAAGTTGTTGCCAAGGAACATACAGTAGCCAGAAGTCGACCGTCTGGTGTCGGGACAACCACCCCAATCAGCATCCGTGTAAGAGACAAGTGTGGATGTAGATGAAGGATACAAGTGCAACCCATAGTCCAGTGTCCCCTGTATATACCGAATGATGCATTTGATTGCATTCATGTGCTCAACTCTGGGATCATGCATGAATAAACACACCTGCTGAACCGCATATGTAATATCCGGTCTGGTAAATGTAAGATACTGGAGGGCCCCTGCCAGACTGCGATAGCGAGTCGGGTCCTCGTATGGTGCACCTGCTGTGGCACTTAGCTTTGGGTTTGCATTAACTGGCGTGGAAGTGGACTTACAGGATGACATCCCAGCCCTCTCGATGATCTCAGCAGCATACTTCCGTTGAGACAGAAACAACCCACCTGAATGACGCTTAACGACAATCCCCAAAAAATAACTCAAAGGCCCTAAGTCTTTCATAGCAAACTCAGAACTGAGCATGGTCATGATAGATTGGCGCAAGGCTTCGGAAGAGGCAGTCAAGATGATATCATCTACATACAACAGAATATAGGCTAATGACGAACCACGGCGGTAGATGAACAAGGAATTATCTGACTTGCTGTGAGTGAACCCAATAGTCGAAACAAAATCAGCAAATCGTGTATACCAGGCCCGTGGAGACTGCTTAAGCCCATATAGCGAGTTCTTCAATAAACAGACATGATGAGGGCGGTTGGGATCCCTGAAACCCAACGGCTGATGCATATAAACTGTTTCCTTGAGATCACCATGTAGAAAAGCATTCTTGACATCTAACTGATGAATTGGCCAAGTCTTTGAAAGAGCCAAGCTAAGCACGGTCACGAATGGTAGCGGTTTGACCACCGGACTAAACGTCTCACCACAATCAATACCAACCTCTTTGAGTCTTACCATCACCAACAAGTCGCGCCTTATGCCGAGCAAAGGACCCATCTGAATTCTCCTTATGAGCAAAAATCCACATAGACACGATAATATTAATACCATATGGACGGGCACCAACTCCCACGTCTTATTATCAATAAGAGCATTATATTCATCAGTCATAGCAATTTTCCAATTAGGGTCATTTAATGCGCATACAAGATTGCGGGGTAAGAGGATTTAGAGACATCGAATATAAATTAAAATGTCTTTTAGGTGTAAAATACCCTCCCGACTACGAGTGACCAGGTTTATAACTCGAGGAAGAATTAAGGAATTTTGGGAATTTTACGGGCTCGGGACGGGTGGCGACAAGCGATGGGCTCTTGGCCCAAATCGGTAAATCTGAAATCGGCTTGGACCGGTTCAGGTGGGTGGGTAGCCCAATAGCTGGAACTGCCCATTCGATGGCTGTATTTTACAGGCGTGTGATCTTTGTGGGGCGGTGAGCGATGGGCCATTGGAGGATTTTGTGTACGGGAGATGTCCGAAAAATTCCGAATAATATACGGGGATATTTGATCATCCAAAAAATTATACGACTTAGGTTCGGGAGTATGAACTTTCGTAAATGGGAATTGAGTTTCATCAAAAATGACATGACGATTGATTATGATTTTTTTGGAGGATAAATCAAAACATTTATAACCACGATGATTTGACGGATAACCCAAAAACACACACGGGGTAGACCGAGCCTGAAGTTTGTTAATTGTGGTGGATGGGAATAGCGGATAACACAAGCACCCAAAAATCCGAAGGTGAGAATAAGAAGGGTTCTTATTATATAAGATTTTGAGAGGGGAAGAATATGTCAGATCTTTAGACGGAATTATGTTAAGAAGGTAAGTGGCCATTTGTAGAGCATGATGCCAAAAATATGGAGGTATGGAGGCATGGATTAGGAGAGTTCGGACAATGTTATTTATGGAACGAATTTTGCGTTCGGCTTTCCCATTTTGTGAAGATGTATGAGGACATGAAAAACGAAAATTTATCCCATGAGTAGCACAAAATTCTCGAAACTCCCTATTGTCATACTCTTTCCCATTATCACATTGAATATTTTTTATTTCTCTTTCGAATTGAGTACGAATGAACGCCCTAAATTTTATGAAGACGGAAAACATTTGTGATTTATTCGCAATTGGAAACGTCCACAAAAATCTAGAATAATCATCTAAAAAGAGAACATAATATCGATGACCCATTGAACTAAGAACAGGAGATGTCCATAAGTCGCTATGAATAATGTCAAATGGCATAGAAGTATGAGAATTGGAGTCTACAAATGGTAACTTAACAATTTTTTCTAATGAACAAGACTGACAAATTGGAGTACGACTCGTACCCTTACAAGAAATAAAACTATTTTTATCTAAGGCTGATAAAATAGACGATCCCGGATGACCCAGACGAGCATGCCACATGGATGGTGAGATGGCTGCAAAAGCTGAGGGCAAGGCTGGACTCGATGGACTGAAACCGGGCATGATAGGATACAGATCCCCCCTACTATCACACCTCATGAGATGACTCCCCGTCTTGAAATCCTTCACAGAGAAACCGAAAGGATCAAATTCAACAGAAACAGAATTGTCATTTGTGAACTTTCGGACATACACTAAATTTTTAATCAATTTAGGAGCATGTAAAGTATTTTTCAAGAGGAGAGGTGGATTGGGAGGAGATAACGTTTTCTGACCATACCCTAGAATTGGAATAGAACTGCCATTACCAATAATTATTCCCCGAGGGGTGCTCAAATTGTAATAAGATGAGAGAGTACCTGATTCGGAAGTCATGTGAGTAGTGGCCCCGGTGTCCATGTACCAATTTGGGTCCGGTTGAGTCAATCCCAACGTGTGCATCGCGGCCTCGATATCGGTCTGAGTTGGGCCTGCTGTATGATGGGCCTGTGGAGTGCAGGCCCGAGGACTCGGCCGTCTTTGGAACCGGTGCATTCTGCATTGTAGGGTTCTTTGGGCGGCTGGCGATGGGCGCCAATCTTTGAGTATTGGGCACGAGTGCGTTGGCCAGCCCAGCGGCGGCGTAAACTCTTGGAGGGTGCGGGTGCCATCGCCATCGCCCCATCTTTGGGCCACGGTGGTGGTGGGCCATCAGACCGAATGGGACCCACCGCTGCTTGTTGCTCACCGGAACCGCCACGAGAACCGCCCGTTTGCCCGCGGTTTTGTTATTTTTGCGATTATTCTTGCCGCCACCATTATTATGGTTTTGGCCCGAATTATTAACAAAACCGAAGAACTATGAGAGGATGCCACCATGACAACTGGGCTTGCTCCGGTAGCCGCCTTTTTAGCCAAACCGGCTTCTTCCAACGTCAGCATGGAGCGGGCTTGATGAAAGTCGGGAAGAGGGTTGCTTTGACGAAGGAGAGTTCCAACACCATTATAGGCCTCCAAAAGCCCGACAACCAACTGTAGAACTAGACGATTATTTGTTACTGGTGCGCCAACATTACGGAGTTGATCCGCCAATTCCTTTAGTTTCTTGCAATATGCGAAGCGTTGAAATCGTCCATTCGAGCGAGAGAATTCACCTTTCGAGTGTGACGATACGGGAATGTTGGTTGTCTTGGAATATGTCACGCAATCTATTCCATGCAGCCATAGCCGTGGTATCGGGCTCCATAATCGTCTGTAGAAGGTCCACCGAAATAGTGGCGTATATCCACCGAAGAGCGGTAGCATCAAGTGTAATCCATACCTCGGGATCCTCCGGGGAAGGGGTCTAGCGGGAGGAATTATGTGATGAAGAACTTGATAAGAGATAGCGTGAATTTTAAACAACTCCGCCCACGTTGCATATTGAGCGTTTTCCATCTCAAGGACAATAGGGACACCGAGCTTGATATTGGAAACCGTGAGGCGGGGTGAAAATTGCTCTTAGACATATTTGAAAGAACAAAGAAGGAGGATAAATTTAAGAGAGGTTTTGAGAGCGGAAGGCAGAGATATTTGGAGAGAAAAACCCGAGGGAGGGGGGGGGGGGGGGGTTCTCGGCCAAAGAGGCAAAAGTTTGAGAGAAGAAAACTTTTGGTTAGACCTAGTCTCTTGATACCATGAAAGAAATAATCCCCTTGATTATTTTCATTAATTGAAAGGCTATATATACAAGTTATATATTTCCATAATAGGAAGATCCTATTCCTATTCTACTTCTAAATCCTTATTCTACCATAATTCTAACTATACAATTATGGTAAGTGTATAACACTAATTAAGGTAACCTTTACAATACAATAGACTACAAATATATATACCATATATACATTATTGTGTTGTCCACAATTCTGGCCGAGAGGCCCACTTCCGAGGCCCTAAGCGGCCCTGCCTTTCTTTGCCTTGGCTGTGGCCGAAGGCCACGCCGAGGCACAATTGGCCTACTGCTTTCTTTCTTTGGCTGTCTGTAGAAGGCCAGCTGCCAAGGCCCAGTTATTTATTTGTTCTGCTCTTTGCCACGCCTTGATCCATGCTTTGTATATATGTGATATACACTGATGTATATTCAGTGTATATCACATGTATATTGCTTTGTTTAACAATCTATATATAAGTTTATTTGAAATTTGTAATCTTGAAAAATAAGACAAGTTACATGTTACAACAAGTAAATTAAAGGTGGTATTTTATGGTATAAAAATTTCTTACACATTTTATATGAGTTTAAGTTATATATATCGTTAATGTAAAAAAAAATTACACTATGACATGGCTAAATGAAAATCTACTTAATGTGTGATTTGTTATCTTAAAAATAAGATAACTTGTAGGTATATCAGTTGCTCTGTTAAAAAACCGTGGTTATTCAGGCGCATCCCACAATTTAATGGTAATAGTGTTGATGGACCGTGATTATTATCTTCATGATTAATCTTGCGTAAGCCGAAAGCTGAATATAAAAAAAAGAAGACGGGACGGGTTTGATAGTTAGAGTTCTATTTCTAGGAAGGAAATGTGTCGGGATCGAAACTTGCTCCCCACGTCCTGACATAGATTACAACTGACAAACGTAGTCTTGATTGTATGAAAATTAATCACAGTGACGATATATATATTTAAACATTCTCGTTTTGCACCCAAAAAGGGAAGGATTCTGGACAAGCACCCTATCTCGCTACCATTAAATCCTCATATAAAATGACATGTAAATTGAAAATTGTATGTGGCAGTCCCCAAAAGTAGCTTAATGCAGCCAAACTTATAGCCCTGCACATTCTTGAACTAACATAGCACACTTCCTAACGTGTCAAAACGAGTCCACACTTGCCTCTTTCCTTATATAAGCAAATGGTTTCCTCACCTATTCTTATTCCAAAAAGGTGGAATCTCCCACCCCAGGAGCCCCCACACCCCGGTCCGACAGGTCTGTGAAGGAGGTAAATCATGGTGACTCAATTGATTTCAAAGGTTAGACCCGATTACCAGCTGCGCTGAGGGCCCTCCTTTATTTCAAGAAGAAACCCCCACACTGCCGCTGACGGGATTCGATCCTTGGTCTCTTATTCCAAATGTCCCCCTTGAAACCAATTGAGCTGCCCAAGCGGACAAAACTAAGGTAGGGTAGACTTTTTAAAGTGACTGGTCCCACCGCATTACGGCCCCATACCCCAGAAAACCCCACCTCCGGCCTGGCCCTACGGATTAGTATACACCGCTTGGCCCTACGCGTATGGAGGGATTTTTTTGGGAGAACACAGTTCCACTCTCGCTGATCAGAGGACTCGAACTCGAAACCTCAGACAGCAATACCCTAATGTATTGGCCACTGGGCCAAACACTTTGGATAAAACTAAGGTAGGGTAAACTTTTTTTAAAGTGACTGGTTCCACCGCATTACGGCCCCATACCCTAGAAAACCCCACCTCCGGCCTGGCCCTACGGATTAGTATACATCGCTTGGCCCTACGCGTATGGAGGGATTTTTTTGGGGGAACACAGTTCCACTCTCGCTGATCAGAGGACTCGAACACGGAACCTCAGACAGCAATACCCTAATGTATTGGCCACTGGGCCAAACACTTTGGATAAACTAAGGTAGGGTAAACTTTTTAAAGTGACTGGTCCCACCACATTACGGCCCCATACCCCAGAAAATCCCACCTCCGGCCTGGCCCTACAGATTAGTATACACTGCTTGGCCCTACGCATATGGAGGAATTTTTTTGGGGGAACACAGTTCCACTCTCGCTGATCAGAGGACTCGAACACGGAACCTCAGACAGCAATACCCTAATGTATTGGCCAATGGGCCAAACACTTTGGATAAACTAAGGTAGGGTAAACTTTTTAAAGTGATTGATCCCACCGCATTACGGCCCCATACCCTAGAAAACCCCACCTCCGGCCTGGCCCTACGGATTAGTATACACCGCTTGGCCTGGCGTATGGAGGAATTTTTGGGAACACAGCCCACTCTCGCCGATCGTAGGACTCGAACACGGAACCTCAGACACAAATACCCTAATGTATTGGCCACTGCGTCAAACACTTTGGATAAAACTATGCTAGGGTAAACTTTTTAAAGTGGTGGTCCCACCGCATTACGGCCCCATAGCCCGTGAAAATCCCACCTCCGGCCTGGCCCTACGGATTAGTATACACCGCTTGGCCCTACGCGTATGGAGGGATTTTTTTGGGGGAACACAGTTCCACTCTCGCTGATCAGAGGACTCGAACACGGAACCTCAGACAGCAATACCCTAATGTATTGGCCACTGGGCCAAACACTTTGGATAAAACTAAGGTAGGGTAAACTTTTTAAAGTGACTGGTCCCACCGCATTACGGCCCCATACCCCAGAAAACCCCACCTCCGGCCTGGCCCTACGGATTAGTATACACCGCTTGGCCCTACGCGTATGGAGGGATTTTTTTGGGAACACAGTTCCACTCTCGCTGATCAGAGGACTCGAACACGGAACCTCAGACAGCAATACCCTAATGTATTGGCCACTGGGCCAAACACTTTGGATAAAACTGTGGTAGGGTAAACTTTTTAAAGTGACTGATCCTACCGCATTACGGCCCCATACCCCAGAAAACCCCACCTCCGGCCTGGCCCTACGGATTAGTATACACCGCTTGGCCCTACGCGTATGGAGGGATTTTTTTGGGGGAACACAGTTCCACTCTCGCTGATCAGAGGACTCGAACACGGAACCTCAGACAGCAATTCCCTAATGTATTGGCCACTGGGCCAAACACTTTGGATTCCTCACCTATTCTAACCACAAAACAACTCTTCATATCACATCAAAAAGATATAAGTATTAGCATATATTATAAAATATTCCCTATATATTTTGTAATATTTAATATTATAAATTATGGTAAATATAGGATCCCTATTGTATTAGAATTCCACATTGTACACAATATATATATTTGTATTAATGAGAAACTCCCCAAGAGAGATTAATACAATTCTACATAGTATTAGGAGCCAAAATTTCCTCCCTACCCTAAACCTTGAAATCGACAGCCCTCCCTTCTTTTTTTTGGCGCCAAAACCGGCTGTATACCATAGGTATACGCTGATATACCTCTGATATACAGCCTCCTCAACCTCTATATTTCTCCAACAGGTTGTATACCATCGGTATACACAGTTATACCTCTAATATACATCCTCCTCAACCTCCTTATTTCTCCAACAGGTTGTATACCACAGGTATACGCTGTTATATCTCTAATATACAATCTCCCCAACCTCCCCGAAACCTCAATGTTTTTTTCCGGCAACCCTCATAGCAGAGAGCAACCACGCTGGTTTTCTTGGCCGTGGCAGGAGCACAAAGGGAACTGGCTTTCAGTAAATACTCAGAACATCTGCGGCCCACCAACATAGGAACCCTACCGATGGGCCACTCTCACCATGCCCAAACTCCTGCAGCCCCGCAGTGGCCCAGCAGCCTGGGAGCACTACCGATGGGCCACTGTCATCAAGCCAAATAGCCTGCAGCCCAGCAGTGGCCCAACAACCTTGGATTAGTATCAACGGGCCACAACCATCAGGCTCAATGTCCTAGAGCCCAACAGTCCACTCTACGCCTTCCCCAATTCAATTTGGGCTAGGCTTTCGGCACATTGACTCATCGAAAGCCCGATAATACGTGGTATATGGATACGGGCGCCACGTCTCACCTCACCAACAATTCTGGTAATCTTCCTCAAATACAAAATTTAAATACTCCACAATCTATTATGGTTGGAAACGGTCATCGCATTCCAATTCAAGGTTTTGGCCACACTCTAACCCCACCACCGCATCCTCACTTCTCCCTAAATAATGTTCTCTATGCCCCAAATATTATCAAGAACCTAATCTCCATTAGAAAATTTGTCATAGATAATTCTGTATCAATTAATTTTGACCCGTTTGGGTTTTCTATAACGGACTTACGTACCGAAAAACTCCTTACAAGATGCAATAGCAAGGGGGACCTCTATCCTTTCCTATCCACGTTCGCTGCCAGTGTCACCCCTCCCACATCTCTAACTTCCCAAGTCTCTCCTCCCACCGCTTTAGCAACAATCTCTCCGTCAACCTGGCACAATAGACTTGGACACTTAAGAGCTCATGTTTTGAATTTTCTTCAGAATAATAATTTAATTCGTTGTTCTAGTGGAAAACCTGCCCAACAATGTTTTTCTTGCCCTTTAGGCAAACACGTTCGCCTCCCTTTTCAGTCTTCTTTAAACATTGCATTTTCTCCGTTTGACATTGTTCATGCAAATTTATGGACATCTCCTGTTATTAGTTCACTGAGTCATAAATTTTATCTTGTGTTATTAGATGACTTTTCTCACTTTATCTGGATTTACCCTCTGAAATTCAAGTCTGAAGTTTTTACCAAGTTTCTTGAGTTTCATAACTTTATCAAAACACAATTTGAAAAATCCATCAAATCATTCCAATGTGACAACGGTCGTGAGTTTAATAACTCCGCATTTCATAATTTTTGCACCAATAATGGCATGGTCTTTCGTTTCTCCTATCCCCACACCTCACCCCAAAATGGAAAAGCTGAACGAATCCTCTATACTATCAACAACATGGTTCATACCATTCTTTTCCATGTCTCTCTCCCCCCCTCCCCCTTCATTTTGGGTTTATGCAGTCAAAATGGTAGCATACATCCTTAATATTTTACCTACCAGTACTCTTCACAACAAAAACCCCACCAAAATTCTCTACCGTCAGATCCCTTCCTATGATCACCTTAAAATTTTCGATTGTCTGTGCTATCCAAATCTTGCCTCCACTACTAAAATTGCTATTCTTGTCCCTTAGGGAAGCATGTTCGACTTCTGTTTAAATCATCTTTGAGTCTTACTTTTTCTTCTTTAGATATTATTCGTGCGGATTTATGGACATATCACATTACTAGCAAACATGGTCATAAATATTATTTGGTGTTTTTGGATGATTTCTCTCATTTTCTTTGGGTTTATCCTCTAAAATATAAGTCCTAAGTTTACTCAATTTTCCTTGAATTTTAAGCTTATGTTAAGACCCAATTTAAAAAGATCATCAAAATGTTTCAATGTGATAACGGTCGTGAGTTTGACAATTCCAACTTTCATAAATTTTGTATAGACAATGGCATGGTATTTCGATTCTCGTGCCCCCATACCTCACCTAAAAATGGTAAATCCGAAAGAATCCTACGCGCCATTAATAATATGATTCGTATCATGCTCTTTCATGCGTCTCTTCCCCCTCCCTTTTGGGTCTATGCGCTTCATATAGTCGCCTACATCCTTAATATATTACTTACACGTACCCTTCAAAATAAAACCCTACCGGAATTCTATTCCGTTGGATGGTCACCTTCTGATTTTTGGTTCTCTATGCTACTCTAATCTCGCCTCCACAGCTCCTCACAAATTAGCACCTAGGACTACTCCGTGCATTTTCTTGGATTTCCCATCAAATCATAGTGGGTACTTATGCTATGATCTATCCACAAATAAATTCATTGTCATTCGTCATGTCACATTTGAGGAGAACGTATTTCCCTTTGCCAACGTCCGAAAATTCCAAGTCACTGACTATAGATTTCTTGATGATTTGGACACTTCCACTCTTATTACAAACGCAATATATCGTGGCACCCATCCCGTCACGTCACTGCCCCTACCTCCGTCGACTACCCCCTCATCCCATCGTCCACCATCCGACCCACTACTCCCGTCTCGGCCTCATCATTCACATCGTCATGCTTACTGCCCCGCCCCCTGCCACTATTCCCGTGACGGAAAATCCCGTGTCACTGAGCCCACTGCCCCATCCCCTACCACTGTTCCCATGATAGAAAATATCGTGTCCCAAACCACCTCACTGCTCGTACCCACCCCACTGCTCATGACCCAAACAGTCCCACTTCTGACCCACCGTATGGAAACCCGTGCCTAACATAGGATTTTCAAACTGAAAGTCCACTTTAACCTATCTACTCAGAATATCTCATCTATACCTAAAAACCTAAAATTAGTCAAGCTTGACCTGAATTGGAATGCGGTCATGCGTGAGAAATTTAATACGCTCACTACACAACGCATTTGGATCTTGTCCCGAGACCAGAGGGGGTGAATCTGATTCGTTGCATGTGGCTATATCGTCAAAAATTCAAAGATAGTGGTGAGCTTGATTGCCATAAGGCGATACTTGTGGCAAATGGCATGGGGCAACAAGAGGGAGTTGCTTGTGGTGAGACCTTCAGTCCAGTGGTTAAACCAGTCAACATTCGCACTATTTTGAGCATAGCTGTGGGAAAGAACTGGCCGATTCATCAACTTGATGTGAAAAATGTGTTCTTACATATGGATTTGAAAGAAACCGTATATATGCATCAACCGCCTGACTTTGTGTACAGAGGATCCTCAGTATGTCTACTGTCTTCGAAAGTCACTATATGGCTTGAAACAAGCCCCCAAGGCTTGGTATGAGCGCTTTGCCACCTACATTATGCATATCGGTTTCGTGTGCAGCAAAAGTGATAATTCACTTTTTATTTTTCATCAAGGTAATGACACTACATACCATTTGCTCTATGTGGATGATATTGTTCTGACTGCCACATCTGACGTGCTGAAACACGAGATCATTATCCTGCTCAAATCTGAATTTGCTATGACAGACTTGGGTAAGTTGCGTTATTTTTTGGGAATTTTAGTGATCAGATCTGAAAATGCAATGTTCATGTGTCAGCATAAGTATACCGAAGAAATTGTTTACATGGCTAAAATGGAAAACTGCAAGATCATGCCCACTCCAGTCGACTCAAAGTCGAAACTCAGTGCTGATGACGGGGATCCGGTGCTCGATCCTTCCCTTTATAGGAGCATTGCTGGTGCACTTCAGTATCTTACCTTCACTAGGCCCGATATTACCTATACTGTTCAGTAGGTGTGCTTGTTCATGCATGCTCCCAGGGAGCCTCACTTTACCACTCTTAAATGTATCATTCGGTACGTTAAGGGTACTCTTGACTATGGATTACATCTCTATCCATCTGCACCGATCAAGCTGATATCATATACGGACGCCGATTGGGGCGGCTGTGCAGACACACGTCGATCCACTTTCGGCTATTGTGTATTTTTGGGTGATAACCTCATCTCGTGGTCAGCCAAATGACAAGTCACACTTTCCCTTTCGAGTGCAGAAGCAGAATATACATGCATTGCGAAGGTAGAAAATGTGTCATATTCGGGTGTTACATGTTCCTTCTTCCTATCAGTACGCATATATATTTACTAAGGGACTTCACCGACAGCTGTTCCTTGACTTTAGATCCAGTCTAAGCGTTCAGCCTCCTCCCGCTCCGACTGAGGGGGTGTGATAGAGAATACGTAAATATTCTTCATATATTCTGTAATTATTATTTTAGTATAATTATGTAAAGTAAATATTTTCATTCAATTAGGATTACAATTATAAATACCTATATATATATATATATTATTAATGAGAAGACTCCAAGGAAGGGAGAATTACACTATTCTACCATTACTCCTTGTGTCTAGGTAGGAATGACGAATTTGAAGTAAGAATCCTAGTTTTAATTAATCAGTCTTTTTCTCTAGGTAGGAATGTGTAAGCTACATAATATTAGTTGTAACCTTTTGATACTATGGTTTACATCTAGGTGTAATTAAGGGTTTCTAAGATCACTAGCTTATTTTTAGATTATTTTTTTTGAAAAAATTTGATCAGTCTATGCAGAGCAGTGACATGGATTGCAGTCAAACATAGTCTCACTTGATGATAAGATTGCATTCATATTCTATAATTAATTGGTCACCTGATTATGTAATCAGCAAACTCTAAAATAGCTTTCTCTATATTCCAGTTCAATTAGTCTATTGTTAATCGTTGATGCTTTTTTTTTTACGTAGAGTTTAACTTTTATACCTCGCCAGTGAATAAACTCTTTTTTATATAGCGCACAGGTGCATTTTCAAAGGAATATAGATCACATCATTAACACGGTACAAAGCTTTGTTTATTTACTAATTGTTCCACGTTTTGCTTGTTAATTAGAGATAAGATATTGATAAATCAAATTAACTGATGTTGATTCAAAATACGAATACCGGTTGATAGGATAGGCTTCTTATAAATCTAATTGTGATATATTAGAACTCCTCATTCTTTGTATGTAATGTATGATGTACCTATATGTATAGGAAGAATGTAATTCTGTAAAATAATTTACAATACCAAGAGTCCAAGACCAGCTACTACTTAATTTGGATTATTAATTTCTACCCTTGTTACATTTAAGTAATGAAAAGTTCTTACACTACTCTTTTTGACAGATGTAAAATATATTTTAATTTCAAAATAAGGGGTCACTGAAAGTTCAAGTTGTTGCAACAACTAAAGTGGTCACTAAAGCCTTTCTTTGTGGCGACAAAATCTTGGAACACATTGATGGTCATACATTCGCGGCGACTTAGTCGCCACAATGACATGCTTTAGCCACTTTTTTCAATTGGTTTCTGTGATGATTATTTCATCGACCATTCAGTCGCCACTATACATATTTGCCTATCCAACTAAGCATCCACATAGATAGTGCACACTTCCATGTGCCATGCACACTTTTAATCTCTACGCAAGTTGCACCTTAGAACCATTATTCCCCTTTCAATACACTTGAGTTTAATTTAAGCTATGTCATCGACAAAGTTGTGGTTTAATGTAAGTATTTTTTTATTTTTAATTAGAGATCTAGGGTTTAAGTTCTACTGGATTGGGAGTGCTTTACTCCCTAACGTGAAACTTTCCGGTGCGAATCAAGTGTTAGTCGGGCTCCAATATGAATACCGGACACAAGATGAAAAATAAAAACAAAAAAAACTTTAAGCCATGTCCTTCTGGTTGTAGTTTTCTGCTAAACTCTAAAGATTGAAAAACTAAGGCCTTGTTTGACCATAAATTTTGGTGTTTTTTTATTAAACAAACCTATTATTTTAAATATGAGATATAGAATTACTTTTATAAACATATTTTATGAGTTCTTTTTCGGTTCCTCTCACAAAACTTCAATATATTTTTATGTTCAAAAACAACTTCAACTTTCAAATACCCCTTTTCAATCTCAACATAAAATACTATTTTATTTTTAAAAATCTCAACCAAATTATATCCAAATGCATACTTAATATATATGAGAAAATACCAATATGTGGCGAAGAGACTGCGTTTTGAAAGGGAAATGTAGCGATAATGATGCTGATTATGATTTTTTTTTCTAATGTTCTTTTTAATGGATTTTGATGGTTTATACTTATATCCCACCTATCTATCCCCCAAAAAGCTAGAGAGAGGGAGGGATTCTATCTCCACCACCAAGATATCGAGAATAATTATACAAATTTTTAAAGCTCATCATATATGAGATGTAAAGTGAATTTTAATGTGGCAGCCCGAATGCAGCTAAGTTTATGGGTGTGCGCATTCTTCAGGTAACATAACACACTTCCTAACGTGTCCAAACGAGCCAATATTTGCCTCTTTCCTTTATATAAGCATATGGTTTCTTCACCTATCATACACACCACAAAAACAATTCATATCTTATCAAAGAGATCATACATTACCTAATATCATATTTCGTATTCCTATAGTCCAAGAAGAAGAGATATTTAGAATGTCTAGCATTTTCAAGATTATCGATTTTCAGAACAGAAGATCGTGTTTAGATGGAGATGATGGTGATTATGACTATGCTCCAGCAGCATGCTTAGAGGGAGGTGGCGACGACAATAATGGAGACTATGATTATGCTCCTGCAACATCATTGGAAGGAGATGACGATGACAGAGACTATAATTATACTCCTGCGGCATCCTTAGAAGGAGATGACGATGATGGAGACTATGATTATGCTCATGTTGCATAAATTTATTCATCAGATCGTTCTTGACAGTGGCGGGATTTAGAGTAGACGCAGTGTGTTCGGTTTAATTTAGGCATGTGAAAAGTCTTAGACAGGAATGAGGAAGAAGTTAGAAGCTTGGGTTTTAATCAATCCTAGTCTTTTTTTTCCGTAGGAAAATATAAGTTTATACATTAGTTGAAATTTTAGTACTTTTCGCGGCTGCTCGAGGTCTACATCAAGGTGTTAAGGTTTCTGAGATCACTAGCTTATAAATTAGATGCATCTTTTTCCTCTGATATTTGAGCAGTGACATGGATTTTTGTAGTCAAACATAGTCTCGAGTACTGATGTACGTATTACTAATCGTATTCTTATTCCATATATAATAATTGGTCACATGATTATTGTAATCAGCGAACTGTATATAAAATAGCTTTGTCTACTTTCTTTCTTTTTTCATTTGGCGAATTTATTGTTGGAATATGTAAAGCAACAACGGAAATAGTAAATAACTATTACATTGGTCGAAAGAATAAATAACAATAAGGACAACAACAAGTTGTCAATATCTTGATCTTGAATGAAACTTCAAATATAGAACTTGTATTAGGAAATACAAGAACATGAACTGCTACTCTTGTGGCTTGTAGATCCACTGAGAATACGAACGGTTAGAGTCCTTCGTCTGTTAAGTTAACACCTGAAACACTTAGCAACCAATTAGATAAACCACAACACCACCGGCTGAGTCGAGAGATGACTATCTGTCTTTAAGACAAGATTGCCCCAGTATATAGGCTTTACGGAAGTGTGGACAATAGTCTCACAAGATGAAACAACAAACTATCAAGTGTGCAAAGCCTACACAAATGATCTCAGCGAAGAACACAAATAATGAAGATTGCTAAGAGAAGGATTGATATCAGGAAAATCTGATCTCTTTGTGGTGTTGTGAACTTGTTTTTCTGTTCATATGTTCATGTATTCATATATGTTCTTCTATAGAATTGGGCCAAGGCTTCAATTTATAGGTGTGCAAGATGGCCTTTCAAATGCCCCATAATGGCAATCAATTGTCATGTAATGGATGACATTTAACCCCCAAGTAATGCAGCAACATAATGGTCCAAGTAATGGCCATTATTGAGTGGATTCAATGTCATTGAAACTCTCTCAACAACCAAACCTTTTGGGATTTCGTCGAGCAGTCACTGCCAATGAAGCACCTCGGCTCTGCCACATTAGTGCCGCAGCGCTAATTCAACCAGAAAACCCACGACGCTCACTGCCAGTCAAGCGCCGCGACGCTGCTAGGGGGCGCCACGGTGCTCCGGCGCCGCGGCCCTTCTCAGCTCTGCGGCCCTTTTTCGACCCGTACCATCTTACACTTCGCACAATCCTTCCTTCGTTTACCAACGTGGAACACTTGTCATTTAGCAAATAACCGTCCATCATGCTATGTCTCAAACATTTCACTTACGTACCAATATCTCTTTCATTAACGAAATTTACGATACTTGGCACTAAGATTGCACGTGTGTGGAAATAATATTTCCGACGTGCGGGGCCCAATTGTTCGAGTCATAAATAATGTGATAAACTTAATTCCACATTAGTAAATTTCCAACAATCTCCTCTTGAAAGATATTTTGGCGCACACACAAGGTGCATACTTTCAACAATCTTTCAGCTAAAAGATATTACATCAGGAGAGGTAGTTTCCGCTTTGAACCTTCTCTAGTTGAATACCATCGGACTTACTTACTGCGCGGTGAACATGATGTCTTGAAAATATGATCTCTTTGTGGTGTTGTGAACTTATTTTTTCTGTTCATATGTTCATGTATTCATATATGTTCTATATTTAAAGTTTCATTCAAGATCAAGATATTGACAATTTGTTCTTGTCCTCATTGTTGTTTATCATTTCGATCACTGTAATAGTTATTTACTATTCCCGTTGTTGCTTTACATATTCCAACATTTATATCACTAGACAGAGTGTTTAGCGACCTTTTATTAAAAATTAAAAAAATCCTCGGGATAAATACAAACAAGGAGGGCTAAGCCTTGCCTCACCTTACCAATACTAATGAGATAATGAACCACTACTAGTTAACATACATAAAAAAAATAAGAGCCAGAGAAAACTAGCTATTCTATGATCATTATAGAGTTTGTAATACACTTTATGATGATATTAATGAGAATGCTTAAATAATGCAAAAATATTGTAAAAGCCAAAAAGAAAGTTGAGTTATCGACCTCAAACTTTTTTTTACAAAAGTATATATTAAATGAAATAGATTGTTCATTTAAAATAACCTTGAAATATTTTTCTTTTTTCTTCTTCCTCGAATTTGTCCAACTACACTTTATAGGAATTTTTATCACAGCTCATGTGTAACCAGCATCAAGCCAGTATAAAGCTTTTAAGAAATTGAACAAAATTTATCACTTGACCTACTTTAGGCAGAGCAGTGACATTGATTGTGGGAGTTTAATTTTTTTAACGGATAGAAAGATAATTGCATATTAAATTTAAAGAATTAAAGTTGCTAGAAATCTATTAAAATTTCGTTAAATAGTGTTTAGTGGCGACTCCCAAAAAAATATGTGTTGCAATTAATTATGGGCGTTGCAACTGATGATTTAATGATTTTTGTCACCACCAAAAAAAATTCCCCAGTAACGACATGCAAATTGTCCGCTTGCCATTGATAGTTTAATGTTATTACAGCGATTACAGTCCCCACTAAAAGCCAATCTTCAATAGAGACCTTTCTCAAAATCAATTTTGTTGAACTTCTTTTTGTATTGCATTATATTTGTTAACTTTTTGTGGCGAGCTTACTCGCTATAAATGTGTAATTTTTTGTGGCGACCCTTAAGAGTATATCTCAAACAACATTCAGTAATAAAAGTACACATGCATCTAAATTGCAGATATTATATGATCGCCACTGAAAAGCTTTTATATCGACTTTAATCATCATAAAAAGGCTGATTTTCTTGTACTCTAATTTAGATTGTGCAGACTCAACCAATATCATAAGATGTTTCCTCTTTTTTGTTTTCCTCAAAAGCTATGCATCTTGAAAATTCTTTATGAATATCCTGTCTTAGATCCAATTTCAAACAAAAATGTCATCATGCATGAAAGGTATAGTCAACCTCTTAAGTTGAATACTCTTATACTCCACATCTTTGAATGCATTTGTCGTCAAAGGACATATCGATTTTGTTGTGCAAGTGTAACCCTGTCTACGTGGCAATGCCAACTAAGCATCCACATATATAAAACACACTTCCACGTGCCATGCAAACGTTTCCACAAGCTAAATTTTGTTTTGGCTTGTTCAATTTACCTCCAAAAGTTGGAGAGAGATAGATATTAAAACATAGAGAGATTCTATTATTCCATCAGGATAGAGAGTATGTAACCTTTTAACACTCATCACATACATATACAATGACATGTAAAGTTAATTTTGGAACCAAGCATATGGTTGTGCACATTCTTCAGCAAACATAACACACTTCCTAACGTGTCTAAACGAGTCCACACTTGGCTCTTTCCTATATATAAGCATATGGTTTCCTCACCTATTCAAACCACAAAAACCATTCTTCATATTCATATCAAAGACATACAACATCCAATATCTCATATTTGAATACTTCTCTAAGAGATAATGTCTAGCATTTTCAATATTATTGGACTCCAAAAGAGAAGATTGTGTTCATATGGAGACGATGACGGCGATTATGACTATCCTCCGGCCGCATGCTTAGAGAGAGGTTGTGACGGCGATGATGATGGAGACTATGACTATGCTCCAGCAGCATACTTAGAGGGAGGTGGTGACGATGATGGAGACTATGACTATACTCCTGCAGCATCCGGAGATGACTATGATTATGCTCCTGTTGTGTGAACGAATTCATTGGAGGTCCTTGGTCGTGGCAAACTTAAGAGGTGTCTAGGAAGAAATGAGGAATTAGAAGTAAGAACCTTAGTTTTAATTAATCATAATCTTTTTTTCTAGGTAGGTTCAATATGAAGATGTTATTAAGGGTTTGTGAGATCATAAGTTTACTTTAATATGTTTTTTAACAAAAGTTGAATAGCCTATGCAGAGCAAATGAGCAGTGACATGAATTGTAGTCAAACATAGCCTCACTTGATGATTTCATATTCTATATTGGTCACCTGATTATTATAATCAGCAAACTATGAAATAGCTTTCTCTATATTCCGTATATAGATCTATACATAGCGTTTAGGTGGATTTAATTTTTGAAGGAATTATTTTTATCACAAGTCATATAAAACCAGCATTAAAAGGCAGAATAAACCTCTGTTTCTCCACCTTTTGCTTGTTAGAGATATTGATGAATCAAATTCTAACTCTTGTATTCAAAATACAAATATTAGTTGAGATAGAATTAACTTCTATATATCTACTCATAAACAACGACTCGTCATTCTTTGTATACAATGTATCTATATGTGTAGAACTCTGGAATTCTATAAACTAATTTATTACTATCAATAACAATTCCTTATATGGTATTACCTCCCGTTCAAAATAAGTGTTCGCTTAGTCTTTTGCACATCCCTTAAAAAAATACTAATTCCTAGAAAAAATGTATTTTGACTAAACTATCCTTAATTAAATACTACCTAATTAACATAGTTTTTTCTTGATTACATAAAAACTCACTTATCTAAATAGGGGTAAATTTGGAAGAAAGTAATTAATTCCTTCTTGATTATGTAAATGAACCGTACTTATCTTGAATCAAAATAAAAGGCTAAGTGGACACTTAATATGAAATATGTGGAGTATATATCAAAGCTTTCTCTAGACTCACTCTAATTTGATTAAATTGGATATATAGAAATAACTACATTCTTTGGAAGTTGCCAATATTAACTATTCTACGTGGTCATGATCTTGAAGGTTATGTAGATGGAATACTTGAATGTCTATAAAAATTCGGCCCAATCAGTCCAAATGATGCTAATACTCGTGAAGCCGTTGTTAATTTCAGTGTACTTAATTACTTTGCAAAGATACAAGACCAAGTACTACTTAATTTGGATTATTTCTACCTTTGTTACATTTCAGTAATGATCTTATAGTACTCTTTTTTGAAAAATGTAAAATACATTTTAATTTCTTTTAACATAAAAGAATTAGTTGGCGACCCATTGTCGCCACTAAAATACATGAAAATAAGGGGTCACCGAAAGTTCCAAGTTTTTTGCATCGACTGAAGTCGCCAAATTTTTTTCGAACACATTACAACAATAACAGATTCAGTGTATTTTCATAAGTGGGTCTGAGGAGGGTAGGATGCACGCAGACCTTACTCTTATCTTTATGGGTGCAGAAGATGTTTTCGATAGATCCTTGGCTAAAAAGAAATGTAATCGACGCAGGACTGTAAAAAAAATAAAGACAGCAAAATATCAAGAAACACATTAGAGGGCATTTTTGGAACACATTAATGGTCATTTTTTCGGGGCGACTTAAATTACCTTCCGTTGCGAAACTCGTCTCTGCAAAAACAAGCTTTAGCCACTCGACTTACCTCAATGACCATTCAGTCGCCACTATAGGTTTTCTGTGGCTACTTTGGAGGTTTCAACGGCGAGTTATCTCAGCAACCATTCAGTCGCCACTATACATATTTTCCTACGTGGCATACCAACTAAGCATCCACATAGATAGTGCACACTTCCACGTGCCATTCACCCTTTTAATTTCTACAGCAAGTTGCAGCTTAGAACCATTATTATTCCCCTTTAAAGACACTTTCCTCTAAGCTCTATCGTTCTAATTTTAATTTTCAGATAATTTTTAAAGGTTGAAACACTAAGGCTTCGTATGGCCATAGATTTTGGTGTTTATTTATTAGACACCCATTATTTTAAATCCTGGGGATATATAATTTGAAATTTTATAAATAGATTTTAAGAGTTTTTCTAGTTTTTTCTTACAAAATTTCAATCTATTTTCATGTCCAAACACAACTAACTTTCAAATATACTTTTTCGACCACAATATCAATTTTTTTTCAAATCTCAACCAGATTAATTCCAAACACCTACTAATAATATGGAGGATATTAACGCATGTGGCGAAAAGACTTCATAATGGTTAAAGCCAAAAGGTAGCAACAATGATGTTGAATATGAATTTTGATTTATGTTCCTTTTAATGGATTTTTATGGTTTATACTTAAATCTCATCCACAAAGTTAGAGAGAGACTGAGAGAGAGAGATTCTATATATGTTAGACATTACAGAGCAAATATCGCAGCGGAAAGAAGATCGACATACCTCCAACCTTTGTTATGGAGTCGTCGGAGTCGTTAACGGCAACGTCGACGTTCGTTCTCCAATTTTGGTGAGTCTTCTAAGCACTCAACCTCACTAATAGATGATGTGAAATTTCGGAGAAGATTGTGCTTAGGGACCAGAGCCGGATTATGCCATATATATGATTGTTCCTCCATAAAAACAGTTTTGGACAGTTTCTACATATAAGGGCTGCAGTTTTCTTTTACTGAGGTTATGGGCAGTTAAAATATGTGGAGAAGTTGGGAGTTTATCTCCCTTTGTATACGGCCCAATAAAGTAGTTCAAATATTGAACTTTAACTTACATTCTCTCACTTGGCCCATGTACAAAATGCCCAAAGTTGCAGTTACTTAATAGAAGAATAATACATGAATCATGGCAATAATTCCCCTAAAAGCGGGTAGTATCTTCCATGTATCACAATGCACTATGCCTCTAAACATTAGCCCATATTACTTAATGAATGAACTCAATGTTTATTCTAGGTCCATACTTTAGCGATATTTCACAAAGTAAACTGAATGTGTACACAATAATAAATACGAGAAATATCATATAAAATAGAGTTTCAACAATATTCGTTGTTACAACGTAATTTTACATAGTGGAACTAAGTCCCATTGTGATTACATGATCCTTAAATTTATGTGGTGGCATGCCTTTAGTTAAAGGATCAACTAACATAAGTTCAATGCTAATGTGTTGAATGACCACTTTCTTGTCTTTAACACGTTCTCTTATGGCTAGATACTTGATGTCGATATGCTTGCTTGGACTACCACTTTTGTTATTCTTAGCCATAAAAGCAGCAACTGAATTGTCACAGTATAATCTTACTGGCTTAGAGATAGAGTCGACAATTCTAAGCCCAGAAATGAAACTCTTCAACCATACACCATGTGAGGTAGCCTCAAAACAAGAAACGAACTCAGACTTCATAGTGGAAGTAGTAATTAGAGCATGTTTGGCACTTCTCCGAGATATAGCTTCATCGGCCAATATAAAAATGTACCCTGAAGTTGATTTTTGTGAATCAACACAGCCAGCAAAGTCTTAATCAGAATAGCCAATGACTTCCAAATCATCTGATCGTTTGTACATAAGCATGTAGTCTTTTGTACCTTGAAGGTATCTTAAGATTTTCTTTGCAACTCTCCTGTGGTCAATATCTGGGTTACTATGATATCTTCCCAATATTCCAACAGCAAATGCAATGTCAGGTCTTGTACAACCTGAACATACATCAAACTTCCAACAACTGAAGCGTATGAAATATCTTTCATTTGTTTCCTTTCAAGATCGTTCTTCGGACACTGATTCAAATTGAACCTATCACCCTTCACGATGGGAGCTACACTTTGTGAACAATCTTTCATTCAAAATATCTCTAGAATTTTATTGATATAGGCCTAAGATACCTTGATGTCTATCTCGATGAATCTTAATGTCAATGACATAAGATGCATCACCCATGTCTTTTATATCAAAATTATTAGAGAGCAATTTTTTCACTTCATGTAGCATTCCTTTATCATTAGATGCAAACAAGATTCATCCACATAAAGAACTAAGAAACATATTTTACTCCTACTAACCTTCTGGTATATACATTGATCTATAATGTTCTCCACAAAATTAAATGAAGAGATAACATTATAAAATTTTAAATACCATTGACGGGAGGGTTGTTTTAGTCCATATATGAATTTCTTCAACTTGCACACCAAGTGCTCACCATTACTATAGGAGAATCTTTCAGGTTGTTTCATATAAACCTCTTCACCTAGATCACGATTGAGAAATGCGGTTTTCACATCTATTTATTGCAATTCTAAGTCAAAATGGGCTACTAATGACAGTTTGATGTGCAAGGAATCCTTTTTAGACACACAAAAAAGTCTTCGTGTAGTCAGTTCCTTCCCTTTGAGTGAATCCTTTAGCAACGAGTCTTGCTTTATATATAGATATATATGGCTTTTACACTATTAGAAAACTCGACAAGATCCCAAACTTTGTTACTTTTCATGGAATTCATCACTTATTTCATGGCATTGTATCACAATTCTAACTCTTTGCAATTCATGACTTGTGAAAAAGATCCAGGATCATTTTGGCTCCAATGTCAGATTCTTACATATAAACAACATAGTCACTAGGAATTTCTGATTTTCTTTCTCTAGTAGATCTCCTGAATGTTGTGTCAATATTTTTCCGAGGATCATGTTATTCAACTTGTTGTTCAATAATTTCTGGAATTTCTTGAACAACTTGATCTACTGAAATGTTTTTAGCAATTTGTGGACACTTGAGGGGTGTTATGAACGATAACCAATCTTTCTCTTAAAGTAGAAGGCTGATTCCTTACTGAATTTGTGTTCTGAAATTGATCACTCCCATTGATTAAGTCATTCTCAAGAAACTTTACATTTCTTGATTTCACAATTCTAGTGTTAGATGGACAATAGAATATATGTATATCTTAGACCTTTCGGCATATTCAGTGAAATATCCGCTAATGGTCCTAAGATCCAGTTTCTTTTCTTGTGGGTTATAGATTCTAACTTCAGACGGGCATCCCATATGGGTATATGTCTCAAACTCATTTTCCAGGCTTTGAACAATTAAAAATGTGTCATTAGGGCAGCCTTGGTTGAAACTCGGTTTAATATATACATTGTTGTCTTAAGAGCTTCAATCCACAAGGACATAGGTAGCTTAGAGCTACTTAGAATACTAAGCACTATGTCTAATAAAGTTTGATTTCTTCTTTCTGCTACACCATTTTAATTTAGAGAACCAGGCATAATGTATTGGGCAGCAATTTTGTTTTCTTGAAGAAACTTTGCAAAAGAACCTTGTGCTTGTCCATCCTCAGTGTATCTACCGTAATACTCACCACTTTTATCAGTCCTCACAATCTTAATTTGCTTTCCACATTGTTTCTCTACTTCGGCCTTGAAAACTTTAAAGGCTTCTAATGCTTCACTTTTGTTATGAAGCATTTAGAGATACATGTATCGTGACTAATCATTTATAAATGTGATAAAGTGTTTCTAACCATATGCGTCCATGTATGGACAACATATATCTGAATGTATGATTTCTAATATGGTTGAACTCCTCTTGGCACCTTTATTTGACTTGTTGGTCTGCTTGCCTTTAATGCAGTCTACACAAGTATCAAAATCAGTAAAATTTAAAGTACTAAGTACTCCATCATTTACTAATCTTTTAATTCTATCTATGGAGATATGACCCAATCTTCGATGCCATAAAATAGAGGAATTTTCATTCATAACACATCATTTAATACAAGCTTAGACATGCATAACATTATGAGTGAATTCATTTTGTAAATCAATAGAGAAAAGACCATCAGACAATGTACCATTTCCAATAAGTTTTTATTTATAAAATAATTTGGAATAACCTTCTAAAAATAAAGAATATTCCAAGGGTACAAGTCTTGAAACTGAAATTAAGTTCCTAATAAAATTAGAAACATAAAAGGTCTTTTCTAACTCCAAAATGAAATCACTATTAAAAACTAAACTGCATGTCCCAATGGCTTCCACAGGCGACTGCATCTTATTTCCTAAATAGATGTTTTGATCAGCCCCCACTGGTTTTCACATGTCTCTCAAACCTCGCAAGAAATTTGTTATGTGGATTGTAGAAGCAGAATTAATCCACAATCTGTTATGATTAGCATCAACCTTATTAGCTTCATAACATACAAGAGAAATTGAAGTCATGAAATCACTTTCTCTTGTTTCCATCAGCAATCGACCCTCCTCTTCAACACGCATAACCATAAGTTCATTAATAGAACATTTATCTTTATGGGTGTTATAGGAGATCTTAAAAGGAGTCGTATTTTGGAGAAAAAGAGTTCAAAATAGAGTGCACAAGGAAAGTTTCAGACGTTTCAGTCTCAAGAGTCTTTAGTTGAGCCGCTAAGTCTCGCATTTTCATGATGTGCTTATGCACACCTCTCACACTGGTGAGCTTCATTAATGAGAATTTTATGATCAAGGTGCTGACAGTGTTTTATCTGAAGTCTCAAACTATTCATCAACATGCTTCAATAATGTCCTAACATTGTTATACTGTTTGACAGAACCACGAATACCAGCAGAGATTTTGTTCTTAATGAAAATAACACTCAAACGGTTCGAGTGCTCCCATTGTTCATAAAATGCAATCTCAGCTTGAGTGCTAAATTCATTAATAGGTGGTTCATCTTCCCTGATAGCATCATCAATGTTCATGCACCCTAAATGAAGGAGAATCCTCTCCTTCCAGATCTTATAGTTCTCACCATTCAGTTCAGGAATATCAAAAAAATTTGCAGGTTGCATAACTACAAAAATTATACAGAGATGTTAGAAAATTAATTTCCAAAGATTTTCACCATTAGTTTGCTTCAAAAGTTTCAAAAACATATCTAAAAATCAAGACTCATTTCGAAGGATTTTGGCAAATTTCGAAAACCAACAAAGCAGAGATATATGATTGCTCTGATACCAAAATGTTAGACATAACAGAGCAAATATCGCAACAGAAAGAAGATCGACATACCTCAATCCCTTGTTACGAAATCGTTGGCGGCAACATCGACGTTCGTTCTCCAATTCCGGTGAGTCTTCTAAGCACTCAACCCTACTATTATATGATGTGGAATTTCATAAAAGATTACGCTTAGGGACCAGAACCGGATAATGCCATATATATAACCGTTCTTTCATCAAAATAATTTTGGGCAGTTTCTACATATAAGGGCTGCAGTTTTCTTTTATTGAGGTTATGGGCAGTTAAAACATGTAGAGAAGTTCGGAGTTTATCTCCCTTTGTATACAGGCCAATAGTAGTTCAAATATTGAACTTTAACTTACAATATGCACCACCAAGATATAGAGAATAATCTTTAAAGCTCATCATATATATTCTCTTCGTCCCAATTTATATGATACTGTTGAAATTTTGAGAATCAATCAAGTTTTTCTTTTATGGAATTTTTTTATATGTCTTTTAGATACTTTAAGTTATGTTGTTAATTATTGTAATTTTATAGTATTGTTTACATATTTTTCAAATATAAGACTTCTATTTCTGAATACACAATCAAAGTTTAGAAGTTTGAATTTTAAAATTAAAAGTTGAATCTCGAAATTTTAACTATACCACAATGGTCGTGAGTTAATAATTCCCTCTTTCACAAATTATGTGCGGCTAATGGCATGGTGGTTTGATTTTCGTTCCCCCATACTTCCCCTCAAAATGGTAAAGCCGAAAGAATTATCCGCACCATTAACAATATGATTCGTACCCTACTTTTTTCATGCATCTCCCCCTCTCCCTCACTCTTTGGATATATGTGTTAAAAATGGCAGAAAATACATTCTTAATATACTACCTACAAGTACGCTCCAAAATAGCACCCCCACAGAGATCTTATTCCGTCGGATCTTCGGTTATCTATGCTACCCAAATCTTGCCTCCACAGTGCCTCACAAATTAGCACCTCCTACCACTCCATGTGTCTTCTTGGGATTCCCATCGAACCATAGGGGTACTTATGATATGACTTATGCACATACAAAATCATAGTCTCACTACATGTCACGTTCGATGAGAACATTTTTCCATTTGCCAACATCCAACAATTTCAAGCCACTGATTATGGATTCCTTAATGACCGGGAGACCTCACCCCTAATCCAAAATGCACTACAATATCTGCCACCTCCGATCGTACTGCCCTCACTCCCATCTGATTCGACACCCCCACTTGTCCCGACGACTAGTGCACCCGCCACAACCCCACTGCCTGATGACAATCCCACCCCACTGCCCCTTTTTCCTGTTGAATTTTCCCTGACCCAACCCGCCAACCCCAATACACTGTCACCCACCACACTACGTAGCCCCACTGTCCCGACACACTTCCCGTCACCACCTAGCCCATCTGCCCAACCAGTGACTGTTTCCACGCACCGACTGGAAATCCGTGCACATCACAGGATTTTTAAATCAAAAGTTCACTTTAACCTATCCACTCAAACTATCTCACCTATTTCTAAAAATCCAAAATTAGCCAAGCTTGACCCGAATTGGAATGCGGTCATGCGTGAGGAGTTTAATGCATTAACACATCAGCACATTTTGGATCTTGTTCCGAAACCAAAGGGGATGTGATTCATTGTATGTGGCTCTATCGTTAGAAATTCAGAGACAGTGGTGAGCTTGAACGCCATAAGGCAAGACTTGTGGATAATGGTACTGGAAAATAAGAGGGAGTTGATTGTGGTGAGATTTCTAGTCCGGTGGTCAAACCAGCCACCATTCGCACTGTTTTGAGCATAACTATGGGGAAGAATTGGCCTATTCATAAGCTTGATGTAAAAAATACTTTCTTGCATGAGGATTTGAAAGAAATCGTTTATATGCATCAACCGTCTATCTTTGTGCATTCGGAGGTTCCTAAGTATGTCATTCATCTTCGTAAGTCACCATATGGATTAAAATAAGCCCTCATGGCTTGTTATGAGCAGATTGCTATATACATCATACAAATCGGGTTCGTGTGGAGCAAGAGTGATCATTCTCTTTTTATTTTTCATCAAGGTAATGACACGGCTTACCTTCTTTTATATGTGTATGATATTGTTCTGACAACTTCTTCTGATGCACTGAAATACGAGATCATTGCCCTGCTCAAGTCCGAATTTGCTATGACAGACTTGGGTAAGTTGAATTATTTTTTGGGTATATCAGTGACCAGATCAGCACATATCATGTTTTTATGTCAGCATAAGTATGCCGAGGAAATTGTTTACAGGGATAAAATGGTGAACTTCAAGATCATGCCCGCTCATGTCGACTCAAAGTCAAAACTCAATGCAAATGACGGGGATCCGGTAAGCGATCCCTCTATGTCAATAATGTTTCTTGAATTTGATCCTTTTGGTTTTCTGTAAAGAACCTTATGACAGGGATGCGAATAATGCGATGTGATAGCACTGGGGACCTTTATCCTATTACCACCACCGTCAGTCATCCAGCCTCCTCTATGTCATCTCTTGCAGCTATTTCGTCCTCTTTATGGCATAATAGATTAGGACATCCGGGAGATTATGGTGTACGCTCCCTTCGCAAAAATAAATTTATAGCTTGCAAGAATGTATTTTATCCTCCTGTTTGTGAATCTTGTGTTTTTGGGAAACATGTCAAGTTGCCATTTTATTCTTTATCTACATATACTTTAATGCCTTTTGATATAATACACAGTGATTTATGGACTTCTCCTATTTTAAGCACAGATGGGCATCGATACTATATGTTGTTTTTAGATGATTATTCAAACTTCATGTGGACTTTTTCCATTGGAAATAAATCTCAAGTCTATTCTATTTTTTCTTCATTCAGCGCTTTCATTAAGACACAATTTGAAAAAAATATCAAATTTTTTCAATGTGACAATGGGAGAGAATTCGATAATAATCAATTCAAACTTTTCTGCACCAAAAATGACATTGTTTTTTATTTTTCCTGTCCCCACACCTCTCCACAAAATGGAAAAGCTGAACAAAAAATTATGACCATAAACAACGTAGTTTGTGCCCTCCTTGCCCACGCCTCTATCCCCCTCATTTTGGCATTACGCTCTATCCATGACAACCTATCTCTTAAACATTCTCCCCCAACAAGTCTCTCAAACACAAGTCTCCACTCAAGTTCTCTATCTTTGGGATCCTTCCTATAGGCGTTTAAGAACTTTCGGATGTCTATGCTACCCTCTCCATCCCTCCACACAAATCAACAAGATGCAACCTAGGTCCACCCCATGTGTATTTCTGGGTTACCCCCTAATCATCGTGGTTACAATCATTCACGACTGTCGGTAGAAAAATAATCGTTTCTCGTCATGTCATATTTGATGAGTCTCAATTTCCCTTTACCAAACTCAATTTCCCACCTCCGAATTCCTATAACTTCTTAAATGGCGGTTTTAATCCTCTTTTAATTCATCACTTGCAAAATTAGTTGCGACCATCACCGACGCCCAACCCACCTCCATTTGTCCCTTATTGGGTGGCCCAATCAGCCCCCCCACATATTCCTCATAATAGCCACTGTCGGCTGCCCGAGGTCACTTCCTCCCCTTAAAACATGCCCCCGCCCCTTCCCCCCATTTCGTTGCTCACTCTCGGCCTGCAACTCTGCCCCAGCCGCTTTCCAATCCCGCCCCACCTCCCGTGGCACCCACACGAACGATGGAAACCCGTGCTATGCACGGCATTTCCAAACCTAAATGGTAATTTAATTTGTCGAATTTGATTGCATCTTCACCTCTTCATTGCAACCCGAATAATGCTTTGTCCGATCCTAATTGGAAATCTGTCATGATTGACGAATATAATGCTCTTATTGAAAACAAGACGTGGGAGCTACTGTCCCATCCTCCTGATGCTAATGTTATTCATTCTATGTGGATTTTTAGACATAGAAAGAAATCTGACGGTTCTTTTGAGAGGCACAATGCCCTTCTTGTAGGTGATAACAGGTCTCAACAGGTGGGCGTGGATTGTGATGAAACCTTCAGTCCGGTGGTGAAACTGGCAACTATTCGGACTATTCTCAGTATTGCTTTATCCAAATCATGGCTCATTCATCAGCTGGATGTCAAAAATGTCTTCTTGCATGGAGACCTTCATGAGACTGTGTATATGCATCAACCTTTGGGATTCAGGAATCCAGTCCATCCAGATTATGTGTGTCATTTGAAGAAATCGCTCTATAGACTGAAACAAGTTCCTCGTGCGTGGTACCAACGGTTTGCTAACTTTGTATCCTCTATTGGTTTTTCACATAGCAAATCTGATCACTCACTTTTCATCTGTAGCAAAGATAATGACATGGCATGCATTCTATTATATGTTGATGACATCATCCTAACTACATCTTCTGATGCACTTAGCCGATTCATTATGTCACTCCTTGCCTCTGAGTTTGCTATGAAGGATTTGAACCCCTAAGCTATTTTTTGGGCATTATTATTACGAGACATGCAAGTGACTTATTTCTTAGTCAAAAGAAGTTCCACACGCCGGTCGATTTCTTGTAGTGTGTTTGGGTGTCACGAATTTGCGGACTCAGCAAACATCATAAGATGTTGTATGAATAAATAGTTTGCCTTTTCTTTTTCCCAAAAGCTGAACATATGAGAATAACTATTATGAATATCCTGTTTTAGATCCAATTCCAAACAAATGTAAATTAAAGATGTAAATGTATCATGCATGAAAGGGTATATAGTCAACCTCTTAAGTTGAATTCATGGACATAATAAGAATGTCGACATCTTTGAATGCATATTTGTCGTCAAATTAAAGGACATATCTATTTTGTTCTGCAAGTGTAAACCCTGTCTATATATGTGGAATGCCAACTAAGCATCCACATAGATAAAACACACTTCCACGTGCCATGCAAACGTCTGCACGGACTAAATTTTGTTTTGGCTCTTTCAATTTACCTCAAAAAGGGTAGAGAGAGATAGAAATTATACATAGAGAGGTTCTAATATTCCACCAGGATATGGTGAATATGTAACCTTTTAACACTCATCACACACTAATATATAATGACATGTAAACTTAATTTCGGATGTGGCAGCCCCAAAATTCAGCCAAGCATATGGCTTTGCACATTCTTCAGCTAACATAACACACTTTCTAACGTGTCCAGACGAGTCTACACTTAGCTCTTTCATTTATATAAGCAAATGGTTTCCTCACCCATTGAAACCACAAAACCAATTCTTCACATCTTATCAAAGAGGTACAATTACATCCAATATCTCATAATTCAATATTTTCTTAAGAAAAAGAATGTCTGGAATTTTTAAAATTATTGGATTCCAGAAGAGATCATGTTCAGATGGAGATGATGATGGAGACTATGACTATGCTCCAGCAGCATGCTTAGAGGGACATGGTGATGATGATGGAGACTATGACTATGCTCCTGCAGAATCCTTGGAAGGAGATGATGATGGAGACTATGACTATGCTCCGGCTGCATGAATGAACTCATTGAAGGTTCTTGGTAGAGACAAATTTAGCTTAGACACACAGTTTTTGGTCAGACTTACTGTTTTAGGTAGGTAGCTAGGAACAAGGAAGAGTAAGAACCGTGGTTTTAATAATCCTAGTCCTTTTAAAAAAAAGTAGGAATATGTAGGTTTATATATTAGTTGAAACCTTTGCGGCTGAGGCTCTGATCAAGATCATTAGCTTATTAGATGTATTTCTTTTTTAATACAATATCTTATTAACTTACGACATGGATTGTAGTCAAACATAGTCTCACTTGATAATAATATTGTATTCACAAGAACCTGATTAATATAGTCATATAAAACACTCAGCTCTTTGTATTCCATATACAACCGCTCAATTAGTCTATAATTAATTATTGTTGAGGCTTTTATATATAATAGTGTATGTGGATTTTTTGAAGGAATTTTTATCACAAGTGATATAAAACCAGCATTAATAAGACAGTAAGAAGCTTAGAAGAGTGATGAAAATTTAATCACCAGCATTATAAGACAATACGAAGCTTAGAAGAGTGATGAAGATTTAATCACCCACAACAATGACCAATCAATTTATTGATCTGAAATTCTGCATGTAAATTTCAGACACTACATACTTACACTCTATGCTTACTTCCACTCTAGAATTTAGAGCGGATTTACCAGTAGTTTTAGCTAGCTCAAACTCTTTTTTTTACAATAAAATGTGAATTATTACCATACCAACAAATTAGAAATTATTACACCTAAGAGAGCATCCCTATCCTCAACCACCTTCTAGGAAGGGTGCCAAGGCTTAGAGACCTCTAAATGAAAAAAACTAATTACATATCTTGTGTATCAAAAACTGATTCTTCCTCCCCCTCTTTGTATTCCTAAAAATTTCTACCCTTTCTCTAATTACATGTCTCAACTGTTGTGCTACAAAACTGCTATTCACGTGTTTCTCTTGAATTATCGTGCTATTCCTACCCAACCATATGCCATTTACTACAGAACCATAAGCAGCAACTAGTACTTCCTTCTTGAATCTGCTCCAGTTCCTGTGTTTGATGCACTGCAGGTCCTCTTGTATTTCCCTATAGTGAAGTTGAACTCCCAACCAGCTGTGCATTGCATCCCATACTTGCCCAGCCCATGTACACTTTGAGAACAAATGTTCTGCAGTTTCTAAATCTCCAGTGTTGCATAAAACACACTGCATTTCTGCTGGCCCTAATTCCAATTCCTGCAATCTTGCCTTTGTAAGCAGCCTCCCCAAAGTAGTAAGCTATAAGATGAATCTGTGCTTATGCAAGACTACCCTATTCCATACCAACTCTGCAAACTCCCAAGGTGGTGCCTCCCCTATCAGTTGCAAGTAATCTGCAGACACAGAGTATTTGTTATTACTTGTCAAACAATAGTGCCCATTACTATACCAGCTCCCCATCTGTAGTTTCAACTTATGCAGCCTTTTTCAATACCAACTACTCCCTTTGGGTGGTGTATGTTCCCAGAAATCATCAGTGTTATTCATATAGACCCCATTCACCCATTTCATCCACAGCATATCCTTTTCTCCATTACTAGCCAAATCATATAAGAACAGCCATTAACTCCTTCCTAGAGAATTCCATCTCAGGGTTCCAAGCCTTAACTATAAGAGGTTTGTTATCAAAGTGGATGACTTCATTCTTCCAAGCTTCAGAGTCAAACCTCAAGATACATTAAAAAAAATTAAGATACATAAATTAAAAGAGGGAGCATAATTTCTACCAAAACTGACAGCAATATAAAGATGGTTAACTCATGAAGTTACTCGTGCACGTAAGTTGTGTTGTGTATAATCAGGGGTGTCAAATTAGTAGTTTTGATTGAATTTGAGCCGGTCAAAATGGATAAAAGTTAATAAATTAACTAATCATTAACTCACCCAAAGGTTACTTGACATGAATTGGGTTAGGTTAAAATGGTCAAAATAATGAGTTATTGCTCAACCCACCCAACTCGCCATAAATGTATATTTCTGTGGCGACCCTCAAGAGTATTCACAAATAACATTCGATAAGGAGAGTACTTGCGACAATCATATGGTCGCCACTAAAACGTTTCTATAGCAACTTTAACCATCATAACTCATAAGAGGTTAGATTTCTTTTAGTGACTATGAATAAATATTTTGCTTTTTTCTTTTTTCCAAAAGCTAAGAATTATAACTCTTAAGTATATCCTGTTTTAGATCTAATTCCAAACGGATGTAAATGTTATCATGCATGAAAGGTATAGTCAACCTCTTAAGTTTAATACTCATATACTCGACATCTTTGAATGCATTTGTCGTCAAAGGACATGTCAAATATATATATATATATATATATATATATATATCTTGTTATGCAAGTGTAACGCTGTCTATGTGGCATGCCAACTAAACATCCACATAGATAAAACACACTTCCATGTGCCATGCACACGTCTGCACGGGCTAAATTTTATTTTGGCATGTTCAATTTACCTCCAAAAAGTTGGAGAGATAGAAATTAAAACATAGAGATATTCTATTATTCCACCAGGATATAGAGAATATGTAACCTTTTAACACTCACCACATACAAATACAATGACATGTAAAGTCAATTTTGTATGCGGCAGCCCCAAAATTCAGCCAAGCATATGGCTTTGCACATTCTTCAGGTAACATTACACACTTCCTAACGTGTCCAGACAAGTCTAATAGTTGGCTCTTTCCTATATATAAGCAAATGAGTTCCTCACCTATCATACACAACACAAATACCATTAATCTTCACATCTTATCAAAGAGATACAATTACATCCAATATCTCATAGTTCAATATTTTTCTAAGAAACAGAATGTCTGGAATTTTCATGATTATTGAGTTCAAGAAGAGAAGGTCGTGTTCAGATGGAGATGATGATGATGGTGATTATGACTATGCTCCAGCGGCATGCTTAGATGGTGATGATGATGGCGATTATGATTATGCTCCCGCAGCATCCTTGGAAGGAGATGACGATGATCGGGATTATGACTATAGGCTCTTGCAGCTTCCCTAGAAGGAGATTATGATTATGCTCCCGCTGCATGAATAAATTAATTGAAGGTTCTTGGTAGAGACAAATTTGTTTAGACACACTGTTTTTGCTCAAACTTACTGTTTATGTAGCTAGGAAGAAGGAAGAGTTTTAATAATCCTATGTAGGTTTATATATTAGTTGAAGCCTTTTGTGGCTGTGGTCTGTTGTTAGGGACTCTGATCAAGATCATTAGTTTATTAGATGTATTTTAATTAAATTTGTACAATATCTTATATATTAACTTATGAAAAGTAGTGACATGGATTGTAGTCAAACATAGTCTCACTTGATGATGAGATTGTATTCATATTCACCTGATTATTATAATCAGATAAAATAGTTTTTTGATCTATATGTTCCATATTCATGTATCGCTCAATTAGTCTATTGTTAATTAATTGTTGAGGCTTTTATATATATATAGCGTCTAGTTGGATTTTTGAAGGAATTTTTGTCACAAGTGATATAAAACCAGCATTGATTAATTGGTCAACTGGTTTGAATTTGGATGAGTCAAATTCATTAGGTTAATAAATAAATTGATAGTTAATCCGAATAGAGGTTACTTGGCCTGAATTGAGGTGGGTCAAAATGGGTTAAAAAATAAGTATAGTTCAACCTGCATGTCTTATAATTTAGAAATAATTACGGCCCATTGATCGGGCAAGAAATAAAACCTCATGGCAGCGTTGTCTTCCTCTTCATCATGTCTTTTATTCTCATGTGTCTACCATTGATCGTGCAAGCAATAATTAAAATTGATTTTATAATCATCAAAATAGTTCAAAAGAGAGATCGTTTTCTCTTTGGGGATTTGCAAGGCCAAAGTTGTTGTATAGATCAGATACATTAATTTTGTGAAATAAGGGGTTTTAATAGGTTTATCACTAATACAGAAAACAAAATTTGCCTTCAAATTAAGAAAAGAAAGCAATATTTGTTGCTCTCTTCACAGTAGAAACTCTTATGTTTTCTATTATAGTAGTTCAGTAATTTTGTGGTTTGACGGGCCATTGACGGTGATGATGAAACTCTAGAATTGGTCTGGGTAAGAAGTTACAAAAAAAAGTTAGAGCAAGTTACGTATAGCTATACAGAACATATACATTATTTATATATTGCAATTTGAATTGATTTCATGTTTATACATGATTATACAAAGTATATACATAATATATAAGAGTATAATGTATATGTAACGCTTATATATCGTTATACAGAATATATACATTGATGATACAGTAGTGTGCTAGAATGATACAGTGGGCTAGATTAGCTGCAAACTAAATGTGTGAACGGTATATACGTGTTATTTTCCCTATAATTTGAGAAACGGAAAAGGGGAAAAAATGCCCTCGGATTATCCGAAAAGGTTTAAAAATACCCTTCTTCCATCTATTTTGGCTCACTTATGGCCTTAAAACTAACAACCCTCTTTTTTATTATTTATTTTTATTATTTATTACGTTGCACCTCCCTATTGGTTGAAATTAAAACTCACCCCTCCAAATCTTTTCGCTTCGCTTCGCTTCGCCTCGACCCAACGACCCATGACCCAATTCCCAACAACAACATACCCAGTGAAATCCCACAACGTGGGTCTGGAGAGGGTAGAGTGTATGCAGACCTTACCTCTATCTTGGTAGGTAGAGCGGTTGTTTCCGAGAGACCCTCGGCTCAAGACAAAGCACAAGCACAAGCAAAGTAAGACAAACAAAGAGACTAAGCCATGATAGCGACTTCTGAAAAAGAAGCAATAACTAATGTAGGTAAATAAGACAAAAAAATACACATAGCAGCATAAATCAAACGACAGTGGACTATAAAGCAATATTGTGCCTACTAGTATGATAGGCTAAGCGAGCCTACAAGAATAACATTACAACTACCAATCCGTAAGCGTAGGTAGGACTACACTAGACTACCTACTACCCTTCTACCCTAATCCGTGTCCTCTATAACCCCATATCTAAGGTCATGTCCTCAGTGAGTTGCACCTGCGCTATATCCCATCTAATCACCTCTCCTCAATACTTCTTCGGTCTACCTCTATCCCTCATGTACTCGTCCATAGCCAACCTCTCACACCTTCGCACTGGGGAAATTTGTGTCTCTCCTCTGCACGTGCCCGAACCATCTCAACCTCGCTTCCCGCATCTTATCCTCCGCCGAGGCCACTCCCACTCTGTCTCGAATATCATCATTTCTAATTCTATCCCTCCTTATATGCCCACACATCCATCGTAGCATCCTCATCTCCGCAACTTTTATCTTTTGGGTGTGCGAAGTTTTGATCGGCTAATACTTCGTCCCATACAACATAGTCGGTCTAACCACCACCATTTAGAACTTGCCTTTAAATTTTGGTGGCACCTTTTTATCGCACAGGACTCCAGATGCAAGCCTCTATTTCATCCACCCTACCCCAATACGATGTTTGACATCTTCATTAATCTCTCTATTCCTTTGGATAATAGACTCGAGGTACTTGAAGCTTCCTTTCTTTGGAACGACCTGAGTATCAAACCTCACATCCACGCCTGTCTCAAGGTCGCTCCTGTTACTGAACTTGCACATGACCCAATTCCCATTAAAACAAAACATAAGCACACGAGAAGATTCAAACATATGGCATTGTATCTCTATGAGGTCATAGATCTAAATATGATACAAGACAAAGAATTATTTGAGCTTCTTGAAGTCACTGTTCAGAATGAAATCTATGGTACACTAAAACTTTTGGTTGGAATACTGGGGCAGCTTAGTGATCTTAAACAGGAAGTTGAGCAACAACAACTTGAAGAGGAGCCAGTAGAGGAATCAATTAGCGATATATATTAGTGAATATCCATATTAAAGGATATTCACCATATATTTTGTAATTATTAGTGTTGTATATTTACGGTAGAAATATGATCCTTATTGTATTATAATAGAGACTCGTGCTCAACACGGGATTTTCAAACCCAAAGTTCATTTTAACCTATCCACACAAACCTTATCCCCGATTCCTAAAAACCCAAAACTAGCCAAACTTAACCCTAATTGGAATGTGGCCATGCGTGAGAAATTTAATGCTTTAACAAAATAACACACTTGAGATTTGGTTCCTAGACTGGATGGGGTGAATGTGATAAGGCAAGACTTGTGGCTAATGGCACTAATCAGCATGAGGGTATTGATTGTGGTGAGACGTTCAGTCCGGTTGTCAAACCAGCTACCATTTCGCACAGTTCTGAGCATTTTCATGGGTAAGCATTGACCGATTCATCAGCTTGATGTAAAGAATGCATTCTTACATGGAAACTTGAAAGAAACTGTTTACATGCACCAGCCGTCAGGCTTTGTCCATTCAGAGGCCCCTCATTATGTATGTCGTCTTCGTAAGCCACTTTATGATTTGAAACATGCCCCCAGAGCGTGGTATGAACGCTTTTCTAATTACATTATGCATATTGGGATTGTATGCAACAAGTGTGATAATTCTCTTTTTATTTTTCATCGAGGTAGTAACATTGCTTATTTGTTGTGATATGTGGATGATATTGTTCTTACTACTCATCTGATGTGTTGAAAAATGAGATCATTGCACTACTTAAAATCGAATTTGCTATGACTGACTTGGGAAAATTGAGTTATTTCCTGGGGATATCAGTGACCAGATCTGCAGATACTATGTTTCTGTGTCAGCGTAACTATGCAGAGGAGATTGTGTACAGGGCTAAAATGGCGAACTGCAAGATCATGCCCATTCATGTTGACTCTAAATCAAAGCTCAGTGTTGTTGTTGTTCAGCAGGTGTGTTTGTTTATGCATGCCCCCAGGGAGCCTCATTTTACTGCTCTTAAACGTATCTTTCGATACGTCAAGGGCACACTTGATTATGGATTGCATCTATACCCCTCTGCACCGACTAGGTTATTATCATATACGGATGCAGATTAGGAAGGTTGTCCGGACACGCGACGCTCCACCTCCGACTACTGTGTGTTCTTAGGGGATAATCTCATTTCATGGTCTGCCAAGAGGCAAGCCACCCTATCTCGTTTGAGTGCAGAAGCAGAGTACAGAGGCGTTGCAAATGTTGTTGCTAAAATATGTTGGCTCTGAAACCTTATTTTGGAGCTCCAGTGTCCCTTGCGTAAGGCGTCTATGGTGTACTGTGATAACATATACGCGATATATTTATCTCATAATCCGGTTCAGCATCAGCGAACCAAGCACATTGAGATGGATATACATTTTGTTCGTGAGAATGTTTTTATTAGTCATGTTAAGGTGTTGTATGTTCCTTCTTTGTTCGTGAGAATGTTGTTATTGGTCATGTTAAGGTGTTGTATGTTCCTTCTTCGTATCAGTATGCGGATATCTTCACCAAAGGACTTCCTAGACAGTTATCCCTCAACTTCATATCCAGTCTAAACATCTGGCCTAAAATGGTGAATTGCAAGATCATGCATATTCATGTTGACTCTAAATCAAAGCTCAGTGTTGTTGTTGTTCAGCAGGTGTGTTTGTTTATGCATGCCCCCAGGGAGCCTCATTTTACTGCTCTTAAACGTATCTTTCGATACGTCAATGGCACACTTGATTATGGATTGCATTTATACCCCTCTGCACCGACTAGGTTATTATCATATACGGATGCAGATTAGGAAGGTTGTCCGGACACGCGACGCTCCACCTCCGACTACTGTGTGTTCTTAGGGGATAATCTCATTTCATGGTCTGCCAAGAGGCAAGCCACCCTATCTCGTTTGAGTGCAGAAGCAGAGTACAGAGGCGTTGCAAATGTTGTTGCTGAAATATGTTGGCTCTGAAACCTTATTTTGGAGCTCCAGTGTCCCTTGCGTAAGGCGTCTATGGTGTACTGTGATAACATATACGTGATATATTTATCTCATAATCCGGTTCAACATCAGCGAACCAAGCACATTGAGATGGATATACATTTTGTTCATGAGAATGTTGCTATTGGTCATGTTAAGGTGTTGTATGTTCCTTCTTCGTATCAGTATGCGGATATCTTCACCAAAGGACTTCCTAGACAGTTATTCCTCGACTTCAGATCCAGTCTAAACATCTGGCCTCCTCCCGCTATGACTGAGGGGTGTATTAGTGAATATTCATCATATATTTTATAATTATTAGTGTTGTATAATTATAGTAGAAATAGGATCCTTATTGTATTAGGATTCCACATTGTACTATATATATTTGTATTATTGAGAAAGACTCGACAAGGGAGATTAATACAATTCTACAATATAGAAGAGATAAGAGCGATAGAGTTCGCAGAACAGTCTCATGTGCTGATGTTTTGTTTTAATGGTAATTGGGTAATGGGTAGTTGGGTGGGGACGAAGGAAAAATATTCGGTAGGGTGGGTTTTAATTTCAACCAATAGAGAAGCGCTATGTAATAAATAACAAAAATTAAAAATAAAAAGGGTTGTTAGTTTTAAGGGCATAAGTGAGCCAAAATAGATGGAAGACGGGTATTTTATGCTCAATAGATGAATGAAGAATATTTTTAAATCTTTTTAGATAGTCCAAAAGCATTTTTGACTCTTTAATATTTTTATTTAGTATAACTATATATAACATCAAACAAAAGAATTTATTAAAATATTTATATAAAAAATTTCATGAGTCAATTTAAATCATATATCATCTCACTTTTAGAGCGAATTGATTGTTAAAATAAGTTGAATCAATAAATAAGTAGATTATTAATTCGCCCTAATTTAAACGAATATTGGGGGAATCATATTTTTGTTGGTTAATTTTACTGCCTTATATGAGTGATGCACAAAAAGGAATTAATGTCGACATTTCCACTATATCTCTAGTCAAAGGACATGGACTCGACATTGTTTTCAACATATTCGACTAGCTGGCATGTCAACTCAGCATCCACATAGATCGTACACACTTCCACGTGCCATGCAAACGTTTCCACGGGCTAAGAATTTTGTTTTGGCTCATTTACTTCCACAGCTAGTTGCAACTCATTCCCTTTCAATACTTTTCAAGGAGGAAAATTTGCATGTGGCTAAGAGACAAAGTTATGAAAAGTGAAGTCAGCAGGCAGCAACTAGGATGCTCGTTAGCGGATTCAGAATTTTCATTAAAAATATTCAAAAAATAAAAATATAATATTTAGATTTAAATTTAGAATCTCAAGATTAATTTTGAGTCACTCGAATCAACACCCTCGATCCCTCCTAGATCCGTTCCGGATGATGCTAATGATTTTTAAAGAGTTTAAGTGATATACATCGTTAGTGCAAGAAATTTATACATCACAGATCATATTTATCTGTTGTAACTCTTATTTTTAAAATTATACATTTCATGTTTTGAGTCTTTTTCTGTAGTTATCTTTTGGGTGATCTAACACTATAAAAAATTCTTTATACCAACAATGTATATAACTTTAATTAAGTTTTATATAATATCAAACTATATTTATCTGTTATAGCGGGTAATCTATCTTATTTTCATTTTTCAAGATCACACATTATGTATTTTACTTAAATCCAACCCATGATCTCCCGCCCACGAAGTTAGAAAGAGAAAAAGAGTGAGAGATATTCTCTCTCTACCACCAGGATGAAGAATAACCTTTAAGACTATCATATATTGACATGTAAAGTGAATTTTGGATATTGCAGCCCCAAAAGTAGCTTAAAACAGTCAAGCATATGGCTCTGCACATCCCTCAGGTAACATAACACACTTCCAGACGTGTAATAACGAGTCTACACTTGGCTCTTTCCTTTATATAAGAATATGGTTTCCCCGCTTATTCAAACCACAAAAACCATTCTTCATTTTCCATATCAAAGAGATCATACTGAAAGTATGTATGTCCTAGAGATAATTTATATTAGGAATAAAAATGTATTTGAACATATTCCTATTATTAATGACATTAATATTTATGACATTTTACAATTATTAAATTATTGTTTGATTGTTTGTAATTATTTATATATGTGCATCATTTGAGCTTACGTTGTCATTAATAGAGTGAGATATTAATGATAGAACGTAACTCTCAAAATAGTCTCGACTAATGATCATCGAGAATGGGATATCGATGATATGCTATAAGTCGACATGTGGTCTGCATCACATTCTTGGAGAATGTAGTATGTCTCACAGCTACGAGTAATGGTTACTCGTGATGGACACATGGATACTTTGGAGAAGTATTGGTATACCCTGCCGATAAACTATTTGTTATACATGTCTATAGTGTTATCAGTGTGTGGAATATAAAGGTCATTTGACTTGAGGTCAATACGCACCTTGTTTACTGAATGATGTACTTTGACCAAGTTCTAAGCTTAAACTCCTTCTGGATAAGATACGACTTGTGTTTGGTGCATCAGGATGTAAATCAAGGTGGTAGTTGAGCCAAGAATATGATTCATTCCTCGATTGAAAATTTGAGAGAGCACTCAACTTCTCAATATTATTAGGTTGACTAAAGTCACTGGCCAGTGCAAGAGACATATTTAGAATATGGTCTAGTTGTCAACTAATAAATGTGAGATAAAGTGATTAAGTCATTTAGATAGACATTTGGCAAATTCTAAGCTTAATCGAGTGTGTCGCAAATGAAAGGAATTTATAGTTCCGCATAAAGGTTAAGTTTGTTGGATTCATGTAAACATACTTCACATATTAAGTTCGTCATACGACGCAGTCTAGAAATTTCGTATGGACCTTAATTAGATTAATGTCGATGTGTGAAGGCCTATAGGGTCACACCATATGCGATTGTTTCTTCGATCTAAGAGTGTATTGAGAAAGTATTAAATATTCGATTGAGAATCGAGATATTTAATTTATAATAATTATGGAATATTTCTATTTGATAAAAATTATTTAATTTAAGTCGAATTGGATTTCGGATTTAATTAAATGTGTTGGATATATTATATGGGTACTCGAACAAATACAGGGAAGCAATTGGGCCAGAAATTACTGGCCCAAAATTGAAACCTTGGCCGTCCACTGGGGCGTGTGAAGTGGACCAGCTAGACTAATCCACTGAACATTAACATGGGCCCATGTTTTCCTCTTTTATATATGTTTAGATTTTATTTTGAACTCTTATATATATAACACATACCCCATAATTATAATTAGATAGAAAATAATTATACTACGTTAATCGGAGGTTCTTTGCAATTAATGGTAGATTCAGAGTAGATGCAGCATTAATTGTAGCATGATATTAAAATGATAGTTTCTTGACTCTGGTTATGATGTATATGGCCAGATTGTTAATATCATCACGGAAGTCAGGATTGAACTCATTTCATTAGATGCTCTTTATGAATGTCAATGAAGTATAGTAAGTAAATAGCTTCCGCTTTGTTCAATCATTTGATAACCATGAGTCTTTCTTTGATAAATGATCACTATGAATCAGACTCAATAAAATTTGATCAATCCTATTTTCTATCGTTAAGGTAGAGAACTGAACTAAGAAAAGTTGTGTTCGAGGGAGTTATTGTCTATCGTTACCCTTTATGATAGAATCAATGGGGGGACCTAAGAGGCAATGGTTTACCCTGCACGGATGTCCAACTCGTGATACTAGCCGTACAAAGCTTAAAGACCCCTTACGTTACACAATTAAACTTTGCGAGGGTTCTAGTACCCCTAAGAAGCTTCTACATGGTGTGGAATATATAAGAGATATAACCACCTACCACATTGAAACACTGATTTAACTGCAAGTATCTCCAAGTGAAGCTATTCATCTGATTCCTAAATTCTATCTAGGCATTGTACATGTATTACACAAAGCAGAGACATCTATTACAAAATTTCTTATTGCAAATTCGATCCCTACTAAATAATCATGGCATTTCATGGTTAGATCCCTATCCTAATTTCATACATGTACTGACTACTAGTATGTAACATTCAACATTCACCTCTAGCAATAGAACATCACATTCTTCACCTTCTCTTTTAATGCTGGTAGTGGCCGGACGTTGACAGAACCGTTCGTTGCACGTGTGCTTCGCATTGAACCATTGCCATGTGAATCAGGTTCCACGTAGAAACGTGCTCTATAGGCCGCCAAATGGGCATAATATGCAGGAGGAACTGCAAAAGTTATGAGAACAATATGCGTATTTATCAACTTCAGCACTTATATCCGAATATGTAACTGCTTTTACTTTAAACACTCCACGCTTATCAGCTAAGACAAACGAGCTCATAATGTGGCCAAATTACATGATTTGTCTTAACAGAGACGACATAGTAAGTTGATGGCTGGCATAATAGATTCTATTTTTACGATGAATCCTTTGAATACTAAATGGTTTAATAAAGCAGAATGGATGCAGAGGAATTATATAGCGGACCCTAAATAATTTGAAGTAGATGCTTATGTTGAACGACTGAGATATAGACGAGGCAGAATCAAGATATTGAAATGTGTGTTATTTTGGAATATCAATCCACATCTAAAAATAAAAACATGGCTGCTAACACATCTAAAACAAGCTTTCTAATTGTCTTACGAGAGAGTATTAGAAATTTACCTACTGAAACAGATCGAGTGCATCGAGCATATCTGCAATTAATTCAACGGTCAATAAGGAA